>CM062820.1:838477567-839677567 GCA_031772625.1 Pinus tabuliformis
TTTTAGTGCTAAAAGAAACTAAAGTTTAGTGATCTGAAGATTGAGTTTCGGTGCCATCTCAAGAAGGACTCGATTCCATCAAAATAAGCAAGGTCTCGGTTATGTGACAGCAAGAAGGTCTCACAAAAGGAGATCACAATATGAAGAAAGTGACAAGATCTCAATGGTGACAATGTCTCGATGATAAGAAGGTCAAAGAGGAAGAAGATTCAAGAAGAAGAAGGTTGACTTTCAAAGAGCACATGTGTCTTAGTCTTGAAGTGGTGAATAGGTCAAGGGTCTTGGTCTTGGTATTCATCAATTGGGATCTCTATAAGAAGAAATTGTGTGGGTTTTCCTCTCAATGGGTGAGAGGTTTTGGCCCTGGTTCATAGCCTACATGATGTCTCTCTTGTCTATTTACGTTCTTGAATTGGTTATTATTTGATAAATAAGAACACTAAGAATCTAACATAAAGAAGATCCTAACCTAATCATGTAAAACTCATTCACAAGCAGTCACCAAAGAAGAGAAATAATCTAATGCTAATGCCCTGGATTTCTTAACAACAAGGTTATCAGTGACAAGCTTCCATTTCAAACAGTGTTTCCGGAACTTAACAAAGAAGGAAAAGTCATATTTGAGCCTGGCGCAGTCATAGAAGCAAGAACCCGACAACTATAGAATTGATCAATTTCAGAGTATCTCATTAAGTGGAAGAACTTACCCGTTGAAGGTTCCACATGGGAGGATGAGAATTTTATACAGAAGCATCCAAAACTACTCAAGCGTTGAGGACAACAATTTTTTGAAGGATAGGGGTATGTTAGGTCCCTATAATACTAGTTTATCCCCCTTATTGTTATTATTGAGCTCATGTAGCCCCCATATTGTTATTGTTGTGCCCCACAAAAGTTGAGTATTATTATTGTTGTGCCCTTACATTAGTATTGTTATGTAGGCTCTGATTATATTGTGACCCCTTAGACTCCTATATATACAAAGGAGGTCTTGTCATTTGTATCATCCAAGAATTTTTCATTTATGTAATGTAAAGGAGGTTTCCCCCTCGAAGAGGATAATTTTTAAGTCGTTGATATCTTTTCTGTGAGTTGGTTGCATAACATATAATCCCTTGTAGTTTTAGTATTGATCCCTTGAGTTTAATATTCGCTTGAGTTTATAATATCAATCCCTTGAGTTTATTAATCTAAGGGTTCATATTCCTGGGGTTTTTTTATTATTCAAAGGTTTTATAATATTAATCCTAGGGTTTATAATCCATTGGGTTTATAATATAAATTCCTTGGGTTTATAATATTAATAATGACTCACATTTATAATATTGCTTCCAGCGGTTTATAATATTAATCTCTTGGGTTCTCAATATTAATACCTTTGGTTTTTAATATTAATCCATTGGGTTTATAATAATAATCCATTTGGTTTATAATATTAATCCTTTGTGTTTAATATTATTTCCTATAGTTTATAATGCCTTGGGTGTAAATAATATTATATTGGTTAATTTATCAAGATTTGTTATATTATTGATAATATCAATAATATTATCATATTATTATAATATAACAATAATTATTTTAAATTGTCATTATAATTGTTATAATTGTTTTCACATTTATAATATAATGATAATAATGTTTTATAATATAATTATTTCCGTATTCAGGCTTCTGTGATCCATAATGAATTAAGCAAAGCCTTTCGGTAGAAATCACATAAGAGAAATTTTTGGTCCACGTGTTTCGAACCAATAAGTGTGGTTTATCATCAGGATCAGATGAAGAGGCAACCCATGGCAAAGGTTTAAATAGAGAGTAATGTAGAGACATAATTTCAAGTAACGACTATATTTGAACAATAACATTTAAATTATGATATTAATTTATTAATATATTAAAAACAAATATTATTAAGTAACAACTATATTAAATGGTTAGTTTTTGGAAAATAATATATAAATAATGATATTATTTTATTATTTTATTAAAAAATATTAATAGGTAATGACTATATTAAATGGCTAGTTTTTGAAAATTAATATTTAAATAATGATATTAGTTTATTAATTTATTAAAAACAAATATTAATAAGTAACAATTATATTAAATAATTAGTTTTTGAAAAATAATATTTAAATTAATTCCTTAAAAAAAAAAAAAAATCAAAGTCAAACTCTAAACAAAAGAAGTCAAAAACTATAAAAATGAGTCAAGACCCTAATCGAGACAAGATCATTTAATAAATAAAATAATTAATGGAAAAATAAATAAAATAAAACAAAAATATACACAAGTTAATATATATATATATATATATATATATATATATAGATATATATATATATATATATATTCAAAGAAAAGTAATCAATAAGTAAAACATGGTCAACAATAAAATATGTGGTTGAGGCCCATTAAACAAATAATAAAAATACTAAAAGGAGTTAAGAACAAATAAGATTATAAAATACATAAAAAAACATGAAGGATCAAGAAAATAAACTCTAATGAAGAATAAATCAACAACAAATACTATAAAAAGGACGTCAATACCTACATAGATAAATAAACAAACAAAATAAATCCCAAAAAGAAGCCTAAAAAACTAGGAGGACATGACATGGACCCAACTTTTACTAATATTCCAACCATCATCTCTATTCAAATTATTGGGTCTTTTTTCAATTTTTAGGGTCTCCCCCAATTTACGATGATGGAAATGACTAACCCTAGCAACGACTTGGGCCTCCTCAATGAAGATGTAATGCTTAGATTTAGCTGCATTTTCTGCCAAAGCAGAGGAGCGGGTCCTCCCATGCTTGATGTCAGCAGCATTCTCACGAATCCTTTGATTAATTGAGCAACCAGTCTCACCAATGTAAGGAATCCCACAAGAGCATGGGATAATGTAAACACCCTTCATATTCTTGGAGTCCACTGGGTCTTTTATAGATCTAAGGGAGCTCTGGATGATATTTAAAGGCCTAAAGGTTGAAGCCACCTTATGCTTCCTTAGGATTAGATTATAGTCGTTACTTAATAATATTTGTTTTTAATATATTAATAAATTAATATCATAATTTAAATATTATTGTTCAAATATAGTCGTTACTTGAAATTATGTGTCTACATTGCTCTCTATTTAAGTCTTTGCCATGGTCTGCATTTTCCTTTGGTCGTGATGATGAACTACACTTGTTAGTTTGAAATGCATTGACCAAAAATTTCTCTTATGTGATTTCTACCAAAAGACTTTGTTTAATATAATTATTTTTATTGTATTATTATTACATTTATTAATATCAATATTAGTATTAATATTAAATCTATATCTATTGACTTTTATCAGTGTATATCAACCATATTTAATAATGTGGTTGATATTATAGTATCAATCTATTTGGTTTGTAATATTTATTTCTTTTACAAAACAATAATTATTATCAATTATCAATTAATTGATTATTATTAATATGACTATGGTTTATATTATCAATCCATTTAATTTATACTGTCTATCCTTTATGAACAATAATTATAGTATTTATTAATTATAAATAATTGTTTATTAGTATTTATTAATTAATATTAATTATTAATATTTACTATTTAATAATTAATAATAATTATTAATGATGATGATGATGATAATGATGATGGTTAACGTCCACTGAGACCAAACTTTGGTCTATCAGACCTAAAGAAACAAATTATTTAGTTTGATTTAAGATTTTATTCCTATGCTCAAAAAGCTTGGAGAGAAGCCTCCCAAGCTCACTATAATTTTGACATCGTAAAAGGCTAGGAAGGTCAGTATTGCGACAAAGATTATGAAACTGAGATCTAATGTGGTTGTACGCGGGGCACTCTAAGAGGAAGTGGTTTTCATCCTCAATGTTCCTATTCTCACAGAGATGGCAGATCCTTTCCATCCATGGTGTTTTAGGAACTGCCCAACGACATGTTTCACTATGGAGTTCATGAGAGTTCGTTCTAATCTTTGCTATATTAATTTTCTTCTTTGAGCTAGCTAAAACAAAGAGATACTTTTGATCTTATAGGGTGGGGTTAATGACCTTTTTATAATAACTTAATTTTCTTTTAGCTGCTAAATCTTTCTCACACAACATTTTTTCTTTGAACTTAGAAGTAACAATATTTTTAATGTTATTAATGTTTTGCAATGCATCATTCTCGTTGATCTCCCAATGGTTTAACCAGACCCTCGTGTCTTTATACCACCCCCGTTTGAGCCTTAGGTGGTTTTGGTTGGAATTTAAAGCTAGCTTAGGAAGTCTATGATCTCCTATGTTATTGAGCTTGTGCTTGTACAACAGAAGCCTAGTCATAGCTAGGCTCTCAATAGGGGAAAGACCTACTTATATAAGGAGAATAGGGTAGGGTGTATTGCTTTTAATTTTCATGTTATACGTTATAAAGCGCTTCTGGATTTGCTCAATCTTTCTCGAGGATTCTCTAGAGATGCTACAACCCCAAACCTCACATCCATATAGGATAACAGGAGTGACTATGTTATTTGATTAATAATATTTTTATTATTAATAATTAATAATTAATATTTACTAATAATTTCTAATTATTAATATTAATATTTATATTTTCTGTATTCAGGCTTCTGTGATCCATAATGAATTAAGCAAAGTATTTCGGTAGAAATCACATAAGAGAAATTTTTGGCTGACGCGTTTCGAATCAACAAGTGTGGTTCATCTGGTCCCGATGATTAACCATACTTGTTGGTTCGAAATACGTCGGTCAAAAATTTCTCTTATGTGATTTCTAACGAAAGACTTTGCTTAAAATATTTATATTATTTTTAGTTTTTTATTTTTAATATTAGTTATGTTGTTTATTTATTGGTTAATTAATAGTGCTAAATAATAATAATAATATAAGACTCAGTTTAATTAAAATCTCACAAGAACTATTGAATATTCACCTCTCGGTGGCTTCATCTCTCCATGATAAAGACATAATAACTATAATATTCAAATTTTATCAAGTTGACCCCTAAAAAAAATTGACATTAAACTTTCATTAGCTCTACACCAAGCACATTAATCTTCTAAAAAATAATTGGCATTCCCCTAAAGATGGACTCATGTAGAAGTCTGAAACGTTGGGTTTGGTTAAAAACTTTGAATATGTTATTCTACACTCAACTCAAATTAACTCACCTATATGGACTCACTATTCAACATCATCAAGTCTTGTAATGGAAGGCATAAGATGGAAAACACAGCCTATTTTTAGAAGCTTCGATTATCTAAAGCTAAATACCTATCCAATCTGATCTTTCTTAAACATTACAGAGAAAAAAATATTATTCCAAAATTCGCTACATGTAAACATCCTCTCCGGCGTGACCATAACTTACCCATCTTCAACAAACTAAGTGAAACCCTAATAAAAAATGAAATCGAAACTACAAGACTCCGTTTAATTAAAATCTCACAAGAACTGTTGAATCTTCACCTCTCATTGGCTTCATCTCTTCAATTTGACTTATGGCAATCCCTAGACGCCCTCACATACATGGAATGTGAAAGATGGCTTGATAAAAACATAATAACTATAAAATAAATAATATTCAAATTTTATCAAGTAGACCCCTAAAAAGAAATTTTGACATTAAACTTCCATTAGCTCTACACCAAGCACATTAATCTTCTAAGAAATAATTGGCATTCCCTTGAAGATGAACTCACGTAGAAGCCTAAAACGTTGGGTTTGATTAAAAAAATTTAACAAATTATTACACACTCAACTCAAAATAATAATATAATTTATAAATAATAATAAAATTATTAATGTTAATTTTTATGAATAATTAATACTAAATGTGGTTGATATACTTGTATCAAATTTTATCAACCACATTTATTAACGTTATTGTACTTATATTATATATTTCGTAATATTTTCAAAATGAAATAATGATGCATGGAAAACAATACACATAACTTATTATCCTGCCACAAGTAGAGATATCACAATCGATATCTCATTGACTTTTAGATTAGTTTTAAGATTGACTTAAAATTAAACCACTATATGCAAAGTTTACCTTACAAATTAAAAATAATGTATTTTTAAAAATATTTTAATTCATTTTCTTTTGATTTTGATTGGTTCCCTGTGGTTGTGTCTTATTGTGCTATGATTGTTGTGCCGCCGATATGTCGATTTTCCAACCTGGAGCCTATTCAACTCATCGGGCATGCTTCTTTGCGTCGTATTGTACAACAACTAATGACAGAGATGTAGACAAAGAAAAGAAAAAATGCATTAGTTGTCACCAGCATCTCTTCATTCTTCAATGTTCTTTATTTAGCCCTCACAACCCAAGCAAGGAACTGGATTTTGATCAGAATCTTTGTTATTTATCTATCTATGTCTTAGCTATATTGATATAGAACCATTGTAACTCAAATAAATTTTGTTCTTTTAGTGGTTCTCGAGTTTTTGTAATTCCAATAACTTGGACTCTGAAAAGATCTTTGCGTTCTTGTAAAGAAAGCAGGTTTGAACCAAAATCTTAAAATTGCAAAACCTCCCTCGCAGTTTGCAGTTATTGAGCCTAAAAACTGTACAAACCATTTTCACTCCTCTAAAATAAATAAATAATACATATCAATAGTACATGGCAGCCAACACACTGAGGTCTATAGGACTTGTAAGAAGGAGCAATATAGTTGGTATAGATTCGCTTAGCTATTGAAACTGTATTTTTTTCACCTCCACGTGTTAATGTTACCCACTCCACTACATGTTAGGTCAAAGGAAAAGATTGTCAAGGAAGAGGAGGCAACTTTCAAAAGCCAAACTAGGCATAGAATTATTTGATTAAAGTAAATTTCACACACTTAATAATTTATTTATTTATTTTTATGTTAATGAACTCTTATAATTACAAATATTAAGTGACTATGTTATAAATTAAAATGACACATATTAAATCGATAAAAAATATTCAATTATTATACATTAAATTAATTTAATCTCTTTTCAGTATGGCATGAATATTGTTATTTTCATCCAAATAACTAAATTGCAAATCAATCATTAATTTATTACAAACTCTAATAATATTCGTTCAACTAACAAAATTGCAAGTCAATCATTAATTTTTCACAAAATCTAATAATCAACCATTGCAATTCTTATGATTGAAATGATTGATTAGGTTTCATAATTTAATTATTTTAATTTTTAATTACATATTATTAAAATTAATAAAATCATAATTAAAATTAATAAATATATAATTAAAATAGCTAAAACAATTTAAATTAATTCTTATTTTTTCAGTGATAAGCATTACCATATTTAAAAAAAATATATCATTTCTTAATGTTGTTTTACTTAGTTCCAAAGTTACTTTATTAATATGATTAACCATAATGTTTACAAAAAAATGTGGGAATACGTTATTCTAGTTTGCACAAAATCCATATTTTCAAGCAAGTCAACTAATATACTTCAATTGTAAATGCAAATATAATTATATTCAATGCAACATTAACTACATGCTAGAGTTAGAGAATATATTTTTTTATGTAATGCAATTGCTTTCGAACTAGGTTTTTTACTTTAATTTAACTATATTTAAGTTAAGCAGCAAGAAGGCTAGCTATACAAAGTTGTTTAACTACCAATCAAACTCCTTGACTAGAAAGCTTCATAAATATTTATCACGAAATAACATTATGTGGTACATAAATAATTGGTTTTACTCATTTTATTAGTTGAGTAAAAAATAATTACATTGTTGACAAAATTTTACTAAAATAAAATATTTTTTATTTTCCAATATTTTTTGGATAATTAAACAACAAAATAAAGCTTTATTACAAAATTTTATAATTTTTATAATTATAATATAATTCAGATAAAAAAACTTAATAATATTGGTGGCAAAGTCAACGTTGTTTTAGTGAAAAGAAGAAACAAAAAATTGCAATAAAGAAGAACGAAGTGACTTCATAAATTTGAGAATTCCGTTGATTCTGCTGCACCATTTAAATATTAATTTATAATCCGTTTAAAATAATAATAATAGTGATAAAATTATTATTCAACTCTAGAGTATCTTTCTTTTGATGTTTATTTTTTTCATAAATAAATGTTTTAGATATGTTTTATATTTTAAAATATTAAATATTTTTATTTTTTTTATAATAAATAAACATATAAAAGATTGTGATATTTAAGTTTTTAAATTATTTTTATAATAACTGACCATTTTATGGGAAAAAGATATTTGAATTACGTCATAAATAATAATAATATAATTTTAAAATTAAACTTAAACTATACAATTTTGTTGTTTATAAAAAAAAAAATTTGTTGTTTATAAAATAAAAAATTAATTTTTATATAAAAATTTGATTATTAAAATTTAAATAAATGTAGATGTTTCACTCTTTTATATATTTAATTATATATTTAATTCACTAAAATATTTTCAAAATTGGATGATAATTCATCATAAACGTTAGATGTGTTTTGATTGCAAATCAAACCCTTGAGTGGAGAGCTTCATAAATGTATTCAATTGAATGACAAAATGAGGTTTTATTACAAAATTTTATAATTTTTATAATTATTATATAATGCGGATAAAAAACTTAAAAAACTTAATAATATTGGTTGCAAAGTCAATGTTGTTTAAGTGAAAAGAAAGAAACAAAAAAAAATTGCAAATAAAGCTGCATCAAGAAGAACGAAGTGACTTCATAAATTTGAGAATTCCGTTGATGTTGCTACATCATTTAAATATTAAATATTAATTTATAATCCGTTTAAAGTAATAATAATAGTGATAAAATTATTATTCAACTCGAGAGTATCTGTTTTTTTATGTTTATTTTTTTCAGTTTCAAATATTGTTCTTTACATTAATGTTTATGTTTTATATCTTAAAATATTGAATATTTTTAATATTTTTTTATCATAAATAAATGTATATAAGATTTTAAATATTTTTATAATAATTGACTGTTTTATTGGAAAAAATATTTAAATTATGTCATAAATAATAATAATATAATTTTAAAATTAAATTACACATTAAATTAGAATACAAAATTGTGTTCTTTATAAAATAAAGAATTTATTTCTACATAGTAGTTTGATTATTAAAATTTAAAAAGATGTAGATATTTCACTCTCTTATATATTTACTTATAAATGTAACTCACTAAAATACTTTCTAAATTGGATGATAATTCATCATAAACGCTAAATGTGTCTTGATTGCAAATCAAACCCTTGAGTAGAGAGCTTCATAAATGTATTCAATTGTATGATTGTTACTTAATATAATAATGATTGGTTTATTCATCTTATTGGTTGAACAAGAATAATTAGACTTGTTTATATTCAAAAGATGGGTGTCAAATTTTAGAGTCTTTTATAACAAATATTTGTAGAATTTCTAGTAGATTCACAAGCTCGTGTAATCTACTAAAACAAGAGACAAGAATCTACTTCTACTCTTTACAGCGGAAGCACATAAAAATCGAGCAAAACAATAATCGACAAGAGGAAGAACATCAATGGCACATAACACAATAAGTATCCAGGGAAAGCCACAGCTCAAAACCCCACTATCTATATTGCATTAATCAGAAATCTAAGATAATAATACAATGCTTGTTCTCACAAGAAAAATCTCAGCACTCAGTAAAATCAATCTCCAACTCACAAGCAAGCTCAAGCCAAATCCAAGCCTCTTCTCTTCTCTCCAAGCCTCATATTTCCTTGCGCCCTTAGTCAAAGAATTCAGATGAATACAATATGCTCTGCTCAACCTTGAGCTTAACCATCACAAGTATTTCCTATCCTTCGCTTGAAGACTTCCTTTGGCCAATACTTAGCCAAATTTCCAAGCCTCCAAGCTTCTAATTCTTTGCACAATTCCTAAGAGAATTGGCCAGTATTTAAAGGTAAATTTCTCAATTCCTGAATGCATGCACTATCAGTGCAACTCAAAAAATCTAAAACAAATAGTACATTGTCCCTGCACTCGAGTCTGAACTCGGTCTTTCTCAAAATCGACATGCATAAGTTTTTTATGAGGGAATATTCAGTTAACTAGAGTAGCACTAGTCTAGTGCACTAATGTATCAACTGACTGTTACCTCACTATTAGTTCCTCAAACAGTTTGGAACTAATTTAACTAGACTTAACTCAATAAACTGAGTTAACTAATTACAACTCATACTTAACTCATCCTGGACCCCTATAATATAGGGAGAACATATACATGACTTCAGAAAGACTTCCAACTCGAAATTCCTAAGTTAATTAAACTTAATTAACTATTTACAAGTTGCTATGAGAAAAGAATTACAATTTAATTCAAGCACAAATTAAATTGGAATTTTTGGATTCTATTTTTAACATTTCTTGTTGCTATTTTCAACACTCCCTCTCAACAAGAAAAGAATTCAACTCGATCCCGATCCTGAACCTTGGAATGTTCTTCATGCAACACGACTCTCGAGTGTTGTAGTTCCAACAACCCCAGAAACAAAAAACATCCAACCTGAATCAAAATGATGCCTCTGTCATCAAAGTCTCTGACTACTATTGCCTCTATCGACTGAAAACTCTGTGCTTCTATTGACTCTGCCTTTCTGCACTGTTTTCAACCCTCTCTACACTTATTCAGTATCTAACTACTCTATCCTTTGTCACTTTGATCTCTGATTGAATCAATCCCACTGATTCCTCCCGCTACTATGTAGTTTGGGCTCCCGTAGCAAGGTATGATCCATGAGATAAAACCACTCAATGGACCCTGCCCAATTTCAGCCCTCTTGGGACCATCACTTCAAAACGTCCTACCTCACACTTGGAGGTATGGCTGCATGTGATCCCTCTGCCCACTTGGCTCAAAATTCCCCCCTACTGGAGGTATCTGCATGACTAGATGCCTCCACTCGGTCTCCTCTCCGCTTCTCCAATTGTGGCTCCTCCAAAATTGTCTGAGGTTTGCTTCTGAGATTGCTTCTTCTCTGCTTGAGTGGATCTCTCCACTTGATCTCCTCTTAGCTTCTCTAGTTGTGGCTGCTCCACAACTTCCTGAAGCTGCTTCAGAGGCTTCTTCTGGGGCTGCATGTTGAGAGGTAATTTACTCTCCCTCTCAACCACCAAGTCTCTAACCTTTTCCTTTCTCCTCAAGGTTTTGCATGCATCTCGAACCTCAAGAACATACAGGTTCTTGACCCGTGCACCGATCTATTTCACCTGTCCCGTGGTGATGTGTCTAAGAAAAACATTTCCCTTACAAAAAACCACATCATAGCCACGATCTTCCAATACTGCGACTGAAACAAGATTCTTCTTTAGTCTTGGAACATACATCACATCTGTGATCTTGAGAGGGAGCCAGACTCCCTCTGAAAGGTAACTGTACCGATCCCGGTAGCTCTATACCTATTATCATCTCCAAACTCTATGCTCTACTTGAGGTCTTTCTCCTCAAAATCACTAAATATATCTCTATTCCCTGTCATATGGAATGAGACACCGCTATCAAGATACCACACGCCTCCCATGGCAGTGCTGGCCATGCATGCAATGAGAGTGAAATCAAGTTCGAATTGTGAAGCTAGAGCCTCACCTGTTGCCGCTACTGTCGGCTCCTTCTTGCTTGCTTTCTTCTGTGGGCAGTTCTTGGCATAGTGCCCGTGCTCGTGACAGTGAAAACACTTGAATTTCGTCAAGTCCATCTTCTTTCCTCCCTCCTCACCTTGGGACTTCTTTCCCTTGGCCCACTTTTCCTTACTCGCTAAGGCATAATCCTCTTCCACTTCCTTGAAAGAGGTCCCATATCTGGTGTTCCTCCTGATCTCCTCCTGCATCAAATCTGACCATAGTCGTTCCCAATATGGTAGCTTCTTTGGTCCATTGACAGAGTCTTGACAATTATGCCAACTCTTTGGGAGTCCAAGAAGAGTAAGGCTCACCATATCTTCCTCTGTCCCGCCATCACGAAATTTTCTAGAAAAAGAGCTGATTTTAAATAAACAATATCTCCCTCATTCGAACTTCGATTCGACTGATTTTTTTTTTGAATTTGGTATTTTTTCGCAAGGAATCTAATCTGCTATTTTTTTCTAAAAAATTTACACACAAATTTTCTGATCGGCTCTGCAAATTCACAGCCCAAAAAAACAATCCAGCTCCGATACCATGTAGAAAATTCTGTAGATTCACAAGCTCATGTAATGTACTAAAACAAGAGAGAAGAATCTACTTATACCCTTTACAGTGAAAGCACATAAAGATCGAGAAAAACAGTAATCTTTTTATGAGAAAAAATATTTCGGCAAAAATCACATCGTTGTCCTGAAAGCTAACAAAGGTGGAGCTACTGTCATTCTTGACAAAGAGGATTACCGGAAGAAGATGTTAGATCATCTTCAAAATAGTGGAAGCTATAAAAAACTTCCCAAGAACTGCCTTAAGAAGATCTCTAGGACTGTGGCTCTTGCCATCAAATCTTATAACTCTGTGAATTCCCTTTGCCATAAACTCATTGATAGCAATCCCATTACTCCGAGAATCTATGGGCTTCCAAAAATCCACAAGGAGGCCCCCCCCCTAAGACCCATTGTCAACACTATTAGTGGTCCTACCTACCTTTTGGCTAAATTCCTTGCCCTTAAACTTAAACCCTTAGTTGTCCATACAAAGTCCTTTGTCAAAGACTCTGCGTCCTTTGTTGAGGAGCTCAAGGGCATGAAGCTTGACCCTAGAGACATTCTTGTTAGCTTTGATGTTGTCTCCCTTTACACTTGCATCCCTATAAGGGAGGCAATGGAGGTGATCAACCGCCTAACAGATCCCGACATTGCGCGGTTAGTTGAGATTTGTCTCACTTCCACTTTCTTCAGTTTTGAAGGAGAGTTCTTTGAACAGACCTGTGGTGTTGCCATGGGCTCACCCCTATCCCCTATTGTCGCTAATCTCTTTATGGAAGATTTTGAATCCAAAGCTCCGGCCTCAGCCTAACTCCTTCCTAAACTTTGGAAAAGATTTGTAGATGACACTAATGTCATTTGGTCTCATGGCCAAGAAGAGTTAGATATCTTCTTCAATCATCTCAACAATCAATCCTCAGCCATTAAGTTCACCAAGGAACAGGAAGTCAATGGTTGCCTCCCTTTCCTTGATATTCTTATTTCTAAGAATATTGATGGTTCCCTCTCCCACCAAGTGTTTCGGAAGAAAACACATACGGAGCAATATCTTCATGCCAGTTCCCATCATTTCCCGGCTCAAAAGTTGGGCGTTCTCAACACCCTCGCTACTCATGCCCTAAGGATCTCAAATGAAAAGAGCTTTGAGAAAGAGAAATCCCATCTCCTTAATGTCTTTGTTGAGAATGGTTATAGTAGGCACCTTGGTCAAAAAGCTTTCCTTAAAGCTTCCAGAAATTCGATGGTTAAAAAAGAACCCAAAGAATGAATCCCTGGAGTCCATCTTCCTTTTGTTCAAGGGACCACTGATAAGATTGCGAAAATTCTTAGGAAGCATAATATTCCCTTGACCTTTAGACCCCTTAACACCATTCGTAAATCCCTCCACTCTGTGAAGGATCCTATCAACCCTATGGATATGAAAGGTGTCTATATTATTCCTTGTTCCTGTGGAACCCCCTACATTGGTGAGACTGGTCGCTCTATTAATCAAAGGATTAATGAGCACGTAGCGGACCTTAGACATAGGAGAACCAAATCTTCCGCATTAGCAGAGCATGTGGAAAGAACCAATCATCATGTCTGTATTGAGGAGGCCAATGTTATTGCTAGGGTTGCGCAGTTCCATCACCGAAAATTTAGGGAAGCCATTGAGATTGAAAGAAGACCTAACAATCTCAATAGAGACGACAGTTGGAAGATCAATAGTTGCTGGATTCTTGCCCTCTCTTCCTAATCGTGTCTTCCCTTCCTCTCCCCTCCCTCTATTCATATTGAGATCTAAATAATTTCCCCCCCTTTTTTTTCCCTTAGCCTGCTTTCTTGAACCTTATTCCTTTGATCCTCTTAATAATATCACCCTTATTTATCTATTTTCCTATCTATCTAAACAGATTAAATTATCCTACCTATGATATGTTTACAACTTTACCAATAAATTCATATTAATGGGTTACCCCTCATTTAATAATTATACTATAATAATACATTAAATCCTTACTATCACTAATTTTCCTAAAACTATTAATTACCCTAACCATTAATAATTAGAATAATACTATAACTAGAATATAATAATAACTAATATCATTATTTTTGGTTAATATTAATAGGAATATACATTAAATATTAATATAGATATTACCTTTTCTAATCTAATCCAAATGATTTAGTATAACAATAATTAATATTATATTAGTTATTACTAGATCCCCACTATTCACTAACATCCCTAGATCTAGTAATACTTATTCCCATTAAATAACCTCGATATTAAATTTATACTAATCGGTTACACATACCATCATTAATAAGATTAATAATATAACAACATTAATTATTATTAGAATACCTTAAAATAATTCTTAAATTTTCTAATATTGGAATAATAATTTACCTTATAACATATAATTATTAAATCCTTACACACTAATCTATTAGTGTTTTACTAATTAATTTATATTAAGGAGGCACCCTAGCCATTAATAATAAGAATAATTCTAATTAAAATTATTCTATTAATAATAATACAATTTTATCACATTCCCCAAATTTTTGACTCATTGTGGTTAGAATTTTTATTTATTTATTTATTTATTATTATTTTTTAAATTAAATAAGATACTTTTTAACATAATAATATTATTTTAATTAAATATAGCCGTTTTTGGGTCAATTATAGCCTGGTCTAGTCTAATATAGCCGTTTTCTTAGTCAATCCTAGCAGTTAGTAAGTATGATATCCCTATTTAAGATATAGCCATGATCGAATTCTTCAACTTGTCCTGACGATGAACCACACTTGTTGGTTCCAAATGCTTTGGCAAATGTTCTGTCATGTGATTTTCGCCTAAATATTTTTTCTCATAAATTGATATGGATCACAAAAGCCTCAATTCAACTATTAAAAATAATAATCGACAAGAGGAAAAACATCAATGACACATAACACAATAAGTATCTAGGGAAAGCCACAACTCAAAACTCCACCATCTGTATTGTATTAATTAGAAATCCAAGATGATAATACAATGCTTGTTCTCACAAGAACAATCCCAGCACTCAGTAAAATCAATCCCCAACTCATAAACAAGCTCAAGCCAAATCCGGGCCTCTTCTCTGCTTTCCAAGCCTCCTATTTCCTTGCGCCCTTGGTCAAAGAATTCAGATGAATACAATATGCTCTGCTCAACCTTAAGCTTAACTTGCACAAGTATTTCCTATCCTCCGATTGATGACTTCCTTTGGCTAATACTTAGTCAAATTTCCAAGCCTCCAAGCTTCTAATTCTTTATAGAATTAGCTTGTATTTAAAGGGAAATTCCTCAATTCGTGAATGCATGCACTATTAATGCAACTTAGAAAAATCTAAAACAAGTAGTACATTGTTCCTACACTCTAGTCTCAATTGGGTCTTTCTCAGAGTTAGCATGCATGAGTTTATGATGAGGGAATATTCATTTAATTGGAGTAGCACTAGTTGAGTGCACTAATGCATCAAGTCTCTTAACTCACTATTAGTTCCTCAAATAGTTTGGAACTAATTTAATTGGACTTAACTCAATAAACTGAGTTAACTAATTACAACTCATACTTAACTCATCCCGGACCCCTATAATATAGGGAGAACATATACATGACTTAGAAATACTTCCAACTCGAAATTCCTAATTTAATTAAGTTAATTAAACTTAATTAACTATTTACAAGTTGCTATGAGAGAATAATTACAATTTAATTCAAGGACAAATTAAATTGGAATTTCTTGTTGTTATTTTCAACAATATTATGGGTGTTCAAGATTTAATAACAAATTTTTTTTTTGGTAGTCATGGTTTAATGAAAAATTATAATTTAATTTATTAATTTTCTTATGTACATAACTAACTTCCAATCCTAAAATTTGAATTAATTCCAACTTTGCTATCATTGCATCAATGCCATAATATACATATTTGACATTCAAGCCAAGATCTTCCGAGAAATCACATAGAAAAATTAGGGTCAAATCATGAATCAAAGTTTCTATGTGATTTATCCGAAAGATCTTGGCTTAAATCATGAATAACAGAAGCATCCAATGTGAGATATTTGACATTCAAACTAATAAACTAATAATGATTAAGCCTAGTATGAGGGGATGTGTAATTTCGTGGGTGACGTGGAGTTGACATGTGTCCCTCTTAAAATAAAAATAAAATATTATCTAAACATAAAAACAATGTGAGCTATGATGAAAAACAAAAAAAAACAAAACTCAATATGCATATTTAGTTAGTTCTGTGTATGACAATATAATTTGATTTCTAAAGTAATAAGTTAAAAAAAATGTGAATAAAATGTTTGAACGTTATACTTTTCAAATATGTTTCAACACTCTAACTATTTAAATTTAAGTCAATTAATTTATGTTGATATCAACTTCACCTATATTTATTAAAAGAAATTATTTTAATGTTATATATAATAAAATATTCAATATCCAAGGAAAAATGTTCATTAAAAGTTAAAAAATAAAATAAAATATAATAGGTATTTCCTAATAAAAATTAATAAGTAGAATATGTGTAATTTATTCAATTTTTATTATAAAATTCATGTGACATTTAAAAATATTCATATTAACACAAAGAATCAACGTGGATTATAAATAAAATATTTTAATGTCAACAATATATATGTTATATATTGTTTTAAAAATATTATGTATATATCATGTAAAGCTATTGAAAAAAATAATTTTTTATGGTTAAAATGTTTGAAAAATTTATAATTTTTGTCTAAATTCATCAAAATTTGTTTAGACTAATAAATACTATATTTTATATAGTATTTAAAAATACAATATAAATAATGTATATATAAAACTAACACCATTACATTACAGATTCATTAAAAATATCACGGCATAAAAAAAATAAATTATTTTAAAATTTTTACAATCTAAAAAAATAATCCCTCTCCACTCCTCTTAAATGCAATTATTTTAAAAATTTTACAATCTAAAAAAAATAATCCCTCTCCACTCCTCTTAAATCTGGAGTAAAGATAAAACTATACTAAAAATAAATCGATTCTCATTAATATTTACTATTAATCTATCACAAAACTCTTCCCTAAATCATCCCTATACCACTAGGAAATCCTGCCCCTTATCGAGTATCCAAAAATCCCAACTGCCCGCATGACCATAGAATAGAAGACAAGTTACAATGTAACCACTTTTATGAAGTAATTTTGCTGGAGTTGTCTAACAAGCCAGAGGAATTGCTCGGATGGTTAAAAGTGGCGAGAATCCAGGTAAAAAAATTTCAAAAAATCTTGTAGAAATAGTTTTTGAATCATGTCTTTGATGGTGGAAAGGGATTCAGCGCAATCAAAAACATCTAGGACACCTAAAATTTCGAAGTTTAACAACTATAACTTAGATTTACAAAAATCCTTGCCTGATTTTCTCTAGATATGACCGGAATTTCCATAACTTTCCGGGCAACTCCTCGGCCTTGTTAGACTACGCGAATCCTGCCCCTTATCTAGGCTCCAAAAAATCCCAACCGCCCACATGACCGTAGAAGAGAAGACACGTTACAATGTAACCACTTCTATTCATAATAGTGGTCAATTTTTCTTCCTGAAAAAGAGAACACACTTTACATAAATCTGGTATGGGAGCATCAAAAGAGTTGTTTTGAGTGTGATTTTTTGGACTTTTTGGTGCCGGAATCAGGTAGAAAAATTTGAGGTGAAATCTTGATTTGTATTATTTAAACTAGTTTTTGCACTGATATATAGATTCTTTTTTTTTTTTCAGTAGGAAAAAATCGGCATATATATATTGAGATATGGATCATGTTACATATAAGACCGTAGTCTTAGAGTATATGGATACATAGCTCCGATATTGCGCCTGTAGAGTATCAGCAGCATGAAAAGGCTATGTGTCAAGATATAAAAGAGAGCATCGACGAACTATTTACCAAGGCAAAAACAACCTGGTATTGGCAGCAAGAAGACTATGAATGGAAATATAAAAGAGAATTACATATATGACTGCAATCTTGGAAAATATGATTACATGGCACCGATATTGCACATGTATTGTATCAGCAGCAAAAAAGGCTATGAGTCAAAATTTAAAAGAGATCAGCAGCGATCCATTTACCAAGGCAAAACAACCTGGTATTGGAAGCAAGAAGGCTATGTATCGAAATATAAAAGAGAAGACAGCAGTAATCTATTACCAAGGCGAAAACATATTTGGTAAACCGGATATAGTGATGCGAGGGATGAGAACAAGCAGCGAGTGCTAATGATAATAAGAGAGAGGAGCATGTGTTGACAGCGAAAGGCGCCTGTAACATCCTGTAACAGCCATATGTTACTTACAGCCATGTGGGAAAAACACGTTCCATAAGAAGCCTGTAATAATATTGCGCCTGGGTGGATGTTAGAACTGAGTGGACATTGATCCCGAGATGAGTGGGATGATGGAGAGCAAAGACAGGCAGGAGGCCTGAAAAATGTGCCGATTCCTCCATAACCATATATTCCAGCAAGTGAGGCAGAAAAGCGCCTGTCTGTCAGAGCTTTGGTCTGCCCACCATTTGAATGCATCCTGAATGGAAGAGAAGTGACTGAGTGGGAAGCTGTAGAGAAGCGAGAGTTCCTGCCAGATTACTTGGACAGCATGGCAGTGAAGAAACATGTGAAGATTGGATTCATTGTCCTGTAAACAAAGAACACATCGGCCAGGACCGAGCCAGCCCTTTCTTTGTAATACATCCCAGGAGAGATTTTTATCATTGAAAAGCAGCCAAGAGAAGAGAATGACTTTGAGAGGGCAAGGGGCCTTCCAAAGCTTGACAGGAAAAAAGGAGGGAAGGGGAGGGAGATCAGCAATGATGGAGGAATAAATTTTCCTGACAGTGATGAAATGGATGGTGGAATCGGTAGACCATATAAGGGAATCCTTTGTTCCATGTTGGAGAATGCCCTGATGGGAGAAGTGTGAGGTGAAGGATGTCCAATGGGCGAGTAGAGGGGGAGGGATAGCAAGCAGGAGGTCGGATTTCCAAATCGGCTGTAGAGACGACCAGGATTCAATGAGGGTGTTCCACGTGAATAAGCCTCTGGAGTGGAAAAAAGAGAGAAGGGGGGGGGGGATCATAGACTCGAAGTTGTAAAGAGTAGGGTCAATACCAATGAGAATGGAGGAGCCCGAATAAAGAGTCCATTTGAGATGATTTCTGAAGAAAGGATGGATTTTTTTAAAACAGTTCCATATGGGGGAGCCACGACGGATGCCAAGAGTGGGTCGATGAAGCCAGTGAGCCAGAGGGCGTCCTTTGAGATACTTCTGATTTATCAAGTGACTCCAAGGGCTGTCCCCAAATAAGCCTCTGTGTAAAGATTTGCATATAAGAGCCTTGCCAAAGAGATGCATATCAAGAAGGCCCCATCCACCCTTCTCCTTTGGGCGTGAGATAGAGTCCAGCTTAACCAAATGAAGTTTGTAGGAGGAGGACCGGCCGCTCCACAGGAATGTGGCAGTGATGGATTTGAATTGATTGATGACGGAGGTTGGAAGGAGAAAGAGGTGTCGCCAATAAATTGAGAGCTGTGAGAGGACAGACTGAACCAAGATGAATCTTCCAGCAAGTGAGAGAAGACGCATTTCCCATCGAGAGATCTTATGGAGGAAACGATCGACCAGCCATGCCCAGTCCAGGCATTGGTATCCCATAGCTTTGAGGCGAAAACCCAGGTAAGTGAAGCCATCCTTAATGAGGGCAAGATTGATGCCAAATCGATCTGCAATCCAGAGAGCCAGAGCAGGGTCCGAGTTGTTATGATATAACACAGATTTACTGCAATTAATCGAAAGACCAGTGGCAGCTTGAAATTTGTTGAAGAGCATGTAGAGGAAGATCCAGGATGACTTGCAGAGCATGGCGAAGAGGAGGATGTCATCAACAAAGAAGTTGTGTGAGAGGGAGATATCTCTGCAAATGCGTACAGGCTTGCATCTACCGTCATGCACAGCAAGGTTGATGTGAGAGCTGAGGCAATTCATGACCAATATAAACAGGAGCGGGGAGAGAGGGCATCCCTGTCGGAGCCCTCTCTCGGCATGGAAAAAAGAAGTGGGAACCCCATTGATGATGACTGAAAACTGGACTGATTCCACGCATGCCATAATCCATTTGATGGCCTGGGGTCTCAAACCAATTTTGGCGAGAAGAATGTGGAGAAAACTCCAATTGACACAGTCGAAGGCCTTTTTAAGGTCGATTTTAAGAGCAGCAGCGTTGATATTCTTACTGCAAATAGAGTGTATGCACTCCTGAGCCATGGCCACCGCATCCATAATAAGCCGGTCCTTGAGGAAGGCATGCTGTTCTCTTGATATAAATGAATTTAAAACCTTCTTCAATCTGTCTGCGATTATTTTTGAAATAATCTTATAGAGGGAGTTGCATAATGAGATCGGTCGATAATCGCCAAAGGTGGAGGGTCGATCAGACTTTGGGATTAAAGCAATAAATGTGGCCATAAGTGCGCTGTTGATGCTTCCCGAGAGGCGAGACATGTCGACCATACAGAGGAGATCTTTTTTGAATAGCTCGAAAAAGTGAGAGAAGAATTCCACCGGCCAGCCATCAGGGCCGGGACTCTTGTCTTTGCCGAAAGATTTTATGGAAGCCGACAGTTCCTCCTCCGTGACAGACCTGAAAAAGGCATCGTTGGCCTCGTCATCGAACATAGTCGGAAGATTCTCAACCGCCCAGAAAGAGTCGGTTATGTCATTTTGTTGCCTGGAGTATTGTTGCCTGAAAAACCGTGTGGCCTCCGCTGCTATTTCATGTTGAGAGGAAAAACATTGACCTTGTTCGTTTTGAACCTTCCATATGGAGTTTTTGAGTCGACGTCCATTTGCAAGGGAGTGGAAGAAACGAGTATTCCTATCCCCATTTTTTAGCCAGGTGGCGCGACTTTTGAGTCGCCAAGTGGCCTCTTCTTTTAGGAGAAGAGCGTGTTTTTTCCTTTCAAGAGTGCATAGGGACGATGCCTTAGCGATAGATCTTCCATTGTTGGGGATGGAGGAAACGATCTCATCATAGATTCAGCTCCTTCGAAAACCTGTAGGGCACTTGGATTGCACAGAATTATCCATGAAACTTGTTATTTCAATAAATTCCTACGAGATTTTAAAGAAATTTGACAAAACCCGACATAAAAACTTCTAGAAAATCACACTAAAAACAACTACAACATCAAATAACTCCATTTTTGAGAAAAAACAAATTCGGCAGAATGCAAAGAATATACAGCCGCCTTTTTCTCCGAATTCAATCAATACACATCCCGCTAGAAAGTATTTAATGTTCTTTATGTCGGCTTCAACGATGATCCGGGTAAAGTAAAAATCGTAAGTTATTCAGTGTTCCACGCTATTGAAACCATGAATTATAGAAACCGGCCGCCACACCATTCATGTGTGAAAACAGGCTGCCATGCCATTCAGCGTGGATAATTATTAATTATAGTAAACGTGAAGGTGAGTCCAAAAGGGTTTGTAATTGCAACGCAAAACGTGCGTCAATAAGTCTTCACCTGTTCCTTCGTATGTCTACGGAATCGTGATTAAGAAATAAACCAATCATCTTGAGACAGGTTTATTTGGCAACAAATAATGAGTTTTGTATGGGCCATAAATACAGGGGGTTGTATAGGTTTGTTTTTGGATTTTGGAAAGCCAATGCCTTCCGATGATCCAACTACCGACATATACAATGTGACCCATTAATAGACAGGTTATTTTTTAGACCAGCCTTAAATGTGAGCCGTCAGCTTATGGTTTCACCATATGTAAGATAAAGTTCAAGATTCTACGTATAAAACTTAGAACATTCTTGTTTTTCTTGGCAAAACCATTAAAAATAATACACAATATCTCACATTTAAATATTAATAATCAATATATAGTTGTGATAGTTCTACATATATCGTTTTCATAATTCTACCTATAAAATCTTATTATATTTTGACAAAAACATTAACGTGAAATACATAACAGCTCACATTTAAAGCAAATCTATTGCAATGAATAGTATACAAATATTTAATATTGCAATGAATAATGAATAGTATACAAGCCGTTGGATTTGAATTGTCCGACGGCCTGTATACCAGCCACGAATGTTGGGGTGTCGCGAATTCCGGTGTGGACGACCAACGAGGCCAGCAGCGGATAGTGGGTTCCTTGACGTGCACGACGGCGTTGTAGCAGGCAGCTTCGGTCACCGTGAACCTAGTCCATTATTCGGACGGTTCCATGAACCTAGCCCTGATTTTGGACAACATATTATCCAGCGCTAGACTAAAAATGGCTATACTCTACCCACGTACGGGATAACATCATGCAACTATAACTCTGATGAAGTAACCGTGGTTAATTGCAGATTTTGAAGGCTTAAATGCGTATAAAAGTAGAACTAGAACAGATTGCAGCCCCGTACCTGTGAAGGAGAAGAGTCCATAATCCCCATTATTTCATCTACTGTATTCACTTTCTTAGCAATCTCGTGTCACCAGGTAAATTTTGCAGCTCGACTTACTATATATTGTGGGTTTGTCTGGTACTGTTGTAAAGATGGCTGCCTGAATTTTCTTTTAATGTCTGATTTATCTCTTAGGTTTTCCATTCCCTTTTCATTCAAAAAATTACCGAGATGAAATGGTTTTCTGTGTTCTGTATTCTGTTTGGTTGTTTGTGGTATATGGCATATAAATCGATATTGGTCTCTGCGTATTATCACAAATTTATGATACATTTGGGGTTTAACAGTGGTGTCTTGGTCCTCTGTCTCTGGTATATGGTATGTGATTATGGCATCCGGCATGATTTGTATGGAACTATAATCTGGAATGAACCTCTGAAAACAACAGTGAAGAATAATTAAAATTTAGCTATATAGTCATTGTTAGAGTCTTGGTCTAATTTGGCTGATAAATCAACATGTATGTCCATCAGTTCCCTGGTCAACTATGGAAGCGTGGTATATGAACGAAACTGACGAGGATCAGAGGTTGCCTCATTACTCTGAGCCGAAGCAATACGTTTCTGTGGAAGGGCTTGCAGGTATTTATTTACTGATCAAACCAAATCAGTCTTAATGCCCAGATAAGGAGATTATGTGAAGACTATTTGACCTTACTGTTATGAGATCATATGAAGAATACAGATATTAATTCACTTTCTCATACGGGTTTCATTTCAGATTTGGGGGTATTATACTGGCACCTGGACGCTGATAAGTATGAAACTGATCCAGAGCTGCAGCAAATTCGCGAGAACAGAGGGTATACATACATGGTAGGTAGATAAATAAGCCATCCTTTCCTTAGTTTTTCCTTATACCTATATTTTAAAGGGATGTAGAGAAGTTGGAATAGTATTTATGATTAATTTTTCAAATTTTAGAGTTACAAATGGAAGTCATGACTTTGAGATAGTCATTATACTATGCTCTAAGTAATTTTGTACAATTCTAGTGATGATATCCCAATAGTGGGAAGATGGGTAAAATACATTATTCCATTGAATATGTGACTAAGGAAGATGGGTAAAATACATTATTCCATTCAATATTTGGACTATAGTCACAGTCTAATTGTAAATTGGGAACATCGTTCTCCATCCCATATTCCTGGTAATAACACATTCTTCCATTTAATATTGGTACTAATTACAGTCCAATGGTAAAAAATGAAAAATATTGGGACTAATCACAGTCCAATTGTAAAAAATGAAAAGAAAAAGAAAAGAGTTTCAGATCATTTGAATTGAGGTCTAAGACATTTAGAATAAATCATTTGAATTGAGGGTTATGACAGTAACAATAAATCAAAATGGTGGCAAAATTAGGAATATGACAAGTTTCTTTTTTGTTCTATGGGTTTTGCAGGACATAATCACATGTTCTCCAGAAAAACTGCCCAACTATCATGAGAAGCTCAAGAACTTTTTCGAGGAGCACATCCACAATGACGAGGAGATACGTTACTGTTTGGAGGGCAGCGGTGTGATTCTTAATCCTATATAGTTTTTCTGAACTCGACACAATTAGGATTTGATGGTGGAAAGTCCATAAATATGTTGATCATGGTGATGCAGGATACTTTGATGTAAGAGACAGTAATGACAGATGGATTCGAGTTTGGTTAAAGAAAGGGGACTTGATTGTTTTACCCGCAGGCATCTATCATCGTTTCACCCTGGATACATCCAACTACATCAAGGTCTACTGTGCAGATTCACCCTAGTGTCATATATGTTGCATACTTTTAGGACAGTGGTTTTTAACTGCAGAAAATGAAGTGCTCATCTATTCCATTGTTGCAATGGTTATGAGCACATTTTATGAAACTGTATGTTTCAATTGGTACTGAGAGTGTAACTCTATTTGCAGGCCATGAGGTTGTTCGTGGGTGAGCCAGTATGGACTCCACACAACCGTCCTCAAGATGACAATCCCATTAGGCAAGTGCTCTGTTCTGAAATTTAATAGAATCTACTAGATAGTTCAATGTACAGCTAACAATTTCATATGAAGATGCCGTTCCCATAATAACTCTGGATAGTTTTGATTTGTGCAGGAAAGAGTATATTGGGAACTACTTTAAGAACAGCTCTGCTGTGCAAGCTCATTAAGGCGATGTTCAAGGCCATATGGGATATGTTGTCTGTGTACACACATTGGTTAGGGTTTTTCGCTTGTGTTCGGGTGGTTTAGCTTTACACTTTTAGGGGTGGATGATGGAGTTGTTAGTGTCCATTTCGATAAGGCGTATTAAAATAACTCATGCTTGAGACTGCAATACTTGTTGTGTCGAGGAACTATGTGCATTTAACTTTGTCATGCTTTATGCTACCGTGTTCAAATTTCAAATTGAATAAAGTGTGGTTTGCTAAAGTTAAATAATAAAATATTGGAATGGTTAGAGGTAGCAAAATGTTATATATATATATATATATATATATATAATTCAAATAAATTGCAATGGGTTTAATGTTATAATGTTATATATATATATATATATATATAATTCAAATAAATTGCAATGGGTTTGAGTTTAATAAAATATTAGAAAATAGAAAATATGGTGCTGGGAGCAGTTCTTATCTATATATAGTTTAGGGACACATAGTCATGTCCATGATTGAACAGGTACACTAAGTCTTTCCCATGATTGAACATCCCATGATTGAACACCACATGACCTGAACACCAGGGACACATAGTCATGCCCATGATTGAACATGTACACAAAGTCTTTCCCATGATTGAACACCACATGACCTGAACACCACATATAGTCTTGGAGCAGTTCTCAGGTACACATAGTCCTACCCCACGTAGTCCTACAACCTCCCCACCTCCTCCGGACTAGAACTTAAGAAATTAGAATTTAGGAAAGAAAAGTTTGTCTGCTATTTGTGGGATGTTATTTGCAGGGATAATGAGAGAGTACTGATCCTTTCGACTAGAACTTAAGAAATTAGAATTTAGGAAAGAAAAGTTTGTCTGTGATCTGTGGGATGTTATTTGCAGGGATAATGAGAGAGTAATGATGAATTTAATAGAGGAAAATGTTTGTAAAATGAACCTTTTGACATTTTTATTGTTAAATTAATGATATGTTATTTGTGTTGTTTATGTTAGTAAGGTGTTTTGTAAATTTGAAATGAGAATTTTACATGATATTGATATTAAATTCTAATGTTATTTAGAGGAATCAACTTAACGTCATTAATGATGAAGTAAATAAAGTATATTAGGAGTTAGGTATATTATAATAGTTGTATCTTAAGGTATTTGGTTTTAGTTGATGTTGATATCAACTTATAGTGCAATGTAGAAGAACAATTGCATAATGATGAAGTAAATAAAGCATATTAGGAGTTGGTTGTATCATAATAGTTGTATCATAAGGTGTTTGGTTTTACATGAGGCTGATATCAAATTATAATGCAATGTAGAAAAACAATTGCATAATGATGAAGTAAATAAAGTATATTAGGAGTTGTATCATAAGGTGTTTGGTTTTACATGATGTTGATATCAACTTATAATGCAATGTAGAAGAACAAATTCATATGACTAATAGTTAAGGAAATTAAATGTGATCTTGCTTTGCATCTTAGGTGTTAGTTGTATTATATGGTGTTTAATATTTCCAGTTATTAGGTTTTATATGTTGATATAAGGTTGTATAGTCATGTAGAAAAATCAATTGTGTGTCAATTATTAAGTGACATGTTTTTAATGTGATAATTCAAATCAATTAATGTATTTAGTATGTCAAAGGTTCCTTTGTCTACATGTTTTTAATATGACAATTCAATTCAATTAATGTATTTAGTATGTAAAAGGTTGCTTGTATATGTTTATTATATTGTAATATGGTGTCCACCATGTCAATATTGTGACGTCAAAGTTATGATAAAGTGCTTTCATAGGATTGTATCAATGAATGATTTAAGCACTCTCATTGAATTGTATCAAAGCAATGATAAAGCACTCTTAAAAAATTAAGGATTGTGGATTGAAAGAATGTTGTCACCCTTTTTGTATGAGAGCAAGGCATTCTCATTAATTTTATCAAATGTATGATAAAGATTTAGGATTTTATATTAAAATAAGAACCTCACTCGTGTTTGAGCGAAAGTACTCTCATATAATTGTATTAAGTCCAGCACAAAGCACATTGTAAAATTTAAAGATCATTACGTTGAAAATTGATATTGTCATTGTTTTATGATAGTAAATCATTCATCAAATTGTATCACACCCACAATAAAACACTACAAAATTTATAGATGGTTTGTTGAATGAATGTTGTTGAGCTTGTATGAGAGAAAAGTACTCTCAAATAATTGTATTAAAGTCATGGAAAAGCACTTTTAAAATTAAGGATTACAAGTAGAAAAAATGATATCGATGATGTCATATGAGAGAAATTAGAGAATTAAGTTATAAATAGAAAGTGATTTATGAGCAATTCATTAGGAAAAGAACACTTGGAATGGAAAAATTCCAATAAATATATAAATTGGTGAATAGCCCAATTATTTTTTTGTTGTCTAGATACTTGCAATCCTTTGGTGTGATAATTCAATTAATATATTTAGTTTGTTAAGGTTCATATCTTGTATTTATTGTTATGTTGAAATATAGGTTTCATCATATCAACATTGTGACATCAAGGCAATGAAAAAAAAATATTCCAAGATTTGTTCAAAGCATTTTCTACTATTCAATGATGCTACATTACACTAGCCATGACAAAACACTCATGACTATATGTTGATAGAAAGTTTCCACCTTTCTTTGTGAGAAAAGTACTCTTGTCGTCAACGGATAGGAGTTATAAGAGAAGCATGTTGTCATCAATGCATAGGCATATAGTAATAAGATACATAATAGGTTTGTTAAAAATGGAAAAAACCAAATATATTTTGAAACTTAGCAGCTCACAAGTGAGAAAGCTGCACCTGGAGACTACTTCATAGAGAACGCTGTACTCATTGATCATTAACATCAAGAATATATAAGTTTACATAAGAATATGAAGATTAGAACTAACACCTAGAAAGTAGGAACTAATTCCTAAACTAGGACACACACACAACTAATGAAGAGACTCTCTCCAATAATACATATTCTCCATTAATTTCAACACTCCCCCTTAATGGAGAAAGGGTTCACTAGTACTCTTAACATCTCCCTAAATAATTCAAATTTAATTTTTCCAAGGGGCTTGGTAAAAATGTCTGCTACATTATCACAAGTATTACAATATTCAATATAAATTTCTTTTGACTGAACCTTCTCTCTAACAAAGTGAAATTGCGTATCAATATGCTTTGTGTTTTTGTGAAACACAAGATTGTTTGCAAGTTTGATTGAGCTTTGGTTGTCACATCTGATAATTGTAGCATCTTTTTGTTCTTCTCCGACATCATGGAGAAGTCTCCTCAACCAAATTGCCTCACACGTTGTTGCACACATTGCTTGATACTTTGCTTCTGTTGAAGACAAGGATACAATATTCTGCTTCTTACTGCTCCATGCGATGACCCCAGACCCAATGCTGAAAGCGTAACTTGTTATGGATGTTTTTTCATCTAGATTTCCGACCCAATCTGAATCTAAGAACCCTGCCAATCTAACATGACAAGAATTAGTATATTTAACACCAAAGTCTAAGGTTCCTTAAAGATACCTTAAGACGCCTTTTGCTGCTACCTAATGATTCTCAAGAGGCTTTGACATGAATTGGCTCAATACACTGACTACAAAAGCTAAGTTAGGCCTAGTTGAAGTTAAGTAAATTAGACTCCCAACCAATGGTTTATACAGTGTTGCATCCACCTCCTTAGAATCATCATTACTCTAAAGTTTGATATTCTGTTGTAAAGGCACCAAGGCATCTTTACACTGATCCATTATGAATTTTTTCAATAGTTCCCCGACATACTTTCCTTGAGACAGAAAGGTTTGTCCAGCATCTCTCTAGACTTCAAGACCCAAATAATAGTGTAACTCTCAAAGGTTTTTCATCTCAAAAACCTGTGACATCTGCACTTTGATTTCTTTAATGAGCTTATCAGTGTTTCTTGTAATAATAAGATCATCTACATATAAAGAAATCAAAACAATTTGCCTCTTTTCATCAATCAAAGTGTATAGATTTGGGTTGTTCTTGCTCCTCTTATAAGTATGCTGTAAGAACAATGAGCTGATTTTTTCATACCATGACCTGGGCACCTGTTTTAATCCATGTAGTGATTTTCTCAATCGACAGACTAAATGTCTCTGCCCCTATTTAACAAACCCTTCAGGTTGCATTAAGTACACTTCTTCTTTTAATTCACCATTTAAGAAAGCAGATTTCACATCTAGTTGGTATATCATCCAATGATGTTTTGTAGCTAAAGCAATTAACATTCTAATTGTGTTTAATTTAGCTATAGGGGTGAAGGTTTCCTCATAGTCAATTCCTTCTTTCTGCGAGTACCCCTTTTCCACCAGCCTAGCTTTATATTTGTCTATACTACCATCTGCTTTAAACTTAGGCTTGTATAACCATTTGCAACCTATGGGTTGTTTACCTTCAGGGAATTCAACTAGATCCTAGGTTTTGTTCCTAATTATTGACTCATATTCATCTCTCATGGCAGCCCTCCATTCATCAAATTGACTAGCTTCTTTATAGTTTAAGGGCTCAACAACATTCAAGATATTTGTCATGAGGGCATAGTCTTTATACCTAGCTGGTAAGCGAGTTTGCCTACTTGATCTTCTTGGTATTGGACTGGCCTCAAATCTATTTTGATCATTCCTTAATGGACTTGGACTGTTGACTGCATCTGTAACATCTGATTCTTCCTTTTGTTGTTGCTGCTACTCATGGTTGTCCCTTGTTTCATCACCTTCATCTTCCACCAGCAAAGGCATGCGCCACTCTTCACGGCCTTTATCACAGTGTCCATCATCAACCTGCTCATGGAATACTACATCTCTACTCGCAAACACTTTGTGAGTAGAGGGATTAAACAATTTATATGCTTTAAACTTTGTACAATACCCTACAAAAATGCATTTAATGGCCTTTGAATCCAGTTTCTTCCTATCCTCTTTTGGAACATGAGCAAAATCTTTCGAGCCAAAAACTCTTAAATGATTAACTATAGGCTTAAAACCTAATAAAGCTTCGAATGGAGTCTTAAGATCAAGGGTTTTTGTTGGACTCTTATTCTTTAAATACATTGCAGTATTTATTGCTTATGCCCAAAAACCATTAGACAAGTTCTTACCTTTTAACATGTTGTGTGCACACTCCACAAGGGTTATGTTCTTCCTCTTTGCAACCCTGTTCTGTTGAGGAGTGTAGGGTACTGTGAACTATTGAACTATGATCCAGGGAAAATTTTAAGAACCCCCCCTAAATTTATAAATATAATAAATGGGCGAATCTCCATGGTATATAGGAAAAATAGAAGGCGATTTTATCAATAATATAATATGTATATATAATTTTTTGGCGAATCTCTCACCAGGCATGGCGAATATTTTACTCAATTATAAAATCTTGTAAGATCTTGGCGAGTCTTTCACTAAATAATAAAACTTTGTAAAGTCCTAGTGAATCTTAGCATAGGCTACATGCTGGTTTAATTCCCCCATTTAAATAGGCTACATTCCAGGTGAATACCATGGGTCAATACCATGTGCCATTTTGGTGAATACCATGTGCCATTTTTATTTTTATTAATTCTAATATTAGGGTTAATAATAGTTTTTTGCATTGTATTAATAACAATCTAGTCCATGGTATTTGTCCCATAGTATTTTGGCCATAGGTTTCACCTAAATATAACCCATTTTTTGAGTGTTCGTAAATATAAGGTGACTTATGGAGTAAATATAAAAAAATGTTTTATTTGTTTACCATACCTCTCGTTTATTTATATTTTTATTAATTTACCATACTTCTTTTACAAATATGGTATTTGGCCCATAGGGTTCACTTAAATAAAACCTCTTTCTTGAGCCTTCATAAATAGAACGAGGGTTATGGACTAAATATAAAAAGAGGCTTTATTTATTTACGATACGTCTAGTTTATTTATATTTTTATTTATTTACCATACCTTTTGAGTAAGTATAAAAAGACGTTTTATTTATTTACCATACCTTTTGAGTAAGTATAAAAAGACGTTTTATTTATTTACCATACCTCCACTTTACTTATATTTTTATTTGTTTACACCCTTACATGTATATAAGGTGACTTATGGAGTAAATATAAAAAATGTTTTATTTATTTACCATACCTCTCATTTATTTATATTTTTATTAATTTACCATACCTCTTTTATAAATATGGTATTTGGCCCATAGGATTCACTTAAATAAAACCTGTTTTTGAAAATGGGCGAATGGATTCACTTAAATAAAACATATTCTTGAAAATGGGCGAATGGAAGGTTGTAAGTCCTAATTTCAAGGGCTAAATTTACCTTTTTTACCCTCTCCCTTAAAATAAGGTGGGCTATTTGAGGTGATTTGTAAAAATGTACTATGATACAAAATTCGCCCACTAAAAATTTAAAACCCCTTAATTTCGCCAAAGGGCGAACATTCGCCCCTAAAATTATCCTTGGAACTATCCCATGGTCCTTGCAATATTTGATGAAGCCACCTTGCTTGTATTCTCCCCCTTGATCTAAGCGGAGAATTTTGATGAACTTCCCTATTTGTTTTCCAACCATGCTTTTGAACTCTTTAAAATATTCAAAAGTATGACTCTTCTTTCTAAGAAAATATACCTAGGTAAATCTTGTGCAATCTTCAATAAATAATAAAAACATAATAGGCACCTCCTAATGACCTTGTCTGCATCAACCCACATATATCAGTGTGCACAAGCTCTAGTATATCTCTCTTCTTTCTATCTAAACTTGAGGGAAAATCATCCTTGTGCATCCCTAGAGCACATCCTTCACAATCAACATGAACAATTTTTAAAACAGGGAGAACATTGACCATACCTCGCTTCTGAAGTAGCAGTAGGTCATGAAAGTTGATATGACCGAATCTTTGATGCCACAAATTCTCTGCACTCATAATTGTTGAAGTCATGGCTTGGTATGGTGTGTTTCTTACATTCAACTTGTATAGACCTCCAACTCGAATACTTGATGCAATTGGCTTCATATGATCCAGTAGATCTTTAATAACACAATAAGACTTAAAACATTCTACCTTAATATTCTGATATGTTATCATAGAGACGAAGATCATATTATTTTTAATTCTTGGTACATACATCACATTTTGAATATGCCTAATATTACCATCGGGTAATACCACAGGAATATTTCCATACCCTTTAATCTGGTACCCTCTGACATTACCAAGGTAGATATTAGCACCACTGCTGGTTTCTTTAAAATTTTCAAACCAATGGCTGTTACTTGTCATGTGAGTGGAAGCTCCTGAATCCACAAACTAAGTTTTTGCTTCATCATTTTTAGCAGAGAAAGCAGAATCAGATACAAACAATCTAAGATTATGATTCTGATCTTCATCAGCAAAGTGAACTGCATGCTTCTTATGTCTATGTCAAGTTTCATCAAGTTTCTTCTTATGGAAATTCCTAGTAATGTGACAAGATTTACCATAGTAAAAACACTTAATCCATGAATCATTTCTGGTCGAAGACATACCTTGAGGTGGCTTTCTCTGTGGTGTACCTCCGCCTTTCTGTCATGCTCTTGATTTTCCTCTGAAAGAATTTTTCTTTGCCATTAATATTAGATCTGAACTTTGGGGTTTCAGAGTCATCCGCTTCTCTTCCTCTTGTATCAGGATCCCTGCCAATTCTTTGAAATTGGGGGTTTTCTCCCTTGTGTTAGACCTATAATGAACATCTAATAATCATCAGTCATACCATTCATGATAACTGTGACGAGATCAATGTTGTATACTGTCTCCCCTATATTAGACAACTTATTCATTAGCTCCTTGATCTGAGAGATGAATGCAGCGACTAATTCACTCTCCTCCATTTTGATGGAGAGAATCTTGCTTTTCAGGAACAATAAGTGATTTTCATTCTTTATCTCATACAAATCCTTAAGAGTTGTCCAAATATCATACGCTGATTTACACTCTCTGATGTGAGGGATAATGCAGTCTTTCACTGATAGTTTCAATAGCATTTTCGCTTTGTTCTCCCTCTTCTCCCAATCTTGATTTGTTGCATTTGTTTCGTGTCCTACTACAATCGGCTTTAATTCGTCTCCATTTGTAATCGCCCACGCACTTTGCCCCTCAAGCAGAGTCTACAATTTGAATTTCTAGTTTGAATAATTGGACCCATCGAGCTTATTGCTCTCATTCAAGTACACCTTTGCCATTTGATTATTCATCGTGACAGGTTGATCTATGGATCTGCCTTAAAAAAACTTCAACCTCCAACAATTGATCAAAGAGCGAATTTAAGTACCAGATCTGTCACCAATAGATCTATCTCCAGATCCAAAAGAGTGATCTTTGATTCTTCTATTACAACTTGTAGGCTTTCGAAAGAAAAACCACTAGCGAGCTTACACTAGGGCAATCTCAAATGTTAAAAAAAAAAATAAGGCATTGATTACCTATGAACTCGACCCACCGAGTTGGAATTGCTGAGTTAAGCGATTTCAGCCTTAAGGCACGAAATCCATAGCGATCCAAATCACAACTATCTCTGTGACCGATCCACTAATCCAAAGAAAAAAATGGAATTAGCATCTTAAAACGATGTCCACGATCTCCATGATGGCGAGCCACACCAATCGATCTTGTTGCAACCACACCATCGATCTTCGCCGATAGCCACATCAACGATCTTCAATTCATTAACTGCCATCGATAATCCCTAAACTGGATTAGAATCTCACCACAACAACCACCACGAAGCATCAACACAAGGTGCACGCAGGCCGCAGATCACGTCTTGATCTACCTTGGAGTACGCCGGAAGCCATTGAATCACTGTGGTTGCCAATACATAAGAGTTGTTCCGTCTGGAAGAAGCACAACCCAACTCACCACTGCTTCATCGATCACCAGCCACAACCCATGGTGGAGGGTCTATCGATCCGTGCCAAGCTATGTTCTCTAAATGACGATCTGCGCCAGTCACAACTCCCACTCCACTGTTACGCTAACCTACGAACAACGATCTTCCGCTAGAAATATTCACAGGTCAACCAACGCGACATTGGGTGTGGAAAACCGTGTTGATGCCCTGCACTGAAGACAAACCATGTAAGTAATGGCTTATCAGCGTGTATTCGTGGGTAATAGCCACACTGCCCCCTTCTTTGACCATCTTTTACTAGCGTGGAATTTGAAATGATTTATGTGTTGATCTAGGTTTGAACGCAAAAACAAAACAACCTCCCACCAGCCACCACAACTCCACACTTCAGCGCCTTTCCGCCACCTAGGGAACTCAATTATCCAGCCACCAAGTTCACAAGCTCTGGTACCATGTTAAAAATGGAAGAAACCAAATATATTCTGAAACTTAGCAGCTAACAGGTGAGCAAGTTGCATATTGAGACTGCCTCATGGAGAACGCTCTACTCATTGATCATTAACATCAAGAAATATAAGTTTACATAAGAATAGGAGAGTTAGAACTAACACCTAGAAAGTAGGAATTAATTCCTAAACTAGGACACACACAACTAATGAACAGACTCTCTCCAATAATACATATTTTCCATTAATTTCAACAAGGTTTGCATGATTGTTATGAGTTATGTTAATTGTGAACTCCATTTTCATGATTTGACTTAGTATTATCAATTCCATGGAAGGTTGTGTGATACATAACTTTATTTTTATTTGGTTTATATATTGTTGGGGAAAATTTTGTTGTGAAGAGGATTTCACCCTGTGTTTGAAAAAATTAGTGTATGGTCCTTTGAAAGAAAAGCATGTATCCATATATAAAGGGATGTGAGTTGATTTGGATTAGGGAAACCCTGTCTTAACACCAAAATTTGTGGTAGGGAATTTCTGTGTATTATATTTCTTATTGATGGTTTAAGAGATGGTGGCAAGGCATGCACCATTTACTATAAGGATTGATTATGGTTACTATTTGAAATCATTTAGTTTGGATCCAATGATGGTATACTCATTTTCTCATTTTCATAGAGAGTTTGTACTTATCAATTTCCACTTATCACTTGAACGGAAAGTGGAGAATATATTCTAGAACTACTATGCATAATTAATGTGCAGTGACAAATATGCTTAGGTTTAAAATTGTTTCTTGTAGATAATAGAGATGACAAGGTTGTGTGATTTGGTGCATCATAGGCATGGGTTATGATTGTAGACAATAGTGTTTGGAAGGGCATAGTGGGGTATTTAGCTAAGCATTTCTTATCGCAACATTTCTATGGTAAGAGTAGGTTTAAGCAACAACAATTTGTTTGTGGTCTTAGATGTTGAAGCCAATTTATCTACTATTTCATTTTTCAAGAAAATAGGTGAGAAACCCTACAATAAGCAACATGTGTTATTCATTATGGAAATATTTCATTTCACTTGGTTGTAAATGTAGGTTGTAGCAATGTGAAATTATTAACTATTGGCATGTGGGTTGATTTGTGATGTGAAATTTCCTAGGTGGGAGTGGAGCGACAATATGAGATATTTGTGGAATCAAGGGATAATGTTATTGAAGAATTTTTCTAAATTATTTTTTAATAAATTGGATTTCGACAAAAGGTTATAAATTTTGGCCATATGATATAAATGGATAAAGGAAAATAGAAAAATAGTTGTTTATGTTATTTTTCCAATGTATTTTTTTTCCTAGAGGTATTGGCTAAAATTTGGGCCATAACATTTTTCTTTGTTATTTTTGTTTTCTCATTTTGACATTAAAAATCCCACTCCTTAAAGAAAATATTATGGCACTGCTCACTCCTTGCGCAAGGAGACTACAAAACTAGTTCATCCATAGATATTGTTGCAAGCAATTCACATGTGATTATCAAGCACTCAATCAATCATTTCCTTCTTGTTGACAAGAACTCAAGGTGTTGATCTGCTACCCTCTTCATGTGAAGACCAAATTGCATGTCATTAATTACATTTTGAATATCATTCATAAAGTTTTCCAATGATGGGATACATGATAGTATTAGAGGAAAAATTAGTGATGCATTTTCTGTCAAAGCTAAAAGTATCGTAGTTTGATGTAATCTCAAAGGTGGCTCAAGTATTATTTCCTCACATTTATTTTTCAATATTTTCTAAGTCTTGGTGTCAAAAGAAGTTTCTTGGGTTTATTATTATTCCATTGGGGTTTTAAGAAGTATAAAGGGAAATTTTATTAGGAGAGAGATCATAAGGATAAGTTAAAATCCTCAATATTGATACACTAAGATAAAAGATAAGGTGGTCATCCTATTTAAAGTCGAGGCATCACTAGTTTCCAAGTCTTAGTGCTTAAATACGTGGAAGATCTATGTTTGTGTCTTAACAATCTCTCAAGATAAAAACATTAAATTTTTAAATTAACAAAAGTTGATCACCTTAAATTTAACTACATTCCTAGTAAAGCCAAAAACATGACACATTTTAAGGAGCCATAATTTTTTTATAAGTGTATTTTTTATTATTATTAAAGATTCAAAGTTTCAACTATAAATATCTTGTTAAATATTTAGAAATTCATTTTAAAATTGTGAGTAGGAAAATATATATTTTTCTATAATATAATTTGATTTTGTAAAAATTGAATAAATATTCGTTTCAATCACCAATTTTCCTTTAGAAAAAAGAAAAAAGAAAATAAAAAATCCAACTATTATCCCTTAAATTTTCTATGACTACACATGGGACCAAGGGTATAAAACTATTAATTAATTACTACATGATTTATAAATATATGGTCATAAAAAATCATTGAGAAACCATTGCATTTATGCTAGACAACTTAAAACGACAATTTCCAAAACATTTCTAAAGTAAAGGAATTTGGGTTAGGACAATAAATGTGCCAAGATATGTGTTTAGTGTCACGATAATAAGGAACAATGACAATAGAGATTTTTGAATCTTGAACTAGAAGGCATCCCATTGAAGGGAGTGTAGAAGACACTTGACATTGCCTCAAAAGAAATTTAAGACATAAGCAAGTATACAAGTCTTGATTGTACTATAAGGGACCTCGAAGATCATGACCTTTAAGTGTATTGTAAGGGACTTTGGAGATTATGACCATTTTAAAAGAAATTTAAGACATAAGCAAGTATACAAGTCTTCATTGTATTATAAGGGACCTCGAAGATCATGACCTTTAAGTGTATCGCAAGGGACTTCGGAGATTAGGACCATTTTAAAAGGGTAATGTTTAAGTGTATTAATTAATGAGGTGTATTATTTTGGAATAAGATTTAGATGCTTTTAATTTAATTATCAATAATTATTAGGTGGATGATAGTTATTTAAATTCGACAAAATATTCGTAGTAGTAATAAAAAATTAAAGGTTGAGATTCATCTCAAAAGTAGTTATGCCCTTTTTACCCCTTTAATTAAATTGATTAATTAAGAAAATTGTCATATGAAATGAGTTGTTTTTTGTACATGTAGTATTGATAAGCCATGGTATTATAACAAAGCCCATTTATAGATTAAGAATTTCCATGATAAAGTGGGGGTGAATCTCCATGGTTAAGAATCTTATTACATGTTTTTTTAAATGTATATATGTTTAACTCATATATTAAATTTTTTATAATTAATAATAATAATAATAATAATTTAAAATAAAATTATAATTTAGTTAATTTTTATGATTTTTTTAATATTAGTAATATGACATCTATCACAAAGTATTATAATGTCTATCTACATTTACTAGCCATTTAATTTATATGGCTGTACTAGTAGTTAACTTTGTGATCAAAATATGTATGCGCTCTCCATAGTGGATTCTACATAATGTTTATATGAAGTTTTATAATGTAAAAGTATGACCAAGTCCATAATGCATTAAGAATAAATTATGTTATCTATAATTAGTGTGGGGACATAATGTGTAAGAGAATGTCCAATTATTCTTTCCATTTCTTAAAGTTTAATAGATAAAATTGATCTCATTCATTATTTACCACCATTACTATATAATATGTCAAGAACACATTTGGAAACGAGAAGTCCCAAAAAAATTACTGAAGTGGTAAGATTCCAAAGTTTTTTAGGCTATATAAATATATGCACTTTTCTACCCTTGTGTGCCAATTCGATTAATGTATCCTATTTCATGTGTTACGATTTCCCTCTCATTTTGACATGTAATATTGTAGCACGGGCTTCATGTTCCATTATGCCAACACTATTGGATGTGAAGGTCCAAAATGTTAGGACCTTGGCCATAACAATGAACTCTTTTTACAAGTCTATTTGTTTTATATATAAGATAGAAGGATATCTTAGTCCAATTTCATTACTCCATGAAACAACCCCACATACAATGCCAAAAGAATAACTGTAGTAGATCTCCTATCATTTGGATTGTCAGCCCAATCTAAATTTGAGTAACTTGTTAGCTCAACATTAAATGAATAAATATAGTCAAGACCAAAATCAATTGTTCCTTTAAGATACCTGAGTACATCTTTTGCTACTCTCCAATGCATTTCTAGAGGTCTCGCCAAAAACTGACTTAACACACTAAAATAGTATGTTATGTTAGGTTTGGTTGTAGTAAGATAATTCAATCTTCCAACCAGTTGTCTATACATTGTACCATCTACCTCCTTTGAGCCATCATCAATGTGAAGTTTCACATTTTGTTGCATTGGAACAAAAGCAGCTTTACACTGATCCATTTTAAACTTCTTAAGCAATTCTCTAACATACTTACCCTGAGAGACAAAAGTCTAACCAACATCTCTCCAAAATTCAAGACCTAAACAATAATGTAACTCACCAAGATATTTCATCTCAAATACTTGTGACATTTGCACCTTAATTCCATTAATTAGTTTATCATAATTCCCTGTAATAATTAAATCATCAACATAAAAGGAAATTAGTACAACATGCCCCTTTGCATCAAATTTGGTATACATATTTGGATCACTTTGGCTTGTCATAAAACCTTGTTCAAGAAATAAGAAATCTATCTTCACATAGCAAAACCTAGGTGCCTACTTCAGCCCATACAAAGCTTTCTTTAATCTGCAAACTAAATGTTCCTTCCCCTTTTTCACAAACCCTTCAGGTTGTGTCAAATACACCTCCTCCTTTAAATCACCATTCAGAAAAGAATATTTTACATCTAATTGGTGCAAGTTCCAATGGTACTTTGTAGCTAATGCAATTAACAATCTAATAATATTTAATTTAGCTACAAGTGCAAATGTTTATGCATAGTCAATACCCTCTTTTTGTGAGTACCATTTTTCCACCAATCTAGCTTTATATTTATCTATATTGCCATCTTCTTTAAACTTGGGTTTGTATAACCATTTCCATCCTATGGGCTCTTTATCTTTAGGTAGTTTAGTTGATTCCCAGGTTTTTCTTTTAATTATAGATTCATATTCTTTGTTCATTGCTTTTCTCCGCTCTTCATATTCATTAGCTTCATTAAAACTCATGGGTTCTATGAAATTCAAAACACTACTCTTCAGGGCATAGTCCTTATACCTTTCAGGTTGGCGAATCTGGTGTGAAGATCTCCTTGGAAATTCATTATCTTCATCCCTATTCTCTAAAGGTACTTCTCCACCTCCAGGTGAATTCTGACTGTTGGTAGTATCCATATCATTGGATTCTTCCTCAAGCTTCTACTGCTCTTTGATTTATGTTTCTTTCTTTATTGTCTTCAACTTCAAGAAGTATGTGCCACCTTTCATAGTTGTTGTCCTTGTTGCCTTCATCTGCCTGTTCATGGAAAATTACATCTCTACTTGCAAACACTTTGTGAGTAGAGGGATTAAACATTTTATAAGATTTAAATTTTGAACAGTATCCTACAAAAATACATTTGATAGCTTTAGCATCAAGTTTATTTCTATTCTCCTTCGGAATATGTGCAAAAGCCTTACACCCAAATACCCTCAAATGATGAATTGTTGGTTTAAAACCATACAAAGCTTTGAATGGAGTCTTGAGATCAAGATTCCTTGTTGGACTTTTGTTCTTTAAATAAATGGCAGTACTAATGGCCCTTGCCCAAAAATCATTTGAGATATTCTTACCTTTAATCATACTTTGTGCACACTCCACCAACGTTCTATTTTTCCTTTCTCCAACACCGTTCTGCTGTGGAGTGTAGGGTATTGTGTGGAGTGTAAGGTACTTGATCTGTAAACTACCGTGGATATTCTACTGGACAGCTCGTCACAACATATATGATAATATTATATTAAAAATATGACATTATACACTATTACAATTTCATTTAATTTCTAAATCTGTAGATTTTATTGTAATTAGTGCATGCATGCAAATATAAATTATGCAGAAAAGTAGAGAATGAATCAAACAAGCTCACACACACATAAGACACAAGATATGCTCTATGGGAAACCCTTTCGAGAGAATACCCATCTAGAAGGTGAGATCGCTCTGCTCTCTTTCTCTGTTTGGAAATATGGTTGCAAATACAAAGAAGTAATGTATGTGGCCCATGGGATACTACAGTGCACGGATCATCTATGTGTGCTCTACCTCCTATCTCTCCTAGCTATATTTTCTCAACTATGGAACAAAATGCTCTCAAAAGAATGGAATGCCTCTTCCTCTTAGTGGCCCAGTTATAACATAGCACAATAGCCTACTAGTGGTTAAGCTTGACTACATCAACTTTTAACTAGAGTTACAAAATAGACTCTTCTAGAGTCTTCTACATCATAAACACGTGGCTAGCTCCTTTTCCATGAATAATGGGGGCTGACGCGGCATCCTCCCGAACTATAGGTGTGAAAACAGGAAGGTCAACTTCTGAGTAACATAGCTTTTGTATACAAACTACGATTGACGCAATTATTTTGCCGTTGGAAAGATTTTTGTGTGTAGAATAGCATGAAAAGGTGGTTTGCTTAAGCGGCAAAGTTTTACCCCCAAAAAATGTTGTTTGATGCCTCAAAATTCTCCTAGAAGGTTTCAGACTCCGCTTTGCCAAACCGGGTGCTGCCGGTAAAAGCGATCTCGTGAGTCGATTCCTCCACTTTTTCCACTCCAAATGCATCAAGATGGATGAAAAAAATATAATGATCCAATTTGGATCAATACTGTAAATTGCTACACTATTCCATGATCCTTGCAGTACTTGATGAAGTTCCCCAACCTATATTCTCCGCCTTGATATGAACGAAGGATCTTTATGAACTTCCCTATTTTCTTCTCTGCCATGTTTTTGAATTCTTTGAAATACTAAAAGACATCACTCTTTTTCCTTAGGAAGTACACCCAAGTGTACATCTTGCAATCATTAATAAACAATAGAAAGTAATAAGCACATTGTTGGGTCTAAAATGCGGATGCAAATTAGAGTTTCATTTACTATCAATTCGGGTAAAGTAAACTTCGAGGATCGTCTAATATAGATGGACTTAGAGACAAAGTAAACTAAGCTAGGTGAAGAAATACCAAAGTTCCCATACAGGAGGTCTTCATTGGGATCTCCAACACCTATTTAGTCTTTTAACAAAATGAAATCTAAAAATTAAAAGACATTATGACAAGTGTAAGAATTGAAGCTCCCTTATAGGAGACTATTCATTAATATTTCTAACCATCTTAATCAATAAACTAAGAAATGAAGGCATTTAAACATAATTCAAATTGATTACAGAAAATATTAAAGCTCTCTTACAAGAGACTACTCATTTATATTTCTAGCATCAAGGTCTTTAAACTAATGAAATTAAAAACATAAATGAAATCTTACTATACCAAAACAAGTATGCAAGTGAGGCAATGGGGGGCCTCCATAGCTCCACAAGCACACCTAGAAAGAAGTCAAATGTAGAAGAAAATCCAATCCACTTTATTTATCATCAATTGCAAATTGCAATTACAAGCTCCAAGTTCTACATTCCAAGAGATTCTAAACCTCCATTACAATGATCCTAAAATCTAAAATTACAAATGAAGGACTAAGTTTCTAAATTCTAGAGAAAATTAAGATTACAAATGAAGGAGATAACACTCTTATTTATACAACAAGATGAGATAACAAACTCATAAGATGATCCACTATTCCCTCCTTTGATCCACATATTTCTCAACCAATGGTGACACATAACCCTATCCTCCATGATCTTCTCCTTGAGGTCCATGATCTTATCCATGAGGTCCATGATCTCCTCAAATTCGAATTTGAAAATAGAGTGCCACATAAGGGTGCCTTAGAAGCTTCCTTTGCACCTACACATGTCAACAAACTCATTCTAATTGTTAGATATAAGTATATGGATATTATTTTCTAAAGTTTAACCCCAGATTCTCTTAAAAATACTAAGAATTAATAATGTTTTGGAAAACACAATGGTAACCCATTTAATGATGAAAGTGAAGCTAATGTGATGACATGGTGGTGGAATAGAGGTGAGAAAATGTGTGAATGGAGAGAAAGTGAATGTTGAATGGAGTGAAAGTGGTTGTATTTTAAGGATAATTCTTAAGCCCAACATACCCCCAAACTGAAGGTATTGCATGTCTTCATGCAATCTATTACATTACTTTTGATACTTGAGCTTTGGCTTAAACTTTGCATGATATCATTTACTTAACTTTTGCAAAGTGTCTTTAATGAATTGCAACTTGGTTGGTTCTTGTGTTTCAACCATATTTTGTTTATTGCATTCAATTTTAATGTATGATCTTTGCATATTTATAATGTGATTTTTATTGCAAAGTTTTTTGTTGGAATGCATCATGGTTGGTTATTGTGTAACAACCATGATTGTGTTGGCATCCAATCAACTTTTAAATACTTTTTACAAATCCATTTTTATGCTCATGATGATGTAATAGTAAATATATTTTGAATTTATGTGGGTTTTAGAATGTGATATATGAATATGGAAAAATATGAAGGTGACAAAGTATGAATGTAAATGTATCTCCCCCCCCCCCCCCCCTAAACTGATAGTTTTGGCAATTTTATGAAATGAGGAAAAGAAGTTTTTTTTCCAAAAATTATCATTCTAGCTTTCAAGGAAGTAAATGGTTAAAAGTTAGAAATAATCATACCTCAACTTACCCTTTCAAAAATGGATGAGAGTTGTGCATGTGTGGTTGCAGAATTATGATCATAGTCTTCTTTACTTGGTTGTGAAAATGGTGGATGAAGTCGAAAAAGTGAACCTTTTATTGTCGTTGTATTTGCTGCTGGATCTTTTGTTGAATGTTCGGAATCTGCTGCTGAATGTGGCTGAAAATGTATAAGGCTTGGAAGGTATACAAAATTTAGAATTTACACTCCCCCCCCAGCATTATTTATTGACTTGTGCTCAAGTCATTTACATCAAAAACTGAAAAGTAATGAAAGTAAATATGCTTCCTCTGTTACAAAATGCTTGGTCTTCAAGTCTTCAACGCTCTTTGGCACAATTGTTGTCATGTGAATAAATGTTTCAGTGTCGAACATAACAAGAAATTGTTAACTTAGTGGCCATTGATGGATGCCACTAGTCAACATGAGATCTCCCATCTTTGATGTGGATGAGAGTCAAGATGCCCTGAACACATTTTTCTAAGTATGAATGAATTTGTTGTTGTCGAATACTTAGAAGTTTCGACGAACAAGGGACATTGATGTGTTCCATTGTTTATCGGCATGATAGCTTGCCCTTAATGCATGTAAGCTTCAAGGTGTTTTTAGAAAAATATTTAGACTCAAGGACTATGGACTCAATGGTGTATGAAAGCAAGGTTTTATTTGCAAGGGTAGGGAAAAGGAATCTGACAATGAATATGTAACACATAACAAAAAGCTTGTAAATGAGCTTCGTTGCTTTTATTGGTGGGTTAGGTTTGATGAAAATGTAATGAAGTGTATGTGGATAAGGAGAAATGGTTAATGACTTTTGCTGGGAAAAAGTGAATTTTGGCATGCAAAATATCAAAAATAGCAGATCTGCTCATTATTTCGGGAATTTTTGCTAAAATAACTGAGTTTGACCAGCGTTGACCAGCCACCTGTAGACTTTTGATTTATGAGTGGATGGGTTTTCACCATCCTTGGACATTTAATGAATTTCCCCTAGATCTTTGAATTTCCTAATCTGTCATGCAACATGTCAAATCATTAAGCTATTACAGGAAGTTGCAAGAACTTGTAATTTTCTGGAAATTTCGTTTATGATCATGGACTTGTTCTTTAGAATTTCTCATGAAATTAGTGTTTTGAAGACCAATTGTGCACACAATTAGTTTCCTTAATGATCAGTTGATCATCCGACAAAAAAAAAAAAAAAAAGAAAAAAAAAAAGAAAAAAAAAGAGAGAAAAAAAAAAAGAAAAAAAAAAGAAGAAAAGAAAAGAAAAAGAAAAGAAAGAAAGAAAAAAGAAAGAAAGAAAAGAAAAGAAAAGAAAAGAAAAGAAAGAAAAAAGAAAAAAGGAAAAAAAAAGAAAAAGAAAAAAAAAAAAAAAAAAAAAAAAAAAAAAAAAAAAAGGAAAAAAGAAAAGAAAAAGAAAAAGCAAAGAAGAAAAGAAGAAAAATAAGTATGTTAAAAAAGAAATGGCCAATTCCTTGATGATTCTTATGCAAAAATTAATGCCAAATGAAATAGATTAAGGAGAATCAAAAGCGTAATTTTAGTCCAATTCTTGATGTTGATAACAGTCCATTTTTAATAAATACCCATGAAAAATAAATTACTTCCTATTTGTCATAGATGGTTCATGGAATGTACATGTCAAAAAGCTTGGCATTATAGATTTGTTGTGTCCTGCAGATTAGTACATTACATAAAAGCATACAACAAGAATAAAAGCATAGATTAAGTGCTGGGCTAAATCTTGCTTTCACTGAAATGTTGCGTGATATACCCTTTGAAATCTGCACTTTTCATCATGGATGTTTGATATACAAGCTGGTATGGAAGCCACGAATAAGATCAACAACATTGTATGGCTCACATTGGAAAAAGCCCTTGGATTTCCTCAAAAACATCTCATTTGACACAGTAAAATATAGGGTACTTTGGCACAACCTACACAAAAATCTACTACTGATCATATGCATAGTTCATATTAAACAACTACCCACTCAAACAATGATGGAAATTGATTAACTTGAGCAATGTTGAAAGGAAATTACTTGCCCTTTGCATTCATTTCACAACACTCAGTGAAATGCAAATCATATTTGTTATGAAGTTGCCACAGGCCCCCAGATTTTATCCCCTGATAATTGAGAAATTTGTCGAGGAATAGCTGTGATTCTATTTATTTGCTACGCTGAACCGTTCTATGAATTGAAAATCTAATACTCGGGTTTTTGTTCCAAAAAAATGCTCATATTCATCAAACACTGATGCAAGGCACCAATTCTGCATTTTACATAAACATCCTACCAATCAACTTGTAGGGCGCTTCCCTGTTTTGCAATGAATTAATAGAGGATGGTTTCTTATATCAAGTAAAATCTTCAATGCATGGCATATGTCATCCTCAGATATATCCATTTTAGGCTCCTGGCAAGAAGAAAGATAAGTTTGAAAATTACCACACAATTTCTCTAATCCACTAAAATTTTAAAAAAAATTGAAAATGCAAACATAAAACTGAGAAGATTGATGGATCAAAAACCAAGTTTAGAACAATGAATTCAAGCTTTAACTAATGATTAACAACTTAGGAAACGCTGGAGTAGATGGTGGCTCCCTTCCTTTTTCTTAAGGTCAAGATATTGACTACAAATATTTGCAGATCGAATCTCTATTCTAGTGAAATGGCAGAAAATCTGCATGGAATCACAAAATCATCAAACCACTCAAATCGTACCACAAAATCTGTATGCAATCATGAAAATGCTAAAAATGGACCAACCGAAGGTAGATCAAATCAAGACTTGAGGAATGAAACGAGATTGCGTAGTGAAAGTGCAGATTTAGCGGACAGGCGAGTCGAGATAGCGGAATGAGGAAGAGCCAGATAAGCTAATCATAAGGATAGAGCCGCAGTGACTCGAGTAAGAGACCAAAGGAAGGAGCTTGTTCCACGGAACCTAATTTAGCTCGCCCAATTTGGCAGAAACCCTTTACTTAATTCAACAAACAGAAAACACCAAGCAGAGTTTAATTTAGAATCTTTTCTCCATGTCAATGACATCTCAACACCCTTTAGCAATGGCCCTTCATTTCTGAGTGCTCTTATGCAATCACCGTCAAAGTGACAATGCCTCTTCTCGCGTAGCTGGCTGGTGATCACTCTGTTGCAAGAAAGCGTAAGCCAAGGCACCAAATTCTCTTATGCACTTCCCAATACAGCTCCAGTTTTGAAGCTCCAAAGCTAGTCTCACAAGCTGGCTGTTTCTAACTCGCAGAAGCTGGCTTCACACATAGATGAATCTCTAGGTTGCACACTAGCATTCCCGGTGAATCCAACGTGATATTGGAATTCTTACTGAGCGTAGGAACCCAATAATCCTTTACAACTCAAGTTCGACAGTTCACTAGCTGGAACAAGTTTCACAGTTTACTCAAGCACATTCACACCAAACGTTTACTCAAGCATGAATGAAAGGGTCCTGAAGAACCGCGATTTCCTCTCAAACCATTAGGAATCCAAGGAAACGATTTCTGGGTTATGTAATTTATTTCGTTTCGGAAAAAACCCATATCTTTGTTTTTCCTGATTTGTTTTGGTTTGATCACAAAACATGTTTCAAAATGACGTGTCAAAACTGCTATGTCTTCTGGCAATGCTGTAACAAAATCAAATCAGTTAGGTCATGACTCGATTCCAAACCCATCAATTCTTCTATAAATTGTGATCTACATGGGAAGGAATTCAGTTCATCGAAAGGCCTGTTTGGTCACATGAAATGCCACTCTGAAACCCATCGAGATAGCAGCGATTCCCATACAAAAGAATCACAACAAAATGAGACACAAGATTGATAAGAAAGTGAGAATGATGTTGAGATTGAAGTTGACCATCGAAACTGGAAATCAAACAGGATTGATAATTGGATGAAGGGAAAGGGATTCAAGAGACCCAGCTGTGCAACCCAACATGGCACACTTTGTTCACAATTAAGATCAAATGCAAAGAAGGATCTCATTATTACATAAATTATGAGTTCCAAAAATTCAGAAGCTGAGAACAAAGTAAATGTAGAGAAGTTTCAACTTCCTATTTGAATTGTTTATATGTAGACTTGGCTTGCTTGAAAAAATTTTCCAAGTGCATACAAGACCTAGCCTAAGAGGAAATATGGTTTTTTTATCAAATCATTAAACTATAGATTTCATTTTTAAATTTGAAATCGAAAATAAACGTTTTTTTTTTTTTTTTTAATGATTTCGATTTCTTATAATGTTGTAGTTTTAATTATGTGTGCAATTTCCGAGCAAGATATTTTTATATCATTTTTGAAAATAAATCAGTAGATTTTCTGATCTTCCTGATCACTCGAAGCGCAGGAAGAGAGCATACTAATCTATTGATTTGTTTTTTATTTTTATTTTTGCAGGTTCTAAGCGTGGATGAAGTGGCTCTTACCTAATTTTATTCATGAGAAATGTGGATGTTTTTTTTATTTTTTTTAAGAAAAACAAGACTAAAAACTCTAGCGAGATCTCGTTTTATTTTTCTAACCTATTCTACCTTAACTTGCTTGAAAGATTTTTTATTTCCTAGGTAAAAGAATGCTTCGAGTGAAGCCACCTATAGACTAAGAATTCAAAAATGCTCACATCAAGATTTAATTTTTTTACCTAATTATTTGCAAGGATGTGAGTAACTTATCTTATTCTTGGACTTGTCGCAAGGTTCTTTTGAAACTAGTCTTCAATATTGTCCTTGCTCTCCAAGAAGTACCTGTTTAACATCAAATTTCTCATTCGTAGACGAATTAGTAAGAAATGGGGGGTTTGATTAAAAAAACTAAATTTAAAATCAAACTAAGTATGAAAAATAAAAAAGATCAACTTGAACACCTTTATGAAGATCCTGCTATCACCAGGTTTAACAAGTTAGTCCATAAAAAGAAATTGCAATAAAAATAACTTCCTAAATCTATCTCTAAATGATCCTCCCTGGCAACGACGCTAAAATGTTGGGTCTAAAATGCGGATGCAAATTAGAGTTTCATTTAATATCAATCCGGGTAAGTAAACTTCAAGGATCATCCAATATATATGGACTTAGAGACAAACTAAACTAAGCTAGGTGAATAAATTCCAAAGTTCCCTTACAGGAGGTCTTTCATTGGGATCTTCGACACCTATTTAGTCTTTTAACAAAATGAAATCTAAAAATTAAAAGACATTATGACAAGTGTAAGAAATATTGAAGCTCCCTTACATGAGACTATTCATTAATATTTCTAACCATCTTAATCAATAAAATAAGAAATGAAGGAATTTAAACAAAATTCAAATTGATTACAGGAAATATTAAAGCTCTCTTACAAGAGACTATTCATTTATATTTCCAGCATCAAGATCTTTAAACTAATGAAATTAAAAACATAAATGAAAGCTTACTATACCAAAACAAGTATGCAAGTGAGGCAATGGGGGCCCTCCATAGCTCCACAAGCACACCTAGAAAGAAGTCAAATGTAGAAGAAAATCCAATCCACTTTATTTATCATCAATTGCAAATTGCAATTACAAGCTCCAAGTTCTACATTCCAAGAGATTCTAAATCTCCATTACAATGATCCTAAAATCTAAAATTACAAATGAAGGACTAAGTTTCTAAATTATAAGGAAAATTAAGATTACAAATGAAGGAGATAACACTCCTATTTATACAACAAGATGAGATAACAAACCCATAATGATGATCCACTATTCCCTCCTTTGATCGACATATTTCTCAACCAATGGTGACACATAACCCTATCCTCCATGATCTTCTCCTTGAGGTCCATGATCTTATCCATGAGGTCCATGATCTCCTCAAATTCGAATTTGAACATAGAGTGCGACATAAGGGTGCCTTAGAAGCTTCCTTTGTACCTACACATGTCAACAAACTCATTCTAATTGTTAGGTATAAATATATGGATATTATTTTCTAAAGTTTAACCACAAATTCTCCTAAAAATACTAAGAATTAATAATGTTTTGGAAAACACAATAGTAACCCATTTAATGATGAAAGTGAAGCTAATGTGATGACATGGTGGTGGAATAGAGGTGAGAAAATGTGTAAATGGAGAGAAAGTGGATTTTGAATGGAGTGAAAGTGGATGTATTTCAAGGATAATTCTTAGGCGCAACACAACTCCTAGGGATCTGGTCTACATGGGTCCACAAACATCATAACGTACATGTTCTAATAAATCTCTTCTTCTCCTATTAGAATTAGAGGGGAATTCATCTTTGTGAAGTTTTCCTAATGCACAACCTTCACAAGTAGCATACTCATTTTTTAACATAGGGATTCCTTCAACCATTCTTTGTTTATGCAACAACAACAAATCATGATAATTGATATGACCATACCTCTGGTGCCAAAGGAATTCTATTGACATAGTTGTAGAAGTCAGTGCTTGATGACTCTTGATGGTGACATAAACCTTGTACAGGCCTCCAACCCTCACTCCTAAAGAAATTGGTTTGCAGCGATCCAGCAAGTACTTTACTATGCAATGTGTTTTGAAGAATTCAACCTTGATATAATGATATGTGATTGTGGACATAGAGATCAATTTTTTCTTGATCCCTGGAACATATATAAAATTATGAATGTGCCTGACACTGCCATTTGGTAAAGTCACTGGAATTTCACCATATTCCTTGATCTAATGTGCACAATCTTCTCCAAGATAAATGTTGTCTCCATTGTTTATTTCCTTGAAGTTCTCATATCAGTCCTTATTGCATGTCATGTGGATTGAACCTCCAGAATCCACAAGCCATGCATCGACATCATCATTTTTAGCAGACGACGTAGCATTAGACACAAACAATTTGAGATTCTTAATATCAGAGTTGAGGACTTCTCCTGCAAAATGTCCTAGATGTCTTATGTGTTTATGCCTCGCTTCATCACTTTTCTTCTTATAACAGTATCTCGCAAGATTCCCACTTCTACAACAATAAAAACATTTAATTTTATAATCATTTCTAACAGGTGACATACCTTGATTTGGCTTACGAAATGGCCTTTTCTTAGATGAAATTCCACCTTTACTTCCTTCTCCTTGTTTTCCTTTGAAGAACTTCTTCTTTGCCAAAAGTGTTAAGTTTGGATTCTAAGTCTTCAAATTCCTGCGCCGCTTCTTCTTGCATCAGTATGCCTGTCAATTCCTCAAAAGTGGGAGCTTTCTCCCTTACTACAAGACCTGTAATAAACATCTGATAGTCCTATGACATTCCATTTAAAGTGATTGTCACAAGATCAATACTAGGTACTAATTCTCCTATGTCTCCCAGCTTATCTTTCAAGTCTTTGATTCTTGAAACAAAAGCACTAACAGATTCATTTTCTTCCATTTTAATATAAAGGAGCTTACTTTTCAGGAAGAGGACTCAATTTGTATTTTTAGTCTCATATAACTCCTTTAGTGTATTCCAGGTTTCATTAGAAGTATGATTATCACGAATATGATGAATTATATTATCTTTCATGGACATCCTTAATAGTACCTTTGCTTTGTTCTCCCGCTTCTCCTAGTCTTGAATCAATGTAGCTGTTGCATCTCCAACAACACTTGGTTTTTCTTCCTCTCCCTTTGTGATCGCCCATACACCATAACCTTGCATCAAAGTCTGCAATTTGAATTTCCAATTAACATAGTTGGTACCATCCAATTTATTGGCCTCGTTCAGATATGTTTTTGCAAGGGGATTCATCGTTTTGATTAAAAAATATATTTACACCCATCACAACACTTGCTTACCAACAAACACAAAGTTTAATATCACTATGATGGAAACTTTTAATTTCGCAACTCTTCAATTAGAGGTGGACCAAACAAGCTATAAAACTCACACAATAATAAAAACTCCAAAATAACAAGTTGTGTAAAAAGAGAAGTCGTGACAAAAAAAATTCCAAAATTCTTTCACGCGAGTGCTCTCGCACTACAATCTTCAACTTTAACCAGTTGACTTTGACGAGGCACAACAAAATTGGACACTTAAGTAATTATGAAACCAGTTAAAAAAAAGGATACAACGAAATTGTATGCACCAACGATCTAATATATAATTAACTCAACCACACACTGGGAAACTCAACGCCTTCCCATGCTTTGATATCACTTTGAATAAAAGAAGATAAAATGTTAATGAATGAAACACGTAGCTCTTAGGTGAGGAGCTCTTGAGGCTGCCAAACAACGCCATCTTTCATTAATAAAACAATGAAAGATACAATCATTTAAATGCCAAACAAGGTCATCTTTCATTAATAAAACAATGAAAGACACAAACATTTAAATGAATACATTTAGAAAAATAAAACAAACCCAAAAATAGAATCTAAGTCTTAAATACAAACCCAATCTAAATAACCAGCAACAACTTTTTCCATTATTTCTAAATAAATTTAAAATTATAAAATTTAAATTTAATAAAAAATACATATTTTTAAAACATCAAACTTATTTAATATATAAAAAATTATAAAAACACTAATAAATATTGCTATTAACCACCTGGTTTAATAAGAATAAAAACGGAGAAAAACCGGATAATATGACCATGATCGATAAATGCCACAGTAACGTCTGCAGGATCAGTAATGCCATCCAACAACGGCAGGTCTTGTCAAGCCAACAAACTCAAGCCTCAACATTCCATGACAGCGTGCGTAAGAGGAGCTCATACAAAGAAAATGAAAATGAACGTTAACTATATATATAATTTTTTAATATGGTGTTAGGTTAGACTTATTAGATTACTTGTATTAATTTTTGTATTGACATATTGATTGTGAGATTTAATGGGTTGGATAAATTAATTATATATATCTATATATATAGTTAATGGATATTTGAAAAATATTATAGGTGAATTAATTAAGGAAAATTATATATTAAATTTTGGTATAAGTTTAAAGTGTTGGTGGGAGGTTGAATTAAGTTTAAAAATTAAATTTAAATTTTATTGGGAGGTTGTATCAAGTTTAAAAATTAAAATTAAAATCTTATTTGATAATAAGTTAAAAAAGAATAGTAAATCTTGACTTTCATTAAATCTTAAATTTTTAGTATATTTAGTATAGGAATTTTAGATATATTTTTAGTATTATAATGATAACCACTAAATTTAATCTTAAACATCATCCAATAAATTACCTATCTACTATAATTAAAAAAAATAAAAAATAAAAACCAATCTACCAATTCTCCTAATAAAAAATAATTAGGATCATCCACAATACTTACAAATTCTCTTTTCACCAAGATATTTGATGATTATCTTTTCACCAAGATATTTGATGATTGCAGTAACGACCCCTTTGAAGGTGGTCATCAAGATTGTACCTCTCACCTTGATCTTGAAGTTCCTAACGATATTATTTTTAATGAATATGAATTTACGTGAAAGGCATGTTGATCTTGGAGTTCCGAGTGATTATTTTTAATGAATATGACTTTGCGTGCACGCCATGTTTGATTATTTTGTTGGATTATGTCTCCAACCTAAAACGGTTTTGGATTATTTTGTTCGATGTGTCCAACCTAAACAATTCAAAATTGAGGACCACAAAACTTCTAAAACCGAGACAATATAAGGCTTGGTACAATGTCACACACATGTTTACCTTAAATGTCTACTAAGACAATATTACAAACTTAATGCACTTGTTCACACTAACATCCTCCATAATTCTTAGGGTACAAAAACAAAATAAATGTAGAGTTAAGTATTTGACCAAATGAATAATATCACATCTCTGGTCAGGAAAACTTTTAAGGATGTGATATTTATTATAGAGTTAATAAAGGGAGACTAATATTGTATTCAATATTAATTTTAAGGTAGACAAATTATTTAATTTTTTCATGAAAAAGTATATCGACTTCACGAATAACTCTTTATTAAGAAAAGTCATTTAGTAAAATATTCTGATTAAGGGTTGCTTATGTTGAGTAAATTTTGTCACTAATTTACTTGATGTTATATCTACTATGCATATTTTATCTTTATTTTATCATCATAGTCTTACATGTGCACATTTTAATGGAAAAGATCAATGTATAATTGGAAACCCATGGGCATTGCTATGAATAATATTATGAAATCATAAAATGTCCTTACACCACTAAAGTGTCATGATAAGGAAGTCAAATCACAGGTTAAATATAATTGTTACAAATTCACTGAAGACAACAAATGGCATCCAAAATAGAAATCTTTCCAAATTTCATGGAAAAGCGAATATTTCAAGCACTTGCATGTCATGGGATCTTTGGGATAGATCAAAATCAAATTATGGGACCAAAACAACATCTCTATCATCATCAACAAGGTATATGGAATAAATATCAAATATTAAATTGCACAAGAAGAATTCACATCTATGTTCTCTCATAAACTTTAATTAGAACATGATGGATTTTCTAGATCACAAGGATCTAATGTGATGTCATCTAAATAAAAAAAATCCTCTCTTTTGTTTAGAACCTTGTTTTATTTTAAATTCAAAATGGAGATACAATTAGATAGTGGGTAAATGAGTGATATCGACAAAAAATCTATAATTTTGATACTTGTTTGGTAGACAAAGCGCTCTTGCGGTCAAGGGCGATCTCCCTAGGTTTGGAAACCAAACATTAGAATAGAACACATACAAAACTATACAATATTTCCATAGAATACTTTTGAAAATGTGAATATATGGTAATCTAAAGTTTGTCCTCACTGTTATGAAACCAGCTCAAGAAAAGATAGAAAAGATGGATCAACACCTTAGAATTCAGCCTCTTCGAGGGGGCAACCTCCTTTATATTACATAAATGAACAATTCTTTGATGATACAAATGAAAAGACCTCCTTTCTATATATAGGAGTCTAAGGGGTCATAACATAATCAGAGCCGACATAACAATAATAATGTAAGGGCACAATAATAATAATAGTGGGCTTCTATGGGGTACAATAGTAACAATATGGGCACTACATGGGTACATCAATATAATAAGTGGGTTGTACTGATAACAATAAGGGGTTACACTAGTAGTATAGGGGCCTAACATGCCCCTCTCCTTCAAAAAGCGTTGTCCTCAACGCTTGAGTAGTTCTTGATGCTTCTATATAACATTCTTGTCATCCCATGCGCAATCTTCAACAGGTAAGTTCTTCCACTTGATGAGATACTCTGAAATTGATCGATTTCATAGCTGTCGGGTTCTGGTTTCTATGACTGTCCTAGGTTCCAATATGATTTTTCCTTCCTCTTCAATTTCTGGCAATATTGTTTGAATTGGGATCTTTTGCAAATTTTGAATAAGTGGCCATACTTCTTCATCCTTCTTCCATTCATCCCTTGCTTCGTTTATCCAATCTGGTTGGATAATAGAAATAGCACAAAACAATGCTTCCACATCCTCATCCTTGAAGAGTCTTCCCATTCGGTAAGGTCGCCATTTTTTAAGTGCATGTAGTATTGCCAACATTTCCTTCTCATAAATAGCTTGCTTGAGATGTAGCAGTAAAAATACCCAATCACCTACATCAAAACATTTTTCACTACAATGTTGATCTACCTATTGTTTCATTTGATTTTGCACCGAAGTCGCGTTATCCTTTAAAATTTGGAGAACTTGTTGTTGATACTTTATGTGATCTTTCACTACTTGAACCTTTCTCTTCTTGATATGTCCTTCTATCTCTAGAGTTTGAGGAGTGGTAATTTCTTCCAATCCTTTATAAGATATGGTCGGATTCATTTCTTGATGCTCGATGTGATCTTTCACTTCTTGAACATTTTTCTTCTTGATATGTCCTTCTATCTTGATAGTTTGAGGAGTGGTAATTTCGACCAATGAATTACAAGATATGGTTGGATTCATTTCTTCTTTCTCGATGTGATCTTTCACTTCTTGCACCTTTTTCTTCTTGATATGTCCTTCTATCTTGAGAGTTTGAGGAGTGGTAATTCTTGCCAATGCTTTACAAGATATGGTCTGATTCATTTCTTCTTTCTCTGGGTGGGGTCCTGGCATATATCTTCTTCTTTTGATGTTTCTTGATCCTTTTCTTCCTCCTCTTCATATTCTATGTAAAATAATTTCTTCTCAACACACTTATGACCTTTAGTGCATTTTCTATCACAATTGTAACAAAGCCATTTTTCTCTTTTTTCTTCCAATTGTTGTGGTGTAACCCTTGTAGGTTGTGGAAGGCTAGGAGAAACAACACTTCCATCTTTATAGTTGTGAGGGGTATGCTTCCTGGTTTCCATAATTTTTCTTTCCACTATGTCACAAAGCCCTTTTACTCTTTCCAATTGTTGTGGTGTTGCTCTAAAGAAGGTGTTGCTCTTTGTATCCTCATAATGTGCTATCATTTCCTCCGTGAAAATTGACCATGTAACAAGTTGTTTACGAGAACAAAGCCCTTCATACCATAAAAATTGATCTGGTTCTAAATATGAAGATGCAATACATACCTTTTGTAACAGTGGTACACCATGTAGATCAAAATATTGCTCCATCTGAAGTATCCAATTTACCGGATCCTTGCCATCAAACTTCCTCATCTTGCTTTTTCTTGATTTTAGGAGCTCGATCTTGAAACGACTGTAACTCTATACTTTCGGATCTTTAAGTTCTGAAATTGTGACCTGTGGTAGCCCTCTGTGTCCTCTTTCCAATGCCACCAGTCTGATCCAAATTGGATTCTCCAAGAAAGAGTTATGCACAATCTCCCAAGATGACCTGATTATATACCTTTCCAGAAGAGCGAACTTGTATGAAGTGCCACGTGTCACTGTTTCGACCTTTGGCTCTATTTGGAATGTAATTCAGGAGTTTTCAAAAAGACCAACTTCCTCAGATCATATCTCTGCAAATATAGCGTGAAAAGCTCTGAAATTTGGACCCGAGCTTCAGCGTGATGTCTTCTCAAATGGGTTTTTTTTTTAGCTTCTGAAACATCGCAGAAAAAAATTTAAAGCGAAAATGCCACGATGACCTATTTGGAGTAGCGAAACCCTAGAATCCAAAGCTTTGATACCAAATGTTATGAAACCAGCTCAAGAAAAGATAGAAAAGATAGATCAATGCCTTAGAATTCAGCCTCTTCGAGGGGGCAACCTCCTTTACATTACATAAATGAACAATTCTTTGATGATACAAATGAAAAGACCTCCTTTCTATATATAGGAGTCTAAGGGGTCATAACATAATTAGAGCCGACATAACAATAATAATGTAAGGGCAAAATAATAATAATAGTGGGCTTCTATGGGGTACAATAGAAACAATATGGGCACTACATGGGTACATCAATATCATAAGTGGGTTGTACTAATAACAATAAGGGGTTACACTAGTAGTATAGGGGCCTAACACTCACTTATTCTTTGTTTGTTGTAGCTCTCGTTCTGCCTTTGATTCTCAAAGCCAAAACCTGCGATATCACCAATAAACAACTAATTAAAGCATTTGATATACAAAAGATTCAACAGATTCCAAATGAATGATCAAGGAATTCCATTACAATATTTGCACAATGATACATTATATGTGGGAAATAAATATATTTTCTATTAATAATGAAAAATGAGAGAATTAAAACTGAATCCTTGATGTAGATAGCTTCCTCCTAATAGTCCTAAAATCCAACCTTGCATTCAAAATCCTTCAATGAATACTTTACCAGAGTGAAAGTATACTTCAAGAGTAGAAAAGCCAACCCCTTTTCCTTTGAGTGCATTTCATTTATAGGTTAAAGACGAAAGTTTGAGATCCACTTAGATATGAATTAGATTCACAATGTAGGGGATGGGATCCACTATTGTAGGGATGAGAACCACTTGAACAGGGATTCGACCCTATATCCTCACCGATCGAAAAGATACCTTCATGAGGCTTCTAGAATGGAAGTGTCATAATAATTTTTTATCTTTTACCCATGTAAAAAGACCAACACACTTTTTTATAAGGCAAGTTGCGACAATGACACAAAATGTTAGATATGCAAGGTGTGATGTCACAGGTTGTAATGCAAAATACCTGCAACGGTCTCCAAAGATAGGGTTTTTAAGGTATGAAAACCAGGATTCTTATCTTTCATGGAGAGACCATTAGAGAAATTTTGAAGTCTAAAATGGGCCTCCTAAGGAATATTATAAAATAATAATGGAAATAATAAAATAAAATTAGATTACACCATCATATTTTAGAGGGAAAAAAGAAAAAACTACCTTTTCAACTTATATTCTCAAGTTATGTCCCTATAGTTTTACTTAAATTTCAAGCGAGAGAACTCATTGGATGCAAAATTTAATTCCTCATCCCAGAAGTACCCATGTTTCATACTTTCGATGGACCCTGCTACACAAAAAATGAGATATACCTGGAAAAATGTGATTGCAATCACATTTTTCATGTATTTCTCATTATTTATGTAGTAGGTTCCATCGAAAGTATGCAATATGGGTACTTCTTTGATGAGGAATTAAATTATGCATTCAACGAATGCTCCCACTCAAAATTTTAGTAAAACCGTAGGAGATAAGTTGAAAAAGAAGTTTATTTTTTATTTTTTTAATATTTTTTACTTTTTTATTCAAAAAATGGTGAATCATCCCCCATGGTTGACATCATTGTCTTGAATCATATTGGTTCTTATAAAGTTGATTGTTGTTGTACATTCTTATTTTGCGACCCATTTTTTTACCTCAAAATTTCTCTAATGCATTTCTTCCACATTTTCCAAGTATTGATAACAATATTTCTTTGGATGGCGAAAGATCTAGATTTGACGTCATTTTCCTGGATGCGACAAAATAATGTGTAACATATTCCCCCCTAAAGTACAAAGTCAGGAAACATATGATGATTGAAGTGCTTTATCATATAGAGGTTAAAATCAAGGAACAAATGGTTGGAAACATGTAAGTCAACAATGAGAAGATTAAAATACAATAACATCATATGAAATTCTACAAGAAAGACAATTTAAATGTTCCACAATGAATTTTTATTAAGAATTTAACAATATTTAAAAATTCAAATTCACACCTATTCTCTTGCTAAAAAGTAAAACAAAGTAAGACAAGTTAATAAATATAAGGAGGCAAACCACGAAAAAAACCTTTTCATAGTGGGCACACTAGTTGGTGATGGAATCCAACATCTCAGAGATCAATATGAAAAGTGGCTAGAGATAGACCGAATGGAACTAGTTATACTAAAAAACTACTTAACGGTCACGACCTGGTGCAATTAACTTCACATATAGAAAAGTGCCCTCTAAGAAGGCTTGAGTGAGTCTAGTCAATGTTTTTCTCAGGTACAACAAGGACTTCCCCCTTGTCATCAACTTATGCAATAGCCCTAGGGTTATGGTCACTAAAGTTACCACCTACAACAACCTAGCCTGGGGGAACAATCGTAAGTTGGATATACATGCAAGGGCAGGGTAGCAAAGCTCGAAATCCCCTTGAAATATCCTTGAAAATGAGGTAGTCCTTTCAAGTGACCCCCAAGTGCCTTTCGACATCGTTTTTAATGTACACAGATCAACGCCACAATAACCAACAATGTAGGGTAGATTACGTTGTTGGGTTTGATGTGACCTCGTGCTTGACTCTTGTGTAAGAGGAGATTCCCATAGAAAAGATGCGGTAAATGGATTTCTCTCCCTATCACAAGATTCTATGTTTGTTTGCAGCTTTGGAGTGTTAACTTTCAACACATAAACCAAAACCCTACACTTAAACTAATGTAGGTGTAACTATGATAGAAATATAAAAATGTTTGAATGATTTCATTAAGAGTTGTTTTTACAATCTTTTCTTACTCAATAGGTGAATGGAAATGAAACCAATGGTATTATGACTTGAATCAAATCTTAATGCAGTGAATATGAAGATGTAATATTTTTCAATTCAATGAACTCCTAATTAGAGAAAGGAGAATATTTTTCAATTCCTAAGATGCAAAAGTCCTACTTTTATCAAATTCCTTTAAACCAAAATCAATTCCAAAAATACTTCTTTCAAAACATAACAATATACCCTCTAAGATGCAAGAATTTATATTTTTGTATTTTACAAATAGAATGAAGCACACAATAATTCAATGAGTTCAATCTAATAAACAAACTAATTCAAGCAAATATTTTCTCTTTTCGTGAAAAATAATATTTTATGCAAAACAATGAAAGCTCTTTACCAAAATATAAACAACAAAACTCTGAAAATGATCACTAAAATAAAACAAGAGGGACTCCAAATATTTGAATATGCAAACCAAGAGAGTATCGTTCCTTCAATAGATCAATAAAATAATCAAATCAAAGTAATTCAAAAATGAAAAATTTTCAGAACAAGATAGCCAAACAAAACCAAAATTGAAAAGTTTGACCTACAACAGAGTGATAATGGACTAAAAAACCATAGTAATCAATTGATGAAAGATTATATAGAGGAAACCTTGGGAAAATTTCAATTTTTCTATGGCTAACGCGAGTATCTTGATCTAGGTGGATATTGGTGGCCACTTGCATATTCCACTTGGACCCCCAACACTGTTTCCTTTTAGTTTCGTTAATTCTAGCACAATTTTCTATTTTGGCATTTTTCGGGTCCTAAACTTCCAAAGCTGTTTTGAGGCACTAAACATCATTTTTTGAAAAATGCACCAAGTCCAAATCCCATGGGTTAGGCCTTTTCAAGAAATTTGTTATCCTCGGGTAGATGTTTCTAATGAGATATCGTGCACGCAAAACATAGATCATATGGTTGAACTACGACCCTGGGAAGTTGGTGTTCCGACTAATCCCAACAATTCTCACAAATGTTTGGTGCTTCATCTCCTAGGGTTATGTTTTTGGATGTTTAGGATTTTCTATTATTTCTCAATAATAAAAAGGCCTCTAGCCTCAGTGTAACATAGTTCAGAAGGCATGTAGTTGTCACATATCTTCTTAGAGATAAGTTACCATTGCTTGAGCTAGTTTATTTCCATTCTGCATGTAAATAGTTTGAGTATTTGTTATTAATTAATTGAAGTTTAGTTTTCATTCTAGCTCTATGTTTATGTTTAAGTTTGTATTTCATTTCATTCCTGCATAAATATATATCAATGGTATCATAGTGGCGTACTCTTTCTCTGTTTTTCTATGCATGTCCCTAATAAGGTCGAGGTATAAGGAGTTAGGACTTGAATTGGTTGAACCCTTGCAAGACCGACCTCGCCAATCCTGACGACCTCCCATGGTGGAAGAAAAGAAAGAAGAGGGAGGAAGATATACTTTCAAAATATTGCTTCAAAAAGCCCTCGAGCGACAAAGGAACGAGATGATTAATAATGTTTTCCAAATCCTTAGGTGGGTATTAGCGGGTTAAACATCTTTATTCGATAGCCACCTCAGAGGCACCAACCCCTTTAAGTTACAAGTTAACTTTGATGTTCCTATATTTGAAGGCCAGATAGACACAAATGTCATAGATAGATGGTTAAATTTGCTGGAAGGATATTTTTCGGTTCATAATTTTTCCAATATGAAAAGATTACTTTTTCACTCCTTAAAGACGCCCCCACATCAAGGATAATAGGAAACTTACTGTGAGTAGAGGGACAAGAAGGAAACCTCATTGTTTTTAGCCGTGCCCACTTGGAATTCTTTCCAAGTCACCATCAAAGAACAATACTACCATGTCGGGAGCTATGAAGATAAGTACATAAATAGACCACACTTTGGCAAAGAAATGACCAAGACGTGCCGAAGTTCACAAATATTTTCCATATACTTCACACGAATTTGGGTATAAACGATTTTGAGCAGCATTTGGTACTCAAGAATTGTGGTTGTCTACACAAATACATCTAGGATGAGATGGAGTTCCTAGACATCTACTCTCTTTGTGTCGCATACTAATATGTTGTCAAGATTGAGCAAAAGTTTAGACTTTGGATTTAAGAATCCAAAGCAGGGAAAAGGCAACCCCAAACCACATAACAAAGGACAAATCCAAGGCGATGTGACCCAGGAAAACCCATCAAAGCTGCAATCAAAGAATAGCACCACGAAGATGAAGAAGGACACAAGAAAGTGGTGTGATTTCCACAAGAGCCCCACTCACAACATAGGTGAGTGTCGCACCAAGAAGTCATTGGTGAGTGAGATGAAGGCTTTAGATTCATATGTATTTTCCGATTCTGATTCAGAACCTGACAATGGGAATGACAAAGGGAAGAAGATTATCGATATAGAATGTAGAAATTTCTCTATAGATCAGCTAACTATGATACCATGTAGAAATTCTCATTGTAGATCACCTGACAATGCAATGTAACTAAAGCAAAATACTTGATCTACTTCTACTATCAAACTTTTCGGAAGCTTAATCAATTTGAGCAAGATAAATCAGAACACATATAACAGAGAAGAAGAATCAATCACACATGAAACACAAAAGAATACTCTGGGGAAAGCATCAACTAAAAACCCTGCTATCTGTATTATCATACAAGTGGAAATATCTCAGGATTAAAGAAGGCTTTAGCTCTCAAGCTATCCAGCTCTCAGTACAGTCCCTCACTGCTGCTCATAGATAGAATAGACAACACATATGCCTTCCTTCAGTCCTCCGAGCCTCCTATTTCCTTGTGCAGTTTCTCCTGGGTCCTCCAGCTACCACCTATGTGATTCTCACCTCACACACAACACTGACCTCTAAAATAACTGTGCAATCCTGAAGGAGTTAATTCCTTCTGCATGGATGAGTTTCCTTTATAGGAAAATTCCTCCAATTGATAGTACCATGTCCCTGTCTTTAATCTCAACTAGGTCTCTATCTGAACTGACATGCATGAGTTATTTATAGGAGAGTATTTAGTTATCTGGAGAAGACGAGTTGCATACATGCATGCATTAACTAACTGAATTGAGAATTATTTCCACAAACTGTTTGGAACTAATCTAATTGGACTTAACTCAATTAACTGAGCTAACTAATTACAACTCAAATACAACTCATCCTTATCTCCTTAATTAAGGGATAACTTCCTCAATCAAAGGGATAACTGTTGCATGTCTTCACAAAGACTTCATGTTTGATTTTCACCAACTAATTAACTCAAGATGAATTAATTAATTATTTTTCAAACAGCTAGTGAGACTAAATTCGAATTTTAATTCTCAATTTTGATTCAAGGACAAATCAAAATTGGAATATATCCCGAAATGCTATTTATAGCAATGTTATTTTTAGCATTTCTATTTTTTGCTATTTCCAACAGAGTTGGAGTATATCCTGAAATGCTATTTATAGCAATGCTATTTTTAGCATTTCTTGTTGCTATTTTCAACACTCCCTCTCAACAAGAAAGGCATTCAACTCGAACCCGATCCTGAACCTTTGGAATATTTTTCATGCAACACTTCTCTCAAGTGTTTTTGCTCTAGCAACTTTAGAAACACAAAAAATATCCAACTTGAATCAGAATGATGCCTCTGTCATCAAAGTCTCTGACTGCTATTGCCTCTATCGATTGAAAAACTCTGCACCACTGTGCTCTTCAACATCTGATGTCTCTAGCCTCTATCACTTTGATTTCTGACTGCATCAATCACATTGATTCCTCTTGCTGCATCCGTGCTGTTGCTGGTTCTATCTCCCAGCACTGCATCCGCACTACAACTCCTCTCATCATGTTGTATCGTGCTACCCAATGTTGCACTGCAACTCAGTTACTCAGAAGTAAGTAACTTATCTCCCAACTGACCTCCCTGTTGGGCTAGAAACACCCTTTGATGCTGAAGCTCCCTCTGCCACTCCATCTGCATCTGTCTCTACCCACTCAGCCAGGCCTGCTACTCCTCGTCGGGGCTGCCGTAGCAAGGTCTAATCAAAGAGGTTGGGTACCTCAAGGATCCTTCCCTTATTTCAGCCTTCTTGGGACTATCACTTCACATCGCCCCACCTCACACCTGGAGGTATGGCTACATGTGATCCCTCTGCCCACCTGGCTCGAAATTCCCCCCTACTGGAGGTCTCTGCATGTTCCCTAACAAGGGCCATGTAACCAGTGTACCGCTCAAGTGACCTCCTCTGTTTGTGCTGAGAAGATGGCTCTCACACATTCTCTCTCGCATTCGTCAACAATCTGTCAGCCTCCCTTGTGCTTTTCTGCTCATCTCTGGAAGACTCTGCATGAGTGGATGTTTCCACTCCTGGAACCTCTGCATGCGGCTACTCTACATTAGTCTGAGGCTCCTCCTTAGGAACCAAAAGTTCCTCCTCTACATGCATCTTGAGCTCCCTCTCAAGGGAAACTCGCATGGCCTTCAACTCATCGAACTTAAGATCTCTGCGAACCATTGTCCTTTAACTGGTAGGCAAATACACTCGATAGTTGTGGGGAGTATCAGTGTACCCCACAAGTACCCCAACTCTGCTGTCGACTGTAGTTTCTTCCGGGCATCCTTGGTCACATGGAAATAAACCGATGAACCAAAGATCCTGAAGTGACTCACATCTGGTCTCTTCCCAGAGAGAGCTTCCTCTAGGGTCTTCATCCCAAGTATGTGATGCAGGATTCTATTCTGCAAGTAAAACGATGTGTTGCATGCCTCAGCCCATAAATGAAGTGGTAGGCCTTGGTCATGCAGCATCACCCGAGCTGCTCCCACAATCGTTCTGTTCTTCCTTTCGGCCACCCCATTCTATTGTGGGTTATGGGGTGTTGTCAACTCCCGTTTAATTCCTTCTGCAACACAGAAGTCCTTAAACTCTTGAGAGACATACTCTCCACCATTTTCGCTTCACAAGGCCCTGATCTTCTTTCCTGATTCTTTCTCAACCAAGGCTTTGAACTCACAAAACCTTGAGAAGGTTTGATACTTCTTCTGCATGAAATAGATCCAGCATCTACGAGAAAAATTATCAATGAAATAAACATAGTACCTTTGTTTAGCGGTGGAGGCTGTCGAGAATGGTCCACACACATCTGTATGAACTCGTTCCAAGATTGCTTCAGCTCAACTATCTCGATCCTGACAGGAAGATTTTGCATACTTACCCAAGGTACAACCTTTTCATGTGTCCACTTGCTCAATTTTACCTTTGGGAAGTCCGGTAGAAATCTACTGCATTATCTTCAAAGCCCCATGATGTAAGTGGCCCAACCTTCTATGCCATAACTCACCAATATCATAGCTTTGTAACAATTTTTCTTTGGAATTCAATGCAACACAATCATCTACCTCTAGCGTGTAAAGATTCTTCACTCGAATCCCAATCCTCTTGGTCTGACCCGTGGCTATGTGTCTTAGGAACACCTTTCCTTTACTGAAGACAACATTGTAGCCTTTGTCCTCCAACATCGCGACCGATACCAAGTTCTTTTTCAGTCCTGGCACATACTTCACATCAGTCAGGGTGAGAGGAGCTCCATGCTCCCTCTAAAACACAACCGTACCTTCACCTGAAACACGGTACTTTCCATCATCGCCCATCTCTATGTGCATCTGGAGGTCCTTCTCCTCCAAGGTACTGAATAAACTTTTATCGCCAGTCATGTGGAATGAGGATCCACTGCCAATATACCAAACACAACCCATTATTGATGACACCATGCATGCAAAGAGGGTAAAGTCCATTTCAAACTAAGAGGCCAATGCCTCACCTTTAGATCCTTCCGAGGATCCCTTCTTAGACTTCTTCAATGGGCAATTAGTTGCATAATGTCCCATCTTGTGAATTCGGTTTGCACCTGCAACCCCGAACTTCAAACTTTGAATTCTTCTAAGTAAACTGTTCACAGCTATGATAACCTTTGCTCCAATACCATGTAGAACTTTTTCTACAAAACCTTGCTCTGATACCATGTAGAAATTTCTCTATAGATCAGCTAGCTCTGATACCATGTAGAAATTCTCACTGTAGATCACCTGATAATGCAATGTAACTAAAGCAAAATACTTGATCTACTTCTACTATCAAACTTTGTGGAAGCTTAATCAATTTGAGTAAGATCAATCGGAACACATATAATAGAGAAGAAGAATCAATCACACATGAAACACAGAAGAATACTCTAGGGAAAGCCTCAGCTAAAAACCCCGCTATCTGTATTATCATACAAGTGGAAATATCTTAGGATTACACAAAGCTTTAGCTCTCAAGCTATCCAGCTCTCAGTACAATCCCTCACTACTGCTCATAGATAGAATAGACAACACATATGCCTTCCTTCAGTCCTCCAAGCCTCCTATTTCCTTGCGCAATTTCTCTTGGGTCCTCCAGCTGCCACCTGTGTGATTCTCACCTCACACACAACACTGACCTTTGAAATAACTGCGCAATCCTGAAGGAGTTAATTCCTTCTACATGGATGAGTTTCCTTTATAAGAAAATTCCTCCAATTGATAGTACCATGTCCCTATCTTTAATCTCAACTGGGTCTCTATTTGAACTGACATGCATGAGTTATTTATGAGAGAATATTCAGTTATCTGGAGAACACTAGTTACATGCATGCATGCATTAATTAACTAAACTCACAATCAGTTCCACAAACTGTTTGGAACTAATCTAACTGGACTTAACTCAGTTAACTGAGCTAACTAATTACAACTCAAATACAACTCATCCTTATCTGCTTAATTAAGGGATAACTTCCTCAATCAAAGGGATAATTGTTGCATGTCTTCACAAAGACTTCATGTTCGATTTTCGCCAACTAATTAACTCAAGATGAATTAATTAATTATTTTTCAAACAGCTAGTGAGACTAAATTCGAACTTTAATTCTCAATTTTGATTCAAGGACAAATCAAAATTGGAATATATCCTGAAATTCTATTTATAACAATGTTATTTTTATCATTTCTATTTTTTGCTATTTCCAACAGAGTTGGAGTATATCCTGAAATTCTATTTATAGCAATGCTATTTTTAGCATTTCTTGTTGCTATTTTCAACATAGAGCCTAGCGCCACTATTTCCACCACCAAGGTCTAGAAGATTGAGCTCGAATATCTAGAGGAAAGGAAGTGTCTCTTCCACTCACAGATGTGGGTGAAGGGGTCTCTGCTGTAGTTCATTGTTGACAGTGGGAACCAAAAGAACCTCATCTTAGTAGAGGTCATTAAGCAGTTGGACCTACCTACCACACCACAGCCGTAACCATACACCATTGGGTGGCTCCACTAAGGACACAATATTTGCATCGGCTAGCAATGTCGCCTTCCCTATAGCATCAAGTGCTTCACAGATAAGGTATTGTGTGATATTGCTCCTCTTGACGTTTGTGATGTGTTATTAGGCCAAACATATTTATGGAAGTGCCATGTTGTGTATAAGTTTGGGCCTCACATAGTTATTATTACTTTGGGTAGTAAGTTATACAGGATACTAGAGGTAGCCTCGCCTATCGCCATCTCTTTGATCTCTATTAAGCAATGTAGTAAGATCACCTCTTAGACTTGGAAATTTGTTTTCTTTCTAATTTTCTCTCAAAGTAAGGGGAAGATCATGGCTACATCCATGGCTCCTAGGAAGTGTTGATCCATGCAACAGAAGCAGGTGGATAAGGTCGTGGAAGAATACAAAGACATATTCTCCTTACCCAAAAAGGTACCTTTGCATTGTTAGGTCAAGCATTCGATTAATCTGACCCCTGAAGCACCTCTACCCAATGGGCCGATATATCGTTGCTCTATTCTAGAAAATGGATAAATCAAGTGGAAAATCTATGATTTTCTACAAAAAGGGCACATCTGACAAAGTTCCTCACCTTGTGTGAGCCTGATTGTGCTTGTACAGAAGAAGGATGGGACCTAGAGGCATTGCATTGATTATTGTGCTCTAAAAAAAATCATTGTCAGGAATAGGTATCTAATCCCATGGATTAATGACCTTCTTGACCAAATTAAGGGGACCAAGTACTTTAGCAAGATCAATTTGAAGTCTGGCTATCATGAGGTTCCAATAGAACCCATAGATGTATGGAAGACCACCTTCAAATCCAAGGAGGGCCTTTTAAAGTGGTTTCTCATGCCTTTCAGGTTGACAAATGCCCCTATAATGTTTTTGAAGCTTATGGATGACATCTTGAAGCCCTTCACCATCGTGTTCATGGTTGTATATTTGGAAGACATCCTCATCTTTAACAAGAGTTGGGAACAACACTTGCAACACATTCAACAGGTCCTTCAGACCCTGCGACAACACAAACTATGTGCCAACTTGGAGAAATACACCTTTGGCATGCGTTTGGTCCAATATTTGAGTTACAGTATTGATGAGCAAGCCATGCATGTGGATCCAACTAAGATCCAAGTCATTCACGATTGGCCAGCCCCGACCACTGTAACAAGGCTTCACAACTTTTTGGGCCTTGTCATTTTTTATCGAAGGGTCGTGTTGGGATTCTCTCATATCACTTGGCATTTGAGTTAAGTTACCAAGGGTAGAGTGAAAGAAAAGTTTTCCTAGTCCAAATCCCAATAGAAGGCATTCGTTGAGTTGAAGCACCACCTTTTCTTTGAACTAGTACTCACATTGTCAGACTTACAACAACCATTTGAAATTGAGACAGACACTTCTGAATATGTTATTGGAGAAGTTCTCACCCAACAATGGCATCCGATGGTATATCATCATGGGACAGTTTCTGGTACACTTTAGAAATACTACGTTAAAGGGATGTATTCTATTATGTAGGCTTTCTAGAAATGGAAACATTACATTCTGGGGAAGGAGACGATCATGCACACCTCTTCAATTTATACAGACACAAGGGAAGTTGCAGAACAATCACCATTAGAAATGGTCCACATATATGCAACAATTCCATTTGAACATTAAATATAAGAAGGGAAACACCAATCATGTTGCGTATTTCCTTGTCAGCCCCTGGTTGCAACACTGACCATTGTTCTTAACTCTTGCAGCCTCAAGACCTCTAGATGGCAGCAACTATACAAAAATGATCTAGATTTTTCCACCACATAACAAATTCTATTGAATGGAAAACAAGTACTAGAATTCCACCTCCATGACACATTATTATGCTACCTGGACCACCTTTGTGTTTCTTCAAGAGAGTGTGCCAAGTTGATTTGGGAGGCACACTACATTCGGGTCGTAGGACACTGGTGTGGAGAAAATTATGGTAGTACTGCAAAAGTATTTTTATTAGCTAAAAATTTGAGAAGATGTTGGAAAATATATCATATTTTGCAATTCTTGTGCCATCTCCAAGCCAACCTTCAAGAAGTAAGGTCTTTACACTCCTCTGCCTATTCCTAGCCATCCATAGGAATCCATCTCCATGGACTATTTGTCTAGCCTCCCTTCTATTAAGCATGGAAATGAATGTGTATTTGTGGTCATGGATATATTTTCTAAGATGTCTATATTGGTGGCCTACAAGAAGAGTATCACAATAGAGGAAACTGCTAAACTCTTCTTCGAATGAGTGTGGGTATATTTTGGGATCCCACAAACCATTATATCTGATCGGGATAATGAGTTCTTGAGTGCATTTTTGTCGAGTCTTTAATCATTATTGGAAACCAAGCACAACAATTCAACTACATTCCATCCCCGGACTGATGGCCAGATAGAGGTCGTCAATAGGATAATAATGCACATATTACGCATGTACAACTCCAAGCATCCATGAATCTGGGATGAGATCCTTCCCTATACGCAACATAATTATAACAGAGCTCTCCATAGCTTGATTGGTCGCAGTCCCTTTCAAGTTGGTCGGTGATTTCAACCATTATATCTAATTGATGTTTCCATGCCTCATACGACTACACAGACATAATCTACACATGTAAAGTCTAAGGCAAATAAAGAAACCAGGTTTATTGAATGCATCTAACACATCCATCAGTAGGTTCACAACATCTTGGATAAATCCAATTCCAAGTACAAATAATGACATGATCAACATTAGGTGCCACATAAGTTTCGAGTGGGTGATAAAGTTTGGTTTCATTTGTAGAAAGAACACCTTGTCAGAGCCCATCGGAACCTTCAAACACTCTGGTACGGGCCTTACACCATCACCAAGACTATGGGAGACAATTATTTCGAGCTCAACATTCCCCCATTCCTTGGCCTGCACCCAATGTTTAATGTAGACCACTTTCGGCCATACTTCCCACCATTACTGGACACATCAGACATTGCCAAATAACTGACACCAATAGAGCTCAACCTAGACTGCATTGAACATGCCACAACTAAGCATAACATGGACACACATATCAAGAATGTTGGGTTGTGTTATATTCTTTCCATGACTAGCCACCCTAGTTAACCGGGGGGTTAGAGGGGGGGCGGACCTACCTATGGGTTTGTGCATGTATTTCGCACAGGGTTTTAGGCACGATGGTTTTTGGTCCATGGTATTATATGTTTCGGCATGTGTATATATGTATTGTAACATTGAAAGGAACATAATGAAAATCAAGCTGGTAGTCCCGGTTTTGGGGTCCAAGGGAAAAATCTTTGTGTATATGTATTATGCTCTCGCTATTGTTTATTTTTTGTGTTTTAGAATTCATATGTAGGTAATTTTTGTACAGGGTTAAAACCTACATTTGGTATCAGAGTTGTTTTGGCTTCAAGGGGATGCCTTTGTTGCTGAGTGGTTTCTCTCGGGCCTGTGGTAGACCCTGTTTAGTGGGAGATCTGCAGGATCGATTCTGTTGGTGAAAGAAGATGGAGAGCAGTGGAAAGATAGAGATCGAGAAATTTAATGGTCATAGTTTTGAGTTATGGAAACTCAAGATGGAGGATCTCTTGGTAGATAAAGATCAGTGGATCGCGGTAGATCCGGGTACTAAACCAACGGGAGTGTCCAATGAAGAATAGAAGAAGTTGGATCAGAAGGCAAAGAGCACAATATGATTGTGTGTCCTAGATTCAATATTGTTGAATGTATCAGGGGAAGCTACAACTAAGTCTTTGTGGGTCAATTTAGGGACTTTGTACCAATCTAAGTCTCTGGTGAATAAACTGTTCCTACGGAAAAAGCTGTATAACCTGAGGATGAAAGATGGAGACTCGGTGACAGAGCATTTGAGTGCATTTAATACTGTGGTAAGTTAGTTATTATCTATTGATATTAAAATTTCAGATGAATATAAGTGCATCAGTTTGTTGTGTTCTCTACCAGATTCATGGGATAGTCTGGTTATTGCAATAGGTAGTAATGTAACTGCCTTGCAGTTTGATGAAATTGTCTCATCCTTGCTAATGAAGGAGATGAGACAGAAAAATATGGAGAGCTAGAATGGTGATGCCTTGCTTGTACAAGGACGATCCCATAATAGAAACAAAAGTAAGTCATCGGTGGGAGATCTAAATCTCCAGTAAATTCTATAAAGATGTGTTGGAAATGCGGAAAGGAAGGGCACTACAAAAGGGATTGTAAATCTAAATCTCCTGACAAAGGAAAGGGATCTGATGATGCTCCTTCTACAAAGGCAAAAACCACCTCAGATGAAGGTGGGGATGTATGCTTGGCTTCTTCAAGTACACATGCAGATCATGAGGCATGGTTGATTGACTCAGGTGCATCCTTTCACTTCACTCCCAATAGAGAGTGGTTCTGCGAGTATGAGAAATATGATGGTGGTGATGTCTTCTTAGGGGATGACAGGAAGGCTAGAATCGTTGGTCGCGGAAAAGTAAAGTTGAAGTTGCAAGGTGGAAGGATTAGAACATTTCCGGGTGTTCTACATATTCTTGCATTGGCTAGAAATCTGATTTCTGTAAGCAAGCTGGATGATGCAGGTGTAAAAACAGTGTTCGAGAAAGATATCTGCAAGATGGTTCGGGGAGCACTGGTATTGATGCAGGGAGTTCGGATTAGAACTCTATACAAGCTACAAGGTAGCACTGTTATTGATGGGTGCAACAGTTTTGTGGTTCTTGAAAGTGGAGCAGAAAATCTAGTGGTCTCTAGAGAAAGGACCATGCTATGGCATCAAAGGCTTGGACATATTGGAGAGAAGGGCCTTTGAATACTTCATGGTAAAGGTATGGTATAAGGTATGACTAATAGCTCTCTAGTTTTTGATTTCTGTGAAAATTGTGTATATGGGAAGCAGAATCAGGTGAGTTTCCCCTCTGGTGGTAAGAGGGCAAAACAAATATTAGAGCTTGTGCACAAGGATGTGTTTGGACCTGTAAAGGTTCCATCACTGGGTAAGTTTGTGTACTATGTATCAGTTATAGATGGCTTCTCAAGGAATACATGGATATATTTCCTTGAGAAGAAATCTGAAGTCTTTGATAGGATTAAAGAATTTAAGGCTCTAGTGGAAAACCAGACAGAGAAGAAGATAAAGGTGTTGAGAATAGATAACGGTGGAGAGTTTTGGAGCAAGGAATTTGAAGAATTCTATAAGAAGTGTGGTATGCACAACAAAAGAATACTCCATACACACCTGAGAAAAATGGAGTTGCAAAAAGAATGAACAAGATGTTGATGGAAAGGGCAAAAAGCATGCTCAGTGGTGCTGGATTAGGACAGGAATTCTGGGCAGAGGTGGTGGAGACAACATGTTACCTGGTCAACAGATCACCTTCATCAGCATTAGAGGATAAGACTCCACAAGAGGTATGGATTGGTAAGAAACCCTCCATTTCACATCTTAGGGTATTTGGATGTGATGCATATGTACATGTTCCAGAGGATAAAATAACAAAGTTGGATAGTAAATCTAAAAAGTGCATCTTTATTGGGTATAAGGATGGTTTAAAGGGTTATAAGCATTGGAACCCAGTAAGAAGAAAGGTTGTGTATAGCCAATATATGGTGTTCAGAGAGGTGAAAAATGTTATTAAACATGAAGTCCCATCAAAGGAACCTGAGAAGATAGAGTTTGAGCTAAAGGAGGAAGAATTAGACTCTACAGTAGAAGAGGAATCAGAAGATGAAGAGCCACAAACTCCGGTTGTGAGAAGATCAGTTCAAGAAAGAAGGCAACCAGAAAGGTATAGTCCATCTGCTTTTTGTTCAAATTTTTCTTTATCTATTATTGATGATGATCCTAGAACTGTGAAGGAAGCAGTGGATTCAAAGGATGGAAAACTCTGGAAAGAGGCCATGGTTGATGAAATGACATCTTTGCACAAAAATGAGGCTTGGGATCTGGTGGAGTTGCCAGCTGGAAGGAAACCCATTGGAAGAAAATGGGTGTTCAAGAAGAAGACAAATGCAGAAGGAAAGGTGGAGAAATACAAAGCTTGGTTGGTAGCAAAAGGTTATTCCCAGGTGTCCGGAATTGATTTTGGTGATAATTTTTCTCCTATTGCCAAGGTAGCTTCTATTAAATTACTTTTATCTGTTGCTGGTGCTTTTGATTTTGAGGTAGAACAGATGGATGTGAAGACAAAATTTCTCCACGGGGATCTGGAAGAGGAGGTCTACATGAAGCAACCTGAAGGCTTTGCGGTGAAGGGTAAGAAAGAACTGGTATGCAAGTTAAAGAAGTCTCTGTATGGGTTAAAACAGTTGCCAAGGATGTGGTATCAGAAATTTGATACATTTATATGGGGGCTTGGCTTCACCAAAAGCAAAGCATATCACTGTATGTATTTTAAAGTAATTGGTGACCGTGTTATTTATCTGGTCTTGTATGTGGATGACATGTTGCTGGTTGGAAATGACAAAGAAATTATCCAGGATTTGAAGACCCAATTGTCCTCCAAATTCGACATGAAAGATCTTGGTGCCACAAACTATATTTTGGGCATGGAAATTAAAAGATATTGGGCAAAGAGGAAGCTTTGGTTAAACCAGAGGAAGTATGTCGAGACAATATTGTAGAGGTTTAATATGTAGGTTAGTAAACCGGTGAGGTTTCATATTCCTATAGGTGTAAAGTTATCTGCTGAACAGTGTCCCAAGGCACAAGAAGAGGAAGAGGACATGTCTCATGTTCCATATGCAAGTGCAGTCAGTAGCTTGATGTATGTGATGGTCTGTACTAGACCAGACATTGCACATGTAGTGGGAGTATTGAGTAGGTTTATGTCAAAACCAGGGAAGGAGTATTGGACAGCAGTGAAGTGGGTTTTCAAGTATTTGCGTGGCACTAGTGATTATGGTTTTTGCTACCAAGCAAGACCAGGATTGGACAGAGTTTTGGATATTCGTGGCTTTGTTGATGCAGAATGGGCTGCAGATTTGGATTAGAGAAGATCTACAAGTGGGTATGCATTTAACCTATTTGGAGGTGCATTCAGTTGGATGAGTAAGAAACAATCTGTAGTGGCACTATCGACTACAGAGGCAGAATACATGGCAGCCACTCATGGAAGCAAGGAAGCAGTTTGGTTGCAGATATTGTGTTCAAGTATGGGGTTAGTACAGAGAGCTATAAGGATAGACTGTGATAGCAGAAGTGCAATTTTCTTGGCAAAGAACCTTGCTTACCATTCAAAGACAAAGAAAATTGATGTTCAGTATCACTTTGTGAGGGATATGATAGAAGACAAAAAGGTGTTGCTGGTAAAGGTGGAAAATTTAAAGAATATTGCAGATGCATTGACAAAATCTGTGAGCTCTGAGAAGTTCTCTTGGTGTAGAGAAACAATGGTTGTTGAAGGGCTGGATAAATGACTAAGCTGTCCTGTGGCCCCCTGTGGAAAGAAAATAACAAGTGGGATAATGTTGGGTTGTGTTATATTCTTTCCACAACTACTGGGGGGGGGGGGCGGGGTGTCATAGGGGGTTTGAGGGGCGCGGGTAGCCCCCTCTATGAGGTCTGGGGCAGCGCCTCGGGAATTTTTTTTTTGGACCCTATATTAGGTGGGGCGAACCTACTTATGGTTTTGTGCATGGTTTTAGCACATGGTTTTGGGCGTGATGGTTTTCGGTCCATGGTATTGGATGCTTCGGCATGTATATATATGTATTGTAACATTGAAAGGAACATAATGATCTAGGGGAAAAATCTCTATGTATATGTGTTATGTTATCACTATTGTTCATTTTTTGTGTTTTAGAATTCATATGCAGGTAATTTTTGTATGGGGTTAAAACCTACAAAGAACACTCGCCAATAAAGGATCCAACTGTATTGGGTTGTCAAAGCAGGCCAATTCCTACAACAAGGTAAATGGCTCACTAGGGAGAAAGTTCAATAGAAGTTTTCACATCTCATAGAGGCACTCAATGCAATGGGGACCATTAATTCCTAATGGGGGAGGACTAATTCAGATGGATATTGGTGGCCACCCACCTATTCCACTTGTACCCCCAACATTTCTTCTTTTCAATTTCCTTAATTCTAGCACATCTTTCTATTTTTGGCAGTTTTTCAGGTCCTGAAATTCTGGAGCTGTTTTGAGGCCATAAACGGTGTTTTTTGAAAAATGTGCCAAGCCCATAACCCATGAGAAAGGGCTTTATAGGAACCCTTTTTTTCCTTGGATAAATATTTCTAACGAGGTATCATGCATGCCAAACAGATATCATATTGTTGAATTACTACCTTGGGAAGTTAGCGGTCCAACTAATCCCAACGAGGCACACAAACTTTTGGTGCTTCATATCATAAGGTTAAGTTTTTGGATGTTTAGGGTTTTCCATTATTTCTCAATAATAAATAGGCCTATGAGCCTCATTTTAACATAGTTCTTAAGGCATGTAACCATCACATTTCTTCTCAGAGATAAGCTATCATTTCTCGAGCTAGTTTATTTCCATTTTGCATGTAAACAGTTTGAGTGTTTATTATTAATGAATTGAATTTCAATTTTCATTGTAGCTTCGTGTTTCTATTTAATTCTATATTTCATTTCATTCCTACATAAATCTGGATCATATCTAGTACATATTAGTGCAATGAACATGGATAGTCACAATTTATAAAACAACATAGTGCAATGTTGATCCACTGTCTCTCACAATAGAGCACGATGAGCACAAAAATAAAGAAAAAAATTAAAAAAAATCAAAATATCTAAAAGATATGTGGTTTTGTAATCAAATAGGGTTCACTAGAGACTCAAGAATAGTTCAATTTAATAAAACAAGGAAAACTACTAAGGAACAACTCCCTCCCAAGTGGAGTCACCAATTTTGTTTGGAGAACAAATTGCTCTGGTGGACAAGAGTGATCTCCCTAGGTTCAGAAACAAAACACTAGAACAAAACACACAAAAAATATACAAGATTTCACTACAATACTATTGAAAATGTGAATATGGACATGCTTGGTAATCTAAAGTTTGTCCTCGCTTATTCTTTGTTTATTGTAGCTCTTGTTCTGCCTATGATCCTCAAAGCCAAAACATGTAATATCACCAAAACAAAACTAATCAAATAATTTGATATATAAAGTATTCAACATATTCCAAATGAATGATCAAGGAATTCCATTACACTATTTTCACAATGATACAACATATGTGGGAAAGAAATATATTTTGTATTAATAAGGAAAAAGGAGAGAGTTACAATTAAAGCCTTTATGTTGACAACTTCCTCCCAATAGTCCTCACATCCAACCTTTTATTCAAAAACCATAAATGGATACTTTAGTAAAGTCAAAGTATACTTCAAGAGTAAAAAAGCTAACCCCTTTTTCTTTGAGATCTATCGAAGAATATAACTAGTGTCAGTATTCATAATTATATTTGAGTCATGATGTAATGTACTTGGAAAAAGAAAGAAAAAGGAATTTTATTATGATTTATTAGCATGGGTTTCATGCTCTTATTATTTTATTTCTAGGTCAAAGCCTCCATTGTAGGATTCTAGGGATTATGTCCTGAGTCCTAGTTCTTGTCATCATTTAATAGACCCTTCTTGGGCATTGGATATCAAGAAAGAAAATTATTTTGATGTAAATTGAGTCAAATATACCTCCTCCACCAAGTTGTCCTTAAAGAAGACAAGTCAGCCTCAATAGGAGAATCAAACCACTATATATTGGTGGCTACTTGACCTCATTTGAGACACTACACAAGAGGGCTTGATCTATAGTTGCAAAAGAAGAAAATAAGTGTGAAATACATAGAGAAGAAAGAGAAAACCCTAGAGAAGAAGAAGGATACATTTGTCAAGCAAGAAGAAGATGAAATCCTCTCCTTTTTGCCACACGTGTGAGTTTCTGGGTTTCTATAGGAAGGTCGAAATTATGGGAGTTGGAGGGCCAAAATTCTGAGTTGTAGCTGGGTTGAAGCTATTTGACTAGAAGTGACTACTAAATTTTGGTTAACCATCTTGGAAGGTTGACTTGGTGGAGTGAGAGAAGTATTTTGTTCTAAGGTCTTGATTGTCTCAAATTATTCGAATCTACTAGTGGAAGAGTTTGACTAGGTTTACCCCTTCATAGGGATTTTAGCCCTGACTAAGTGCGTATATCTAGTGTCATTGAGCCTCATATTTTTGACTTTATGATTTCTTGATGAAAAGAATGTAAAAGAAGAACATAAATAAATAGAATAAGAATACAAGAATAACACAAGTAATTGTCAACATAAGAAAATATTTCTACCTTTTTGATTTTCTAACATGGTATGAGAGCTAAGGTGAAAGAAGAGAGGGAAAAAAGCAACTTGAAGATCTATTGAAGGAACAATCAAAGGTTTCAAGGAGGTCATAAGGAGAATGACAATATAAGAGTTTTGAAGAGGAAGACCTATTATCAATATCAAGTAAGGAAGATACTATAAAATCTATGGCATCTTCAATGAAGACAGAAAACAAACTAGAAGGAGCCAACAACTATAGAGCATGGAAGAAGAGGATATATATCATCCTTGCAAAACATAAAGTATTGGATTTTGTTCAAGGAAAAGTGAAGGAACCCACAAATGATGCAGGAAAGGAAAAACACAAGGAGACAAATATCTTAGCCATGAATATAATTGTAGATGGAGTTTAGGATAACTTAATCCCCTACATATCCAATATAGATACTACAAAAGGGATGTATGAAGATCTCTCCAAACTATTCATTGGCAAGAACATTGGACAAGTTGCTAACCTCAAGAATAAACTAATAACAATAAAAATGACAAAATATGACATTGTGTCTTCTTATTTTGTAAGAATATACCGAATAAGATATGATATCCAAGTCATTGATGAAGTTATACCAAATAAAGAACTTGTGATTTTTGCACTACTAGGTCTACCAAAATCATGGAGTGCCTTTGCATCAGGTATTAATAGTTGGAAAGAAACACCATCCTTTGAAGAAATGTGGAATGCATGCAGTCAAGAAGAAGTTCACATCTCATTAGCAAATAATAAGAAGGAAGATGAAGAGAACAACATATCCAATGCATATTCTGCTCACTACAAGAAAAGGGAGGACACAAGAAATTCAAGGGACCAAAGAAGAATATTGAACTATCCAAAATAGAGTGTTTTCATTGTCATAAGATGGGACACTACAAAAATAGATGTCTTAAAAATCCTAAAAATAAGAAGAGAGAAAGAGAACATGCTACAGTTGTAGATGAAGCTCCACCAAAGGAGAACAAGACTGGAGAATCTGAAGTCAAAGACTTATATTATTAAGTCTCTTACATATCCTCCTACTTATATCATAGATTGTTTTTTTAGAAAGTTTTCTTTTGATTTCTAGAGTATATAGACCTAATATATCGTGTTATAAATTCTTGAGTTGTTTTGATAAGGTATAGGAATCCCCCAAAAGGATTAAATTGATGAAAGAATAAAAGGGGGCATCCACCATTTTAGAAAATATAAGTATCATGTTCTTTATTTTCTCTTCAGGATTGGGTTCCTCTATATATCTAGCCATGTTTGTATTGCATATTTAAAATTCATTTTTTATATTTTCCTTGGTAGGAATGGTTGGAAAAATACATAAGGATTATGGCTAGAATTAGAGGGGGATATCAAAAGAAAAATCTTAAATAAGCTCACTCTACAAGGTTCATTAATGAGAAACTTAAGGTATGTGTTATTTGTTGCAGATTTTCTTCTTATAAGAAGGTATTATTATTCTTCATTTAAAATTTTCTTTATATTACTAACTCTCTTATGTTACAAGAAGTCTAATGGATGTAACTCTGGATTTATTATATAGCCTAACTAAGTTTAGGTCTTTAATGTTTAAATTATGATTTATTATGCTTCTATTATAATGACATGCTAACCTTATATTGATTGAATTCATGCTCTTATACAAATATATGGTTTTTGTTGTACTTGTTGTTGAAGATTTGTAGGTACATGGTCTTCAAGATATTGAATATGTTCACCTACCTCATAATTAAAGATAACTTCCTAATAATGATGAGCATGATGTAAAGAGGGAGCTATACGAATTATTATGAAATTAAAAATGAATAGATCATGCTCTTGAAGAAATAAAAACTTTGAAAGGTTGAATTTTTTTCGATGATATGATAATACAAATAAAAGACCATGTGTGGTTGGAAGAAAGAAGTTCTTATAATAAATAAGAAGATTACATAAAGAAAAGGGTATATCTCTCCAGTTAAGAGGGAGGGAATATTACAATAACTATAATACCTTGAAGAAAGAATGTGATCAGAGAATAGGTAAAGAACTACAAATGGTTATTCATGATTAATGAAGTTATAAACAAGATTGGATGTTCTGGAAGAAGTGTTAAAGTTGAGTTTGGTGTTGCTGGAAAATTGAAAAAGGAAGCTTCTAATGAAATGTGTTTGGATAATATGATGATCTAAGCAGCATCAAAATGATTGAGGACCCTGAAGGTTTGTGCTAAAATTATATATATTGAAATTTTATTACTAATTGAGGTTGTGATTATATGGGATCTCTCTATAATAAAGTTGAACAACTTGGAAGCATGCTTGGACTGGTGGATATATCTGATTTAGTTGATGGGGAGAGATGAAGCATCTTGGGGTGACAAGATGCTTGGGAAGACATATGGTCGGCCTCTGATGATGTCTAGATCCCAAAATAGGGAGGGTATCGTTGGTCTTGTGGAGCTTCGACCTTGGATACGATACCTAGATCCCTGGGTTGGAATTAGAGTTGAATCCTAATGGTACTTATATTGGCTAAAACTTGGAACACACCTTACTCCCAACCGATTAGATACCTTGGTCAATTATCTAATATTTAGCATTGTGTATGCTATGACTCTTCATAGAACATATCATTTTGAGTTCATCAATGTACCTATATATATATATATATATATATATATCTATATATATCTATATATATATATATATATATATATATATATATATATATATATATATATATATATATATATATATATATATATATATATATATATATATATATATATATATATATGTATGTATCATTATGAATACCTACCTATTTAAGAGGGAGTTTTGAAGAATGTAACTAGTGTCGGTCTTCATAATTATGTTTGAGTCATGATGTAATGTATTTATCAAAAGAAAGAAAAAGGAATTTTATTATGATTTATTAGCATGGGTTTCATGCTCTTATTATTTTATTTCTAGGTCAAAGCCTACATTGCAGGCTTATAAGGTTTATGTATTGAGTCCTAGTCCTTTTCATCATTTAATAGACCCTTCATGGGCATTGGATATCAAGAAAGAAAATTATTTTGATGTAAACTAAGTCAAATAGACCTCCTCAACTAAGTTGGCCTCAAAGAAGACAAGTCGGCCTCATTAAGAACAAGTCGACCTCAACAAGAATGATCAAACCACTATATATTGGCAACTAATTGACCTCATTTGAGGCACTACGCAAGAAAGTTCAATCTTCAATTGAAAAAGAGGAAAAGAAGTGTGAAATACATAGAGAAGAAAGAGAAAACCCTAGCGAAGAAGGATACATTTGTGAAGCAAGAATAATATGAAATCCTCTCTTTTCTGCCACACATGCAAGTTTATGGCTTACTACAGGAGGGATAAAAATGAAGATTTGCAGTAGGGACGAAAATATGGGAGTTGGAGGGTCAGAATTCTAGGAGTTGGAGGGTTGAAATTCTAAGTTGTAGTTGGCTTGAAGTTGTTTGACTAGAAGTGACTACTGAAGTTTGGTTAATCATATTGGAAGGCTGACTTGGTGGAGCGAGGGAAGTCTTTTGGTCTATGGTCTTGGATTGTCTCAATTTGAATTGAATCTACTAGTGTAATAGATTAACTGGGTTTTCACCTTCATAGGGTTTTTAGCCCTGGCTGAGTGCCTATATCCGTTGTCATTGATCCTCATATTTTTGTCTCAATGATTTCTTGATTAAAATAAGATAAAACAAGAACATAAAGAAATAGAATAAGAATACAAGAATAACACAAGTAATTATCAACATAAGAAAATATTTTTGCCTTTATGATTTTCTAACAAGATCCACTTATGTAGGACTTAGATCCACAATGGATGGGATGGTGTCCACTATGGTAGGGATGAGAACCAATTGAGTAGGGATTCTATCCTCACTGATCAGAAAGATACCTTCATGAGGCTTCTAGAATGGAATATTTGTAACCTTTTTTATTGTTTACCCATGTAAAAAGACCAACACACTTTTTGATAATGCAAGTTGCAATGGCGGCACACTATGTTAGCTATGCAAGGTGCGATGTCATAGGTTGTAACGCATAATACCTATGGTGATCTCCAAAATAGGATTTTTAAGGTATGTAATCCAGGATTCTTATTTTTCATGGGGAGGTATTTTTCCATCTTTTCTGGGATTGATAAAAATAGTTCTTCAGATGGAAAAAGACCCATATTTGACATCATTTTCCTGGATGCGACAAAATAATGTGTAATAATACTCAATAATTTTTATAATTCAATACAAATGTTCCTCTTTAGACATGTGGTGTGATAATTATTTGTATTACTTGGGTTTATACGTATGAATACTTTAGGAGAAGGATCCCCCCCCTATTTTAAAAGTAATGATACATTTTATTCCTTTATGTTTCTATTTTATACATTAGTTTAACTTCAATTATTGTGCCATTTCTTGTTGTGTGGTGTGAATTTATTGATTGCACAGATTGGTAGTATGTTTCATGTTTGTAAACTACAAGAATCATCCCTTAATTATTGTTATTGAACAAGTTGTTCTAAGTATTGTTATAAGGGAAATATAATTCATAAAAGTTGGATGAACATTGTACTTTAATTTCCACAATCACAACTTCAGTAAATCATGAGATGAATACTAGATCTAATCATGTAATAGTTTAGTTGTTTCCTCGAATTGTTTAGGGAATCACTATATTCATTTTCTTTTACATGTATTTTGATTGGTTTCGTTGCAATATGTTGATTTACATATGATTATTTCTATATTGGACTATAAGCCTAATGATTTACATAGAGTAACTATTACAATAATACTCTGAAGTATATGAGTGTAATCTAATCTTCTATAATCCTGAACTAGGGAATTTAATGATCCAAAAAAAGCCATCTCTGTGTAGGTTGACTTTGCATATTCCTAGTTTCAATTACATATTAATATAATAGCTTAAGTCCATAGGATGTTCAGTAATTAGATAAACTAATTTTGTACATATGGTGCCTACACTTCACAAGTTCACATATGATTTGTAATGCAAACTTGAAGGTGATAGAAAATATGCAAGTAAAATTTTATGTCTTTTAGGCAATGGATCACTTTGCAAAAGAACATAAAATAATGGTTTTAAAACTTAGTTAACAACATAAAAACAGAGAAAAATATACCATATATAGTAACACAAGACAAAAAAATGATAAAGGAGTTCACCCCTCTCCTAGGCTACATCTCCTGGTCCAGCTTCCAATGTTGGGCCTCTTTCATTAAGTGCTCAAATTTATGTTTACATGTATTTACAGTGCTTAGAATGTAAAAATTATGTCTCCAATGGCTCCAGAACAGTAAAAAACGCCAAGATGGGCTCTTGTTTAGCTCAATTTGGCCCAAAACAGAAGAATTTATGCTCAAGAGAAGTTTTTCCACTAATTTCTCTACAAACTGCACTCTCCTGCTAATTTTTCTACGAATTGTGCCTTTTCTAGAACCGCTAAGCGCCATTTTCGCCCGAATCCAGCGAGATTCACGTCGTCTCGGGTGTAATTTGTTGGCTTGTTTAAATTCCCTTTGACCCATTTCGACGGAAAATCTGGGCCATATGGGGCCATGCACTTGTGGGCTAGGGATAACCGCCCTCCCCCGTCGGCATACCCCCCCAGTCTGTCGGCATACCCCTCCAGTCTGTCGGCATATGGTTCCATGTGCCATACAACCCGGGTTGTTCCCAAAACTTTGCACCTATCCACATATCTCCCTGCTCTTTCTACCTCCGATTACATGGTTTATGGTAAGGGGCTAAGACCCAAGCCCTTGGTCACTCTATCTGTGGTCTTGTGGGTTGCATAGTGACCAGGGGCAGGGGCTTAGTCCTGGTCCCCTCCCCAAACTTCAAACCATTTAAACTTTAAATATAATTTCGATGTTATGACTGTTAAGTACCACCATTGGTGCTGAGGTAGAGCATTCCACTACTTGTTCAGAGGTCCCGTTCAAACCTGGTTGGGCCTCCAACCAACCTATACCAAAATTTTGTACAGAACTGGGGTGCCACACGGCAACCCATAACTGGGCCACGTGGTAACCCATCATTGATCTAAATAAAAAATTCCACAACCAATCACATGAGCCCACTTGGAATCCTACCATTGGCTCGAGGAACAATCATCTTTTCCATTCACCTGCCTAGTTAGCCTGCTGAGTCATCGTATAGACTGCCTAGTCAGCTATCCTGCACCTAACTTGCAAAATTTTTACCTGTTTGGGAAAATGATCAGAACACGATATCAGGAGCATACGATATTGATTTTGAAAAATTCAAGTTGCGTTGGATTCATGTCAGCGAGCTATACGCTTTGGCACCAGTTTCAAGAACTTTTGAACACTTTGAATTTTGAGCACTTTATTGATCCCTTGGATCACTCCTCCCCATTGGAAGCTTTTGGACCTCCAAAAGACTATTTTCAATCAACAAATAGATGAGGGTACAATTCCCTCACCCTTCCAATCTCAATCCATTTGGCTTTTCTTGGATTTGTACCTTTGAGCCCCATTCGAAGGTGCTTCCCATTCCTTCTTCTTGAAGTTCTTGTTTTTCTATCAAGGATAGGATCTTGCTGCAATTCTTCAAGATATTCAGGAGAGAAAAATTCTATTGAAAGAATCTGAACATTCTCTCCTTGATCTTTAATCAAAGGAGGCTCACCCAATTTCAATTTCTTTTCACCTTGAAGCTTTACTTTGCTAATGCAAAGCCTTACCTCATCTCCGACCTGAAAATTGTGGTCAATACGATGCTTATCATGTCTAGCCTTGTACTTGGCTTGAATCTTTATCAAATGTGATTGCCAACGTGATGCACCATCCTTCTTCAAAGCAAAAACATTAGGAGACCCACAAGAATATATACTAGAACTAATGTTTCATTTTTCAAGTAGCTCTTGCATCTACGTCTTGATCTCTACATTTTCTAACACTGACATCTTGTTCATACCAATGTTCAAAAATGATGCATCCTACTACAATTAAACTTCATGTTGTTTTCCTCTTTTAGAAGGAAACATGTTAGATTCTTGAAACATCTTATCACATGTGTTAAAAATCTCAAATAAATCATGTTTTAGTTTTACATCACATCCTTGGAAAGCTTCAGATTCCTCAACATTTTTATGTTTAATCATTAACAATGCAAAATTCTAACTTGAATTTACAAACCTCTTCATTTGTCCAGCATTCACAAGAGACAAATTCAACTTCTTGCGATGTGCTCTAACAATATACTCAATCCCATTTTAAAACAAATGATACTCGATCTCATGGCGATGAAAGATGGATTTCCTATCATATAAGTATGGGCTTCCAAAAACAATCCCACATATGTCAAGTGGTACTACATCAAGTTCTAACTCATTAATAAAATTTGCAGTGATGAAAAATTTAAGTATGACTTTTCTTGTCACTTGCAATTTGGCATTGTCACATGCCCAACCCAAAGCATAAGGTTTAAGATGAGGAATGGTTTCCATATTTTGTTTCTTAACAATATCTTCTAAAAAAGGTTTTCTTATGATCCACTATCAAACCAAATATCTACTTTGTTATGTTTTGTGATGACTCTAATATGGAAAATCTCTATTCTTTCTCTTTCATTTTGAGTTTCAATGGGCTTGATAGAAGAACTAATACTTGCAATATAATCCTTACCTTTCAATCCCATTGCTACTATTTTTGTTTCATCTCAGGAATCATATCCTAAATCGTGTTGTGGTGTTGCAACAATCTTTTCTTTCTCCTTGTTGTTAATATTTTTGGGTCTCATATCAAGATGAAGTTTCCAACAATGGTATTCATCATGGCCTTCTTTTGAACAATGTTTACATGTGAGTTTTTCTCCCTCCTTCTTGATTGAAGCATTCTTTTTATCCTTTCCTTTGAACTTCCCCTTTCCTTTGTCTCCAGAATTAAATGACTTTTCACTAGTTTCTTCATAAACATTCTTCCCTCTTGCTTCTAAATGAGTTGCATGTACACAAACTTCATCTAGCTTTGTAGGGTTAAACATGAGAATTGTGTGTCTCAAATAACTATGTAAACCTCCAATGTATTTTAGTAGAGTGTCTTGAGAGGATAAATCTATACCCAAAATCAAAGCTCTTTTTCTAAATTCTTGAGTATAGCTTTGCACATTTTGACCTTAGCTTGTCTAAAGTTTTACCAATCCATTATATTTTTTTTCATGTATGCTAATGGATAACATTGTATTCTTATTGCAACAACAAAATCATTCCAAGTGGATAAAATATTATCACTCTTATTCACGCCCTCTTGAGTTTTGGCCTCCCACCAAATGAGTGTTTCACTTTCCAACCTAAGAGAAGCAAGCTCAATTTTCTTTGCATCATCCTTGATTCTTTGTATCCTGCAATAGACTTCAATTTGACGAACCCAATTATCTATTTTTTTAGCATTTACATCTCCATTGTACATAGTAAATTAAAACTTTATGTCAAGCTTTAACAAAAGAGTTTTACCATGTCACTTTGGAGAATTAGGAGGTGTTTGTGAAGGGGTAGAAGTAGAAGAATATAAGGATGAGGATGAGGATGGAGGTGAAGGTGGTGCCTTGTAACCATTCCCTCCATTACGTTTTGGAGGTTTTTCTCCATTTCCTCCATTTCCTTTTCAAGGTTTTGAGCTCTCTCCTTGCAACCTTGAGTTCCTCTCCTCATAAAAAACTTTCACCATTTTAGACATTTCAAAGAAAGGTTTTTCGAAATTTCTCTCATCCTCAGACATCCCTTCATGACCTTCTTCATGTGCCATGATTGGTGAAACTTGAGATATATGTGTTCTCCTTGAAGCATTTTGAGACCTTGGCTCCACAAGCTCTCCTTCTCCTCTTTTAATATTAAACCTTGTAAGCATCAAAAAATAATTGCAAACAAAATCAAACCTTCAAAATAACCTTGAGCTTCGATACCAAACTGCTCTGTAATGAAAACTTGAAGGTGATAGAAAATATGCAAGTAAAATTTTATGTCTTTTAGGAAATGGATCACTTTGTAAAAGCATATAAAATAATGGTTTTCAAACTCAGCTAACAGCATAAAAACATAGAAAAATATACCATATACAGTAACACAATGTTAGGATGGGGTCCCCTGGGTCAAGTTTTGATAAGATATTGTAAAGTCTCCACATTTTGAGGAGCGGAGCGTGACTAGCGCAGGTCACTAGGAGTCAAGGGGCTTTAGGAAGGTCAAGACCCCTTAGTTTTTGTATTGTTTTGAGATCCGCCCATGGTTTGCAAACCATGGTATTGTAATGGGATAAAGTATATAAAAGGGTGCCTTAAAAAGTCTAAATATATAGATAAGTAAGATTTGATATGTTTTGAGTCTATAAAGGTACAATCTTTCTGTATTTTTGGCGAAGGGGAAGGCTCCTGCAATTGAGTGCACATACCCCTACAGTTATGTGCACAGGATCTGGAAAGTTTGTATATGAAAGATCTGCAGTAATAAAGAATATTTGACACAATTACATGTCCAATTTATATACTTGTGTGTTTTTTGTATTTATGCACAATTGAATGCAATTTATTTGTATTTTTATGTTAAGTGCTCCGCAAAGATTTGGATCTACTATTATGGATTATTTCATGCATGATTAGACATTTACACAAAGTTCATAACTCTGCTTAACTGAAAATCTCTTTAAGTTTGGGATTTCATGGATAAGGGTTCGCGAAGGTCAGATCAGGCCTAAAACTAAATAAATGCCCTAACCCCACATCACATAGCCTTTTGGATGCAGAAACCTGGTTCTAGCATCCCCCAATACTGCCTCAGGTGAGAATACAACCTACGCTAAGCGGGTTGTTGCCAAAAGGGCTTACAGTGTATGGTTTTGTTGGTTAGTGCAACTAACTCTGAACTTGGGTCCAAGCCCCCACAAACCAAAAAATGGTTTTGTTGCCAAGACATGGATCTATCTAAGGGATGTGTGATGTGGCATAAGTGGATACCAACTAAGAAGGAAATCAAGAAGTGGATAGATCAGAAGTTTCACGAGTTTGCAGCTCAGGAGAATCAGAATCTACGCTTGTCAAAAGAAAAGTGGTTACATAGGTATCTCTACACAGAAGTCAACGAAGTTTTATTTTTGACATTCCCTGGCGAATTGCATGAGTGGTTGTCCAAATTAGTGGATAGCAAACCTACTTGGAAGCATGACAATCCTATTCTGTGGACTCCAGAATTAGTCAAACGACTTGAAGGATCTAATTATAAGGTTGCAAAGGCTGTTGATTACCAGATTGATAGTATCTTGGGTAGTTTCATCACTAAATTCACAATAGATACATATGCTTCTTATAGCGAAACTGAACGATGATTCTTCAAAGGTGTGAGAGGTAAGTACCTGGATTAAAATTATTTTATGTGAAAAAGGGATTATGCCTTTACCTTAATGTTTAAGAGGGATCAGACTAGATCTACATGAAGTGGGAAGCGATTCAGAGTAGATCTAGACAAATTCGTCGAAAGTGAATACATTCCTTTATTGGGAGAGTCTGAAAGTGAAGAAGAAAAAAGTAGCCCTAGTACACCCATAGGTGCGATGCAAACAATAGATCAAGGTACTTCTGGAATTCCACATCCATCCACTCCACCTCCACCTTTGCCTCCGCCTCATACACCTACACCTCCACCTCCTCCTCCTCCTCATACACCTACACATCCAACTTCACCTCCACCTTCACCCCCACTATTCAGTATGGAAAATATAGTGAAAATGCTTGTATTCAGGGGTCAGGGATTAGAGGATCCCGATAAATTTTGGTTCATCGCAAAGGCTATGTGAAAAGCACAACAGATCAACAATGACGACATGAAGAAAGCGCAATTAGTTACAGAGCTGCAGGATACAGTGCTTACCTAGTACATTAGATACAATACAACTCATATGGCTGCTTTGTTAGCTAACATGAAGGATGCGTTGAATGCAGAATTTAGGAAGCCAAAGTTGCAAACTTAGTGTGTGACCGAAATCAAGGAGATCAAGCAGAGGGTTAATGAGTTTGTGTGGGATATAGATCAACAACTGAAGTGATTACTGAGCCAAGATAACCTTCATATTTCAGATGAAAAACATAGGGACTGGTATATAGCTTCACTATTACCTCACTTAATATTTTTGTTATCTCATCAGAAGATTGGGTCTCAGGCCGAAGCATTGGAAATCATGATGAAGCTAGAAGCTTCGCCGATCCAGGATACAAATATAGGATTTCAGCAGATCCAGTCACAGCTAGCAATCTGATCCGGATTTAAACAGGAACGCAACAAATTATAGAGATAACCATAAATACAGAGATGCAACAGAAATAATACTTCATTTCATTAATGTAAAATACTGAAATATGCTTACAAATAGAAATGGAAATAAACTAGCTCGGGCGATGGTAGCTTATCTCTGAGGAGAGATGTGGCAGCTACATGCCTCTGAACTGTCTTACAATGAGGCTCGAAGGCCTATTTATTGTTGAGAAACAATGGAAAACCCTAAACATCCAAAAACCTAACCCTAGGAGATGAAGCGCCAAATTATGGGCCCCGTTTTTGGTAAATTGGTACATCAACTTCCCAGGGTCGTAACTTTGGCATATGATCTCTATTTGACGCGCACAATACCTCGTTAGAAAGATCTATCCAAGGACTAAAACTTTGGGAGGAGAAACATCGGTCCAAGGACCCATGTTTCTCCTTGTTTTCCCCAAAAAACGTCGTTTAGGGCCTCAAAACGGGTCTGAAAGTTCAAGACCCGAAAAACTGCTAAAAATAGTAAACTGTGCTACAATTAAGAAAACTGAAAAACTGAACGAAACAATGGTGTGGGTCCAAGTGGAATTGATAGGTGGCCACCAATATCCACCTAGATCATTCCTCCCCCCTTAGGAAGCAATGGTCCCCATTGCGTTGAGTTCCTCCATGAGATGAGGAAACTTCTGTTGAACTTGGTCCCTGGTGAGCCACTTGCCCTAGTGAAGGAGTTGGCCTGCTTTGATAACTCGATACAGTTGGATCTTCTGTTGGCAAGTGTGCTTGATCTGTGTGTCCATGATCTGATCAGTTGCAACTTGTTCCATGCAATCTGGATTTAACTCTGTTGGTGTGAGTTGTTCTGTAATGTTGGATGTGTCTAGTAATGGTGGAAAGTATGGCCGAAGGCGGTCCACATTGAACACTGGGTGCAGGCCAAGGAATGGGGTAATGCTGACCTCAAATGCATTATCTCCCGCAGCCTTGGTAATGGTGTAAGGACTGTATCGGAGTGGTCTAAGTTTCCAATAGGCTCCGGTAAGGCGTTCCTTTTGCAAATGTACGTAGACTTTGTTGCCCACCTGAAACTTGTGTGGCACCCGATGTTGATCATGTCACTGCTTGTACTTGGCATTTGATTTCTCCAAAATGTCATGCACCTGCAGGTGGATATGTTCGATGTGCTCAATGAAGTTGTTTGCCTTATCTTTTTTAGACTAGACACGAGCTGAATATGCTTGAGTATCTACAAATGGCATGGCCACATCAATGGGACATAGTGGTTGGAATCCCAAGCCCACCTAAAAAGGGTTGTGGCCAGTCGAGCTATGGAGATCCTGGTTATAGTTGTGCTGAACATAGGGGAGGTTGTCATCCCATGTGCGTGGATGCTTTGAGTTGTACACGCATAAAATGTGTATGATCATCCTATTGACAACCTTTGTCTGGCCATTAGTTTGGGGATGGAAGGCTATGGACTTAGTGAGTTTGGTGTCCAACATCAACCAGAGACTGGACCAAAATGTACTGAGGAACCTGTTTTCTCGATCTAAGATGATAGACTGTGGGATCCCAAAGTGTACCCACACTTGTTCAAATAAGAGTTTAGCAATGGCTTCTGCTGTGATATTCTTCTTGCAGGCCGCCATAATGGCCATCTTTGAGAACCTGTCGACGACCACAAAAACACAGTCATTTCCATGCTTAGTAGAAGGAAGGCCTGACATGTAATCCATGGAGATGGATTCCCAAGGTGGACTAGGGGTAGGTAGTGGATTATAGATGCCTTGCTTCTTGATGGTCGGTTTGGCAATGGCACAAGCAGTGCAGGATCTAATGTACTTCTCAACATCATGTTGAAGATTTGGCTAATAGAAATACTTCTGCAGTACTGCCACCATTTTCTCGACCCTAAAATGCCCAACAACCTGACTGTAGTGTGCTTCCCAAATCATCTTGGCATGTTCACCTAAAGGAACACAAATGTGACCCAAGTGGCATAACAGGGCATCTTGGAGGTGAAAATATGGAACATGCTTACCCTCCAAGAGTGTCTAGTATGTGTGGCCGAATTCTGGGTCGCTTTTGTAGAGAAGTGGCCAATCAGAAGTCTCATGCCCACAAGAGTTAAGCACAGTGGTTAACGCCATGATCGGTGGTCGACCGAAGCAATCTGCAACATTATTGGTGCTGCCTTTCTTATACTTGATATTCAAATGGAATTGTGGTAGGTATGTGGACCACTTATGATGGCGATCCTTCTGCAACTTCCCTTGCATCTGTATGAACTGCAGGGGCTAGTGGTCTATGTGGATGACCATTTCCTTCCCCAAAATGTAATGCTTCCATTGTCGGTAGGCCTGTACAATGGAATACATCTCTTTGTCATAAGTAGGATACTTCCAGACTATGTCTGAAAGTGTCTCACTGTGATATGCCATTGGATGCCCGTGTTGAGTAAGGAATGCCCCAATAGCATAGTAAGAGGCATCTATCTCAATCTCAAATGGTTGTCGCAAGTCTGGTAATGCGAGCACTCGTGCCGAGTACAGGTGATGTTTCAACTTTGTGAATGCATTCTATTGAGATTCAGACCAAAATAATTTTGCTTTCGCTCCCCCCTTGGTGACTTGATTCAAGGGCCAAGTGATATGAGAAAATCCCAACACGAGCCTATGGTAGAAGTTGGCAAGACCCAGAAAGCTGCGAAGCTCTGTTAGAGTGGTTGGAGATAGCCAATCCAAAATGACTTGGATCTTGGGTGGATCCACATGCACCCCTCGTTCATCAATAATGTATCCCAGATACTGAACTTCGGTCATGCCAAAAGTACATTTCTCCAAATTGGCATATAACTTGTGTTGCCGCAGTGTTTGGAGAACCTGTCGGATGTGGTGGAGGTGCTCTTCCCAACTCTGGCTGAAGATCGGGATGTCATCCAAGTATACCACTACAAATGAGTTGGTGAATGGCAGCAAGATTTCATCCATTAGCCTCATGAAGGTTTCAAGAGCATTCGTCAACCCGAAATGCATAACCAACCATTCAAAAAGGCCCTCCTTGGCTTTGAAGGCAGTCTTCCACACATCAGAGGGTTCGATTGGTACCTGGTGATATCCTGACTTCAAATTGATCTTGCTGAAATATTTTGCCCCCTTCAGTTGGTCCAGAAGGTCATCAATCCGTGGGATCAGGTACCTATTTCGGACAGTGATCTTGTTCAACGCTCGATAGTCAATACAGTGTCTCCAAGTCCCATCCTTCTTCCGTACCAACACGATTGGGCTCCCACAAGGCAATGAACTCGGTCAGATGTGACCTTTCTGCAACAATCCTGAATCTGCCTCTTGATTTCATCGTTCTCCAGAACAGAGCGTCGATATATTGGCCCATTGGGCAACGATGCACTTGGGCTCAGGTTGATGGAGTGCTTGACCTAATAGTGTAGAGGAACCCCTACGAGGGAGGTGAAGATGTCCTCATACTCCTCCGTGACCTTGTCCATCTGTAGTTGTCATGCGAAGGGGCCCTGTCTGGAGGTCATGGCCACCATCTTCTTCTTTTCTTGAGGGCGTATCATCAGGAAAAAAAATTCTCGGTTTTGGAAATGAGCTTTCTGCATTGTTTTGCAGTAACCAAAAAGATGGCGGTAGGCTTTGCTACTTTCGGTATCCTGTACAACTTATTTCCCAAAGTAACAATAACAGCACGAGGCCTTGACTCATATACAACATGTCGCTTCCACAAGTAAGGTTGGCCTAATAATACATCACAAACATCAAGGGGAGCAATGTCACACAATACCTCATCCGTGAAGTGCTTGATGTTGTATCGAAGGCGACACTGCTGACTCACGCGAAGATCTCGTCCTTGCTAAAGCCACCCGATGGTGTACAGTTGTGGATGTGTTGTGGTCTGTAAGCCCAGCCGCTTCAGGACCTCTACTGAAATGAGGTTCTTTTGGCTCCCATTGTTGACAATGAACTATAGCGGGGATCCCTTTAACCACATCTGGGAGTGGAAGAGGTGCTCCTCCTCCTCTAGATCTTCAGGTTCCTCCTTCTGGATCTTCGTGGTGACAATGATGGCGTTGGGCTCCGCATCGATAATTTGCTTCCTTTTGTCATTCCCCTATTGGGTTTTGACTCAGAGTCTAAACATACATCTGATTATGAAAACTTTAGCTCGGCCACCAGTGACTGCTTGGCCTGACACTCACTTGTGTTGTGAGTGGAGCTCTTATGGAACTCACACCACTTTCCTGTGTCCTTCTTCGGCTTCGCGGTGTTTTCCTTTGCTTGCGGCTTTGGCGGGTTGTCTCAGGCCACCCCGCCTTGGCTTTGTCCTTTGTTCATCGGTTTGGGGACGCCTTTCCCTTGCTTCCAATTTGCAGATCAAAATCTCGGTTCTTCTATTTAAACTTTTGCTCAATCTCGACAACATATCGGTACGTCGTGCCAAGTGAGGAGATGTCCAGGAACTCTATCTCGTCCTGGATGTACCTATTTAGGCAACTATAGTATTTGAGTATGAAATTTAGCTCAGAATCCTTGATTCCCAACTTTGTGCGAAGGGTGTGAAAAATATTGGTAAACTCCGGCACGTCTTGGTCCCTTCCTTGCTGCAGCGTGGTGCACTTTATGTACTTGTCCTCATAGCTATTGACAGGGTAGTACTACTCCTTGATGGAATTCTAGAATGAATTCCAAGTGGGTACAGATGAAAAAAGTGAGGCCATACTTTCATCCTTCTGCTCATTGTAGGTTTCCCACCAGTCCTTGACGTGGGGGGCGGCTTTGAGAAGAGCGAAAGTAATCTTTTCTCGGCCTGAAAAATCATGAACAAAAAAAATACCCTTCTAGCAGATTTAGCCATTTATCTACAACATTTGCATCTATCTGACCCTCAAATATGGGAATGTCAAAGTTACCTTGTAACTTAAAGGGTGTTGTGCTTCCAGAGTAGTTGTTGGAAATAGATGTGTTGCCCCTAGGTACCCGCTGAAGGATCTGGGCAAAGTTTTCCATCACCGCGTTCCTTTGTCGCTCGAGGGCTTCTTCGAGCAAGATTTTGATAGGATCTCTTGCCCCTTCATCTTTCTTTTCATTCGCCATGGGAGGCCGTCGGGATTTGCGGGGCTGGTCTTGCAAAGGTTCGACTAGTTCAAGCCCTAAATCCTTATATGCCGACGTCGTTGGGGACATGAAAAGAAAAACAGAGAAAGAACAGACCACTCTAATACCACTTATCCATATTTAAACAAGAACACAATAAATTACAGAGATAACCATAAATACAAAGATGCAATAGAAATAATATTTCATTTCATTGATGTAAAATACTGAAATATGCTTACAAACAGAAATGGAAATAAACTAGCTCGGGCGATGGTAGCTTATCTCTGAGGAGAGATGTGGCGACTACATGCCTCCGAACTGTCTTACATGTTAGGTTATTCTGACACATAGGAAATAGTTAAGTATAACTTGGTCTAGTGTAGAGTTAGGTAAAGTGTGTCTCTTTACTATGTACTTTTGTAACTTACAAGCTGACGGTCATGATATGTAGTGATCCGATGGTTCATTTTGTCCTCAGTTTTACCAACACTTGATCTGTGGCTTAACACCCGATTAGTCCATGATCTATATTTAAAGAGCATGGAGGGTCATTTGTAGGGTAACTATTCATGAGAGAAGCTTATGTAAATTTTCATTCTTTTATAAATAAATTGCTTGAAGTGGCCGCGTTGGCTCAGGTCGTGGACTATTTCCCTCTTTAAGGGTTTTAACCATATCAAGCATACTGGTGTATTGATCTGTGATCTGTTTTTGAGCGGTGTCCTTTGGTGTGTAGTCTGAGGAACTTACCCTGTAAATTCCTACATGGTATCAGAGCTATTTGAGGGCCGCATCCGTTGGTGATCCAAATCTGAAGCCGGTACAACTGCATCTGATTGTCGTTTCCTAGATCTACTGTTTCTGACTGCTTTCGGGCCGAGAAGACTGCTCTATTTTGTTAGGAGCATCTGTTCTAGTGAGAAACCCCTTTTGTTTCACGCGAAAAAGTTTTCGGTAGCCCTAGCTACATCATTTTTAAGATCTGAAGGTATACAGTATTTTTTTTTTTTTCTAGTTATACATCTCTCTATTTATTTCGATTTATTTAGCTCTCTGTTTTTTTATTATCGGATTTATACCTTTCATTTCTGCGTATGCTCTTTTCCCCACGACTCTATGCGATCTGGGCAAATCAAAAACAGTAAGGAAGGATTTTTTCATGCGTATGCTCTTTTCCTCAACACCTTAGTGTGATCTTGGAAAATCAGAAACATTGAGGAAAATATTTAGTTTCCGGGTAAAGCTAACTTCAAGCCGTAAGGTTTGTTTTTTTTTTGTATGTCTATGTTGGGTTTTGTGGTTTTTGTTTTGTAGGCAAAAAGGAGATTTTTCAAGTAAGCACACACCCTAAAGCTTCAGTGACTAAAAAAAAAAAAAAACCCCCCCACCTCTTTTCCAAAAATTACTAACCTTTTAAACTAGCTCACTTGGTCCAAAGTTACTTTATGAGAATAGAGGTCTTGAGTTCAAGTCTTTCTTTTTTTTGAATTACTTTTTCAAAAAGCACATGTAAATTATGTTTTAAAGTTACTTTATGTAAAAGTGTTCTCATCCGTTATAAAAAGTGAGTCACTTATAATTCTAAAGTCTCTTTATCTTTTATTTAAGTTACAATTTGGTGGGTAGCTCATAAAGTATGATTGTAAAAGTGACTTTCACTTATTTATAAAAGTGAGTCACATATTTTTTTAAAGTGAGCTAATTAGATTAAGTTTGGAAAGGGGGGAGTTTTTTTTAAATATAACATGATCGTTCATTTCCGCACATTCATGCACTTCATCGACATCTCCAACAACTTTTCTTAAAAAATCTATAACTTCTTCATTCGGAAGCTGTTTTCAGAGCTGCTTTTTTTGAATCAGCTTAATTTTTCGAGATATTTCCATTGGAACACTTAGATTCAGTATCTATAACTTCAGTTTCTGTTAAAATGGAAAGTCCATGCCAAGTTATTCTTGACAGCACCAATTACTTCCAATGGTGGTCCTACATTGTGGATTTACTTAGAAGTAAAGGTCTTTACAGAATAGCCTTAGGCCAAGAAACTAAACCTCAAGATGAAGATAAGACAACCAAATGGGAAAATAGACAATATCAAGCACGTGGGTTGATAGGGATGTCTATTTCTCCAGACCTTAGATTCCATATCGCAGAACTTGATACTCCTAATGAATCAATGAAACAACTCACTAAATTTTTTGGAATTAAAAATGAAATTAGAGCCCATCAACTCGGAAATGAGTTGCTTACATTGAACCCCAATAATTTTTCTTCCATTGAAGATTTTTTGACTAGGTTCAAGACCCTTAGACTTCTCTTGGAAGGTGTTAAGGTTAAGAAAGAAGATGGTAGCCTTATCTATTCCATTCTTACTAAGTTAGGACCAACCTACTATGTGTTTGTTTCTACCTTCCATTCTACTAGAAAAGCCTTTATTTCTCAAAGACAAGACTACAAGGCCCCTTCTTTTGATGCCTTTTGTGATTCTTTAATAAGAGAACAAGAAAAGCTCTTATATCTTGGTCTTATTAATCTTGGAAACTCTTCTAAGAAAGCCTTAGCCGCCCAGCAGCAACCAAATTCAAAGAATCCTAAGAAGCAGTATCCTAAAAAGAATGGTCCTAAACCAAACAAGGGTCCTAAGTAATTTTAGTCTCAAAATGAAAAATCATTTCAACAAAATGATAAGGCAAATAAAAAGAAAGGGAAGAAGACTGATAGACATTTCCACTTTGGTAATCAAGATGGCCACTTAGAATCCAAATGCTTTAAGAAGATGGAATCCTTGCAAGCAACAATGAAGAAGCATAACATCCATTTGGAGCACTATTCAACTTCAACTTCAGCTTCAGGAATAACACTTTCTGCATGTGGCTGTCAAGCATCTCGGTCTGGTTATGCACTAAATGTATCTTCTTCTTCTCATTCTCATGAGTGGCTCATTGATTTTGGAGCTTCTTATCACATGGCCAAAAACAAAGCCATGTTTTCTTCTTTAAATGATTGTAACACCAAAAATATCTATGTTGTTGATGATAGATCTCTTAGTGTTGTAGGGACTGGAACTATTCATCTAGAAAATGGTCAATTTAATGATGTATTATGTGTTCCAACCTTATCCTGCAACCTTCTATCTGTATATCAGAGAACTCATTCAGGTGAAGGTAAAATCGTTGAATTTTCACCTCACGATGTTGTAATTAAGGACCTAAGAGATCCTAAACAAATTTTAGCTACTAGCATTGCTGATGATTCTACAAGGTTGTATAAGTTTAACAACTTTGGGTCATCAAATCTTCCCTCAGTATTTGTTGCTCATAATGATGAAGTGAGAAAATTTTGCATGAGCGACTTGGTCACTTAAACTATCGCTCCCTTCAAAATCTATGTAAAGAAAATATGTTGATAGGTCTTCCAATGGTATCTTGTAGAGATGGTGTTTTTTCTGAATGTGTACTCGGAAAAAATCATCAGGATAGTTTTGAAAAACATGCCTCTTAGCACGCCTCAACCACTTTACAACTTGTGCATAGTGATTTATGTGGTCCACTTCTAGTTGTTTCATTCTTTGGCTACAAGTATTTATTAACTTTCATTGATGATTTCTCCAGACGCACTTGGTTATACTTCTTAAAACTCAGGAGTGAAGTATTTAACATGTTCTTTGCCTTTAAGGCCTTTGTTGAAAAACAATCTAGACATCAAATTCTTAAGCTAAGATCTGATAATGGCGGAGAATATGTTAACAACAGCTTTATCAACTTTTACACTGAGAATGGAATTCAAATGCAACATATTGTTCCATATACTCCACAACAAAATGGTGTAGCTGAAAGGAAGAATCACACCTTAAAGGAAATGGCTAATTGTATGCTTCAATCTAAAGGACTTTGTCTTAAATTTTGGGCAGAAGCAATTAACTGTGAAAATTACATAGTAAATCACACTCTTACTAAGGTTTTAAAGAATATCACTCCAGAAGAAGCATGGAGCTCAATTAAACCAGATGTAAGTCGCTTTTGTGTTTTTGGAAGTGAAGGACGGGCCCATATTCTAGATGAGAAACATAAAGCTTTAGAACCTAAGAGTGAAAAATGCATTTTTGTTGGATATTATGAAGATGTCAAAGGATATAGACTTATTCCACTTAAGTCCAAAAATGTTTTCATTAGAAGAGATGTAAACTTTGCTGAAAATATATCGGCCTACGAGCCTAGCTCGGCAGATGTGCCACCTCTCTCTATCCCTTCCGCTTCTGAAAATATTTCTTCTTCAAATGATGACAACGAGGATGACAATCCTCCCCCACCTTCTCAGGATCCTCCTTCAGCTCCTCAAATTCCAAAATGGGTCCATGCTACTCGGGATGCAATAGGTGCTCTTTTCGGTTATCCTACAGATCAACGACGTACACGTTTTCAGTTCAATAGAGCCTCTTCTTTACTGGCTCAAGCTTCAGCGAATTATGATCTTGACATATTTGCAGAAGCTTCAGGCCATCCAGACTGGGACGCAGCTATGAATGAATAATATCGTTCATTATTGGAAAATGATACATGGGATCGTGTTCCTCTTCCAAAGGGACGAAAACTTGTTAGATGCAAATGGGTTTACAGAACCAAGTATGGACCAGATGGAAAAGTTGATAAACATAAAGCTCGTCTTGTGGCTAAGGGTTTTTCACAAGTTGAAGGCATTGACTATACTGAAACCTTCTCCCCTCTTGCCAAAATGAACTCTATCTACCTTGTTCTTTCCCTTTCTGCCTCTTTCAAATGGGAAGTCCATCAGATGGATGTTAAATATGCCTTCTTGCATGAATAAATCTATATCTGACAATCTATTGGCTTTATACAAACAGACTCCAGCCTTGTATTTTGGCTTAAGAAATCCCTTTATGGTCTCAAGCAAGCCCCTCAGGCTTGGTATGCCAAAATGGATAGCTTTCTTCTAGAAACTGGCTTTTCTAGGTGTCATTCTGACAATATTGTCTACACCAAGAAAGTGGGCAAGTCTCTTATCATTCTTGTTCTTTATGTTGATGATCTTATCCTTACTGGTAGTGATCTCAACCTTATAAACCATGTGAAGTCCAGCCTTAAAAAGAAGTTTGAAATGACAGACTTAGGACACTTGCATTATTTTATTGGTCTTCAAGTCTTGTGATCCAAGGAAGGTATTTCCCTTTCCCAGTCCAAGTATGCCTGTGATCTTCTACACCATTTTCACATGGAAGACTATAAGCTAGCCCCTTCTCCCTTTCAGTCTGGAGCCAAAATTTCAGTCACTTGTACTTCCCCTGAAGTTGATGCAACCTTATACCGTCAACTTGTAGGAAAACTTTTGTATCTGACCGATACTCATCCCGACCTTTCCTTTATGTTGGCCTTATTTCTCGGTTTATGCAAAACCCACATGAAATTCAATGGAAAGCAACTAAAAGAATAATTCGTTATGTTCAAGGTATAGTTCAGTTTGGGATTCATTACAGTTCAGAAGCATCTCCTCTATTGGTTGGTTTCATTGATTCCGATTGGGATGGTGACCCTGATGATTGGAATTCTACTACAGGTTATGTGTTTACTCTTGGTTCAGGACCTATTACATGGGCTTGCAAGAAACAAAGTGCCATTTCTCTTTCTTCAGTAGAAGCAGAGTATCGTGGTGCCATAGAAGCTAGTAAGGAAGCCCTATGGCTTCGTCAGAGTATATCAGAGTTTGGCTTTCGGCAACAGCATCTGACTACACTTTGGTGTGATAATCGAAGTGCCATTCAACTATGAAAAGGTCCAGTCCAACATCAACGTAGAAAGGACATTGAACTGCACATGGAATTCATCAAAAAGCTCATTCATGACCATGTTCTTGAAGTCCAATATTGTTCTACAGATGATCAAGTTGCAGACATCTTTACAAAGGCTCTCACAAAGGTGAAATTTACTAAACTTCGATTTATAGTTGGAGTTCAGGAAGTTGTCACTAAGGGGGGATAGACTCTAATGCCTCCTTCCTTCTCCTATTGTGTCATATTTGTACATCCTTCAATCCTATCACAATTTGTTCTTAAGGGGGGATGTTAGGATATTTCGACACATAGGAAATGGTTAAGTATAACTTGGTCTAGTGTAGAGTTAGGTAAAGTGTGTTTCTTTACTATGTACTTTTGTAACTTACAATCCGACGGTCACGATATGTAGTGATCTGATGGTTCATTCTCTCCTTGGTACCGACATTTGATCCGTGGCTTAATACTTGATTGGTCCATGATCTCTTTTTAAAGGGCATGGATGGTCATTTGTAGGGTAACCGTTCATGAGAGAAGCTTATGTAAATTTTAATTCTTTTATTAATAAATTGCCTAAAGTGGCCGCGTTGGCTCAGGCCATGGACTATTTCCCTCTTTGAGGATTTTAACCACGTCAAGAATATTGGTGTATTGATCTGTGATCTGTTTGTGAGCGGTGTCCTTTGGTATTCTATCTGAGGAATTTACCCTATAAATTCCTACATTATAATAAGGCTCGAATGCATATTTATTGTTGAGAAACAATGGAAAACCCTAAACATCCAAAATACTAACCCTAGGAGATGAAGCGCCAAACTATGGGCCCCGTTTTGGGTAAATCGGTACATCAACTTCCCGGGGTTGTAACTTTGGCATATGATCTCCGTTTGATGCGCACAATACCTCATTAGAAAGATATATCTGAGGACTACAACTTTGGGAAGAGAAACATTAGACCATGGACCCATGTTGCTCCCAGGTTTCCCAAAAAACGTCGTTGAGGGCCTCAAAACGCCTCTGGAAGTTTAGGACCCAAAAAATTGCTAAAAATAGTAAATTTTGCTTAAGGAAACTGAAAAAATGAAAGAAATAATGATGTGGGTCCAAGTGGAATTGGTGAGTGACCACCAATATCCACCTGAATCACAATCCTGCATATGGATCTGCATGATGTGAAGAAGGGAAAGGAGGTTAAGTCAGAGACACATTCTGAAGTTTGGTGCATAAAGTGCAAGGCTGAAGGTCATCATAAGGATCAGTGCCCTATATTTTAAGATTATATAGCTGCGGGAGGTCCTAACCACTAAATCCAGAATCTTCTACTAGATCAAGTATCGGTGCAAGTGCCTAGTCTAGAATCTGCCAAGTATCAACACAACATTCAATAAATAATTTCTCCCTATTATAGAAGTTTATATAGTATCCAAAGCAAATTTTTTGTAACTTTTGTAAATCAGTTGGTCATGATGAAAGGAATTTTCGAAACTATGAACTAATGATGGAAAAGACTCCACTGTATAGAATGCAAGCTTAAAACCATGCGCAGAACGATAAAGGCTTACCTACAGTTCGCGGAGGATTCCAAGGATGGGGAATAGGATGAGGAGGAAGAGTTGGAAGAGGTCAGGCCTTGATTATTTGTTACAACTGCAGAGAACCAGGACACTTTGCGCATGACAGTCAGAATATAATGCACCCTTCTTACCAGTACTATCTTCAATTTGATCATGTTATAGAAGATTTCCTGGTACTAATAACAAAGATGTAAGAGAAGAAGAACTAATAGCCGATGCAGAACATTCAGATGATGAGATCTGAGCCATGTGAAGATGATCCCAGTATCAACATAGTCACGCTTAGTGGTGTATCCACTGGTGAAGCCAAGGTCGAAGGAAAATAGTTAGAATCAGATTCATGGTTTTGAAAAGCTGGTGAGAATAATGTTGGGTTTGATTTACATAGAGAAAAAGAGACATTCATGGAGGCAAGAAAGAGTTTTATGGATCCAGGTGCTTCTATGTCTTAAAACTAGATGCTGATAGTCTCACGAAAGGAGAAACCTGAAGAAGTTGTTGCGACGTAGGATTTAGATCCCACAGTGTTAAAATCATTTCTACAGACCTACATGAAGTTATTATGGGATCATAAGGCAATAGAAGGACTGCAAGAGATGATAGATAACTACACCAGCAAGGATAAGCTATTACCAGAACAATGCACAATCAATAAGGTGAAATGAAGAAAGAAGAGAACAGGTACGGAGATGCGGTTGACTGCGTAGATTGGTGATTCGAAATGGACCTGGTAATTCTATACTTGGGTTCTGATGCTAACGTACCGTTGAAGAAAACTTTGGAATGTATGGGAAAGCCTAAGTTACAGTGGTCGCTAATTCAGCTGCGTATGGCAAACCAACAAAAAATAATTACAATGGGTTGCCTGCATGGAGTAACTGTAGATATTGAAGATGCACGAGAAGTGGTAGATTTCAAAGTTATTAAGATAGTCGATGCCAATAATCCATACCCAGTGTTGCTCGAGATTGATTGGGCCTTTGATATGAACGTAATCATTAACTTAAAGAAGCGAAGCATGGTCTTTGAAAAGAATGATCTTCAAGTAATTGTCCTGTTGGATCCAACTAAAGGTGCGCGATACACAGAAATGAACCGTGACTATTATGAAGATGAAGAAATTGAGCACATATATAAGTTAACTACGCAAAATGAAGATTGGATCAATCCCACTATGGATGGAAGGATCAGCTGGGAGAAGGACAATTCTTGTCAATCAGACTCAGACGAAGAGTTAGAAAACTGGCAGAATCAGTTGCATGAGGTCTCTACGCTGCGATGTAATCAACTTATAAAGTTGATGTGTTGTATATCTACTGAGGTACGTAAGTTACCCTATTATGATGGCTTGGATGATGTCAATATATTTATTTACCATTTTGAAAGGGACGTATCAAAGGAACATCAGTTCCAGGCCTTAGATCTAGCATTGAGAGCTACAACTGCAAGATGGTGGGGTACACACAAGGATAATTTTTCTGACTGGAAGGAATATCGTAGAATGGTGTGATTAAGATTTGGCTACACGAATACCCGACTCACTGAAAAATACAAAGGGATGGATGCTCCTTGCGAACATGTGGCGCGATGGAATAAGGTGTGGGTTGAGATACCTCAACCTGAGTGGGTGCACATATTTATTGATACCCTGGATGTTATCCCAAGGAACTGGTATTTAGAGATAGAGCTGAGACATGGGACCGTTGATTGGGATGAGATGAAATAAAGCTTCTTGATGACATTTAGTTTCGAATATGGGTTCGAATGCATTGATGAAGTGCTTCAAGAAATTAAAGCAACAATCTTCCGAAAACTCATAGAGCCTATCACATGGGTACATCCTAACTGGAGCATGCAGCTACAACATGCTTTAGAATGTTATAATGTCACGATAGAAGAAGGTGATGAGGATCCACGGAATATTAATATCCCTGAATCAAAGGGACAATAAGAGGTTGGTGGTCCTAATGCAGAGATCCCTGATATTTCACAAATAGTGCACATAAAACATGTAAACAATGGCTCAGAAGCAAAACCAAAATTTGTGAACATTGGTGACTATTGGGATGAAGACATAGTGGATAAGGTTGCTAAATTATTACATGAATATCAAGTTTTATTTCCGACTAAGTTCTCTAACTTGAAAGGAATAGTAGGAGATGTGGGTATGATGAAGATCAATTTGAAACTTGATATGAAGCCAGTTAAGAAGCGCCCATATTGGTTGAATCCAAAATACAAGGAAAAGGTAATAGAGGAAATCGATAAGATGCTCGTGACTGGAATAATTGAGCATGTAGAAGAGTGCGAATGGGTCAGTCCTATGGTGCTCCAAGAGAAGAAAATGAAGGGTGATATCAGGATCTGCATAGATCTGTGGAAGTTAAACAATGCATGCATACATGATCCATTCCCTACACCATTTACAGATGAAGTTCTCGAGAATGTTGGTGGACATGAAGCTTATTCATTTATAGATGGATTCTCGGGATACCATCAAATTAAGATTGTCAGAGGATAGAAGAAAGACTACCTTCATTACAGAATGGGGGTCTTTCCAATACACAATCATGCCTTTTAGACTAAAAGATTCTCCTGCGATTTTCTCAAGGGTGGTTGTCGCAGCATTCAAGGAATTCATTCATAAGTTTTTGGAAGTCTACTTCGATGATTAGACAATGTTTGGGCTGGTCAAGAAACATGTCTTTAGTCTGCGCCTGATGTTGGATACATGTAGGAAGTATCATATCTCCTTGAACTTGAAGAAATGCATTTTTTGTGTACCTTATGGAATATTGTTAGGCCATGTTTTCTGTAAGCAAGGATTGATGGTAGACCCTGCTAATATTGCCGTAATTATCAATCTGGAGCACCCTAGGAACATAAAGCAGCTACGCGAAACATTGGGTCATACTGGGTAGTATAAGAAGTTTATCAAGTCATATTTGTAGATCACTGCGCCCATGGAGAAGTTGTTAAAGAAAGATGGTACGTTTTTCTGGGATGATGATTGTGAGAAGAGATTGGATACTCTGAAGGAAAATATGGTTACGACGCCAATCCTAGTATTCCCGGATTGGAAGAAGGAATTTCATGTGCATGTGGATGTAGCTTGTATAGCATTGGGAGCCATCTTAACTCAACCAGGGGCAAGAGATATTAATCACCCAATTGCCTTCTCCAGTTGAAAACTATCTAAGGCCAAGAAGAACTACTCAACTATAGAGTGCAAAAGATTGGTCATGGTTTATGTACTACAGAAGTTCAGACATTATCTGCTAGGTGCACACTTTAATATGTACACATACCATTCCACTTTGAAGTACCTGGAAAATAATCATGTGTTGGGAGGGGGGGGAGGAATCTGTAGATAGTTTCTCCTTTTCCAGGAATATGATTTTGAAGTGATAGTGAAGCCCAAGAGATTGAATGTTGGACTGGACCACCTCTCTCGGATCGATAATGGTGAAGAGTCTACAAATATTGATGAAGCATTACTTGACACACAACTCTTTTCTATAGGGTTGCGGATGATCATTTTGCAGACATTATTCAATTTTTATTTATTGGCGTAGCTCTTGAAGGTTATTCGAAACAATAGAAGAAGCAATTAGTTATCCGAGCTATAGATTTTTCTATGATTGTAGGACAATTATATAAGTTGGGGGCACATAAAGTTCTACGCTGATATGTGCCTGATTATGAAAGACACGATATTCTAGCTAGAGCACATGCTGGTGTTGTTAGAGGACATTATGTAGGCAAGGAAACTGTGCAAAAGATCCTATGAGCATGATTATGGTGGCCGACGGTACATAAAGATTCCAAGGAATACTACAGTGTGTGTGATGTGTGTCAAAGGACTGGAAGGCCATCACAAAGGGATGAACTTCCTTTAAATCCACAAGTCACACTACAAGCATTTGATAAATGGGAAATTGAATTCGTTGGACCTATCCAACCACCAGGGAAGAAGACGAGAGCATGTTATATCATCACTATGATGGAGTACTTAACCAGGTGGGACAAGGCATAGTCTGTGAAGGATTCCACCGTAGACACTGTTGCAAAGTTCATATTCGAGATCATTCTGTCAAGGTTTGGATGCCCAAAGATTCTGATGAGTGACAGAGGTTCACATTTCCCGAATGAGACAATTACATCTTTAACAGAAGAGTTCCAAATTTACCATCAAAAGGGTAATCCATATCATCCCCAAGAAAATGGCATTGTCGAAGTTTTCAACAAGATTTTGGAGAATGCCCTCACAAAGGTATGCAATGATTGGGATGTGCACATACCAGTGGTTCTATGGGCATATAGGACTACTTGTAAGAAATTGACTGGGAAAACACCCTTTTGACTAGTTTATGGACAAGAAGCAGTAATGTTGATGGAATACATAGTGCCCAGCCTAAGGATCACAATAATAACCGAGATGGTAGATTGTGATGTAATGGAGGAATGCCTAGCACAACTACTTGCATTAGAGGAAGACTGCTTTTTGGTTGGCTTTCATCAGCAAGTGTAGAAAGCTAGAGAAAAGGCATGGCATGATCATCACATTAAGCAGTGCACTTTCAAGAATGACGATTTGGTCCTGATGTATGACAACAAGTTTACCAAATTTCTGGGGAAGTTTTAGATGCACTGGCTAGGACTGTATGTAATTAAGGATATTTCAGATGGTGGCGCAGTTCAACTCACGAAGCTGAATGGGGAAGTATTTCCTAGCAGGATTAATGGGAGTAGGTTGAAGGTTTACAAGGATGATCCTGCCCCTGTGCAATGACTACATGACAACAGGAAAGTCTTAGTGCTTCTGGCAGTTGAAAGAGAGCGCATGATTATAAACTACTCTACCGAGGAAAAAAATTATCTAAGAAGGAAGCCTGCACGATGTTTTGGCAGATGGCATAGGTGGAAGCTATGACAAGGTATTTGTGCCCCAAGGAGGATTGTCATGTAGCCTACCCAGAAAGTGACCATTGGAAAAACTACAGTTGATTTGACAATAATTTTTCCATTAAAAGGAGCGGGGAAAATGCATTTAAGGCGCAAATGTGGGAAAACCTGCCACCAAATTTGCATTTATGAGGAAGATCTAAGGGGGAATCGACAGTTTGAATTTGAATTGGGTTATAAATTTGGCACCCCGCTCCACATTTGGACACTTTTCTTTCACAAAGCTTATGTTGTGATTTTACGCCTAAGAGTGAGTTGTAATAATTATTGGATGTCTGAGTGGAATTGGGCAGAATTAGAAAGGGAATTCTTGCAGAGAGACCTTCGATATATTAGGAATGATACACAGGCTGCCCATACCACAATGCCGAGATCCCCTAAATGAAAGCCTGCTGCCTCAACAGCAGTAGCTAAGAAGCAAAAAAGCTGCAGCAGACCATGGTTTGGCAATCACTGTGGAAAATTCCAACCAAGCAGAGATAGAAAGGTAAAATGGATAAGAACAAACAACCCATGGAACCACAGAACTTAGATGTGGAGGAGTTGGCCGATGACTTTGAAGACATTAGCACAGAAGACGTAGAACCTGTTTCGAAGTTGCCTCTGTATATGCCACCACAGAAGTCAACGTCAAAGTCACGAAGGATCTAGATGTCGTTAAGTATAATGTTTTCACTCTGCTGTTACCTGAAGATGTACCTATTGAGGGAAAATTATTGGCTCGGGTACCGTCCTTGAATATGGAAGATTGCGATAAATATCCCTAGTTTGATCCCAACCAATACCTCAAATTTGTCTATTATGAAGAAGTAGGTGTCACACGCGTTGAAACTATGAAGTGGACTGCTAGAATTGAGTGTGCGGGTTTGTTGAACATGCTATATGTTCCCCATTTTGGGCATAGTATCATCAACACTATTTATGTGCGCTAGTTGTTGGCACTAGTCCATGATGGGTGCCTATTGCTAGGAGAGCCCATCCCTATTAATGAGATGCTGATCAAATGAATTACCACGCTGCCATGTCAGTGTGAAAATCTGGATGATGCTTTTGTAGGCAGTTCACAGGAGAAGAAACTAACAGATCACATGAAGAGTGACTTTGGATTGATCAAGAAGTCCTGAGGCTACATTGTTAGCTCTATCAACGATGAGGTTGTGCAGTTTTCCACCTCTATTTTGGCTGGGAAGATTATGTGAAAGTGTCGTGCAGATGAAGTGTTAGCTCCTATTGTGTCCTTGGTTGCACATTGCATCCAGGGGTCCAGTTCAACTAGGCAAGGTACCTGTGTCAGGAATTCCTAGATGACTGCTGTAGAGCACAGGAGGATGGAAATATGTTCCATTATGCATGGCTATTGCTTCTGATTGCATTAATCACTTGGAAAGCACTGGAGGAATCATAGTTCCTTGCGGTGGACCCAAATATTTGTGAAGTTGCTTGATATGCCTCATTATGGGCATCCAAAGACCCTACAAGGGCCATGGAGAATAAGATCTTTTGGGTTCTATTTGAAACAGAGTTGCGCATGGTGATTAATCAATGACCATGATTATCACCTGCCCTATTTGCTCAATATCGTGATGTTGCGAAGTTCAAGGTTGATTTTCACAATGTCTATATCTGTGCCAAGAAGGATTTGACGGAAGAGTGGCATGTGCTGCCATATCTGGTAGCAAAAGAACATATTTTGGTTATCATCAGTAAGTGGTTGAGCGATTGGCTCACCCTGGACAAGCCAACGACAGTCGCAGGTACAGGAAAGACCACTATAGAAACATAGGCTAAGAAGAAGGATCCCAAGAAGGTCATGATTGACCTGGAGGAAACCACTGTGTCAAAGATAGAACACACGATCGACATAGAAACTACTGAGGAGGAATGGGGTGGCGAAAACCATTTTGTGGTCATGGAGGACTTCGAGTCTCCATTCATTATCAGGAAGCGACAGAAGCAGAGTGCTAGCGGTGCATGGAAGAAACAAAAATCAAACAAGTCCACCAACGTAGAGCCACTGGCCCTCAAGTCAACACACAAGACAACAAAATGATAAATGAGTTCACCACTCTCTTGGGCTCATCTCTTGGTCCATCTTCCAATGTTGGGCCTCTTTTATTAAGTGCTCAAATTTGTGTTTACATCGATTTAGAGTGCTCAGAATGTAAAATTTATGTCTCTAATGGCTCTAGAACAATAAAAAACCCCAAGTTTGGCTCTTGTTTGGCTCAATTTGGCCAAAACCTGAAGAAGCTATGCTTTAGAGATGTTTTTCTACTAACTTCTCTACAAACTGCACTCTCTTGCTAATTGTTCTATGAATTGCACCTTTTCCGGAACAGCGAAGTTCCATTTTCGCCCGACGTCGGCAAGATTCACACTTTTCGAGTGTGATTTCTTGGTTCATTTAAATGCCCTCTGAACCCTTTCAGTGGAAAATATGGGCCACATGGGTCCATGCACTCAAGGGCTAGGACTAACTGCCCACCACTATCAGCATAGCCCCCCCATCTGTTGGCATGGTTCCATGCGCCATACAACTCAGGGTTGTTCCCAAAACTCTACACCCATCCGCATAACTCCCTGCTCTGACTGCCTCTGGTTACATGATTTATGGTAAGATCGTGGGTTGGGGCTAAGCCCCAAGCCCTTGGTTGATCCACCCATAGTCTTGTGGGTTGTGTAGTGACTAGAGGCGTATCCCCAACCCCCTACGCAAACTTAAAACCACTTAAACTTTAAATATAATTTCGATTATTTGACTGCTAAGTACCACCATTGGCATTGTAGCAGAGCACTGCACTGCTTGTTGAGAGGTCCCGTGTTCAAACCTGGTCAAGACTCCGACCAACTCATACCAAAATTTTGTACAGAACTGGGGTGCCATATGGTAGCCCATGACTGGGCCACGTGGTGACCCATCATTGGTCCAAATAAAAAAATTCCACAACCAATCAAATGTGTCCATAATTCAACCAATCGCGTGAGGCCACTTAGCAGCCTGCCATTCGCCTGAGGTATAGTCAATTTGTCTAGTCAGCCTGTTAAGTCATCATACAGACTGCCCAATCAGCAGTCCTGCACCCAACCTGCAAAAAAATTACCTATTTGGGAAAACAATTAGAACGTGATATCGGGAGCATACGATATCAATTTTGATACATAGTCATCACAAGAATCATAATCATTCCATACTTTTCATTGGATTATGCATCTCATTGTGAATGTATAATATCTGAATGTTCAAATGATCTATGAAGTCTAGATTACCTAGTCTTCCTATAAAATGTAGGATTTCCACTATTGAAGCTTCTAACCAAGACTAAGTGTCTAAGTTTCTAGTGAAACATCAACAACATTTCCCATTAACCCAGTACACTCAACCATGGCACTAATCATTATTACATAAACATACCTAATAGGTAAAATCCACTTAGAAAATAAATACCAAGTAAATTATAACTAATAAACATCACTAAAACAAGGAATACACGTATCTAAAAGTCACCTTCCTAAATTTAAAGAAGGGTGAAAACTATTCCACCCAACCATAAGCTTACTTGTGCTTATTTCTTTCTATATCTATACACACCCTATCCAAGCCATTAAGCCACCAATGAAACTCAACTTTTCTTAATGATATCAATGGGTGTAAAGTTCACTCTTCTTCACAAGCAATCAAATGGCATAAATCCCTCTACTCATTGATCCTAGGATTTCTATGAATTATACAAAATATTTCCAAGATAGTTTTCATCTGATGAGGGATTCCCTTCATTTCCTATGTAGTCCCTTTGACACCCTCCCCCCTCAACACTTCCTTAATCATCCATCGAGCACCAAATTCGTAGTCTTATTTTTCTATATTAGGTTCAAGTTTATGTACCCAAAGTTAGTAGGCAAATTGAAGTTTTATCAAGTTTAATTACATAGTAATTGGGCCATCATATTTAGTATCCCCAAGCATGATTTTGGGCTATCTAAAGAAGTTCCATTTGTTTGTAAAATCTCTGTAGTAAATTCATTGGGAAATCTTCTCTTCTCAACTTGTGGACATTTCCACAACTCATGGAAAATATCTCTTGGCACCTCCCCTTCCATTTTTCACCTTCTACAGGTGTAGATGGCTACACTTTCCATCCCCACATGCATCTTTTTTTCCTTACACAAGAAGGTTCACGTTTTCTTTACTTTTTATGATAGAGGAAATTGTGGTCAATCATATAAAATTGAGATGGTTAATTTCCAGTACATGTGGATGACACTCTTAGTCATCCCATCCATCACTCCATACCTCCATAATTGGGATGTTGGATGATCAACTACCCATCTCTCCCAATAAATGATTTTTATGGAAGTGGAAAGGGAGGAAAAAACTTTCAAATTTAAATTTGGAAACATGGATTGCAATGAAGGTTATTTCCATAATAAGAAAGGTAAACCCATATTCCCATCACCAGTTATAGCTCATGATATCATGGCTAGTACATTTTCTCCACCCTTTAGTTAGTTGTTTGATAATTTATAATTGTTTTTAAAAAATACATTTACATCAGATTTTAATTTCTCCACTATAATCTTAAAAATTGACAAAACATCTATGTCACGACTCACAATGGCATTGAGACACTGAGACATGTTTTATATTTACATATTAGGGGAAAATAGGGTATTTTAGTACTTAGAACAAATACCACATGACACTCAACCTCAAAAACTGGAGCGGATATGTATGCAACAAGGCTACTAGAGTGTGAATTAACTCATAATGTTATAACCAATTAGTGATTAAAGAATTGACAAGCCATACATGTGGTTTCCTTAGTGACATTTATCCACTAATGAATTTGAATAAACCACCAAAAATTAAGAAAAGGATCATCACTATAGGATATGAGACCAATGATTCATTAAATAATTAATGGAGAGTTGTAGGATCCATTTATCATTAAGAGTATCCACAAAAGAAAAAAATTTCCTTTATGGGAATGCATATCACTATGGATGCATGAATGGAATGAGAGGCTGTGGTTGTAGGTGAGCATATGTATGTAAGTGTGAAGGAATCCACATTTATTCAGCATTGTTCTCAAACTTATAGTGCTAGGGCATGGATATAGAGAGAAATGCCTCATTATGACCACACACACACACAAGCATTCTCATCAAATTGTATCACAACCACAATAAAGCATGATAAGATTTTTAGATGGCATGTTGAAAGAATGCTGTTGAGCTTTTATGAGAGCAAATAACTCTCAAAGAATTGTGTTAAAGCAATGACAAAGCACTTTTTAAAATTAAGGATTACAAGTAAAAATAATCGTGTCAACAAGTTATATGAGAGAAAGTAGATATTGTGTTATAAATAGAAATTAGTATGAACATTTGATTAGGAAAAGAATACTTGGCATGGAGAAATTTCAGTAAATATATTAGTTTTTAAGATTTATACCTTGTATTTACTTGTTATGTTGAAATATAGGTTTCATCATATCAACATTGTGGCATTACAACAATGAAAAAACATACTCCAAGAATTATTCAGGCATTCTTTAGAATTCAGATATTGCACATTACACTTTGAATTATTTAAAGCCATGACAAACAAAATCATGGCCATATGTTAATAGAATGTTGCAACCTTTGTTTGTCAGACAAGTATGCTTTCCATCAATTCACAGGAGTTAGGATAGAGGTACATTGTCATCAACGCATAGGCATATAGCTATAAGAGCGATAATAGGTTTGCATGAGCTTTTGAGTTATGTTAGTTGTGAACTCCATTTTCATGCTCTAACTTAATGTTATAAAATCCAAGGAAGGTTGTGTGATATATAGCTTTATATTTATTTGGTTTATTATATATTGTTGGTGAAAATTTTGTTGTGAAGAGGATTTCACCCCATGTTTGAAAAAATTAATGTATGGTCCTTTGTAGCGGCTAAAACCACCCTCCAAAATTTTCCCTATGCTTCGATTTTAGAGCCTTCCTTCCTATCCACAGGAGCTCATCTTGCACTGATCCAAGTATTCAAGCTTCGATTGAGACTTATATTTTTCATTTGTGCTTGTGATTGCTTGTTCCCACACTTAGCTGATCTTTCTAACTCACGAGTTGATCTCCCGACTTGGTCTCACATCAATTCTGGGCTTGCCTCCAAAAACTATGCAATCCTTGAGTGAAAGTAGCCTTGATGATGGGAATTACACAGTTCTCACTTGCAGTCAACCTTGAGCTCAGAAAATGTGTAGTCATGGAAGGTAGCCCAACATTTAGCCTAGAAACTACGCAATCCCTCACTGAGGTCAGAAACTGCAGAGTGCACTGAGCTGGAAAGTTGCCCAGTTCTACAGAATTGCGTAGTCTTTCCCAATAGTGTGCATGGCAAGTTTCCCCGAAAAAGAAAAAATGCAAAAACTAAAAAGAAAAAAAAGCATCCCTAAAAAATAGGTATCTATTTTTAGTACCTCGAAGGAGAAATTTTTGTTATTTTTAGAAACTTCTGCCAAGTGTCACTTGTTCCTTGATTTTAGGCATGCACGTCATAAACCCTAATTCGCTCAAATCTATTTAATCGACACCTTTAGAACTCATTTTCACATTCAATCTTGGAGCTCTAACATTCTTGAGGAGATCAAGGAACCTTTAGTACGGTTGTCGTTTCTTTTCTGGGTGAGTTTCGCTTTTGTTATCTTTTGCTGCTTTTTGTCATTTCTCTTGTGTGAATGTTGCTTCACTTATTTCTCTTCATAGTTGCTGGCATTTCAACTTTTTTTTACTTGTAGAAGTTTTGTTTTAAGTTTTTGTTCGCTTTTCAAAAGTGTCGCATCAGATTTTTTGTTTTTGCACCAAAGGTCACCGTTCCAAGGACCCTCCTCACATACTTTATTCTCCTTCTGCCTAATTAGTTGCTGATGAGGCTCATCAATATGTAAACTATACGGGTCTCAATTGCACTCTCCAGCTTATTAAAATTGACTTTTCTCACATTTATTTACATATTTTGTTATATTTTTCTTAGTGAGAAGGGTGAAGGTGAGTTACTCTATCATGTGGCCAACTATGTATTAAGTGTAGGAATTGGAGCATTTTTGGGTTGAATTAAGTGTAGGAACTCGAAGTGGGCAAGCAAGAGATATTTTAGGAGATTGGTCTCCCTCCTTAACTCCTAAAATCATTTGAAGATTCCACCATCATATCTCATCAGCTCGGAGTTACTAGTAGCCAAGCAAGCCGAGCCCATTGGTAGCCAAGCCAGTGACAGTTAAGAAAGAGTCATTCTTGAGTGAGGGAGACAAGTCTCCCTATTTTATAGGGAGATGTTGGGAGCTCTAGTTTTGTATAAATAAGAGAGCCAAGGTACTCATTAGGATTCTATTTTTTGATGTAGCCAAGAGGCAATTTGAACTGAAACATTGTGACTATTATTGTATTGTTGTATTTGACATTTTTATGATAATGAGAAATTTTACCTTGATCTAGCACTAAGTTGACTCAGAGATCTGAAGCTCTTGGGTTAGGGCCCAATCCTAGCAGCAGAAGTTCCTCTTTTTATATTTTTATTCTTAGAGTAAGATGATCGTTAGCTGTTGAAGTTATTTACGTTTTGTTTATCTTAACAAGTATTTGAATGATTGCTTAATCTTGTTTCCATTAGTTTGAAGAAGTAGATCAGAGGTGTAGTAGTGAAGGAAGGTACTCCAGAAAATATTGTGACAATGGTCTCTTCCTCATCTCCCTCATGGGATCATGATTAGAGGGTCCCATTCTCACGGCCTCAAAAACAGAGTTGTCTTTTGGTCATTTCATAGCTTATGGTTCAGTTTTAGATAGATCACTGCTTATGATTTCTTAGAAGCACTTGCAGTTGTTATTTTGTTTCTTGAGTTTTCTATAGCTTAAAAAGGAATTCCATTTCATATATCTAGTCATTAGAAATAGATAGATCAGCTTTCTCAAATTCAATTCATCTTTTCCATGTTGATATGTAGTGATGCATAAATGAAGAGAAAAACAGGTTTTATTGCAGGGATTTTTGATCTACAAGGAGGAACTCATCTAACCAACTTTACCTATGTCTTATCTACCTTCTACCATGGCATACCCGCCCATAGTCCAAATCTCTGTTTTGCAGCCACCTTAGGAAAATCCCTGAAGTGTTGGGCTTCGCCTTGAGCAATTTGAAACTTCCCTACACCTTCTCTCACTGTCATGCATCTCTCCAACACCTCATTCCACTATTCTTTCCCTCCTAAATCTTTCTACTAACTTCATATAGAAAACTAGGACATCTTGTAGAAGTTTCCTGTAGTAGTTATAGGATCTCCTGTAGCAGCCTATTTGACCTTGTTTTGACTAGAAATGATAGTATGAGAGTAGGTTAGGCCCTCATATTGGATTCCATGCCTATCATTTCCACCTGAGATCATCTCTCCCATACCTTCCCCCCCGCAAGATCAAACATAATAAGCATAGAATTTACATTTATGAATTTAGAAATTAAAAGACTCTTTTTCTGCAAATACAAAATGAAATAGTTAGTGCATGCATATATAAATCATAAAATGATAGAACAACTTCCCTCGTCCAAATAGTCTAAATAAATAGATGATCAATTGCACAGTTAGCCTAGTTCTTTTCTTCAAGTAATTTGTGTTATTTCCTAGCTAGATGATTTATGGCATTTGATTTTACATTCACTATCAGTGGTCAGACTCCTTCTAGTCAATAGAAGACTGGTTTGGAACCCAAGTGGTCTAGCGCCCCAGTTGAGAAGTGACATCAATAGAATGTTGCATCCACTATGTATATAGCATTGTCACCTCTAAGTTTGTACGAAACCCCGCATTGATAAAGTAAATTTGGTAGCCCTAGGAGTTGAAGAATCCTTTCTATAATATTGAGGCTCGTTAGTTGATACACTTAATCTACATGGATTCATTCACACTTAGTCAGTTTTTCACTCAAGCTCACATCATCACTCACTTTTGCTCATTTTTCACACTTCCATCGAGCATATCTACACTTGCTTTGGCCAAATATTGCCTTTCCTAGCTGGGACTGTGTAATCCTAAGGCTCAAGCCACAAGCTTGGCCTTTGGAACTGCGCAGTGAGCAGTACAGGTTGGCCCAACTGTGCATTGCGCAGTTCGAGGGCTCAGCCTGTCACCTTGGCCACTGAGACTGCGCAATGCACAATGTCTCCTAGTCTCTGCCTAAGATGGGACTACGCATTATGCAGTCTCAAGCCTCGTGATTCATCCTTGGTTGTTGGGGATGTACAATGCAAAATTCCCATAGTCAACCAGTCTCCCTTGTTGATAAAAATTTATGCAATACTTCTCTCTCCAGTTGCCCGATTTTCTTCTTGATCATGCTTTGAAGGTAGATTTGTTGAAGCTAATGTTTTCTTTCCATGATTTTCCTTTTTGTCCCACAAGTACCACACTTGTTAAGAATTTTCTCCTTGTTGGGCATGGAATCCCCCCACGGCATGTTTTGGGGCTCAAAGCCCAAGTTTTGAGTTGATATTGTTGTAAAGCTCTGCGAATTGCGGGCGCGAAATGTATGTTAGAGTCATAGGGTTGTCCACCCTAGTTTTGAATGTAATGTCGGCCTACCCATGGTCCGTGGACCATGGGATTGTATAAATAGAGTGAGGCTCTAAGTTGTAAAGGCATCTAGTAGAGGATGGGCATGAAGGGTCTTAGAGATTAAGTCAAAGTGCGAAGTGTGTCTTGGGTCGTAGAAGTAGGAAAAGGCTCTGCAACTGAGTGCGCAGAGGCCTAGTAGAGTCTGTAGCTGAGTGCGCGGACCCCTACAACTGAGTGCGCAGGGTAGAGTTGAGTCTGTAACTGAAGAAGAGATTAATAAAGAAAGGTTTTGTTACCAATTCTGTGTATCTATTTTGAGTTATTACATGTTTGATATCATTTGCAAATATACTGTTTCTTTACTGCGCGCACTTGTATAAAGTGTGAATATTGTTAAGCATAACTGAAGAATACAGATAAGCTAAGTTAATCAACTAATATTAGATTACTAGTAAGGACTTGGGTAATAACACTGTTCGGCCCCCGAGTAGGGCTACGTGAAGGCAGCATCTCAGGCTGCGAGGTACAGGAGAGTGCACTTAGCAATGTGCGCAACCGCAGACCACTTGCACTCATTAGACATCTCCAGGGTGCAGAAACCTGGTTATAGCACCCTCCCATGCTACTTCGGTGAGACCTCAGTCCACGCTCTGCGGACTATTGCCGAAAGGGCCAGTAATATCGGGATTTGTTTGGCTAAATCACCACTGAACCTGGGTCAGGCCCCAACAAGCCAACAAATGGTTCTGTTGCCGAGACCAGGATCTGCATAAGGGATGTTTGATGTCGTGGCACTGGAATTCGACCAAGATAGAAAGTGAAAAGTGGCTAGACAGAAAGATTCACAAGTTTGCTGCGCAGGAAAATAAGGATCTGCGAGTATCGATGGAACAATGGTTACAGCGCTACTTATATACGAAAATCCACGAAATTTTCTTTACATCCTTCCCCTTTGAGTTGTACGAGTGGATCGTGAAGCTAGCGAATAGTCAAGGAAGGTGTAGGCTTAACAAGCCAATAGTGTGGACTCCATAGTTGGTGCGCAGACTAGAAGTGTAGGAAGATAAGATCGCACGCGTTGTGGACCATTGGCTCGATCAAATCATAGGAGGGTTTATCACCAAGTTCGCGGTAGATACATCAGTCAGCTACAGCAAGGTGGAATGATGCTTCCTCAAAGGACTGTGAGGTAAGTATATTAAATCTTTGAACACTTGGATTAAAATGCTACTGTGTGAAAAGCGTGTTATGCGAATAAATTGATGTTTGGGGCTACGCGAAGTGGGAGGATCTATAGAAACGAAGGTAGCGCAGAGATAGAAAATAACCCCTTGATTTCACCTCGATGGGAAAGCGAGGAAGAGCTCGTGAAATTTTTTCCGAGAAGCGCGATCAGTCTGATAAGGCAGCGAATTCCACGCATACCACCCCCACCTACATCGCCACTGGTTTCACCAGCGTCACCTCCATCTCTGCCCACACCACCTCTGCCACCACCACAGTTCCATATGGCGAGCGCAATAAAATTTCCGGTATTCAAAGGAGTAGGAAACGAAGATCTAGACCAATTTTGGTTTGTGGTAAAGGCTGTATGGGAAGCACAAGGGGTCATGGATGACAACATAAAGAAGGCAACACTGGTAAGTGTGCTATAGGATCACGCACTGATGTTGTACATGAAGCACTCTAATGACAATCCAAATGCAGGGATCGCAGATATCCAAGCTGCACTAAACAGGGAATTTAGCAGGCCAAAATCGGAGACACAGTCGATTATTGGGTTTAAGAAAATCATGATGCTTCCAAGCAAGACCCCCTAGGAGCTGGATCAGAGATTGAAGGAAATGATTCATGAAGCCAACATGACCTTGACAGATGGACAACACCGCGCATGGTTTGTAGAGTCACTAATGCCGCATCTAAGGACGACACTGTTGCGGCAGAAGTTATCCACTCAGGTAGAAGCTTTGGAGATTGCAATGAGACTACACGAGACCCCAATACAAGATCCTGGCCTCAAAATTTAAAACAGGATAGGACAACTCACCCAGAGGTGCACGAGGAGGTATGGTGCATAAAATGCAAAGGAAAGGGACATGATAAGGACCATTTCCAAGTCTTCGTGAATTACTTGGCAGTAGGAGGGCCAATTCCATTGAGACCAGAGGCATAAGTAGGACCGAGCATGGCGACTGCATTATGGTGCGCGATTTGTCAGATAGGAGGAAAACATGCTACGGATAATTGTCGTCTATTACAGAAGTATATGCAGACATCCCAGCAATTGTTCTGTAATTTCTGCAGTTCGGTTGGCCATGATGACAAAAGATATGAACTAATGATGGATCAGACCACTACCTACAGGGTGCAGAGCGAAACACGAGCCCTTGATCAAAATGCAGGGATGGCGTGCACTGGATTTCAGGGGCGCGGATGAGGTCGAGGTGGAATGGGACCAGGAAGGGGTCACAGACAGCTGATTTGTTACAATTGCAGAGGGCCAGGGCATTATGCCCGCGATTGTACAAATCCGATGAGAGCATCATGTTTATATTGTACCCAATTTGATCATGAGATAGAGGTCTTCCATACACTGATAACGAGATTGCGCGATAAAGGAATACTCCAGCCTCCCTCGACTTAGAACCCATAAATGATGAGATCTGGGCCACGCAAAGAGGACCCGAATGTAAACATCGTGCTCTGAAGCGGTATCATGACAGGAGATGACAAGGGTAAGCAGCCTAAAGAAAGTGCGTGGGTTTGCAAGGCTCCTATAAAGGAACCTGAATTTGATTTGGAGCATGCAAAGGAGACATTCATGGAAGCTAAGAAGAGATTCATGGAGGCCTCCACTTCAGGTAGTAAGGATCAAATAGAACAGGAGATGGATCCTTCAATGCTCACTACCTTTCTGGAGACATGTATGAAGCTGCTACGCAACAGCAAGGCTATAAAAGGACTGCAAGAACTTAAAACTAGGTGCACTGGGTCAGGAGAACCACGCGTAGTTCGAAAGCTCGGGAAGCACACATCGCGAACAGGAAGGGAAATGAGATTGACTGCGCAAATCGGGGAATATGAAATGGATCAAGTAATTCTGGATCTAGGATCAGACGTGAATGTACTGCCAAAGCAGACATGGGAGCACATGGGTAGGCCCACGTTGCAGTGGTCTCCTATTCAATTGCGAATGGCGAACCAACAAAAGATCCTACCCGTGGGAAGATTACAGGGATTAACGGTGGATATCGTGTTGGGTGTGGAGCCTGATTATCTTCTATATTCAAAGGTATCGCCACATAGGACCCCAGTTCGAAATGGGGGCGGCAACGCCGCCCGTAAAATATTCGCTGCAGGGGGGGTCCGAAGCTAAAAATAGCTGTAAAATTGCCTTGTAAAAGTATAGTAATTTCTAGTCAATCTGGGCCGTTCATTAGGCGGATGATCTGACGGTAGAACTTATGTTTAGTTTAGGGTTTTTTGCCCTAGAAGGCAACCCCTCTCTTTGTATGAGGGTATTGTATTTGAGGCTGTGTGATAGATGTGTATTCAGTGAGTGAGAAACAGAGAGGTGAGACTGTGAGAGAAAACAGAGGATATTACAGCGGATTTGCTGTAGGTTGTGTCTCTTCATTTTGCTGGATAATAGAAAGAAAGGACTGGCTGTTCGGGGTGGACGTAGCCCAAACTGGGTGAACCACGTATATCTGTGTCTCTCTTGTTTTGTGTGTTTTCTGTGTTTATATTTCTGCAATATTTTATGTGTTCCATTGCTCCGTAATATATAATTTTCTAACAACTGGTATCAAAGCCGAAGGTCTATTTGGCTGATAAACTCGCAGGAAAGAAGGGTTCCTGGTTCGAGTGGGAGCAATGGCGGAAGATGGTAAGTTTAGGGTCGAGAAATTTAATGGCCAAAACTTCTCGCTGTGGAAGATGCAGATGGAAGATTATTTGTATCAGAAAGATCTATACCTACCATTGGGCGGAAAAACAAAGATGCCGACGGGTATGAAAGATGAAGAATGGAACCTTCTCGATAGAAAGGCACTCGGAACAATACGGTTGTGCATTGTTGCATCAGTCGCCTTCAACATTTTGAAGGAAACCACGACAGAGGGTTTGATGCAGACGTTGTCGAAACTATATGAAAAACCCTCGGCCTCAAACAAGGTATTTATTATGAAACGGTTATTTAATATGAATATGTCGGAAGGTGGATCTGTTGCAAACCATTTAGATGATTTTAATACAATTACAAGTCAGTTAAGTTCTATAGGGGTAAACTTTGATGATGAAGTTAGAGCTCTGTTATTCTTTTGCTCATTACCAGAAAGTTGGAATGGTTTGGTAATGGCCATTAGTAACTCCGTTTCTGGATCTAGTACTTTAAAGTTTGATGATGTTGTCGGTGCTATCCTTAGCGAGGAAATGTGATGGAAAAGCTTCGGTGAGACATCGGGAAATGCTTTGAGTGCAGAGTCTAGAGAAAGAAAAATGGAAAGAGGAAAGAGCTCAGGATATCGCAGTAAATCAAGGAAAGGCAGATCCAAGTCTAGATCGGGGATAGTGTGCTGGAAATGTGGAAAGAAAGGACACCTAAAGAAAGACTGTAGATCTCGAAAGGGAAAAGAAGGAGATACACAGCAAGAAAACAATCATGAAGCAAATGTGACAGGTGAGGTGTTACAAGATGCTTTGATTCTTTCTTTCGAAAATATTACTGCTTCCTGGGTGGTAGATTCAGGGGCTTCATTCCATGCCACACCTAATAAGAAATACTTTCATGACTATGTTCAAGGAGATTTTGGACAAGTTCGTCTGGGTGATGATAAACCCTGTAAAATCGTTGGAATGGGTAAGGTTCTTGTAAAATAGCAGAATGGAAACCAATGGCTATTAAAGGAGGTAAGGCATGTTCCAGATCTAAAGAAAAATTTGATTTCAACAGGGTAGTTAGGCAGTGAAGGTTGTGTGACAACTTTCACAGATAAAGCTTGGAAGGTCACCAAAGGAGCCTTGGTAATAGCAAAAGGCGAAAAGGTTGGTACATTGTATTTATGTAATGGTATTTCTGACTCTGTTAATGCTTTAACTTCCAAAGGAGCAGATGCAACATTATGGCATCATAGGCTCGGACACATGAGTGAAAAGGGGATGAAGATTCTTCACTCAAGGAATTTGTTGCCGGGTTTGAAGAATGTTGATTTGGACTTCTGTGAGAATTGCATTTATGGAAAATAGAAGAGTCAGATTTCTCAGAGTTGGGAAAGAAAAGAAGAATGAAAAATTAGAGCTTGTGCATACAGATGTATGGGGACTTGCTCAGGTATCATCTCTCGGTGGCTCTCGTTATTATGTTACTTTTATTGATGATGCAACTAGAAAAACTTGGATTTATTGTATTAAGAATAAATCTGATGTATTTGATACTTTCAAGAAATGGAAAGCTTTGGTTGAGATTGAGATAGGAAAGAAATTGAAGTGTCTTAGATCAGATAATGGAGGTGAATATTGCAGTAAAGAGTTTGATAGGTACTGTTCAAAGCATGGAATTCGCAGAGAGAAGATAGTTCCAAGAACACCACAAGAAAATGGTGTGTCAGAAAGGATGAACAGAACAATCATGGAGCGTGCAAGGTGCATGAGATTGCATGCAGGATTGCCTTTACAGTTTTGGGCAGATGCTGTAGATACTGTTGTTTATCTAATAAACAGAGGGCCTTCAAGTTCCTTGGATGGTGGTGTTCCAGAGGAAGCATGGACAGGTAAAAAGGTAAACTACTCTATTTTAAAGCCTTTTGGTTGTGAGGCCTTTTTCCATATTGATAAAGAAAATAGAACAAAGCTTGAGGCAAAGTCAAAGAAATGTACCTTTATTGGATATGGTGTTAATGATTTTGGTTATCGCTTATATGATTACGAAAATCACAAAATCATTAGGAGCAAAGATGTAATATTCAATGAAAAGGTCTTGTATAAGAACCAGTTGCAGGAAAAGAAACAGGAAAAGGAAAACAAGGAATACGCAATTCTTGATGAAATCACTGAAAAAGGAAAGGTGCCTGAAAATAATAATAATCAACAACCACAACAACAACAACCACCACAACAACAACAGGCATCCCAAACACCTGAAAGTGGTGTTAGAATATGTACCAGGATAAGTAGACCCCCTGAACGATACTCTCCTTCATTATATTATTTATTGTTGACTGATTCCGGTGAACCCGAATGTTATGAAGAAGCAATGCAGGTTGAAATTAGGAAGAAGTGGGAGGTTTCCATGGAAGAAGAGATGGACTCCTTAATGCATAACCAGACTTGGGATTTAGTCAGGTTTCCTGTAGGAAAAACTACATTGAAGAATAAATGGGTTTACAGGCTGAAGGAAGAAGATGGAGGAAAACAGAGGTATAAAGCTAGACTTGTGGTAAAGGGGTTTGCACAGAAGAAAGGTATTGATTTTGATGAAATATTTTCTCCTGTTGTTAAAATGACTTCAATCAGAACCATTTTAAGTCTTGTAGCAGCTGAAGATTTGCATCTTGAGCAGTTAGATGTAAAGATAGCCTTTCTCCATGGGGATTTGGAGGAAGAGATATATGTGCAGCAGCCACAAGGATATGAGGTGAAAGGGAAGGAGAAACTAGTGTGCAGATTGAAGAAGAGCTTGTATGGCTTAAAATAGGATCCAAGGCAGTGGTATCTAAAATTTGACAAGTTTATGTCTGAACAAGGTTATACTAGATGTCACTCTGATCATTGTGTTTATTTGAAAAAGCAAAATGATGGTAGCTATATTATATTGTTATTGTATGTAGATGACATGCTTGTTGCAGGATCTAACATGCAGGAAATAAATGTGCTCAAAAGAAAATTGGAAAATTCATTTGCAATGAAGGATTTGGGAGCTGCAAAACAAATCCTTGGTATGAGAATAACTAGAGACAGGAAAAACCGTAAATTAACATTGTCTCAGAATGAGTACATACAAAAGGTGTTGAAAAGATTTAACATGCACAATGCAAAACCAGTTAGTACACCTTTTGCTAGCCATTTCAAACTTAGCAAGGAAATGTGCCCAAAGACCCAAGAAGACATGGATTATATGTCTAAAGTTCCATATGCATCAGCAGTTGGAAGCTTAATGTATGCAATGGTCTGCACAAGGCCTGATATTACACATGCAGTGGGAGTTGTAAGCAGGTACATGAACAATCCAGGAAAGGAACATTGGATGGCAGTGAAATGGATTCTCAGATATTTGAAAGGTACCACAAATCAAGCATTATGCTTTGGTGGTTCAAACATCTCCCTACAAGGATATGTTGATGCAGATATGGCAGGTGACATAGATAATAGGAGGAGCACTACAGGATATGTATTTACTGTTGGAGGAACAGCTGTCAGTTGGGTTTCAAAAATCCAAAGTGTTGTTGCACTTTCAACAACAGAAGCAGAGTATGTTGCTGCTACAGAGGCTAGTAAAGAAATGATTTGGTTACAAAGGTTTATGGGTGAATTGGGTAAGGAGCATGATATGGGCACGTTATACAGTGATAGTCAAAGTGCCATTCATCTTGCAAAGAACTCAACATTTCATTCCAGGACTAAACACATACAGCTCAAGTACCATTTCATACAATCAGTGTTGGAAGATGGAGAGTTGAAGGTGGAAAAGATACACACTAGCCAGAATCCTGCAGATATGCTAACAAAAGTTGTAACCAATGAGAAACTAAGAATATGCTCAGTTTCAGTTGGTCTTCAAGGATGACGATGAAGATGAGAAACAGCCAGGTCCAAAGAGGATTCATTGTCCAGCAAATGGAGCAGCGGTGGAGTTGCTACAATCAGTCTCTAAGTGGGAGATTGTTGGGTGTGGAGCCTGATTATCTTCTATATTCAAAGGTATCGCCACATAGGACCCCAGTTCGGAATGGGGGCGGCAACGCCGCCCGTAAAATATTCTCTGTAGGGGGGTCCAAGGGGGGGCGGCTGCGACCTTTGGGAGCCCCCCCTGGCGGGGGGTTTCGGGGGCAGCGCCCCCGAAGCTAAAAACAACTATAAAATTGCCTTGTAAAAGTATAGTAATTTCTAGTCAATCTAGGCCGTTCATTAGGCGGATGATCTAACGGTAGAACTTATGTTTAGTTTAGGGTTTTTTTCCCTAGAAGGCAACCCCTCTCTTTGTATGAGGGTATTGTATTTGAGGTTATGTGATAGATGTGTATTCAGTGAGCGAGAAACAAAGAGGTGAGACTGTGAGAGAAAACAGAGGATATTACAGCGGATTTGCTGTAGGTTGTGTCTCTTCATTTTCCTGGATAATAAAAAGGAAGGACTGACTGTTCGGGGTGGACGTAGCCCAAACTGGGTGAACCACGTATATCTGTGTCTCTGTTGTTTTGTGTGTTTATATTTCTGCAATATTTTATGTGTTCCATTGCTCCGTAATATATAATTTTCTAACATATCGAAGGTGCAAGCGCGCTTGCAGATTTCAAAGTGATAGAGATTGTTGATGATATCAATCCCTATCCAACACTACTGGGAATAGATTGGGCCACTGATATGAATGGGGTGATAAATATGAAGAAGCGCAAGATGATTTTTGAGAAAAAGTCACTACGCGTAGTGGTACTGCTAGACACCACGGAAGGAGTACGCTACACAGAACCGGTGCACGAAAATGATAGTGATGAAGATCTCGACTGTATCTACAAGATAACTGCGCAAGATCAAGATCAAGTTAATCCAACAGCAGATGGTAGGATTTTGTGGGAGCGCGAAAGCTCCTGCACATCAGGTTCGGATGAGGAAATAGAATGATGGTAGAACCGGTTACATGAGGTAACCACGCTAAACTGCAAGATGATGATAAGGTCTCTACATTGTGTAGCAACAGAGGCGAGAGATCTACCTATGTATGTCGGGTTGACCGCAGTGGATGAATTCCTGAAAAAATTTGAAAGCGAAATGCCAGAACAACAGCGGTTCGATGCTCTGAAATGGGCACTGCGCGCTACGCTGGCAAGGTGGTGGGGTATCCACCAGCAGAGTTTCGGGGACTGGCACAAATGCAGAGAGATAATGCACCTATGATTTGAGAAGCCTCAGATACGGATGGAAGTCGGGCATGGTGGGCAAAATAGCCTCCGCACTGACCTTTCCATATGGGTACAGGCATATGGTACACAACCCGCACTAACGCACACCGCTCTCATGATAAGAAACAGGAACAACAAGCAGAAGCAACCAAGACAAGTGCGTGAATGGAGAAGTATGATAAGACCTAGCACGCAAAAAATCATATACGAGGAAGCCTTTGACAAAGTGTGCGAGGTACTGAACATGGTTTACCATGTGAGACACACCAACTGGGACCTGCGCGTACCAACGGTTGTATGGGCTTATAGGACCATGTGCAAAACTCTGACTGCGTAAGCAACTCTGAAGCAGAAGTATGAAGCAAGGTTTGTAATCCATGTGGACCATGCGAAGCTGAATCCGTGTGTAATAGCACCCATAGATACGACGGTCCACAAAGCTCGGAACGAAGAAATCACACAGTTGCAAGAAACAGAACATATAGGACTTGAGGAAGAAATCCGACGGGGAAACCTTAGACTCCGTGAACTTGAAAAAGATTGGGTACGACTAAGGGAGAAAAGCGCTTTGATGGACATGGAGGTCAAGAAGCTGGAAGACAAAATAAAGGAAGCATTTCTTGTCAAAAAACCAAGAATGGTAAGGCAAGGTGCGTACGATCGTACTAACAAGTTGGAGGACTATCGTTGTGAATTGGTTAGTCTGCTGCCGTGGCTTGGACCGCATATCACCAAACGAAGTGACCAGGGTAGCACGTTGCAAGTAGTAAAGTGTGCGGTGCTGATCACCACCATGGAAGATAGAGATTCTTTGCGAACCATTGTGGAGGACGGGATGGAGCCCCGCACGGGTGGTGCGACCACCTGACTAGCTGTAAGAAGAACAGTCTTAGCACTCTAGGCAATTGAAAGGGAGCACGGGACTATAAAATATTCTGTCTGGGAGCTGCACGATATTGGAGATGCGCGCAGAATCAGAACATCAAAAGGTTCGCGACCGCGCAAGGGGGGCTGCGTTTCCGTGCGGGTTGGCTGGGAAGTGACTGTTGAGGTCACTATTCACGATGGTATGTGTGATTTGAGGCCAAATGAAGCGGGTGACAGGCATTTAAGATGCAATTTATGGGAAAGATTTGGGAAAATTTGCCGCCAAGAAAGCATTAATGGCCCGAAACTGGGGGGAACGGTCGAATTCGAATTCAAAAGGCACTATAAAACACAAAGGGCTGGCTAGCGAACAACACTTGGTCATTTGAGAGTTGAGCGTCTGAGCAGAGCACTGAGCATTGAGAGCCGAGCGATAATTGAGCCCCTAAGTTCGTGAGTGACAGAATACAGCCTAGATATGATGACAACCACTAAGGATGGTTTGGGAATTGAAGAGGTAACCACCGGCGAGGCCATGCAGACCCAAATGGTGGAGGATGTTCCAGAAGGCATCGGGATTGTGACAAAAATCCCAAAATCACTGCGAACACCGAGGCCCAAAATGGATAAACGGGCAATGGGTCCAGTACATGTGTCCCCGAGGAATCTGCGGCACAACAAACTATCCATGGCAGAGAAGGGGAAAGCACTCAGAATAGAAACGGATGAGGAAGAAGAAGACTTGTAGGCCCTGATCGCTGTAGAAGAAGAAGAAGAAGAAGACATGGAGGAGGGTATCCAACCGTTACACTCTACAATAAACTGCCTGCATATGTCCCTCCGCGAAAAGAGAAAACTAAAGTGTCGAAGGATCTGGATGAAACCAAGAGTCTGCTCCAGACCTCGCTCCTCCCAGATGACATCGTGTTTGAAGGCATGCACCTGGGCCGTGTGCCAACCATGAAGTTCGAAGACTGGGACCTCGCTGACCGTAAGAAGTTCCCTCATCTGGAGACTGCAAATCTAATGAAGCAGAACACTGCAGGGGTGGTGACAACGCTCGAGCCGCAGAAGTGGCTGCGCGGTGTGGAAAAGGTTGGATTATTGAACTTACTTTGGGTACCACATTTCCACCATGCAACAATCACCATTTTCATCATCAGGAAGCTGCTCTGCCTGGTGCATGATGGGTATCTGTGGCTGGATGAGCCTATCCCCATCACGGCCGACCTAATTCACCGCATCTCTCGGCTCCCCTATAAAGGAAAGGACCCCGCGACCATAGCGGATGGAAAAGGTAGTGATTTGGCTGCTTCATAAGCCATGAAGGTTGCGCGGTGTGGAAAAGGCTGGATTATTGAACTTACTTTGGGTACCACATTTCCATCGCACAACAATCACCATTTTCATCATCAGGCAGCTGCTCTGCCTGGTGCATGATGGGTATCTGTGGCTAGATGAGCCTATCCCCATCACAACTGACCTAATTCACCACATCTCTCGGCTCCCCTGCAAAGGAAAGGACCTCGCGACCATAGCAGAGGGAAAAGGTAGTGATTTGGCCCTTGCAGAAGCCATGAAGACAAAATATAAGTTGGAGAATAAGAAGAGGGGCTACGCCATCTCCAGCATCAAGGAAAGAGGGGTCCATGTAGCAACCGAAATCCTGGCTGACAAAGTCATGAGGAAGTGACGCGCTGATGAGGTACCTGTGCTAGTGATCGCACTGGCCGAGCAGTGCGCGGAGGGGGTTCAGTTCAACTAGTCTGAATTCCTCTGTGAATAATTTTTGACAAACTGTCGCGAAGCCAAGGAGTAGGGTAAGACCTTTCACTATTCGTGGTTTCTATTATCCATATTGCTCGTAGCAGGAGAACTGCCAAAGGACAGTCAATTCCCTAACATCGACAGAGAATTACCGGAGGCCGTGAAGTATGCTTTGCTCTGGGCCACAAAGGATGCGACATAGATCTGCAACACCAAAATCTTCTGGGTGCTCATGGACATGAACATCCGAATGTGGATCAACCAGAATCCACACCTGTCACCCACGGTGTACAATAGTCTACATAGTTTTGCAGACTTCAAAGCTGATATGCACAACATTTATATCAGGGCGCAAAAGGATCTGGTGAAATAGTGGACAAAGCTACTGTTTTTAGCCACTGACGACGCAATTTTTACAGTCTTGGAATGATGGCCTCCCGAATGGTGCGTCCCAGATTTGGCAGAACTTGAGAAGGTGGCAGCATAAAAGAAAAAGGACGATGCCAAGTTGCGTGTCACTCAATTGGCAGAGAAAAGGCGAAAGGAAACCACAGCAGCTAAGGAAAGGGCAGCGCAGGAAGTGACACAGAGAGTCGTGGAGCAAAAGAAGGCCATAGAAGTAGCAGTAGCAGCAGAGGCAGCAATAGCACAGGAAGACGCGGGCCAAGGAACGTCCTCGCAAGTACAGGAGGCAGAGGAAACAGAAACAACAGAAGGGAGCATGGGCCCAAGGGCCACGTCCACACAGTTAGAGTGCCCACGCATCGCTGAAAGAGTAGGACCAAGGAAAAAGGTCAAGGCCTCGAAGTTGGCCATTGACCCGATCACCTTAACCAAAGGTGACCTCCATGACATTGGTGAAATGGTCCGCGATGTCACCAATGAAGCACTTCAGGAGTTTATGTAGGAGCATCAGGTTGTGTTGGGGGCCCTCAAAGCGCAACTATAGGAGTTACAGGTGTGCCCCATCAGGAAGGTACCCTGTCAACCCACGTCGCATCAGGAGCTTCAGCAGCAGAGCAGATGTTGCGGGCAAGGATGGAAAACACAATACTGTTGTAGGAGGGAGCTCTAGTGTCGTCAAATGCGATGGATCAACTGTTGATTAGCATGATGAAAGGCCTTGGCCTTAATCTAGCTTCCCTTCCTCGAGAGACACTGTATCAGTTACAGGATGGGATAACGGCAGAGCTGCGCGCCAGGGAGAGCCGCTCAATCAGAGTTCTTAGTGAGCAGAAGATAAACATAGAACAACTTAGCTTGCAGTGCGACAAATTGGTGTCGCAAAATCAACATTTGGTGAAAACGGTAGATGACGCTTGCCGCCGCGTCTCAGAACTGGCCATCGCAGTGTAGAAGTGCAAATCCACAGCTTGGCAACCGAAGTCCGCGAGGCCAACGAAGAGATGACAAAGGTGCAGCTGGAGCTAAATCTCCAGATCGTCGAGCTACGGTTGAAGGCGCAACCTTCCACTCCCCCGGAAATCAGAGAACAACGCACTAGCGCTATCGCAACAGGGTTGGAAGAAATTGGAGGTGCAATGCGTGATTGTACCGGCATGTTGGAACAGGCACTTGAGGTCCTCACGACTTTGCAGGAGGACCCCAACATCTAGCGCCTGGAGACAAAGGCGTGCAAACTCTAGCAGCAGTATGACAGTGTCAGAGGAACTGCGTAGACAGTAGTCCTCACTCAGTGGCTTGTGAGGATGCAGCAAGCCAAGGCATTAAAGGAGCAGGTGGATGCGGCGCGCCATAAGGAAGCAGTTCTCAAAGCACGCGTTCAGCCATGGATTGACGAGGCCTTCACGATCACAGCGAATATCGAAGGAAAGCTCATGCACATACAGGGGATGCATGCGTAGATGCAGGGAAGCACGCCAGACACAGAGGTCTCAAAAGAATAGATGCAGCAGGTTCAACAAGCAACAACTCAGTGCGCTGCAGACATTAGTACTGTTTGAGAACAACTAGAGGGACTCCACGCCAAGATTGCCGCGCCAACAAAGTGACTCGAGGGTGAGTCATGATGTTTATGTTTGGGGCCTGTTGGGCATGGAATCCCCCCACGACATGTTTTGGGGCTCAAAGCCCAAGTTTTGAGTTGATATTGTTGTAAAGCTCCGTGAATTGTGGGTGCGAAATGTATGTTAGAGTCATAGGGTTGTTCGCCCTAGTTTTGAATGTAATGTCGGCCTACCCATGGTTTGTGAACCATGGGATTGTATAAATAGAGCAAGGCTCTAAGTTGTATAGACATTTAGTAGAGGATGGGCATAAAGGGTCTTAGAGATTAAGTTAAAGTGCAAAGTGTGTCTTGGGTCATAGAAGTAGGAAAAGGCTCTGCAACTGAGTGCGCAGAGGCCTAGTAGAGTCCGCAGCTAAGTGCGCAGACCCCTGCAGTTGAGTGCATAGCGTAGAGTTGAGTCTGTAACCAGAGAAGAGATTAATAAAAAAAGGTTTTGTTACCAATTATGTGTATCTATTCTGAGTTATTACATGTTTGATCTCATTTGCGAATATATTGTTTCTTTACCGCGCACACTTGTATAAATTGTGAATATTGTTAAGTATAACTAAATCATACAGATAAGCTAAGTTAATCAACTAATATTAGATTACTAGTAAGGACTTGGGTAATAACACTGTTTGGCACCCAAGTAGAGCTGCGCGAAGGCAACATCTCAGGCTGCAAGGTACAGGAAAGTGTGCATAGCAACATGCGCAACCGTGGACCACTTACACTCATCATATATCTCCAGGGTGCGGAAACCTGGTTCTAGCACCCTCCCATACTACTTCGGGTGAGAACTCAGTCTGCACTCCACGGACTATTGCCGAAAGGGCCAGTAGTACCGGGATTTGTTTGGCTAAATCACCGCTAAACCTGGGTCAGGCCCCAACAAGCCAACACTCCCAACATTCATTGTTACCATGGAACCAAAGAGAGCTACTTCAAAAGAGACCACTGAAAGCAGTACTAGGGAGGTAGTTGAGAAAAAACCTATAGACTTGCCAGTATATGCAGACACTCAACTCTTTATACAAAAGGGGTCAACACTAACATGGCAGCATGCTAATGAAGCTCTTTCGATAAAGAGCATTGAGGAAGATCTAGAGGACAACTCTGGAATCAACACTAGCAGAAAGAAACAATCCCATACAGGATAAGGGAAAGAGAAAGGTTGTTTATAGTCCAGGGGGAGAATAAAGATGCAATATGAAAGTAGATGCAATGATCCTTATGAAAGCAGCTTTAGCAACAAAAGCGAAGAGGAGGCAAAGGATACAAAGAGAAGAGAAAAGGAAGAGAGAAAATCAGAGCTTGCAGGAAGCAGAATTGAGATTGAAGCAAGGAGAAGAAGAACTAAAGGAAGAACGAGAGATGAGGAGGAAAGAACAAGAATAGAAGTAGAAGCGGGAAGAAGAAGAAAGGAAAGGCGCCATAGAAGAAGAAACAATTCCAATACAGGTTGAAGAGCAAGAAAAAACAACCAGCGGTAGAGGAGGAGGGTGAACAGATGTAGGAATGGGAGCTTTCTTAGTAGATTGAAGACTTAATTGAAGTTGCAGATATGGAGTTGGAATTGGAGTTGCAGAATGAGGATGTTGACCTGATGTCGAGTGCACCATAGGTCACCGTTCAGTCTCCATCACCTCCAGCAGCAGAGTTAGATCTAAGGGAAGAAGGAGATGTTGCTCCTCTTGATGATGATCCTGTAATGGACTTGTATAATCTGTCTTATTATGTATTCTAGACGAGAATTATACAATTACAGAGAAACCATTTTATGGATGATCATGCATCACCTGCATTCACTTGAGAGAGGGTGATAATGGTGGACACCAACAAGAATCCAAATTCCATTGTTGAATCCAACTTGGCCTTTGCAGGTGCAGCAAGATCAAACACTTAGTATTTGATGACCAAGAATAAGCAATTGGCACAGAACTTACAGGTTTCTCGGCAAGAGATAGAACAAGTCGGTGCATCAACACAAAATGTAGTCTTCGCATAGGTCTACTTGGAGGAAATGAGAGCAATGTTACTTGGTGAAGTATCGACACTTGGAGAGACCATGTGGGACCTCTATGAGGAGCTCAGTTGTTCACTTGCATGGTTTGCAGTAGCAAAGTAGAGACTTTGTCAAAATAATGTACAAGCTTCCATTGTCGTTGTGCGGGAATGGACAATGCGATACAAAGCGACACCGCTTAACTTTTCAAAGAAAATGAAGCCACAAGCAGAGCTAGAAAAATAAAGAGTTCAAATATTGATTCATAACAAAAAAGAAACTTGCCTCATTCGTTGTAAGTATTCAGGGCTCATATGTACAGTTATATAATAGTTTGGATTTCATGGTAAAAACACACAGGATCCCATCAGTTGGCTCACTCATCGAAGCCAAATGCGGACATCAGGTGAGGCAGGAGATCAAAGAGTACTTGGAGCAGCGGAGACAAATTTCCACCAAGGAGGATTTGGAGATGAAAATATAGAATATGAAAAATTACATCGGTGGTCTTGTCCAGATTAGAACAATGTTTCTCTTGCTCAAGAAGAATGTTAAAACTAGCTCCAAGTCATTATACCCGGATGCTATGGATGCTAGATTCTGCTTCCATCTAGACACCATTACACAGTTTGGGGATGTCATCACATAGTACCGAGCTTGGCACCAATATGTGACTGAGAAGCATCAAGTGGAAGTTGTTGAGCTAGAGTTTCCCCAAACTCAAGCATCATAGTGTTTTGTCTTGTTAGGTTGTCAAGTTTTCTCTACCCTATTTTGTTTGATATGGATATGTGTAAAATGCAATATTATTTGTAATTATTTGTAAAGTGAAATTCCAAGTGTCAATATTGGAATGTGAAGATTCATGATGTAATGTAATGAGTCATTTTGTAAAGAAGTTGAAGATTCATGAGGGGAGCCCAAGAGTCACAAAGGAGAATGTGAAGAGTCACTCCCTTTGTTATAAATATATGCTCATAAATCATGTAAAGGGCTTTTGGGAGCCAATATTTTGGCTAGGCTTAGGCTTAGAAGGGGCTTGGGAGTATTGTGAAGAGCCTTGGCTTCTCTGTCGCACAGAGCGAGTATACTTCTTTGAAGGAGCAAGTGTTCTTGACTTTAATGTTCCATTATTGGGGCTAGTGGTCGTCAATGGTGTATGTATGAATGGAACTTTCACTTATAATAAAAATCAGAGCCAACACGCTTTCATGCATATGTTGTGAATATATTAGGACTATTGTTGTTGTATTTTCAATGTATGTTATTTAACTTATGCTTATAATTATGAACTATTTTGTTTGCATTTGTATGAATCTTGTTGAATGTGTGTTGTTGTATTCATTCATCACTTTAACTTGTGGACTATTCTGCATCTTAACTTGTGATGTCATTGCGCTCATATGTTCCTTTCAAGTTGTGCACTATCACAGGCTTCCAAGGGGCACACTTCCCTTTCCCTTCATGTGTTGGAACCTTCATGCATCGCACTTGACCTTCCGCATAGTCACACACTTTCTCTCAACCAAAGTTACTGTACTTCACTCTACATGTTTTCGTAGTCAAGGAATAACATTACCACCCACTGCTAGGAATCCTACTCCAAATGGTGTGAGTTCTAGTTGGGATTTCATATCGGGGAGATCCCCTGAATGTTGGCAGGTCTAGCAACATCAACAGGTCCTTGTTGGGTGACCAATTTAATATCCTTCTCATTGCTAAATTCATTCCTTTGTGCTCATCCTTTCACTTATTCATTGTCATTTTCACCATAATTCTTCATAAATAAGCCTTGGCAAGTTTATAAGAATCAAGTGGTTTATTTTCATCTATTTTATTTTCTTTTGATGAATTTATTGGGATTATGATTGGTTTACTAATTATAGTTTTGATGAGTTCAATTTATGTAGTTACTAATTTATTTTGTAGCAAAGTTGCAGTACTAGATGGTTACATACATATCATATTGAAATCAAGAGTTGGAGATAACTAAAAATTAGTCCCAGCTTCTCATCCACTTGCCAACTCAGGCTTAGAACCCTCCAAGTCAACACATGAGTGAAATCAAGGTTTTGGTCAATATGTAATACAAGTTGCAAGATACCCAAGCTCCATGTTTGGCATATTTATGGGGATCCAAATGAAATTTGGCATAGGATTTTGAATCCAAGTGTCTCAAGATGGTTTATGATCATTATATTATTCCTAGGTTGATTACAAAAGGCTCTAGCTCATGGTCAAATGTTTTAGTTAAAACCTATGCTAAAATGGCAAAGGAAATTTTGCAAGGTCGATTGCAAGCAGATGAAGAAGAATCTCAAAAATCACAGGCAGGGTTTTTTTCTAGAACATTCCCATTAATTTGACACATATATGGATTCCCTAGAAAAAATAACAAATTGGGAGATATGGGAAATTTTCTAAAATAGATTTTCCTAGACTATGTGTTACAACCGGTTTTCAAATTGTTTTCATCGGATTTGTTAGTTCTAGGTTTGTGTGGGATTGTATCTGATCCTTCCCATTGAGAATTAGATATAAATATGTAACCAATATGGAGGAGTTGACAAGAGTTGTTATCAAACTATTGTAAAAACTCTTATTGCTGCTCTGAATTAATATAAGAGATGTTCTAGTTTTGTGCTAATTTTTGAGTTATATGTTTCTAAGTTTATAAGTTCAATTCAACATCATTCTTTGAGCCAGGAGGTGTGTCAAAGTGGGGAGTGTGTTTGATTCTAGAACATATTACCTCCAAGTCAACACATTTTGACTAGGCTTAGGGGTCTGCCATTTTCATGGGAGTTGGTTCGTAATTGAATGTAATTGTTTGGATGTTTTTTAGGAAAACTAGAGGGAAATTGTGAATATTGTAATTAGATCTACTTCTAAGAAGATATCTCAAGAATGTTTAGTGATTTAGAGAGAATTTATAGTTAGTTATATCTCTTAGAGAATATATGGATCTAGATGATCCTAGAATAAGGGTTTGTTGAGGATTTTGTGGATCTGAACTAATTGTAGTTCAAAATACTCCTCCTTATAATTATGAAAATTGAATACAAATGTATGTAGAAGAAGAAGAGTGAGAGAAGAGTGTCGAGAGGGCCAAAAGAGTGAGGCCAAGTATGTCCAAAAGATTAAAAGGGCCAATTGTATTGTAAAAGGGCTCATGTAATTTTGTACAGAGCGTGTGTATTTGTTGATAGAAAGAACCACTATAATTGAGTGTTCTAAATTGGTTTGTGTGGAAATATTTTATTGATTGTGTGTAAGTGAGCCCTGTAATTTATACTTGAGTGAAGATGTGTTTCAGGTGTTACACTAAAGCTCAAGAGGGATTTCACATAGAGTAAGTGCATATGAGTATGATAAGGTTACAAAATTGTTTAAAGCTCAAGATGGAAAGCATCCGAGAATGTAATTTAAATATAAAGGAATTGATTTCATAGAGGAAGCAGAAATCCTTTGGAGCGGGGTTGAGAGTCCCTTTATAATGGAAGAAGTTATCAAGTGATCGTTGATTGACATAAGTGGATCAACAATCTAATTCAATCGAAGTTACAGAAAATATCATATTGGCGCAATAGAAGTAGAGGAATCCAAATATGGAAGATAGAGAAATAAAAGGGTTGAGACTTAAGTGGAGCTTGCAAACAGTAGGTCGAGATCAGAGCATAAAGGGTGAGAACCAAAGAAGGGGAAAAAATTAGTCTTTAAGGTGTGGACAGAAGTCCAACACTTTATGGCACTAAGAGACAAAACTTGAGTTTTACCAAGCAAAAGTTTTCGTTTGACAATGTCAGGTTGGAGGTTCTATCCTGAAAGGAATAAAAAAGTGCACATATGGGAACAACTAGGATGACTAAGGACCAGGAAAATGAGGTAGTCAACCAATAGTTAAATCATCGGGGTGACATGGTTTATAGAGTGTCAACAATTCATCAAAGGACAGGGATGAGATCTTTTGTTATTCAGAGTCTGTTACCTGGGAAATTGAAGGAGTAGAGAACATAGAAAATACTGAGATGACAAGGACTGAGCAAAGATGGCATGTGGGCCAAGTTTAGTACGAGAAAATAGAAATAAGAGAAAGGCAAGTGGATTCGAGGCCCACACATTTGTTTACATCATCCCAAAATGGAAATCCTGGAAGAAACACTTGAGCACAGAGTTGAGAAAGGCTAGGATGATATGGCTCTCGGTTGACAAGTAAAGCAATAAAGTGAAAAAGTGAGAAAGTAATGCCCAATAGAAACAAAGGAAGTGGACCATGTAGATACGAAGAATTTGTTGAATTGTCCTGGAATGTTTAAAGGGGTGTGCATAAACCAAGGTTATAGACCTGGGTTGCGTAGAATTTAATCAAGGCATTGAGGGCTTGAGTAATATTGTAGACAAACAACAACGACTATTACAAAGGATCTCATTCAAAAAGATAAAGGGATTTAAAGTGGAATTTATCCTGTGCGCTTATTTTATGGTGAAGGCTAAGGCTATGGTGGTTCGACTTATACTTTGAGCCGCATATATATATATATACACACACACACACACCCTTATGGCTCCTCCCAATTAGTTATTAAATAAGAAAGCTGCGCCTAAAAGGGATTTATTTCCCATAAGGGATTAATGGAAGCGTCTGTTAGAATTAGAAGAAATTGGAAGTGTTGATCGATCCTAGCTGATCGTGCATCAAAATTGGTATTAGAGTAGGATTATGACTTGCTTATTTAAATGATTAAAGAAATAATGGAAGTACTAGAAGCAAACCAACAATAGAAATAATAGCAAAGGAGTTATTTAGAGAGTGGAGAAAAGCATTATAGCGGGACCAGATTTGGAGGAATTTGAAAGAGGTAAATTTTATTTTTGTTTTGCAATTCATATTGAGTTTGAAGGTTGATGACCGTAGGGTGAATATTTGAGGAACAAAATTGAATATTTTGGGAGGAAGGAGAGAAAAATGTTCCAATTTAAAGAACATTGAAGAAATGCAATGGTAAAGATAGAGCCAACAAAATTTAAGATATAGATCCCTTGAGAATAAAAGAAGAATAGGTTATATTGAATAATGATGCAACAATTTAGAGGCATGGCAGGTAAACATATTATATTTTAGTTTGATTGAAGAGGGAAGAAAATTGACGTTCTTTAGGAATTATAAAGTAGGAGTGGATTTTGTAAACTAGAGATGATTGCAAGAGGATGAAAGAGTTGACGCTCTCTTGAGGAAGAGTGTTTGAAGAGTATTGAGCATAATTGATTTTGGAGGAGAATTGGTAAGAGGAGTGGACTAAAGGGAAGATTGTTGAGCATAATATCTTGGTACATGTCTTATAACATATGTATGATGTCTTAACTCTAATCATGAAGAATTTTGTTTGCAAGTAGCAGAGAAGAAGATTAGTAGCAACAAGTGTAGTAGTGAAGCTATGACAGAGGAAGAATGAAAGTAAGTAGAGTTCTTAAGTGGAGGAATTATGATATAACCCCAACAACAAGGTGAAATTTGTTGAAGACAGGACAACATAATTCTAAAGGAGAAGTGAGAGGTGAGCAGATAAAGATGAAAAATCCTGAAAATTTTGAAAGATGATGAGAATACGTGCTCTAAGAGAGGGGTAGATTCTATTGCAGAGAACCAGAAGATGACAACATCCAACAGTTGAGGTTTCGGTAGAAGTTGCAAAAGGCAGTTTTGCAGTGAGTGTGGGTAGAATCACCAAGAGAAAGAGAAGAGAAGGATACCAAGAGGAGAACTTGGTACTGTAGAAAGTGGAAAACTTGTTATAGATATGGATAAGGCTTATTGTAGCTCACAGGTAAACAAGGAGAATTCAAAAGAATGAAATTTAAATATTACCACTAATGATCATGTCTACGGTTCAGAGAGGATAAGTCACAATCAAATGAATAAGAATGCTAAAGCAATTGGCATAAAGGAATTGAATGATGAGGAATTTAAGAAGGGTATGGTTGAGTTAAGAGTAGAACTCAACCATTTGAAGAATTTTCTATAGGAAAGCCAGGAAGACCAGAGATATGGTTGGACAATGAATCAGAAGAAGGTTAGATGGCATCCATTGCAAAGAAATCCAAGGCAGAGGATGTATGATAGATTAAAGTAAGAACTCAGAGGAGTTGAATGTGAAATGATTGTTTTTTAATAAACTTTATTTCTTGATGCAGAAGAAGTCATAAATGTTGAGGAAGAATTTATAGATAGCCTGATGGACTATGGTATTAGTTTGGATCAACATGAAGATTAGGCAACTGAGGCATTGAAAGAAGTGCCTTATATTTTTTAATTTGACACTTTGTGTATGAATGCGGGATTCGCATATGATGGTTAAAACTGAAATAATGTGTGTATGCAGGTTGATGAGGAAATGAGACTTATAGATGAGATGTCTAATAGGGAGAAATTTTGTGAGAGTGTGATTATTGACCTTGAAGATGGTAAAGTTAACAGGGAATTTTTTATGAAAGAGGAATTTGAGGGAGAAAAAACCTTAATTTTGTTTCTAGTGGAAGATGAATTAACAACATCTCATGGAAATTATGCAAGTGAAAAATATGGAATAACATCATAAGGTGGAGAATTACTGCATAAAGATATGCTTGAAGACATTTCAATACTAATTGAAAATCTCATGTTAGAGGGAGAAAGCACAGATGAAGATGAGATCCAACTTTTGGAGGAGTGGTTGACAGAAGATCCAAGCAATGCATATTGCTTGGAGGACACATTTACAAATCAAAGTGATTTTGTTGAATTGTATGAGGAGTTGAATTTCTTAGAGGAAAGGATAGAAAGCCAAAGACTGCATATTCAACTTCAAAAAACAAAGTTTGAGAAAATTGCATTAAAAAACAATAAAGAGAGGATTACAAAGTGTGATAAGTGGATTGACATAAGTTTTACAACTCTTAGGATAGAGGAGGATGTTCAACATCTGCAGGATAGTGACAACAATAAATTTCATCCAAATAAAGAGGTTGATAAGGTGATTTATGAATTGTGAATGCTGACGAGGAAGACATCCAGAAGAAGATACAACAAATAGAGTAGGAAATAAAATAAGGAGATGAAACTGACTGAATAAATTTGTATCAACAAAGAAATCGGGAAACAACAACATAAAGTGTGAAATCCTAGAGAATTGAAGCAAACATAGCAGAAACAAGACAAAAAAGTAGATAGGCATCTCCAAACTAAAGTTTGGGACCTAGGATGACTTCATCAGCATATGAAAGCACAAGGTCAGAAGACCATGGATTTTTTTTTCACATTGGGAGTATGACACAAAAGCATCTTACCTCCAAGTCAAGTCACATTTTGACTAGACTTAGGGGTATTTTATTTTCATGGGAGTTGGTTCCTAATTGAATGTAATTGTTTGTATGTTTTTAAGGAAAACTAGAGGGAAATTGGGAATATTGTAATTAGATCTAATTTTAAGAAGAGATCTTGAGAATGTTGAGCGAGTTAGCCATATTTTATATTTATTTAGATATCTTAGAAATAGGTGGATCTAGAGGATCCTAGAATAGGGGTTTGTTGAGGATTTTGTGGATATGAACTATTTGTAGTTAAAATTCCTCTTTCTTATAATTATGAAAACTACAAACAAATGTATGTAGAAGAAGAGGAGTGAAAAAAGAGTGTTGAGACGGCTAGTAGAGTGAGGCCAAGTATTTCCAAAAGAGAAAAATGGCCAATTATATTATAAATAAGGTCAAGTAGAGGCCTTATCTAATTTTGTACAAACTGTGTGTATTTGTTAATGTAAAGAACCACTTTGTTCGAGCATTCTAAATTCATCTGTGTGGAAATATTTTGTTGATTTTGTGAAAGTGAGCCCTGTAGTTTATAATTGAGTGAAAATGTGTTGCAGGCGTTACACTAAAGCTCATGAGTTGTTGCATTTAGAGTGAATGCACAAGAGTATGCATAGGTTGCATAATTGTTTTAAGCTCAGGAGGCAAAGTGTCCGATAATGCAATTTAAATACAATGGAATTGATTTCACAGACAAAGAAGAATTCCTGTGGAGTAGGGTCAAGATTCCCTTTATAGTGGAGGAAGTTATCAAGTGATCGTTGATCAACATCAATAGTCTAATTCAATCAAAGTTACATAAAATATTAGAGTGTCACAACAGAAACAGTGGAATCGAAATCCAGAAGACAGAGACATAAGAGGGATGAGACTTAAGTGGAGCTTGGATATAGTAGGTTGAGATCAGAGCATAAAGGGTGAGACCCAAAAAAGGGGGGGGGAACTTAGTTTTTTAGGTGTGGAAATGATTCCAACACTTAACTGCACCAGGAGACAAAACTTGGGTTTTGTCAGGGAAAAATTGTTGTTTGACAGTGTCGGGCCAGAGGTTCTATTCCGGAAGGAATAAAGAATCACACATATGGGAATAGTCTGGTTGATCAGGCATTGGGTGGACATGGCCATCGACCAATATGAAAAGCACAATAGTGATGAGGTTTAAAGAGTGTCAATAATTCATCAAAGGATGAAGAAGGGAACATTTCCATTATCGAGAGTTTGTTACTTGGGTGATTGAACGAGTATAACATAAAGAAAATACTGGGTAGACTTGGTGTGTGGGCAAAGTTGAGTATGAGAGATAAAAAATAATAGAAAGGTAAGTGGAGTGAGGTATCGCACATTTGTTTACATTGTCCCAGAAGGGAAATCCAAGAAGAAACACTTGAGTGCAGAGTTGAGAAAGGTCGGGATGATATGCTCTAGGCTGACGTGTAAAGCGATCACATAGAAAAGCGAGAAATGAGTGCCCAACATAAACAATGGAAGTACACCATGTGCATACAGAGAATTTATTAAACTGTCTTGGAAGGTTTAAAGGGTGTACATAAACGAAGGTCATATACCTGGGTTACGTAGGAGTTAGTCAAGACTTCGAGGTCTTGAGTACAATTGCAGAGAAATAACAATGGCTATTAAAAAGGATATCATTCAAAAAGGTAAAGGTATTTAAAATGGAATTTCTCCTACGTGCTTGTTTATAGTGAAGGTTGAGGCTACGGTGGTTTGACTTATAGTTTTGGCTGCATATGTATATATGTGGAGATATTTTTGCGCTAGTGGTATAGTTAAAATCTTTTGAATCTGCTAGTTTTCGAAATGGTTTTATATACCCTTATGACTCCTCCCACTTAGTTATTAAATAAGCATTTTGGGATTGAAAGGGATTTATTTCCCATAACGAATTTATGGAAGCACTTGTCAAATTTAGAAAAAATTAGAAGTGCTGATCAAATCCTAGTCGAGCCTGCATCAATGTTACTTCTTATTTCCTATTATACATTTGTTTATTTAGTTATGTGAATTTATTTTCGTCATGTGGGTTTATTTGAATTAAGTTCTTTATTTATTGTTATTTATAGCTAGTATGCATAGTGAAACAATTCACATGAATGATTCACTGAATCAATTATATAATTGAATGGTAAATTCTATAATTGTTTTGTAGCAAGAAATCTCTAAATTTTGATGATTTATAAGTGTTTATAATCATCAAAGTGTTTAATTCCTTGAATTTTTTTACTTTGTTTTGTAGTTATAATATAGAAAAATTTTAAATTAATCTTTCATAGGTAGATTAAAAACTTTGATCCTGCATATATTTTGACTACATCTCACAAGTTTATAATCCTGGATTGATAAGTAAAATCTAATATAAATTGTACATATAATTTGACTAGCATTTTTGACGCCATTTCTAATGAGATGCCAAAGGTATTGAATCCTAGTTAGGTAGATTTCCTTTAAATTACACAACTTGGAAGAGGATAAATGATAAGTGAAAAGGTAAAAAGTGTTCGTCCTTACAATTTCCTAGGCTGAAAAGGAAATCGAGAAGGGTAACCTCAAACCACTTCAACTTAGTAGCTAGCCCTACTGAGCATGAGAGGGATCTCTCTAACTCTCTTATTAGTGATATGACTTTAAAGCAAATGAGTTTTAGGCTAGATATATATATTTGTTTGTTTGTTTGTGAAAATTTGGGTTTTAGGGTTTGTTGAACTTAGGGTTTGGAGCCACAAATAGGTCTAGGTTGTAGGAGTGCAGGAGAAAATATGAGAAGGAGCTAGATATCAGAAGCCATGGTGTATTTAGAATATTTTCAATGTAGTATAGAACAAAAAATGTAGAAGAAACTAATGAGCATAAGTAAACATGATTTCATTAGCTTAGGAAGACATGAACATAACTATGAAAACCTAATAAACAGAGCTTGAGAAACAAGAATTATGTATATTTTACTGTAAGGCATCCATAGAAAGAAGAGATATCATGTAGATAAAGATGTTTTAACTTTTAGAAAACAAATAGAATGAAGAACAAACACCATGAACTCACTGGGCTAGAGTTCCTTGAAAATAGCTACAACAGTTTCTGTATTAGCTAAAAAGATGATTACATGCAAGCCTCCTCCACAAAAAGTTCAACCCTTCTCTCTGTTATGCTCTTAACCTGCAAAATGATACCCAAATACAGAATATGCGAAGAAAAGATACCCAAAACACAGAATAGCAATGATTTTATTATTCAGAGAGTAATGTTCACTTGCCTCTTCGAGGGGGCAACCTCCAATAGAGCAGAGCTCGATTACAAAATAAGACACGATGCTCCTCGCAGGGAGTCTCTATCCTTTATATATGACTCATACATGCAATACCACAGACCAATACCGTGGGTTTTATTAATACCATCTATCTAATACTACGGCCCATTTGCAACTAACTGTGGTTCCGTCATTAATTGTGGATTAACCACTTACAATTATTAATATGGGCTTTATTGACTCTTGACTATGACGTGATCCCATTACATAAATAAGGGGGTTAGGGTGGGACCCTAACACTCTCTCAAAGAGAAATGATACATATAGACTCTCCTATACCACTTGCCCACCTTCAGGAGTCGAATTCCTTGGTGGAGGAACTGACTCCAAGATTCTCTCAACCAACAGGTGAGAGTGAGAAGTTGAAACTCAAACACTTCTTGGAGAGTTTGTTTAGGAGTTTGCTTCTTTTATGAGGTCTAATAAACATCAAAAACAACCTATGATGTACATGTATTCATGCCTACATCACTTAGCCTCGAAATTGGTGCCATTACATAAAGAGGTTTGACTTTGACTAAGTCAAACTAGAGACTAGAGATTTTACACATTGAAATTTACAAATTAAAACACAGAAAAGTGCAGAAGCATAGTGCCAACTTTGAGCTGATTTTGAGGTGCCTTCCAGAGGTCAAAATGAAAATATGAGAGAATGGTCAACTAGCCTTCAAGTCTAGCTTCCATAATAGTTTTAATTTTTGAATTTTGACCATGGGAAGGCCTTCAAAAACCCATTCTCCCAAGGTCACGCAAGGTGCGCGGTGCCTGTCAAAAAAGGGTCCAGAATGCTAGTTTTTTGCCACTTTTTTGCACTTTTCTCCAAAACTGAGCCACCTTTGTAAAATATGAGCAAATGAGTTTTTAGAGGATGGCAAGAGCTTTCCAAAAATGTATACCTTTCTTGAAATAGATGCCTGAGGAAAAAGCACAGTGCCAAGGCGCTGTGTTTCTAGAGCTGCTGATTTTCTGAATTTAGCTAAAAAATTCTCAACAAACTAAAAGTGCTCAAAATTTGCTCAAAATTGGCTGGAAGTTGTAAAAATATGTTTTTTAAGCCCTCATAGATGCTTCAGCAAGCATCTCCAAGTTTCACTCATCTTGTTGGTCTTTTTTGGCTTCCTTGAGTTTGTTTTCAAGCTGCTTTGAGCTTGGTAGTTGTTGGGCCTTGAAATTGTCATTCACTTCCATTACATTTTCACTTATATTTCCATATTGTCACCTTCACTCCACCTCTATTTCATTACATTTATCTCCATTTCATTACATTTACTTTACCATTATCATTATTGGGTCACATTTATGTTTTTCCAAACTTTATTAATTCTTAGCATTTTTAAGTGAATTTATGGTTAAAAATTAGAAAATAATGTGCATATGTTTATACGCAACAAGTGGGATGAGATTTTTAACATGTATAGGTCAAAATGAAGCTTCTAAAAGACCCTTATGTGGCCTCCCAAAACCAAATTCAAATTTGAGTGGAGAAGATCATGGGATCATGAGGATATGTGTCTCATTTCCTATTTGTATTGAAACTCTAAGAAGACATGTGTCTTATAATTTCCTATTTTGATTGTAACTCTAGAGATATGGGGATATATTCATGGACTCTCCTTAATGAGATAGCTTCTCATCTTTTTTTATAAATAGGGGAAGTTTTCTCCTATCAATTTCATGTGTAAAATTGGAGTTATACTCAAGCTTTGAATACAAAATTAGATTGTGGCACCTTACTCATGAATTTTCCTTCATTTTGACTTGGTTTTGCTTACATATGGAGCATCTTGATTTACCATCTCTCACACCTTTAGATCAACTACCTAAAATGTGTGAGATTTAATTGCTTTTATAGATTAAAGTTCATTTGCTTTCTTAGTATTAGTTTTAGAATGACTGTGTAATCTTTGCTTTTCTAAAAACATTTCAATAGGAAAGATTTTTGTCTTTTCCAATTGGATTAATTTTGAGGCAAGAGCTCATAGTTATTTAGTTTCCTTTCATGTTCTGTTATTTACTTTCTTAGATCAAACTATCAATTCATTGTATAATTGAATAAAAGATTAGGCCAAGAAGGTGACTTCAAATTGGGTGATTGAATGTTCAATCTATGCAATCATTGAGCTTTTCCTTTTCGTGCTTCTATATTTGCTTTTAAAATCCTCATTTAATTGCATTAACTGATATTCCTAAAGATCATTCTAAGAAATTGATTTAATCATATTTCAAGATTGAATGGTTGAATATTTAATACATGCAATTACTGAGTTATTTTCTGCACACTTTACTTGCTTTTCTAGGACATTAGAAGTTAAAGTATAAATAGTTGCTTACACATCATCTCAAAAAGGTAACACTTCATAATTGAATGCTGGAGTAACTAAGTATACATTAGTTGTTTTTGATTTCACAAGTTAGTTGAATTTCATTTTCATTATTTGATTTCATAGATTAGATGAATTGGTTTTCGTTATTTTGTAGTTAGATTGATCTAAACTGAAAGACAATTTCTAGCACATACAGTGCACACATGCTTCACAAGTTTATGAAACCCCCGGGTTGACAAATTAAATGATAGGAAATCCCTTTTCCCCAACAGTAGTGGTGCGCCATATGTCTAAGCAACTGATTATCTATGTTTTCCTGCTCAAGTAGCTTCTCCAAGTGTTGATTCACCCCGTTGAGCCAATACTCCTTGTCTTGATTGATCTCAAGAGAAATTCTGTCTTCTAGGTCTATGTCTTCATTCAATAGGATGTGTTCTTCCTCTTCTTGCAATGCCTTCTTCAGGCCTTTTGTTCTTGGCCTTTTCCTCTTACCTTTCCCTTTTGATCCTTCATGCTCACTTGATTCTATGATTTCTTTGCCCTCGCCAACCTGCTGAAATAACTTGGCTTGTTATTTTTCCATCATCAATTCCTTTGCTTTGAGATGACTATTCTCATGTTTAAGGAATGAAATGACATATCTAGCTCTTGCCATATTAACTGTAAGCTCCTTGATTTGATAGTATTTATCTCTGATTGTCTGTTGAATGCTTAAAGTCTGATCCTCTGCCTCTAAATCAACTAGCTCAAATGCATGCTCAATTGTGTCTTTATCATTCGTTGTCGGTCCCTCCTTTGTTGATGAAGAAGGCTTAGCCCCTTTCTCACCATGATAAGAAAACACAAGCATCTGTCCTCTCTTGTACACCTTAGTCACCTCAGGCTTAGGTACTTGAGTTTTCTCAACTGATTAGCTAGAGGACCCCACTTCGATTTGTTGTTTTGGTATGCTAGAGGTTTGAGCTACTACATTGGCCTCATGCCATTTCATGGTGGTTTCCAAAAAGGTTTCCAAAGTCATACCTTTCTCTGCAAGCTGGTGAAGGGCTATAGTCTTGAGCAGACTATGATGAAACAGGCTTGGGTAGTGTTCCTTGTTCTTCATTTGTATTTTCTTTGAAATTTTGGAAATGCTCCTGAATAGGTAGTTACACATGTTGAGTGGCTTCTGAGAGGTGAAGTGCATTAGGAGGCGAAAATGATAAGCATACAACTTGGAGAATCTTCCTTCACATGTAAAGAACTTCATGATAATCTTCATCAAAGGGGCATATTTCTCCAATAAGTATCTGAAAGGCATAGTGTGATCATGTTTTTCCCTGTATGGTGTTTTTAAGAAAGGCTTGTAATATTCAAGATCTAGGTTCATTCCCTTGAACCAATATTCACCATTGTTTGGTAGCCCTGTTGCAAGTGAAATGGAGGCCACTGAAAAAATGAATTCAACACCAGCAATAACAACACTTTCACCCTTCAACTGAGTTGCCACCCAATCTGTTAACTACTCCTGAAAACCCACCTCACTCACCCTTTTGCAAAACTCCAAGCAATGTACATCTTCAAAGAACTGTTTGATGAAAGGATATGAGTTGATTTCATTGCAATTTGATGGCTCATATCTGAGGATTTTCCCTCCCTTATGATGTCTTTTCTGCTCTGGTGAAGATTCTACCTCCATGATGACAAAAAACCCTAGCAGCAGGAAATGAGAAAAAGTGTGAGGTATGAATGAAAATGAAGTGATGTGAAGGTGGAGTTTGACAAAATGATAGAGGAGGTTTTGAAAGAGGTGGAAATGAACTTTGGAAGCTGATGAAAATGAGTGAAAAAGAAGTGGAAGAGTGATCTGATTGCAAGGAGGAAAAATAGAGTTTGTAATGAAAAATGCCCAAAATCCTCTAGGAATGAACTAGGGTTTTACTTTTGGAGAGGTAAAATTTTGCTTTGAGGTTGATTGAGTGGTTAAAATGTTTTATTGAACATGTATACAGGTGTAGGGAAACATTTTACATGTTTAGAAACCAAAAAATAAAAATGGCCATTATCACCCTATCATTTCCCATGAAAAAATTCACTACAAAGCATAATTTGAAGAATCATTGGCATGAGATGATTTTGAAAAGAAAATGAGGGAGAATGATGGTGTACTTACTTTTTTCTTGGCTTAGAAATCAATGAAATTAAGTTTGCAAGCCAAAAAATGGAATTTGGGAGAGATTTGGGCGTTTTATGGACACTCTGCCCTGTGCGCAGCGCCTTGTTCCTGTGTATAGCGCCTGTGCGCAACACAGTTTCTTTGTGCGCAACGCCTAGTCTTTGTGTGCGGTGCCTTGTTCCTGTGCGCAGCGCCTCAAGGTTTTTTCCAAATTTGCCTAAGAAACCGACTTTTTCTCTCTTTTGGATGGGAGAGCTCAATACTCAAGAGTGAATAGGAGGTAAATGAACCAAGTTTGGGGGCTTTTGAGTTTATATAGGCAAAATTATTTCTCTTTTTAAAAAAGAAATGGGACCCACAAACCTTTGAAAACTGATTTTTCACTTTTGAAAACAGAGTTACCTTTATAACTGAAACCTGAGCTACCTTTTCACTTTCCTGAGTGCTGGAACTTCTTCTTCTGGAGATTTTTGACCATGAGAACATGATGAATGCATGATAACTCACAAATCAATACCCAAGAGCTACTTGTCATGCTCTATTCACTGTTGGATTTATTTATGAAAATGATGGACCTTGGAAACCTTAGCGACCTAATGGATGATTTGAAACTAAATGGAATGATGATGATGACTGACATGTTTTTATTATGACACCTCCATAAAATGTGATAGTTGACTAGCATGAGTGAATTTCCAAAAGGCTGACCTCATTTCTAGACTGACCAAACAATGACCAAATTGTGTTGTGTAAACCTAGTGACATGAAATTTTTTATTTTGATAGTCCTGACAAGCATTGTAAAAGCACATTTGATCCAGGTGACAGGCTAACAAGACTGACACTAACAGAAAGAACCATCACAATGAAACCACTATTGTGGGTTTATCCAAAACCTTGGTTGTTCCTTTCATTCAAGTGTGTTTCTTTTCATACAAGTGTGATGCACTTTAATTATGCAATTAGTTTTAATTCATTTGCTTTAAAAGTTAAGATTTCAATCAATTTTGGATATTGTAAGAACCCCAATGTACTAATCCATGTGCTATACATGGATTATCAATCAACAATTCAAGCATGATCAAAGATTCACTGATTAAAGAACAATTTTACTCCAAGAACTTTCTCAAATCCTAGTAGTAGTTTATTTTTCTACCTCAATAGAAGGGTAAAAGTTTCATGAACGACATCCAAAATAAGATCTAGAGGAGACAAAAGAATCGTGGACCATATTCAATGGATATAAACCATCTAAACATGAGATAAAGGAGTCCATGATATAAATATCATCAGATCCTTTATGCATCCAAGATATCGACCATATAATAATAGAATATATGAATGGCATGAAAGAAGAGGACATACAAAAAGGCCTGAATGAGCAAGTGAACAAAGGGCATCATAACTATTGAACTTTGATTCTAGACAATTATTACAATAGAGCATCATTCTCTTCTTTAATAACTCTTTCCATCACATCAATCAAAGACGTCGTTCCTCATGTTTTATTATACATTAAAGCATATATTTTAAACTTGAATATGAATACATTTGTAATTATACTACACACATGGCTCCACTATAAATACTTCGACACTTGAGAAAATGTTTCATTTTTCAAGTAAAGTAGGATAATATAATAAACAAATGAATAAACTAGTAAAGAGAAAGATAAGTCCTATTGTGAAAACCAGTTTACTGCCGCAATTGGAAATGAGCTTTGCTTGAAACTAGGAAACTAGCAAGCGGATTTCACAATAAGTTCTATAAGTTCATGTTGGTTCCAATATTTTATTATGGTTCTTCAAAATCATTTTAGTTCTTTGCTCAACTTGGCTAATATAGGATTACTTAAAGCCAACCTTCCAATAGATCTTGTCACATTGACTTCAACACCTTATATGGGACCGACATCATAGTTTCTTTTGAGTGCCTTGGAGTTTGCATACATCACTAGAAAATTTCCTTGCTAACAACAAGGGAATACCTTAATGTCTCTTGATTATTAGATATTGTAGGTAACTCAACTTCAACATAGTTATTTTTACATGTTAGAATGCACTCTGGTACCTTCACACTCATGTATACTATCGATGGGTTGTCTCACATTGATTAACTATTATCATCAATGATTGGTAACCCAGCGAATTCTTAATATGTTCGACTTCAAGTGAATTCATTCACATAGATAGAATTGTATGTATAGGGTTTATATCTGAAGACTATATGGTTTATGATATTAAAAATGACTTCCAGCAATTCTTTTTTCCTGTAGCATCATGTTCGTATATTATTGTAATAAAAGTTAGCATGTAGTTTCAAACAATCATGTGGTATAATTCAATTTTTGGAAGCCACCATAGCTCCTCGTCATTTATTTTCTCTTCCAACAGTCAACTGATTTGGATCAACACTCACAATTAACATTAGCCTTGCTTATTTTTATAATTTCACGTATTCTTTTATTCATCTTTAGACCTCAATTAGCATACATAATATTCCATGGGTTTTGCTTCGTCATAAAATACCATTTTGAGCTCAATACAAAGGTAAACTTGAGGAAAGTAGCACCCTCATTGGTTTGTATACACATACAACTCTGAATTCAAATATGATGGTTGGAGGATGTTTTACAAGATAATGACATGCTTTGGAATGTATTACATTGCAACAAATTTAAACTAGGCATTCAAGGGAAAATAGTCAAAGTAAAAGTAAAAAGCACAATTTTAGTAGCTAGATAACAGTCTCTTTACAGGTTCTGAAAATTTTTGTAGTAGATTATTTGCAAGGACAACATTCGACATCATTTTCAAATTGAAGGGACCAAATTGGAAAAATCCTGGATATGCATTTTTGCAGAATATAATAGTTTGAGTGAGATATGGGAAAATTTTCAAAAAAATGCAAACTTGAGGAATATCTGAGCAAGTTTTAAGGAAGATTCTTACTTTTTACCATTGTGCACGAATAAAATTGGAATTAATATTTTTGCACAACAACCTATTTTCTTCATCAAAATGAAATTATGAGGGTGTATTATTGTAAATAGGTAAAAATACATTATCTCCCTTTTGAAGCACTCAATTTGGCCTTAAATTGAGTTTGTGGTGTATAATTTTGTGCAACATTGGATAATATGAAAGATGAAACATGACAGAAATTGATTTGACTATATCTTGCAAAATTTGCATTAATTTATGTCAAAATTTAGATGATAAATTCATGATGGTATGATAACTAAATAAAGAAAATTTCAAGAAATTCCAATTTATATTTTTCAAGAAATTGGCCACTGTCACCTACAACTATTTCTCATTTTTCTTTAGATTCATGCATCCATTGGCTGTGATGTTTTGTGAGAAGATGCATAATAATAATGGTAACAACCTCACCAAATTTCATGAGAAACCAATTTGTATTTTGCGAGATATTGGCTTAATAAATCTACTACAAGAAATTAATTACCAAAATGTCTATAAACAAAAAGCTTATTTCGACCATCCATCAATAGCTCATCATTTGAATTTGGTTTTAGCATTCTCAGATTTCCACAAACAACATGAATAACCACTACCAAAATTTTCAACCTTTATAATATGTATTCTCTTTAATTGGTTTTGAGCATATTTCCTTTCATATCATGTAGCCATAGTTCAGGGATTGTCTCTCAGATCATCATACAAAGAGGTAAAATTAGGTAAGAAATCTATCTTTCTGAGTAGTCATCTAATGTGGATTTCATGTACATAAAACTTTTGAATCTTTCCATTACTTCACAAGTCCACTTCCTTACCTTTCATACCCTATTGTCCATCCATCATCATCCATTACACTAAGACCTTGATAAACTCTCCTATACCCTTGTTGCATGAGGGCATTTCCTTCTTTTCCCATGATTCAATTCAAACATTCTATATGCAAGTCGTAGTCCAAAAGATGTTCAATCCATCAAGTAAGTAGAGTCCTCTTATTTTAAATGATAAAAATAGAGTTTAAAACTTTTCATTATCTTTGCTAAACATGATGTCTTAAAGGGACAATGATTTTTAGCTATGAAAAGACAATACAAAATTGTCACATGTGAACAAACAACTATTCTGATTTTCCAAGAAATGATATAAGAAAACTAACTTATTAGCTCTATATAGTAATTCATTGATCAGAATACCTAAATCCAAACATGAGAGGATACATGGATCAAATTATTTTAATTTTGAGAATGCTAGCTATCTCTTTGGTTTGCATGAGGAAATCCAAAATCTCTGGTGTGGGGGAGATGTTGGGCCCCTATTTTGACATGATTTCGAAGATTAATTTACCTAATATTCTATAAATTTCCCTTTATTCATCATTCATTATTATCTTCAATACCGTATGCCTATTCTCATATCATACAAAATTCATGAGACATCTGCATTAATATGAATTATTTCCATGATTTGATGGTTACTTATAATGTTAATCATTTTTTCCTAACTTGATTATAAAAGTTTGTTGTTTTCCAGATTTTTTGTAGCTACATAAACCTGTAGCAAACAGTTGAAGAGGTAGTTTTTCCACGTCATCTATAAATTGATGAAAATGAATCAAGAAAATATAAAGCATGGGTTTTTTGCATAATATAATCGTTTAGGTGAATTGTGAGAAGAATCCTCAAAAAATACAAAATAGGGGATGTTTGGATGAGGTTTCAAAAGGGATTTATTAAAATTGTTCCCTGAAATTTACACATCCATGTTTGATTAGCAAGTCTTGTGTATGACTTTGGGCACAGGGACTTTAGGAGGTTTTATGTCATTTTATTTTTTTATTATCTTCACATGATATATGATCTCCATATAATCTTCATATGATCTCCATATAATCTTCATATGATCTTCACATGATCTCCATTATCCTAAATTTGGAGGAAGGCAAAGGATAAAGAGAGGTTGAGTGTTAAGCATATTTTTATGAATCAAATGTAGAAGATTTCCATTTGATCCTTTGATTATATCAAACAACAATTTTCACTTTTCCAATGTGTGAGTGTTGATTCAAGTTTAAATTTGTAGCATATTAGTAGTGTTCACCAAGCCACGAGGTCCCCTTGAGTGAAGAGTTCATTATTTCTATTTTTTCTACTATTTACTTGTTTGTTTTAGTTGTGTGGTTTACTTCCTTTCAATTCCTTTATTTTTTGCAACTTATAATTTTCATCATTGCAATGCACTTTAAGACCACAAGAAATGTTGACTAAATAAGAGATTATTATAGTTCTAACCAAATAGTAAATTATGTAATTGCCCTACAACAAGGAATCTATGAAAGTTAAGGATTTAGAAGTATTTAGAATCGTTGTTGTGTTTTTACTACTTTAATTTCTTAGGATACTTAAGCTTTGATCCTTTACATACCATGCATAGCATCTCATAAGTTTACAAACTTGGATTAATGATTTAAATGTAACGGAATTTTGAAATCAACATAACTGGCCAATAGACCCTTAAAACAAAATTGTGTATATAGTTATAAAGAGATAAAGTTTTAGAAAATGTGGGTTGGTTTGGATGAGAGAAGGCATGCCATAACACTAGAATTTGTGGTATGGATTTTCTTGTAGGTACGTTTCCTATTGAGGGTTTAAGATATGGTTGGAAGGAATGCACGCTTTACCACAAGGATCAATTTTTTTTACAATTTGAAATCATTTAGTTTGGATCCAGTGATGGTAGGCTCATTTGCTTAAGTTCATGGAGATTCTATACATATCACTTGAATGGAAAGTGGAGAATATATGCTAGATATACTATGCATAGTTTATGTGCAGTGACAAATATGATTAGGCTCAAAAGGACTTCTTGTAGACAATAATGTTGAGAAGGTTATGTGATTTGGTGCATCATAGGCATGACTTGAGATTGTAGACAATAGTGCTTTGAAGGGCATAGTGGGGCATGTTAGCTAAGCATTACTTATTCCAACAATTCCACAATAACAATTGGTTTGTGTAGCGACAATTTGTTTGTGGTCTTAGACATTGAAACCAATTTATCTACTATTTCATGTTTAAATAAAATGGGTGAGAACCCCTACCATAAGAAACATATGTCTCAAGGTGGATGTTTAATTATTTATAGAAATATTTCATTTCACTTGGTGGTAAACATTCTTGGTAGCAATGTGAAATTGCCATACCATTGGCATGTGTGTTGATTTGTGATGTGAAATTTCATAGGTGGGAGTGGAGCAACACTATGAAAGATTTGTGGAATCAAGGGCTAATGCTATAAAAGAATTTTTATAAATTCTTTTAAAAAAATTGGATTTAGTCAAAAGGTTATAAATTTTGGTCAATGAGGTATAAGGAATAAATAAAAATAGAAAAAAAAAAGTTTGTTACTTTTTTTTAGTATATTCCATTTCTTAAAGGTATTGGATGAAATTTTGACCATAATATTTTTCTTTATTTTTTGTTTTCCCATTATTACAATGGAAATCCCACTCTTTGAAGAGAATGTTATGGCATTTCTCACTCCTTGTGTGGTGAGACTACAAAACCAATTCATCCATATATATTATTACACACAATTCACATGTGATTATCAAAGAATTCAATCACTGCCTTGATGTTGATAAGCACTCAAGGTGCCAATCATGCTACCCTCTTCATGTGAAGATCAAATTGCATGTCATCAATTAAATTATGAATATCATTCATAAGGTTTTCCAATGATTGGATGCATGATAATATTGCCTTGATGTTGAAAATCACTTAAGGTGTTGATCACATTTCCCTCTTAATGTGAAGACCAAATTGCATGTCATCAATTAAATTGTCAAGATCATTCATAAGGTTTTCCAATGATTGGATGCATGATAATATCTGAGGACAAACTAGGGATGCACTTTCTATCAAAGCTGAAAGTATGGTAGTTGGATGCAATATCAAATGTGGCTCAAGTATTATTCCCTCAAATTTATTTTTCAACGTTTTCTAAATATTGGTGTCAAAAGAAGTGTCTTGGGTATATACTATCCCATTGGGCCATTAAAATTGAAATTAGCAGTTTATAGGAAAATTTTATTAAGAGAAAGATCACGGAGATATGTTAAAATCCTAAATGTTGATACTTTAAGATACAAGGCAGATTCATCATCCTATTTAACATGGGCACATCACAAGTTTCCAAGCCCTAAGACTAATTTAGTGCTTGAAGAAGTGTAATATCTATTTTCTTTTTGTATCTTATTAATCTCTCAAGATAAAAACATTAAATTTTTAAATTAACAAAATGTTGAATACTTTACATTGGATTACATTCCTAGTAGTGCCAAGAACATGACACATTTTAAGGAGCTATACTTTTTTTATAAGTATTTTTTTTAGCTTTCAAAGTTTCAACTATAAATATCTTGTTAAACATTTGGAAATTTATTTTTAATTGTGTATAATAAAATGTAATATTTTTCATGTAAAATATTTGATCTTGTAAAAATTTAAATGAATATTCATTTTAATCGCTAAAAACATGGAGAGAAAATGAAAAAAAAAAAAAAAAAATCCTAGTAGAAAATATTATCCCCTTAAATTTTATAGGAATACTAGAAAACAAGAAGTCATATAGACATCTAAAGGTTTAAGACCGTGAATAACAATAAAATCATGGAAACATGGCACCAAAGTTTCAAAGGAGAGTTATAAAACTATTAACTATCACATGATTTATAAATATATGATCATACAAAATCACTAAGAAACCGTTGCATTTATACTTAAGGGACAATTTCCAAAATGTATCCAATGTAAGGGAGTTTGTGATGCAGGAGCATTCAACTCAAGGAAAATCATTGTATTTTAGTAGACATAGGGGTATTGTGTTTCCAAGGGAGTTGGTCTCCTAAGTGTGAATTAATGTAATTATTTAGGCTTTTGAGTGATTTTAATGAGAATAGGATTTAATTGAATATAGTGAGGCATATTTGTAAATGTTCTCGAATGTAGGAGAACATGAGGGATTTAGGATAATTGAGAGAGGAGAGGATTTGAGAATTAATTGTAAAACTCAGATTAGGAGTTAGTTCATGATTTTATGGATTAGAGAGGATCCTTAGGGATGAGGAAGAGATTTTAGGATTTTGTTGAGGAATCTATGGATCTAAACCAGGAATTGGTTTTAGAATCCCTTTGTATAAATGTAAGCCTAAAAGGCAAAGACAGAGGTTAGAAAGTAAGAAATTAGACAAGCTAGATAGATAGCTAGAGTGTGGTTTTAAGCCTACGGGCAGAGTGTAAACAGAGGCCACTGATATTAGAACATCAAGCCAGAGAGACAAAGATCTCATTCTGTAATCATTGTTTATATTTATTAATATAATCAACTCAATTCTGAGTTCGAATGTGTGTTCGAGTGTTGAATGATGAGTGATGACTGAATTGGAATTCAGTATAAATATGTGTGCAGGCAGAGTCGAGGCGAATACACAGAGGAGGAGAAGAGACAAAGGATCTTAATGGGCGTTGAACGATTGCAGAACCAAGTAATGGCCGAATTGTTCGTGAGTAAAGAACTCACAGAGTTAGCCAGGAGGAGTGTGCAGTGGAATAGCGAAAGGAAGAACCTTTGAAGAAAACCAAAACCATAGAAGAACTGAAGAAATGGCGAAAAAAACCAAAGTAAAGAGGCGGACAAAAGGATGAAGAATTGTTGCACCGTAGCCGTTGGATCTTATTGATCAACGGCCAGGATTATATCGCATCGCAACTTTTTAAGTGAATGAACCCTGGTCTTAAGCAATTCCAGATTGCAATTAAGCGATATCAAGCGTGGACCGTCGAATCAGAGGAAGAAGATCAATGGCGGAGATTCAATCTAAGTACTAGCGGAGAGAGAAGATGGGAATTGATCTGGACCATAGGGTCTAAAGACCTCGTCATCCAACGAATATCGGGCCGTAAGTTGATCAAGTGTTAACCGTAAGGAGTGGACCCAAACTTTTATAAGTTTGGAGTTTATAATTCCCATCGGGTCTGAAAAGGTGTTAACCCTCATGTAAGTTGTTCACCCGAAATCGCTGTAGACCGTCGGATCAAGTGGATCTTGATCAATGGTTGTAAAGCGTCGGGAAAATCTATTGATCAGGAAGGAGTATAGTCGTCGGATCGAGGATAAGATCAACGATGGAGAAAGGTCGCGACAAAGACATTGAGAAGGCGGACCCGATAAGTTATAGGGGCGTGGTTAATAATATTTGAGATCCGATATTTCGTTATTGCATATCGGATGCGATAGAGCCCAGTGTTAACGAAACCCCGTGAAGGAGCGATTAGCGATTGCGATAAAGGAGCATGCATCGATAACTGTGCAGAGGCTGTATAAAAGGCAGAAAATGTATGTTTTGTGTATGATTCCTTTGTAAATGGGTTATAATGAACTAAGCGCAGATATAAGGGTTCATGTGGTTAAATTATGTATAACCAAGCATAAAGAGGGGAAAGGTTATATATATGCGGTTAAAGGGATAATGAAGGTTTAGAAGCGTGAATAAGTCTCGATATTAACATTAATGAAGATTATGAGGAGTTTTAAAGTTCCGATAGGAAGGATTTAATGAAAGGCTTTAATAAAGTCCTAAATGAAGGCTTGAGGGTTGATAAAGTCCCGATACATGCATATTGAAGGAAGGGTTAGACTATGTTGGGTTTTAATAAGACATTCCGCATAGAGATTTATTGAAGTGGGCCTTAACCCTTAATTACAAAAAATTTAACTCGGCAGAGAGTTAAAATTCCTGGGACAGACAGGCTAGGTGCATAATCCATGCACACTGTGGGAAAGCAGGGGTAACCCTGCGTCAATTTGGGTTAGAACAATAAACTTGCTCAGATATGTGTCTAGTGTCATGATAATAAGAGATAATGACAATAAAGCTTCTGGAATCTTAAGCTAGAAAGCATCCCATTCAAAGGAGTGAAAGGCACTTGAGACTACCCTAAGAAAATTCAAGACATGATTAAGTACACAAGTCTTCAAAATGTGTATTATAAGAGACCTTGGAGATTATAATAGGGTCATGCTTAAGCACATCAATTACTGTAATATGTTGTTTAGTTACACTGATAGGCATATCTATTTTGAAATAAGATTTTGAGAATCTTAATTTAATTATCAATAATTATTAGATGGTTGAAAACAATTTAACCTTAATGGAAGATTATAGAATATTTTTATTAGTAGTCAAAAATCAAAGGTTGAGATTTATCTCACAAGTGTTATATGAAATGGGCATATATTATTGATAAGTCGAGGTATTGTAACAAAGCCTATTTACAAGTTAAGAATCTCCATAATAAAGTGGGAGTGAATCTTCATGGTTAAAAATCTTATTACATGTTTTATATATATATATATATCTCATATATTAATTTTTTATAATTAATAGTATAATAATCATTTAAAATAAAGTTATAATTTAGTTAATTTTTGTGATTGTTTTTTAAACTTTGAGATATATCATGAAGTGTTATAATGTTTATCGATTTTTACTAGTCATTTTGTTTATATAGCTATGTTAGTAGTTAGCTATGTGACCAAGATATGTATGAGTGTTCGATGATGGGTTCTAATGTTTATATTAAATTTGATAATGTAAAATTGTGACAAAACCCACGATGCATTAGGAATAAATTGTGTCATGTACAATTAGTGTGGGACATAATGTGTGAAAAATTGTTCAATGATTCCTTACCTTTCTTAAAGTTTAATAGATGAAATTCGGTCTCATTAAATATTTTCTACCACCGCCACCATATAATATGTCAAGAACACACTTGGCATTGAGAAGACCCAAAATAAACTTACTAAAGTGGTAAGGTCCAAAGCTTTTTAGGTTGTATATCTACGTGTACTTTTCTACCCTTGTGTGGTAATTCAATTAATGTATTGTATTTTATGTTTTATGGTTTCTCTCATGCCAACACTATTGAATGTGAAGCTCCAAAATGTTAGGGCATTGGCCGTAACAAATGAACTCTATTGACGACTCTACTTGTTTTAAATAAAAAGATATCTTAGTTTGATTTCATTATGGTTGATAATGCGTTGCCAATCTCCATTGTTATACCAAATTTTAGAAGGTTAAGTGAATTTTGAAAGTTTAGTTTGAAAAGTTAAGTGAAATTGGAAGTTTAGTTTGAGAATTTGATAGTTGAAATATATGATTTGTTATTAATTCATCAATTGAATTTTGTTATTTTATTTCTCAATTCTCTTTTCTTTTACAAAACTTCCTTAATTTAAAAGATACATCAAACAAAATAACAAAACAAACCTACTTAAAATTAATTTATAGAATAAAACCTATCAAAAATAAATATATATATATAGATAGATATAAACTATTTTTATAAAAATAATTAATATTAATAATAACATTGTTAATGTATATACTCTGCTGCTTTAAATTTAAAATTATAAAATTTAAATTTTATAAGGGAAAACAAATATACTTTTAAGCATTAAATTTATTAATATATAAAAATATTATAAAAATCACATTCTCAACCACCTAGTAAATACAACAAAATCAAGCCTCAACATTCCTTGTTGAATACACCATGATCGGATGCGAGTGTGCGTAAGAGGTATTAATAGAAAGGAACGTTTACTTGATGCCACTCGTGTATATATAACAGGGTGGGGTATTTTTTTAATTAATTTTTATATTGTTGTATTGATGATTAGATTTAATGTTTTTTTAAGATATTTTGCATTATACTAAATAAAGATTATACAGATCAAAATATTGTGTTATTGGTTTATTCAAAGGGAAATTAAATTGGTAATATAAGTTTAAAGTTTTAAAATGTTAAATTGGTAATATAAGTTTAAAGTTTTAAGATGTTAGATTTGAAATTTTTGTGATCTATAATGTATATATTAGTTTTTCGGATTAATTACATCGTTGAGATTGGGTCGACATTTGGAACCAGCTAATGTGGTTCATCTTCAGGGCAAGGTGAGAAATCAGTGGATTTGAGGGAATAAATAACAAGGGTGCATCACTACTCAGAGTTAGTCGTTGGAAATTAGCCATTAGGTAATTTGTTAAATTGTTTAATAATTTAGTTGTTATGTAATAAATAAATATTATGTTTCGATATTATAATTTGATAATATAAATTTAGCTAGAAAATAGATGTTGTATGATAAATAAATATTATATCTCGAGATTATAGATGGAATAATAATTTTAATATTATATTAAATATTATAATAATATTGTTAGTTAGGATTTGACCCATAATATTAGAAACTAGCTGTTATGAAGAATTCATAAGCGAAATCATCTATAACTAATTGATTAAATAATTTAATATTATTAGTTGTAATAATATTAAATCTAATCAATAATGTCTTGATGGTATTCTTATTATTATTATGATTATATAGACTTATTAGTTTAGAACTATTATTGTAAAATTTTAAATAAATATATTAATTTACCACTGATTTCTCACCTTGTCCTGGAGATGAACAACATTAGTTGGTTCGAAATGTCGACCCAATCTCAATGATGTGATTAATCCAAAAGACTGATATATAGTTTTAAGATGGTTAAGACCTTGTTTAACTAGAGTATTTTGTAAATAGCAACTTATAAAATCAAGTTGGTTGTTAAACTTTCGCATACATTGACATGAGAAGACAAAAAAGACTACTAGTGACGCAAGAAAAAAATCGGTGACATATAAGAACTATTGGGTAGAATCTCCAGGCATTTGTGCTCGTTGGTCAATACCCTCATCCGAGGAGAAGGAGATGTTGCCTAATCCCCTGGCTAGAACAGTTGGCTTGCCATCTATACTATCAATTTTTTCCTCTACTTTTGCCAATCTGATATAGTTCTCTTGCTATACTATTGTTTGTAATATTTAAATATTGTTTAACCTTGTGTCAGCTGGCATCATATCAAGATAGGAGAACATCCTCTCTTCCGCATCATATGAAGATAGGAGAACATCCTCTCTTCCGCACCCTCCTTGAAAAGATTTAATAAATTGAATGAAATTTTATTTTTATTTGTAGTAAAGGTTATAGAAAAAGTATTATAGGTGATTTAATACTTTCTTGAGTTAAGTTGAAAATTGTATGTCCCACATCATCAAAAAAGTTTATCAATATTAGAGCTTTACATAAGTTTAAAATTGACTAACCTATCTAACGTGACGTGTAATGTGTGTGTAACAGTTCCATCAAACTCAAAAGTATAAAGTACCTTTCAAAGTGACTATGAAAATTGTAAGCAGGTTTACAATGAGGTAACTCTCTGTAGGAATTTACAGGGTAAGTTCCTCAGACAGAACACCAAAGGACACCGCTCACAAACAGATCGCAGATCAATACACCAGTAATTTTGACGTGGTTAAAACCCTCAAAGAGGGAAACAATCCACGGCCTGAGCCAACGCGGCCACTTCAGGCAATTTATTAATAAAAGAATGAAAATTTACATAAGCTTCTCTCATGAACGGTTAACCTACAAATGACCCTCCATGCTCTTTAAATAGAGATCATGGACCAATCGGGTGTTAAGCCACGAATCAAGTGTAGGTAATACCGAGGAGAGAATGAACCGTCGGATCACTACATATCGTGACCGTCGGATTGTAAGTTACAAAATGTACATAGTAAAGAAACACACTTTACCTAACTCTATACCTAACTCTATACTAGACCAAGTTGTACTTAACTATTTCCTATGTGTCGGAATATCCTAACATCCCCCCTTAAGAACAACTTGGGATAGGATTGAAGAATTTACAAATATGACACAATAGGAGAAGGAAGGAGGCACTAGAGCCTATCCCCCCTTAGTGACAACTTCCTGAACTCCAACCATAAATCGAAGTTTAGTGAACTTCGCCTCTGTGAGAGCCTTTGTAAAGATGTCTGCAACTTGATCATCTGTTGAACAATATTGCACTTCAAGAACATGGTCATGAATGAGATTTCTGATGAAGTGCATGTGCAGTTCAATGTGTTTGCTGCGCTAATGTTGGATTGGATCTTTGCATAGTTGAATGACACTTTGATTATCACACCAAAGTGTAGTCGGATGCTGCTGCTGAAAGCCAAACTCTAACAGGATCTGACGAAGCCACAAGGCTTCCTTACTAGCTTGTATAGCACCACGATACTTTGCTTCTGCTGAAGAAAGAGAAATGGCACCTTGTTTCTTGCAAGCCCATGTAATAGGTCCTGAACCAAGAGTGAACACATAACCTGCAGTAGACTTCCGATCATGAGGGTCACCAGCCCAATCGGAATCAGTGAAACCAACCAATAGAGGAGATGCTTCGGCACTGTAATGAATCCCAAACTGAACTGTACCTCGAACATAACGAAGTATTCTTTTAGCTGCTTTCCAATGACTTTCATGTGGGTTTTGCATAAACCGAGCAACAAGGCCAACAGCAAAGGAAAGGTCAGGACGAGTATGGGTTAGATACAAAATTTTTCCTACAAGTTGACGGTATAAGGTAGCATCAACTTCAGGAGAAGTACAAGTGACTGAAAGTTTGACTCCAGACTAAAAGGGAGAAGGGGCTTACAGTCTTCCATGTGAAAATGGCGTAGAATATCACAGCCATACTTGGATTGGGAAAGGGAAATACCTTCCTTGGATTGCAAGACTTGAAGACCAAGAAAATAATGTAAGTGTCCTAAGTCTGTCATTTCAAACTTCCTTTTAAGGCTAGACTTCACATGGTTTATAAGGTTGGGATCACTACCAGTTAGGATAAGATCATCAACATAAAGAACAAGAATGATAAGAGACTTGCCCACTTTCTTGGTGTAGACAGTATTGTCAGAATGACACCTAGAAAACCATTTTCTAAAAGAAAGTTATCCATTTTTGCATACCAAGCTCGAGGAGCTTGCTTGAGACCATAAAGGGATTTCTTACGTTGACATACAAGGCTGGAGTATGTTTGTATAAAGCCAATAGGTTGTTCCATATATATTTCTTCATGCAAGTCCCCATGCAAGAAGGCGGATTTAACATCCATCTGATGGACTTCCCATTTGAAAGAGGCAGCAAGGGAAAGAACAAGGTGGATAGAGTTCATTTTGGCAATAGGGGAGAAGGTTTCAGTATAGTCAATGCCTTCAACTTGTGAAAAACCCTTAGCAACAAGACGAGCTTTATGTTTATCAACTTTCCCATCTGGTCCATACTTGGTTCTGTAAACCCATTTGCATATAACAAGTTTTCGTCCCTTTAGTAGAGGAACAAGATCCCATGTATCATTTGCCAATAATGAATGATATTCTTCATTCATAGCTACTTCCCAATCTGGATGGCTTGAAGCTTCTGCAAAGGTGTCAGGATCATAATTCACTGAAGCTTGAGCCAGTAAAGAAGAGGCTCTCTCGAACTGAGAACGTGTACGTCGCTGATCTGTAGGATCACCGGCAAGATCACCTGCTGCATCCCGAGTAGCACGGACCCATTTTGGAAGCTTAGGAGCTGAAGGAGGATCCTGAGAAGGTGGGGGAGGATTTTCATCCTCGCTTTCATCATCTGAAGAAAAAATATTTTCAAAAGTAGAAGAGATAGGGAGAGGTGGCACATCCGCCGAACTAGGCTCGCAGGCCGATATATTTTCAGCAAAATTTACATCTCTTCTAATGATAAAATTTTTGGACTTAAGTGGAATAAGTCTATATCCTTTGACATCTTCAGAATATCCAATAAAAATACATTTTTCACTCTTAGGTTCTAAAGCTTTATGTTTCTCATCTGGAATATGGGCCCATGCTTCACTTCCAAAAACACGAAAGTGACTTACATCTGGTTTGATTGAGCTCCATGCTTCTTCTGGAGTGATATTCTTTAAAACCTTAGTAGGAGTGCGATTTATTATGTAATTTGCACAGTTAATTGCTTCTGCCCAATAATTAAGACTAAGTCCTTTAGATTGAAGCATACAATTAGCCATTTCCTTTAAGGTGCGATTCTTCCTTTCAGCTACACCATTTTGTTGTGGAGTATATGGAACAGTATGTTGCATTTGAATTCCATTCTCAATGCAAAAGTTGATGAATGTGTTTTTCACATATTCTCTGCCATTATCAGATCTTAGCTTAAGAATTTGATGTCCAGATTGTTTTTCAACAAAGGCCTTAAAGGCCAAGAACATGTTAAATACTTCACTCTTGAGTTTTAAGAAGTATACCCAAGTGCGTCTGGAGAAATCATCAATGAAAGTTAAGAAATACTTGTAGCCAGAGAATGAAGCCACTGGAAGTGGACCACATAAATCACTATGCACAAGTTGTAAAGGGGCTGAGGCATGCCAAGAGGCACGTTTTTCAAAACTATCCCGATGATGTTTTTCGAGTACACATCCGGAACAAACACCATTTCTACAAGATACCATTGGAAGACCTATCACCATATTTTCTTTACATAGATTCTGAAGAGAGCGATAGTTTAAGTGACCAAATCGCTCATGCCAAAGTTTGCTCACTTCATCATTATGAGCAACAAATACTGAGGGAAGATTTGATGACCCAAAGTTGTGAAACTTATACAACCTTGTAGAATCATCAGCAATGCCAGTAGTTAAAATCTGTCTAGGATCTCTTAGGTCCTTAATTACAACATCGTGAGGTGAAAATTCAGCGATTTTACCTTCACCTGAATGGGTTATCTGATATACAGATAGAAGGTTGCAGGATAAGGTTGGAACACATAATACATCATTAAACTAACCATTGTCTAGATGAACAGTTCTAGTCCCTACAACACTAAGAGATCTATCATCACCAACATATATATTTTTGGTGTTACAATCATTTAAAGAAGAAAACATGGCTTTGTTTTTGGCCATGTGATAAGAAGCTCCAGAATCAATGAGCCACTCATGAGAATGAGAAGAAGAACATACATTTAGTGCATATCCAGACCGAGATGCTTGACAACCACATGTAGAAAGTGCCATTCCTGAAGATGAAGTTGAAGTTGATGATTGCTCCAAATGGATGTTATGCTTCTTCATTGCTGCTTCCAAGGCTTCCATCTTCTTAAAGCATTTGGATTCTAAGTGGCCATCTCGATTACAAAATTTGCAATGTCTATCAGTCTTCTTCCATTTGTTTTTATTTGTGTTATCATTTTGTTGAAATGATTTTTCATTTTGAGGCGGAAATTGCTTAGGACCCTTGTTTGGTTTAGGACCATTCCTTTTAGGATACGACTTCTTAGGATTCTTTGAATTTTGTTGCTGCTGGGTGGCTAACGCTTTCTTAGAAGAGTTTCCAAGATGAAGAAGACCAAGGTGTAAGAGTTTTTCTTGTTCTCTTATTAAAGAATCACAAAAGGAATCAAAGGAAGGGGACTTGTAGGCTTGTCCTTGAGAAATGAAGGCTTCTCTTGTAGAATGGAAGGTGGAAACAAACATAGAATAGGCTGGTCCCAACTTAGTAAGAATGGAGTAGATAAGGCTACTATCTTCTTTCTTAACCTTAACACCTTCCAAGAGAAGTCTAAGGGTCTTGAACTTGGACAAAAAATCTTCAATGCAAGAAAAATTAATGGGGTCCAATGTAAGCAATTCATTTTCAAGTTGATGGGCTTTAAGTTCATTTTTAATTCCAAAGACTTTAGTAATCTGTTTCATTGCTTCATCAGGAGTATCAAGTTCTGTAATATGGAATCTAAGATCTGGAGAAATAGACATCCCTATCAACCCACGTGCTTGGTCTTGCCTATTTTCCCATTTAGCTGCCTTGTCTTCATCTTTCGGTTTGGTCTCTTGGCCTGTGGCTATTCTGTAAAGACCTTTACTTCTAAGTAAATCCACAATGTAGGACCACCATTGGAAGTAGTTGGTGCTGTCAAGAATAACTTGGCATGGACTTTCCATTTAAAAAAAAAATTGAAGCTATAGATGCTGAAACTAAGTGTTTCAATGGAAAGATCTCGAACAAGTAGGCTGTTTCAAAAAAAACGGTTCTGAAAACGGCTTCCGGATGAAGAAGTTATGGATTTTTGAAGAAAATTTGATGAAGTCGCCGACGAAGTGCAGCTATACAAAAAGTGAGAGAGAGAGAGAGAGAGAGGTTGATGCTTTGGGTTGCGTGCTTGCTTTGAGAAAGCTTCTTTTCCCTACCAAACAAAAAACACAAAACCCAACACGGACATACAAAAAAAATGAACCTTGCGGCTCGAAGTTAGCTTTAGCCAGAAACTAAATATTTTCAAAAACGAACCTTGCAGCTCAAAGTTAGCTTTAGCCGGAAACTAAATATTTTCCTCAATATTTCTGATTTTCCGAGATCACACTAAGGCGCAGCGGAAAAGAGCATACGCATGAGAAAAATCCTTCCTTTCTGTTTCTGATTTGCCCAAATCGCACAGAGTCGCAGGGCAAAGAGCATACGCAGAAATGAAAGGTATAGATCCGGTAATAAAAAAAGCTAAATAAACCGAAAACCGAAATAAACAGAGAGAAAATAACTGTAAACTGCAAATAAACACTGTATACCTCCAGATCTTAAAAATGACGCAACTAGGGCTACCGGAAACCTTTTCGCGTGAAACGAAAGGGGTTCCTCACTGGAACAGATGCTCCAAACACAACAGAGCAGTCCTCTCGACCCGAAAGCAATCAGAAACAGTGGATCTAGGAAACGGTAGTCGGATGCAGTTCTACCGGCTTCATATTTGGATCACCAACAGACGCGGCCCTCAAATAGCTCTAATACCATGTAGGAATTTACAGGGTAAGTTCCTCAGAAAGAACACCAAAGGACACCGCTCACAAACAGATCGCAGATCAGTACACTAGTACATTTGACGTGGTTAAAACCCTCAAAGAGGGAAACAGTCCACGGTCTGAGCCAACGCGGCCACTTCAGGCAATTTATTAATAAAAGAAAGAAAATTTACATAAGCTTCTCTCATGAACGGTTAACCTACAAATGACCCTCCATGCTCTTTAAATAGAGATCATGGACCAATCGGGTGGTAAGCCACGGATCAAGTGTCGGTAATACCGAGGAGAGGATGAACCGTCGGATCACTACATATCGTGACCGTCGGATTGTAAGTTACATAATGTACACAGTAAAGAAACACACTTTACCTAACTCTATACCTAACTCTATACTAGACCAAGTTGTACTTAACTATTTCCTGTGTGTCAGAATATCCTAACACTCTCACCTTGATATTATTTTCGTGCAAGCCAGGTTGGATTATTTTGTTGGATGCATCAAACCTAAACCGACTTCTTTTTATAATCAGATCAAGTAAACTTTAGACCACATCAGTGGTGATGTGGTGTCTGATGTCTTCTAACTCATAATATAACTAGGAGTTAATTTGATTTTTTTTTTTGAAGGAAAGGTCCTCGTGTCCTGGAAATTCTTGAGAGAGGCATGCATGTGAATTTGTACGAATACATTAGTTGTCTTTTAATCCTGCTTCGAAGGGTTTATTTTACCAACTATGCATCCCATGTTTCATGCTTAATTTGTTTTTTCATTTTTACAAATAATTTCAATTTCTGAGAGTGCTTATATAGGAATTAATCATAACTAACTCATTAAAGCACAAACCACCTTTTATATAGGATCCACTTAACACTTCAAATTGAGGATCACTAAATTTCTAAAACCTCATTAATGAAGACAATATAAGGTTTGCTACAATGTCACACATGTCTACCTTAAATGCCTAGTAAGACAACATCACAATCTTAGTGGACCTGTTCACATCAACATCTTTCCATAATTCTTAGGGGGCAAAAAGAAAGTAAATGTAGATTCAAGTATTTGACCAAATGAAAATATCCCAACATCTCCAACAAGGAAAATTTTAAGGATGTGATATTTATCATAGAGTTTATAAAGAGAGGCTAACATTGTATTCAATATTTATTTTAAGGTAGGAAAATCATTCAACCTTTTTCATGGAAAAGTATATCTACTCCACAAATAACTCTTTACAAAGAAAAGTTAATAAGAAAAAAATTGTAATTAAGTTTTGCTTATGTTGGGTAAATTTGGTCACTATTAATTTTGTTGATGTTATATCTAATATGCATATTCTATCTAAATCTTATCATCATAGTCTTACATGTGCACATTTCAATGGAAAATATCAATATAGGATTGAACACCCATTGACATTACTATAAATAATAATATGAAATCAAAAAATACCCTTACACATCTCTCATTGAAGGGCTAATAGAAACATATTGTCATGGTGCATCTACAAATACATAGTGATGAAAATAAAATCAAATAAATGTGTTTACAAGAAGCTCATTTTAAAAACAACAGCATCAAAATAGACATTAAGTGACTAATCAGAACACATGTTTTCCATGCCTATTCTATATGGAAATAATAATTAGCTATACAATTTAAAGCTCAATTATGTAGGTGTAACCACCTCCCACCCCCTTCAACTATCTCAGGTTGTGGGAGTGTTACCTATTTGACCTGATCTTTAATGTATGCTATGAAGATGGGGTTACAACAAACTATTTTCTCAGAGTCATTGATTCTTAAAACTAATGCCATCATTACATTTATTTTGTCGAGTACTTTTAGACGTTATAAATTTTACCTCAATTTGAGTCCCATATAAAACATTATGTCTGTTACAAGTTTGACCCATTTAAAAGGCACCATATCATCACTGGAACACCATATGGCCTCCACCTAGCCCATGTAGCACTGCCATGCCACCAACCAGTGGGGTCTGCAGGGTAACCATGCCTTTGCTCAACCCGTTAAAATATTCGTTGTGAGAAATGGTTGAAGGTTGATGACCAACGAATAAAGTGGGAATCCACTTAGTCCATGTCATATCGGGTCGGTTCTGTAGATATTAATCTCCGCTTAACTCTTCAGAGAGTCCGAAGGCCAAAAGGCCCAAGAGCCCAGTGGGCCACCCCAACACACATCATATCGGCCTAAGTCTATCATCCTTGTTCTTTGCTCAACTCTTTTAAGAGCCTAGTGGCCCGAAGATCAGAAATCCATGTGGGGTCCACTTACTTACATTATGTCAGGTCGGGCTCCCCACTCGACCATCCACTTAAGCTTTTCATTGATTTAGTGGCCTAATAGCTTGATGGTAAGGTTCCACTAAGTAGGGTTCCACCCCAAGCCCGTCGCTTCCTTTTTCTCATTTAATTATTCATTCACCATTTTCAACCCTCTCTACATGGATTACTTGCTTAATATTTCCAAGGGTTTAGTGATCTAGTGGCCTGGTGGCAAGGTTTCATTGGGCCATGTTCCACCACCAGACTAACACACCTTCACAAGTGCTAAATGTTAGTTCAAAGGCCTACAAGTCAAGGTCTAAGGAACTGGAAGCACGACAAACTAAGGGCCTGTCTATCAACCTCTCCCTTCCATTCTTCATTAGGCAACATGCTGGATCCAATATACTAGAGTCCGATCATTAGTCTCTTGAGACTGGACTCCACTAAATTTCATGAATGTGGTGCACCATTTCGCTCCACCAATCTGATGATCGAAATAAATTCCATATTGCAAGGTTTCATAAAACAAAAGAGCCACTAGCCTATGCCCAATTCTCTAAGTGTTATGGCCCAAGGGCCCGAGGTCCTATACCTCAAATTTCTTCTTGATAACTAGTAATGGGGAATTGGTGCCCATGACACCTAATATACAGGTTTCTAAGGTAAGAAGGGGGCAAAGCATCAACACAAAACTTACCCAATTTTTCAATAGAACCACACCAGGAGATCTATTATCAATCAATCCAACTATGTTATCCTTTTGCAGGCTAGTTAAACTCATTCAAATAACTATGATCATCAACTAACTGAGTATAAGCATACAAATTCTAATATCAATATAAGAGGAATTGTAGTCCCTCTATCAAACAGTACAAATCCTCTGAGTAGGTTGAATTAACATACTCATAATCCATTGTTGTTAATTAAGAGAGCATAAATAAATTGTTTCTCACATCAATATTGGACAACAAAGTCCAGACATTTATTACAATCACAAAAATACAAGAAACAAGTCATACATTAATGTTGCATTAAACATCACAGTTCGTACTTCAAACATACGAATGTCATATACTTATCTATGTTTTGTGATGGACGCAAACTAAAGGAGGGACTTCCACTCTCTACTAAACCATAGGCCAACTACACCGCAACTTTAATGCAGTTGACCACCCTCGAGCCAGATCTAATGTATGAGGGATGCTTGATCAGGGAGATTCACAACAAAGGCTTGGTCAATACACTGAAGAGATGGATTCCAATGTCCGCGTGGTTTATAAGCAACTATCCTCTAGCAGTATGTGTTAGAAAATATTAAAGGCATAAATATCTTCTTATCTTGGTAATTACTTGTGATCTTTAGTTATGTTCTTATGGTTCTTCTTTAAATTATTTATGTCTTCGTCATCATCAAGCAACTACAAAAACAAAACATGAAGATCAATTACACAAGATGTAGGCTCTCAGCCAGGGAAAAATCCCTGATTAAGGGGAAAGCCCAAAAATCTCTTCTCTTCTTCAAGAACGAAATCAAATGAGACAACCAAGACCTTTTGACCTAGATGAAGATATCCTCTTATCCACCAAAGTAGCCTCCCATGAACAAGTCAAACTTCCAAAAATCATGTCAACAAGAGTTTTGGCCCCTCTCTTCCTTCTTCTACAATTTTGAGTCTCCTAACTCAGTCTTGCACCTTTCGATCCTGTAATACTTCAGTAAATTTGCATGTGTGGTAGAGAATCAAAAGTTTCAGGCTTTCACTTAGCTTCCTTTACTTCTTGCCATAGGATAGGCTCTCCTTCTTATATTTTACACTTCTATTTGCAGATCAAATGTCATGAGTGATTGTCTAGCTCAATAGGTCAAATGCATGGGTATATATAGTAGTTCAAAGATCCTTTTGAGTTTGACTTAAAGAAAAGGGGAAGGTTGACTTGGTGGAGTATTACATGAATAAATTACATCATAATCTTTCTATGACACAATGAGCCCAAGAAGGGTCCTTTACATCATGACTTATACTTTGACTCATGACACAGACCCTAAAGCACTCAATGGGTGCTTTTGACGTAGAATAAAAATAAACGAATCATGAAAGCCATGCTTATAAATAATTTTATTTTACAATAGATTTCCTTTTTATTGATTTTGACAAATACATTATATCGTGACTCAAGTACAATTATGAATACCAATACTAGTTACATTTCTCAACACTCCCTCTTAACAAGGGAGGTATTCATAATTGTTCAATCGGTACAAGGTTGACCTCAATTTGAAATGTTCTTAAGATGAGTATAACAACAAACACATTGCTTGGGATACCCTCACTACCAAGGTATCCTCCCAATACGGACTAACGTGTCATCTAGGAATTTTCCACTATAGGTACCATCAGGTTGCACCTTGGTATCAATCCAATAGGATATAGATACTATATAGGTCTTCATTTATGGACACCAACCCTTACAGGGATTCAGGTATAAACACTAAATCGAGGCTCCAACTAATACCCTCCCTCTAGGATCTAGACATCAACTGAGATATCAATATTAAACAGGCCACGATGTCCTCCCAAGTACCATCATACAAGCAATTTTATGGTACTTCATCTCTCCCTCTCAACCAAACCAAAGATATCCACCAATCTTAGCATGCTCCTGAAACAAACTAACTTCTTATTGGGAAGAGATTTCGTCAACACATCAGTTATTTATTCATTTGTTGGCACGTACTGTAGCTTCACAACCCCCATTAGTTTTCAAATTTCCAATGTATATGTTCTTGTATGCTACCACAATCTTTGGGGTCTTCAACTATTCTTTGATAGAAGCTTCCTTCTTCAACTTTTCCAGTAGCACCAAACTCAGCCTCAACACTTTTCACAATGACCACAACTTTGTTAATCATGAATAACCATCTGTAGCTATTCTCCAATCTTACTCTTTCTTCAAGGTCTTTACTATAGTTGTCAAAATATTCCCTCCCTCTTAATTGGGGAGTTATACACTTTCTTTATCCAAGCTTATTTTCTTCAACAAGTAGATAAATACATCAAGCTTCTTTTCTTCAATATGCCCTCCCTCTTAAATGGGGATTTATACACCAAGCTTATTGTTTTTTGCATCATCATATTATCGGAGAACTTCAACTTCAACTTCATCATATTACCAAGTTACCATTCCTTCTATACATCAGGATCTTCATAAGATCATCATATATTTCTAAACATTCGCTTTCTTCATTATGTACCTGTGACATTTATTGACAAGTACCACCAAATACACAAGTACAAGAGCATAATTATGATATGGAGTGTATAAATAGGGAGAATTCCAAACCTTAAGTCTTAGGATGTTAACTCTTTCGAAACATCATCTCTAGAGTTTGAATTTCAAATTCTACCTTCATTTCATCCTAGATTATCTGCAAACCCTACAGACCAAAATGAGGATTTCTATGAGGGAATAACATAGGGTTAGGGCTTCCATTTAGAGTTTCCAAATACTAACAAGGGTTTAAAAAATCTTTAGATGCCAATGAATAAAGTAATTATACATACCTTAAGAACAACATACCTTGGTCTTCCAAGATCTGCTACAAGAGTTTATTCAAGATGTCATGATCTACTTGTGCTATCTTTTGAAAACAAAGCTAGTCCCAAGATGATTGTCTTCAACAATAGGGTTGCTCCCTGTGTCAAAAGAGTGTAGACAACTCCTTATTTTAAGTATGATCCTTTGACTAGGGCTTTAATAGCCACTATAGTAAACTGCTTAAAACGGGCCTAGTATACCTTATACAACAATAATTTCACTTTATGATTTAGGTCGGCTTTTTTCCACTGTATAGAAATGGTCCTCTATATGTGTGTGTGTGTGTGTGTACTAGTATCCATCCTCTTCCACATGTATCTCAGCTTATTTTTAAAGTACGTCTAGACAACCTTTATATTGCTTGGTCTTTTCTTCAATCACTGATAGGACTAATTCAATTCCACAAGAGATCTCCAATCTTGTGATTTGGTCACCTTTATAACTTATGCACAAAACATTATGAATTCAAATCTTTTTTGGTAAATTTAGATGCACAAAACTTAAATGATTTCATACCCTAGACTTTTATACCCAATGTTGTACCCCCCTCTTATGTTCTCTTAAGTTCCATATAACTAAGAGGTTGAGGTGAAAAGAATAGCATATTTTGGAGCCATTTTCAGAGCAGCAGATGAACCAAATACCATATCATACCCACTCAATCAGGAAGTGCTCTGCAAAATATTTCCAACAATATAAAGTATTCTGAAATTGGCCTCCTAGATCAAAAAATAAGGTCAGTCAAAGTTGGGCCCATGAAAGTCAAAATCCTAAAGGCCTCACGAGCTCGGAATCCTACAACTCATTAGAAAAAACATTTCAAAAAATCTCAAGGGGCTAGGACTAGGGATCCATAACTGTCAGAGCTAGGGTCGTCTACTGATGGAACCCCGTAATAGAGATTGGAGGCCTAGACCTTGTGACCCTCGAACTTCTCTACTTTAGTTAAATCAATTTCTGAAGGCACCAAGATTGAACAATTTGTGAAGAAAAAACTACCATAATAGAGGATCGTGGACCCTTCTCTCTCCTCCGACCAGACAAGTGGAAACATATCATTGGGAAAAGGTGATATCAGCGAACACCCACTGGCGGTGGACACGTGGCAAATAATTTTGAAGTTTTCAGGTACCCGAAGGGCCTAGATACGAATGACACATGGACCAATCATAGGTAGACACGTGACAGGGTGGACATCATCATGACTTCATCCCAACAGTATACCCCGAAAGGTCAAAACCCTGTAACTATTTCTAATTTCTTTCTAAAAGGAGTCAGGCTTCTAGGGACCAGAGAACCAGGGCATCCAGGTTCTAGCTCAGCAGTAAGTGAAACTATCTTCGGTAAGGAGGAGTCGCCAAGTGGCAGTGGGCCTTCCCCTATTTCTCAAATGAAAGTGACTAAATATCGGCCACATGTGGAGTGGATCGTCGTTCATCTCGAGGAAACCTCACCTGGGAGAAGCTTTGACAGGTAAATAAGCATGGTTATTAAGCTAGCGCTTTACCCCGGAAAGTCAAAGTCAATAAAGTAGATAGTGCAAATCAACAGTTGCAATTAATTTTTGGGGGTTAAGCCTTGCCTCCAACTCCACCAAGGCAACTTATCGGGGAGGATAAGCAAGGCTCACGACTTGTCATGCCAGCGCAGAGACCACATCAGCCACTAGGACTGTTGTCAGGCAAGCATGGAAAGCAAGAATGGGATTGAATTGACATATCACCTGCTTCCCTTGTCCTCCACTCAATTCTACTTTGCTATTGTTTTACCCCTACATCATCTCTTCCCTTCTCCCATTTAATAAATTCTCGTGCACGGATCGTTGCACCCCGTGCGCCAACCATTGCAACTTAAATTTAATTTGAGGAAATTTTAGCATAAAAGTGCCCATGAAAATTTCACTTAATTTCCATGTCATAATATGTAAATCAATCAAAATCCTTTATATTTAAAAAGAGGTACATGTAAATATTTTGGAGGGAAAATCAGAAAAACTACTTTTGTTAATTGTATTTTTGGCTTATCTCCTTATAGGTTTACTCAAATTTCAACTATAGACACTTGTTGGATGCAGAATTAAATTCCGCATCCAATGATTACCCATTATGCATACTTTTGTGAAGACCCACATTGATTAAAATTGAAGATAAATTAAAAAACATGTTCAACCTGTTTTTTTAATGTATCTTCATTTTTAAACAATGTGGGTCTTTGCAAAAATATGCACAATGGGCACTTGTTGAATGCGGAATTTAATTATGCATCCAACGAGTGTCTACACTTGAAATTTGAGTAAACCAATAAGGAGATAAGCTAAAAATACAATTAAAAAAAGTAGTTTTCTTATTTTCCCTTCAAAATTCTTAATTCTTATTTTATTATTTTAACTATTATTTTATTATTTTTCCTTAGGAGGCCACTTTGAGGATGAAATTTCCTCTAATGCTATTTAAAATCATCCCATGTCAAGCCGTTCCATATGTTTGCAGCTACCTCCAATTGATTTCCAACCAGAGTGAAGACATCCACGTATTCACAGTATCCAATTCCCTCTGCTCACCAAAACAACCTCCACCATCCTTGTCAGGAAGAAATGAAGAAAGCCAAGGGGAAACCAAAAGAAACTGTGCAGCCATCCACCAGCCCATTTTGAGAAAACATCGATGAAAAATCACTAGGGGCGAGATTATTTCCAGACACAGTATGCAGCAGGGATTTAGGGCATTCCTCGTGGGAGGAGATTTACAAGTATTTTGAAGATGAAAGTCCCCAGGTAACCATCAGAATAGCCATTGTTGATGATGAAACCCCCACCTCTGAGGCAACCCCACAGGAAGCGACCAATTCTTTCTTGCACAGAATTGGAGCAAGGCCTCACATTCTGCCCTACACATACATGGTTAGATGGGTTATTGAAACGATGGATATCACAGAGAGGAAGTTCCACACTAAAAAAGGCACCATGATTGGATTGTTCACAATGAAGGACTTTCATGAGATGTACCACTTGTCAGACCCTCAATGCGTTTATGGCAAGAAGTATATGGAGGACTTCTATAAAAAGCATGAATATACAGTTGATTCAATTAAAGAATGGAGTGACGCAAACGAGCGCAAAAAGGGTCAAGATGGTAAGTACGGCAAAGATTCACTAGCCTCTCCTTTTAGTCAAATAGTTGTCAAGCTCTGCAGGTTACATGCATTCCGAAATGTCTCTAAATTCCCTGACGATTGGGTCCCTCTAATTGACCGGGCTTCTAAGGGGTACATCTTCGATTGGACCACTATATTATCAAATAATCTAGCCAAACAAATTCTAGTCTTTCACTCTTCCCGCGGTGTCTCAAAGAACAAAACCAATATGTTGTATATGTCACCCTATGTCATGGAATCCCTATGCTATTCCCTTGATTTTCCAGCCATGGGATGGAAGTGGACTATCTTCGATCCCACACCAATCCAAATTTACCACAATGTATGTAACGACCAAAAGTCGTATACGTAGTAGAAATATTAAAATACTTCATAGACAAAGACATCCATGATAGGATAGTAAATGTAAATTGTATATTGTATAAAGGATTAATATAGGATGATATAAATGAGAATGAGGGTCTTGTGTGTATAGCTAGGTAAGTATCGTTTCACGAACAGTTATGTCCTTTATGGACATACCTTTTCAGTAATTGCTAACTAATTAATCATTAATCTTATTTGTTGTTATTTACATTATTTGTGTTTATTTTTATATAAATTTAGTTCCTTACATTGCCTTCCCCTTCAAAAGTCTTTGTCCACAAAGCTTACTGATGAAGGATCAATTCTCTTCTGTTGATCATAATATCTTATTATTTAGGAGCTTTTATCTTTGTTGATACAAGACGATACGATGTTCTGAGTGATAGACAGAATTATCGTACTGAAAACAAATCGAACCATCCTAGATTAATCTTATAGGCAATATTCTAATCCTTGGAGATGTGTGGTGAATAATTATCGTATGACTGGATTGAGCTCACTTCAATATTCTTCGAAACATAAGTTTGTTTATGTTCTGCGTGATATAGATTTGTAGATTAATTAAGGTGTCTACTCTTATGATTCAGATGTAGATAAGGATTTTTTCTTGTTTGAACTTCTTTAAATGTTTTTATGGCAGTTTCATGATTTCTTTCAGGCATTATTGTTGTTGACTTGACTACTGAATCTTCATTTGTGGTGTCCGCTGTTTGAACTGCAACCTCTGAGTATGTCTTTACTTCAGTAGGATTTGGATTTGCCCGAACTGTGAGATTAGTGGGATCGATGTTTGTTTCTTCAGCTTGGGTTGCTACATTTGGAGATTTTGATGCTTCCTTTGTGATAAGGTCTTCGTATCTATTCTTCAATGGTTTCTTATTAGTCTTAATTTTTTTAATCTAGTTAAGAAGATTTTGGTTATGTTTTTTTAGATGTAAAAGTTCTTATTTTTCTAAATCGTTGATCTTGTCACTATTATCCTTCTCTTTATCTTTTAATTTTTTAATTTGTTCTAATATTTTTTTATTAAGGCTCTTTAAGTTTAAATTTTCCTCTTCCTTCTCTGATAAACTTTTGTTGAGATTCTCATTAAAACTTTTTTTTCTTGTTCTAACTTTTTCTTCTTAGTTTTACACTTTTTGACTTGTGCAAGTAGTTTCTGATATGATCTTTAAACGAAAATTTTCATCATTTTTATTGGATATGGCCTCCTCAAGCTCTTTTTGCTTCTTTGATATTGGGGTTTGATTCCTTTGAGGTATTAATTTCATAACATGTTTAAAATCTTCTAACGAGAGCATTATCGATTTTGACTTCATTGTCATGTCTGGAAATGTGATCATCGTTCCCTTATAAGAAAACATCAACATTTTTTTCTCTATGTTTAACATGAACGCACACAATTCTTTAAACCAAGGTTGACCAAGAATTATGTCAACCTCCATGTCATACATTTTTACAACACAAAATTGAGATATGCACTCATAATGATCTACTGTTATTTGTAAATCATTAATTTCATATTTTTTTTCCAAAAAGATTTGTTGTATCACTTATATTGGCATTTGAAATTAACAGTCGATTCACCAAATTAATATTTATGTAATTTTTGTCGTTGTTTGTACTAATAGCGATATTAACTTTTTTCCCTTGGATAGTCCCTCTTAATATAATTAACTTGTGATGTATGATTAAAACACCTCTATAGAAAAATTATCCTTCTTTCATCATTTTAGAATTAGGCTCCATTCACCTTTTTCTTCAAAAATGGACTTCGTCTTTAAAATAAGTGTCATTTTATTTGATAAACTTGAACACCTTTATAAATTTCTTTAACTTTTATTTTCCTCAATTATATATTTTTTCCCACTTTAAAATAAGTTAATTTAGCTCCACTATTTAAATAAACTGCACCTTATATTTATTATAATGCTTTTATAAAGTACTATTCATTTGTTATAACTTGTTATCCTTATATCTCTCTGTAGCTCTATATTTAACCCTTTATATACTTTAATATATGGATCTTTTAAGTAACCTTCTATAATAATACTTTCTTTGTACTTATATATATTTTCAATAATTTTATGACTTCAAAATTTCTTTAAAATGCCCCTTTATAATATAAAATTTTTCTTTACATATATTTTATTTATAATATTTTCTTTTCCTTTTTGAAAAGTTACAACCCTAGTGAAACGTGGTTATTCACCTCTTTGGGGTATAATATAAAATATATGTCTAATTATGTGCCTTTGACTTGGTTAATTTTCTCTACGCAAAAGGTAAAACTTATCATTCACATAAAGAGTTTTTGTATTTCTTTTGTTTTTCTTTTACTTTCAAAATACCATGGGCAATTACCATGGGTTTCTAAATCCACGGGCTTGTAAACCACTTAATGAAGAATCAAGATAATATTATCTACTCTTCCTTCTCTTACGTATAGTTTTAAACATATTTGGAAAGATTCCCTCTTAACTTTATCCTACACTTTTTATCAATAATGTAGAACATTTTTATATATATGCATGTTCTTCTTCAAAATTTACATCAGACTATATATCTATATATATATTTTAAATATTTATATGTACTTTTATTTTTTCTTTGACTATCTTTTTTTTTCTTCCTTTTTTTTGTTTAATGGCCAAAGCCCTAGATGACAAAACTGGCGAAATAGAGAAATTCCAACTTTGTGTAGCAAAAGACTTCAATTGTGATGACAACAAGGTTGATGAAGGATTAATGGCTAAAGGCCAAATCAGACTAGTTCTCTTCAGTGGTTAAGCGTCCAGAGGATCGAACAACTCTGACACCAGTATAACGACCAAAAGTCGTATATGCAGTGGAAATATTAAAATACTTCATAGATAAAGACATTCATGATAGAATAGTAAATGTCAATTGTATATTCTATAAAGGATTGATGTAGAATAGTAAACGTAAATTGTATACTGTATAAAGGATTTGCATCCATGATAGGATAGTAAATGTAAATTGTATATTGTGTAAATTTAGTTCATTACAATGTACTCTGGGAGACCAATTGTTTTTGTCATTTCTATTAAATTTGTCACAAAACAATGTAAATTTTGAAACGGAAACTGATACTGTTACCCGTTTCGTAGAGATAGCAAAAAAGTGACCTGATTTTGAAAATGGGTGATGCAAAACACATGTTTTTTTTAGAGCATAATTTTTTGCACTTTAATTTTATTTTTATTTTTTTTTATGTACATTGCGTTTTAGAATAGTAGTGATTTTCACGCTGATTTAAAAAAGTGGTAATTCTGCATCATACCCTTTTTTTAAAAGACCTATTTTTTGACTTAAAATTTTCTAATGTATGAAATGTAAATAATTATTTTATAAATTTAATAAGTTTTGAAGTGGTCATTTTCTTTATATTTTCTTGTTTTTATTTTTACTTTTATTTTTTTTGTAGTGAGGTTTTTATTGTTTTGCATTTTTAAATTAGAAGGTCGATATTTTGAATTTTCGATCCTCTACATATTTATACATCCTTAATTAATTTTTCAATCCACATGAAATAATTGTTTCTAAAAAACAATATTTTTTAACAATGGGCATAAAAATAACCATTTTTAACATAAATATAACTAAAAAACTACACGTTTTGATAATTTTTTGCTAGAATTGACATGTCAAAATCACAATTTTTATATGAAAAATTTAACTAAAAATAGTTAAATAATAGTTTTTTTTATGAATTTCTTGTAATCGGAATCGAATAACCACCGCCCAACTGCCCATGGGGGTGGCTATCCGATTCTTGGAATCGAATAGCCACTGCTCGGCCACCCCCACGGGCGGCCGATCGGTGGCCATCTGATTCTGAGAATCAACTAGCCACCGCCCGACCACCCCCACGGGTCGGTGGGCAGTGGCTATCCGATTCTGAGAATTAGATAGCCACCCCCATGGGCAACCGGGCAATGGCTATTCGATTCCAAGAATTAGATAGCCACCTCCACAGGTATCCTGGCGATGGCTATTCGATTCCGAGAATCGGATAGCCACCCTCATGGGCGGTCGAGCGATAATTATTCGATTCCAAGAATCAGATAACCACCCCCACCGGCGGTCAGGCAATGGCTATTTGATTCTCAGAATCGGATAACCACCCCCTGACCGCCCTTGAGATGGATATTCGATTCTCAGAATCGGATAGCCACCGCTCGGTTGCCCCCACGGTCGACTGAGCGGTGGCTATCCGATTTTGAGAATCAGATAACCACCACTCGGCCACCTCCACAGGTGGCTGAGTGGTGGCTATTCCATTCCGAAAATCGGATAGCCACCACCCGGCCACCCCGTGGCCGATAAAATTGTTTTTTTTTTTAATAAAAAATAAATTTTATTATATATATATATATATATATATATATATATATATATATATAATTTTATTTTTTAATTTTATATATATTTATAAAATATATATATTTTAAATATTTTAAAGAAATAGTCTATAACGCGACTTTTTGAAAGCCTTTCCGGCGGGTTTTTCCGGTCGAAATCCGGCAGGAATTTATTGGAATCGGAAGTTTGATAGCTAGTTTCTGCACAATGAAAGCGTCCCAGGGGTTTTCGAGGATGTTGAATCCAAATATGCAGTTAAAAAACCATTTTAACTGCAACAAATCAAGATTTAACCTCAATTTCTTCCGCCGGATTCCGTCACCAGAATCTCCAAAAAGTCGCATTATAGACAACTCCTATTTTAAATGTTATTTTAAAAAATATCAAAAATATATTTAGCTTTTTTTAATTTTAATGTTTTTTTGTTTTTATTTTTTTTAAATCCAAAATTTAAATCATTGCCAAATCCAGATTTTAAATTTTAAATTTTTTAATATAAAATTTGAAATGGTTTTTGTTTTTGTTTTTTTTTTTTTTGAATAAAATATATATATATATATATATATATATATATAACCACATTAGATCTCAGTTTCACAATCTTTGTACAATACTGACCTTCATAGCCTTTTACAATGTCAAAATTATAGTGAGCTCGTGAAGCTTCTCTCCAAGCTTTTTGAGCATAGAAATAAAATCTTAAATCAAAATAGATAATTTGTTTCTTTAGGTCCGATAGACCATTATTTGGTCTCAGCGGACGTTAACCATCATCATCATCATCATCATATATATATTGAAACTATGTATTTTTTTTTTTTTAATTTTAATTGTTTTTCGGGTTTTTATTTTATTTTTAATTTCAGCATATTTTTTTTTTAGGGTTTTTTGAAAATGTTTTTAATCTTAATTTTTGTAGTTTTTTAATTTTTTTCCGTTTTTTTTTGTTATTTTTCTATTTTTTTAATCTAGTTTGTTTTTAATTTTTATTTTTTTTAGTTTTTTTAAAGGTTTTTTAAGATTTCCTATTTTTACTTAATTTTATAGTTTTTTTATTTTATTTTATTTTTCCAATTTTTTTTTTTTTTTTTTATGGTTTACCACGTTAAAAAAATGTTATTTTTTTGAAACTATGTTTTTCTTATCATTTATTTCTTCAATTTTTTTAATTTTTATATTTTTATATTTTATAGGTTAATTTTGTGTTTTTTTTTTACATTTTTATGATTGATTTTTTTTTTAAATTTTATGTTTTGTTTTTAAAATATATTTTTATTTACGTTTTGGTTTTTTTTTTTAACTTTTTTTTTTTGTGTTTTTTCATTGTTTTTATTTTTAATTTTATGTTTTCATTATTTTTTTGAAATTTTAATGTTTTTTTGGAGTCATAACAAAATCTTTTACACCATTATTTCAAAATGTTGAAAATTTACCAAAAAAAAGTGTTATTCGAGCATCAACACTTTTCGTTTTGAGGGTGTTTTTTGCACAATTTTTGCACATAAAAATTCAATTTTACTGGCATTTTTTTTAAATGTTGAAAATTAACCTTAAAAAAATTTCATTGTTCCATTATTAACACTTTCATTTGCAAGCTGGTTTTTGCACAATTTTTGCACAAAAAATTCGTTCTCACTGCCATTTTTAAAACATGTTCAAAATTGACCCTAAAAATAAAACCATCGTTCTAGTATACACACTTTTCGTTTTTAGCACTGTTTTTCATGTTTTTTCGGGGTTTTTTGGGCAGAGTTCTCGTTTTGAGTTTATAGTTCCCGTTTCAAAGTTTACATTATTACAATGTTATTATTTCAATATATGACATTATATTTGAAACCAAGCCCCCCAGAATGTCTTAGCAAGATATGGAAGACCTTAGGAAGATTGGGAATTCATTTGGTGAAGAGTTATTCACCTATATCAGAGTCTTAGGCAATCATGCACCCCGACATGTCTTACACTCTATGTTCTAGACAAACTGCTATGCAAGGAGGTAGCATACCAAACAATTGGCAATGGAATAACGAGAGCATTGAAAGACACTAACGAGAAGCTCTGGCCTCAGGTCCCTATGCCTTTTGAGATATTCTCTTTGGCCAATTATGGACATGTTGAAAAGGAGATCAAGCCTATTGAGGTATTAAATTTAGCCACCATTATGACTGTTGGAAATACTGAGAAGGGGGTGAATCAGTATTTCTTTTCAAGTGTGACTTTTACTAGTTAGATCACTTATATTTAGAACACAAAATGAACAATAAGAATAAATCTTTTTATTAATTTCTTTAATAAATCAAGTACAATGTATATAGGGATCCAACGCTAGATGAAGATATCAATCTTCAATCACACAGGCTCCAATCTGTTGACAAGCACCAACTTGGACTTTTGTGAGGCTCTGACATCTAGGGCATTAACCCTATCCTATCAAGGCACCAACCTCGTATTTAGAGGCTCCAAACCCTAGGGCACCAACCCTTCTCTAGTACAGGTTCCGACCTGGTTTCTTGATGACACTGATCCTCTAGGGCTCCAACCCTATCCTCGAAGGCACCAAACTTGTCTTTTTGAGGCACCAAGCTCTTGGGCTCCAACCCACTGCAATACTTCGTCAATATATGTTTGGCAGTAACTCACGGCTCCCAAAATCTTCTTCACCGAGCCCTGTCAATCTTCAGCTTCATTGTAGTATTTCACTTTACATCATTAATGAAAACCTTGTCATATAGAAGGTGTCACCATTGTTCTTCATGGTACCCAATCAAATCCTCCAAGTTTAGTTCATGATGACTTCAACACAACATCATGTTTCCAAGGATGTTTACAAGGCTTCTTCAAGTCTTACTCATCCAAACATCATAGTTTCCAGGAGATTGTTCTTTTCACAGGTCAATAAACTTCAGACCCAAGCTTCAATCTTCCTATGAGAAATAATCCTTCACTGCATCACACCACTGTTCAAAATATCACATTGCCCAATGCACCATGCTACACCAAAACTTTAGCAATGACAATCCTTGCACCACACTACACCATTGTCCAACACACCATGATGCACCAAGACTTTAGCAATCACAATCCTTGCAACACACTACACCAATGTCCAACGCACCATGTTGCACCAAGACTTTAGCAATGCCAATTCTTCTTTACAAATGTCCTTGCACCACACTGCACTAGACCACTGTTCAAATTGTTCCAATACTTCACTTTACCAATCTACCTTATTCTACACCATCACCCTTCTTCATAAACACTTTACTGTAGCATCAAAATTCTTGCACCGTGTTAATTGTATTAAGATGTTAACACCATAATGCACCAACTATCCAGAGAAGATGACATTGCACCAAGACTTTTTCCTACTCCACACACCAAATGAACTGTTGCACTAAGACTGTTCACAGGTCCGAAGTTCTGTTTAGTACTTCAAGGGATATCTTGTCACTGATTTGAGGTTAATTCATCATAGATTGAACCATAGAAGCCTGCCATAGCACCAAGGGAATTTTGACACAAAAAAAGGTTTGTCATAGCACCAAGAGAGTGGTTTGTCACACCACAAAAATAACTCTTCCATAGAGAATATTCAATAATAAGCAGCTATAGGTCCGAATATTCCTGAGCCATGAAGGCGAGTGATTCGAAGAAGTAAAAAATGAGCCACCAATTCAGGTCAAAAAAAGAGGTTGCAAGAGTACGTAGTCTTCAAAAATGATTTAGATCTGCAATGTTAATCCTGTAGTCCTTAACGGATCCGAAAGTCATCATTCTTATCACATGTACACGGGGAGCCTTACAAGAGATTCTACACACTTGTATCTACAGGTTCAAAAAGAAAATTGTTTGCAACGTGATCATCCGCATATACTTGAAGTTTGTGATATGATTCCTCCACAGATATGTAAAATTGAATGTTCATTACAGGTCTAAGATCAAGTTTTTGCCAAAAGACCGAGACACATAATTCCTCCACGAGTCTGAATGATAACTCCTCCAAAAATTCTGAGGTACAGTCCTAGCTCCACCAGTGATTGTCTTGAGTTTATCATAGGTACATGTTCATCGAGCTCCACAGGTGACTATAACAGAGTTTAACACAGGTTTGTGATCACAATTTCATCGAACTTCAAGCTTTCCATAGAACTAAAACTTCGATCCTTTAACAGTTCAATAATTCGACCTTATCACAGTTAGATTGTTCCTCCAGATTTCGTCTTTATAAGTTCACGAGATGTGAACTAATATTCATCGCTAAGATCTGTATTCTTCACTAAGATACTTGACTGAACAAGTTTTAGTCTCCAATTTATATACAAGTTTGACCTATAATGAATGGTCATGTCATATGAGAGGAGGCCGACATGAGGTGAGGTTGTGTGTCGGCTTGCATAAAAAAGAATTATATTTGATCCTTGTAAAATAGTTTTCTTCCAACTTATAGGGAGTTAACAAAAGTGTGAGAGCTCGTTGGAAAGGAGAAATTTCCCTCTACAAACCTATGGCAATTTCATTCTTAATTAAGGTCATTTCCTCATCAAGAAACTTAATTTTTGAGACTACCATTTTAATTTTGTTTACAACAGTTCTTTGTATCTAGGGATTTTAGTATTCAAGGTAAGCAATGACATTAGCATTAGGGCTTCTACTTTATAGACTTAGGCTTTCAATATCAATAGTCATTTAGGACTTATGGCATTTATGCATTTAAGGTTTCATCATCTTCAAATAGGGCATATTAGGGCATACATCAACATTTCGCACCTAGGGTTTACTTTAGGGCTTTAGCATTGACATATACCTCATGACCTTGTCATCACAAACAATGCCATATATTGACATCAATGACAACCTAGATTAATAATCTCCCCCTTTGTCATTGATGGAAATATTCTTGCCCTTTCAACATTCTCTCCCCCTTTGACATTAGTGGAAAATGAGGTGCCCAAGTACTCCCCCTGTCAAGCTACTTCTTTTCTTTATGAATAGTAGTTCTTCATATGTATGTTACTCCCCCTATCATGGTGCTCTTCTTTCGGGCAAATGTGGTCCATGATAGATGTGCTTAAATCCCTTCATGTGATGAACCAACTCCCCCTGTCTGCATGACCTCCTCTAGCTCATGAAAGATTACCTGCTTAGTGATCAAGTGGAAGAGATATTCAATAGTAGTTCATGGATGAATAAGGGATCATGTTCTTTAATGGAAATGATCCCAAGAGACGATCTATCAAAGGATGATTGTCCATGTGGTTCATTGAGGATTTCATAGGGCCCATTCACAGATAGCTTCTGCAAGAATGCTTAATCATCATAAGCTCCCCCTAACTATATGCATGGTCTCCCTTTTGGCAGAGTCTCCCCATCAGATACTTGGAATATCAAGGATGAGTTCATCAATTCAACAACATGTGTTGTTGGCTAGAGTGTTCAAGGGAATTCTAGATTCAATTTGCTTCCTTCTCCATACTTGTATAACTTTCTTCTCTGGCATGGTTCTTTCTTCTGTAGGGGTGCAAGTCAAGTTACAATCACATGACATATGTCCAATGCTATGACACTTGAAGCACTCTATGTTGTTCATGAATAATAATTCATGACTTCTTCTTGCAAAATTGCTTCTCAGAGATTGACGGGGACCATTATATTTATCTTTGTGATATGCCCTATAATCTTTTGCCATGTGCCCAAATTTTGTTCAAGAATAGAAATAACCAAGAAATATACTTTGGTACCTGGGATGAGAGGGGGAGGACCAAGGAAAGCACCCAACAATGACGAATTTTTGTAGACTCTGGGTGAGACACTGGTGAGAGGAGTTGAAGACTGCTTATCTGACATGGACAAGATAATGGACTCGAGGGAGGTCACAGATGTCGGCTTGCAGTAAGTCAATTGATCAATTGTAATGACCTTCCCTTCATGGGGGAATGTTAAGTTATGGTATGTTCTATGCTTATAATAGTTTACTTCTTTTTCTTATTATATTCCACCGATTAGCAATCACATGTACATAAAGTAAAGTGCAGATAGAACATTAAACGATCGACAGAAAACAAGCCAAGACAAGAGACACAAGATGTGGCGGCTAGCTAGGGACAAACCCCACAATGTGTGGGGAAACCCTTTGATCAAATCTTCTTTTATCTTCAATAATTCAGCAGAGAGAAATAGTACAATAAATCTGATTCATGTCAGCAGTAGCAAACCCTAGATCAACAGCATCAGCATTAGCGGCTTCATTATCAAACTAGGGTAGACCATATCTCACAAACCGACCGTCGGATTGACTTCATTCCACCACCAAAAGTTTCGACTTCCAGAGGAGGTTCAGATGAACCTACAGCGTAGTTCAGATGAGGAGATCTTCTAGGCCATGCAAGTCAATCTTTACTTCTGCAGTTGCAGCTTCAGTTTCAGCAGTTTCCGTCTTCAAACTAGGGCAGTCGATATCTTGCAAACCGTTCGTCGGATTGACTTCATTCCACCACCAAAAGTTGCGGCTTTCAAAGGAGGTTTAGATGAACCTACAACACAGTTCCAAAGAGGAGATCTTCTAGGCCACGCAAGTCAATCTTTACTTTTGCAGTTGCAGCTTCAAATTCAGCAGCTTCCGGCTTCACATGTGTGAGAGAGAGAGACCCATTTCAGCGCAGTAGAGAAGAGACTCATATCTGCGCAGTAGAGAGAGAGAGATGTGATGAGATGAGTGAGTCCAAATGAGGAAAAGTCCTCTTATATTTATACACAACGTTGGTGGGTGAATAGATGCGACTGTTGGGCTTCTAAGCCTACATGAGTTGTAGGTCGGCTTGATAATAATTCCATAATCAAAATAAATTCATATCTCCATGAATACTTATCGGAATTGGATGATCTTTATATCAATCCTACACCTCTTGACGAGAGGAATCTAATAAAAATATTATTAGCCATGAATAAGATGACCCACATGAAGTTTTGCCCTGGTTGCCAATTTTAACACTCCCTCTCAACCATGGAGAACTTCATCTGCAATCTGTCTATCGGTCATTACTATTCATCCATCAAATGCACTGCCTTGTATAGCCTGACCCTTGCCCTTCTCTGCTCTATTTTTCCTGTTCTGCTTTGTCTTGTTCTGCCCTGCACTGATCTGTACTGTTTTGTTCTGTTCTGCTCTGCTCTTGCATTGTTCTGTTCTACTCTGCTTTTGTCCGAATTATGAAGAAGAAGAAATGATCGAGGATGTATCATACTGACTCAAAGTCAGTCTCAGAGTATCTACCATTGGTCCCAGACCAGTCTCAACCAACCCAAAGTCAGCGTCATAGTGAGTACAACTCCAATGGTCCCAGACTAATATCATCCTCCACTAACTCAAAGTCAGTCTCAGAGTATGTACCACTGATCCCAGACCAGTCTAAACCGACCCGAAGTCAGCGTCATAGTATGGTACAACTCCTACCACTGGTCCCAGACCAGTATCATTGATCCCAGATCAATGGAGGTCATCCTAGCATAGGGAGTACGGTAGTTACAACGATGCGTCCATCGGTACTACTATGGTCCCTAACTTCATTTCCCTGCTCATTGATCAGATGAGAGGTACTTCCCATGAGTCCCAGACTGCATGGGTAGGATGCCTCGACAGGAGAACTAATCAATCCTGTCCTCACAGGAGAACACATCAATCCTGCTACAATTGCCATGGAGAACACATCAATCCAGGCCTCACAGGAGAACACATCAATCCTGCTACAATTACCATGGAGAACACATCAATCCAGGCTCCCATGGAGAACACATCAATCCAGGCCTCACAGGAGAACACATCAATCCTGCTACAATTGCCATGGAGAACACATCAATCCAGGCCTCACAGGAGAATACATCAATCTTGCTACACAGGAGAGCGAATCATCCTGTTCCACAAGAGAGCGAATCATCTTGTCCCACAAGAGAGCGAATCATCTTGTTCCACAAGAGAGCTAATCATCTTGTTCCAGTGTGCACCACCAGGGGAGGGTGAGTCACCCTGTGGTCGTATGTTGCTCCAGTAAGAACCACAAGCCCTCAGAGCTCCTAGAGCTCAATGTATGCAACATGCAGGACCCTTGCACAAGGGTTTCTTGCCAACTCCAAGTCATTTGGGAAAATCATAGATTAGATCTTTCCTCGAGGCTTTGACAAGGTGTATCAACCTGTACATCATCTTAATGTGATGGAGCTTCCTTGCTCATCGACTTACCATATCCCAGATGATGTCTATCTGCTGGAGCAATTGACGAATACGGGATTCCTCAATAATCGAATCCCACCTCTGGTTGTTATAGAGAATCACAGTGGTATCCAATGTAAATCCAAACAGCTCATCGCAACCAGACTGCCTCACACGAGGTTATGCTAGCAACAATATATCCTACTTCGGCGGTGCTCAAAGCCACCGACTTCTGCTTCCTTCTCATCCAGGATATCGAAGCAGATCCCAAGGTGAAACAGTACCCGAAAGTGCTCTTACAGTCCACCACACTGCCTGCCCAATCAATATCAGTATATCCAAGTAGTCTCACATCTCCGGCAGTGTATCTTAATCCATGAGAGATTGTGTCCTGAAGACATCTCAGAAGATTCCTGGCATCAATTCAGTGAGGCTCAACCAAATATGAGCTCACAATGCTAACTGCAAAACATATGTTCGGACGAAGGTTCACCAAGAACATCAATGCGAATGAGTTTTTGAAACTCAGAGGCATTTCCAAAGTCTGGTCCGACATCACTACCATATAACTTCTAAAAGTTAAGATCCTCGAGGTAGTCACAGGCTTGCAGTCCATCATACCGAATCTTTCCAATATATTTACCACATATTTTCCTTGAGGTAGGAAAATTTCCCTTGGCTTCTGCCACACTTCAAGTCCTTGGTCCTTCATTTCAAATTCAGAAGCCATCTCCCTCTTACATTTGTGAATGAGAGGGTTTGCACCTGTTAGAAAGAGGTCATCCACATACAACACCAGTATGAGAGGCTTGTCATCTTCATCCTTAAAGTAAAGGTTAGGATCAGCTTCACTCCTAGTGAATCCCAGCTTTATCAAGTAACTATCGATCCTCTCATACCATGCTCGGGGTGCTTGCTTCAGCCCATAGAGAGCCTTCTTCAACCTGCATACATGAGATTTTCGATCATAAATCTCAAATCCTTCGAGTTGCTCCACGTAGACCTCTTCTTTGATCGAGCCATGCAAGAACGCAGTCTTGACATCCATCTGATGTAGGTTCCATCCTTGTGAAGTGGCAAGGGCTATGATCGAGCGGATGGTCGTATATCTGGCAACAGGTGCAAATATCTCATCATAGTCTATACCTTCCTTTTGGGAGAAACCTCGAGCAACAAAATGAGCCTTATACTTTTCCGTGCTTCCATCTGCTGCATGCTTTATCTTGTAAAGCCATTTGGAAGTAACAACAGTCTTGTCCAGGGTCTGGGAACTACTTCCCAGACATCATTCTCCATAATAGACTCATATTCTATGGTCATAACATCCTTCCATAGTTAATGCTTGATAACATCTGAGAATGACGAAGGCTCATTTTGCATGATCGTGCTCATGATGGTCAGGTATCCTTGATACCTATTAGGTTTCTTACTTTCACGAAAGGTTCCTCGGGGTGCAGCATGTCCTTCAGCATCATCAAGTAACCCCTTAAGCCATGAAGGCCTCTTCCTAGAAGAGGAAGGCTCATATGGAGGAGGATCAATCGGATCCATGGGTTCTTCTACATCAGGCATTGATTCATCATCCTTTTCTTTCGGTTCCCTGGTGTCGGCTTCTAGAGAGCTCCTCAAAGTCGGAAGATTGATCACCTTACTGAGAGCCATATCTTCGTCAAAGGTGACATCATGGCTAATTATGACTTCCCTTTGACCGGCTACATAGATTCTATAGCCTTTAGTATTTTCACCATAGCCCACGAAAATTCCCTTCTTTCCAGATGCTCCCAATTTATTTCTTTTCTCTTTCGGCACATGAAAGTATACAGGGCTTCCAAAAATTTTAAAATGAGAAACATCAGGTTTCTTACTGGTGAATTTTTCTTCAGGAGTCTTGGAACCCAATGCTTGATGAGGGCATCAATTTTCTACATATACGGCGGTGATTGTAGTTTCAGCCCATAGAAACTTTGGAAGTCTTTGATCATGTAGCATGGCCCGGACAACTTCCATCATCGTGTGGTTCTTCCTTCCCACCACACCATTCTGCTCAGGAGTATGTGGTGTAGTATTCTCCCTCTTAATGCCAACCTCAGGTATACCTGAGTAAACCAATTGTAATATATCGGAGGTCTTGCTTTGGCTTGAGGGGAATGGTCCCCTTTTGAGCTTTCCTTCGGCACATCCCGGACATACACCTTCTTTCTCTACTTGGAATTCAGGCATCCCTGTTACCATCTGTCTTACATCGGGTAAACCTTCGATGCCAAAGTTCGAACTAAAGAGTTGTGTCACAAGACATGACACCTAGCGGACTTCCATTGACCTGATATAATGAATCAACACTAAACCCAAGAGTAAAGGCATATTTAACATTATTTTTCCATATACATACCTTGCCATTGCTGAAGGTTACCTTGTAGCCTCTGTCTTCCATTGCCAAGATGGACACTAGGTTCCTTTTGAGGTCAGGTGCATTTAATACATCTTAGAATTTCTAGCCTTCTTGGTTGCTTGTCCTCTTCCTTGATTCCCAGCTCTCCTCTTACCTTTGCTGTTGAATTTGTCATTCCTTTGATTGCCATCAGAGGGATTTCGAGTTGCACCACTGCATACTGTACCATGCTTCTCTATCATGATTATCATCATGTTGCCCATGTCCAGGATTTTATCCATCATAATGCTGCTCAAACTAGTGTGCATCATCATCATGCTATCCTATATGTCCATGATCTCATGTTGCCCTTTATGTCCATGATCTCATTCATCATGATGCTCATGATCTCATACATAGTGACTTGCTTTATCGCAAATGTAACATCGTCCTTTTCTTCCACCCTTAAATCCAGCCTTTCTTTTCGATTTAGACCCAGAATTATTTCTTTTCTTAGCATGAGAAGAAAAAGCAGTAGGAGGACCTTTAGGCAAGGGCATTTCCTGCTCTTCTACCCTTGTTTGTTCTTGAATGCATCTAGCCATTAATTCCTCGAAACTAGGAATTACATTATTGTTCAGAAGAGTAGTCCTGAACACATACCATTCAGATGGTAATCCTTCGAGAGTTGTGAGTGCCATTTCTCTGTCAGTAATGGTTTCCCCAATAGATAGGAGATCGTTCTTGATCTCGGTGATTCTTAAGAAGTATGCTTGCATACTTTCATCTTTACCCTTCTTGATTTCCCTCAACTTATTTCTGAGAAGCAAAACTTAATTTGCATCATTAACTTTAAATAAACTCACCAGTCTGTCGTAGATTTCCTTGGAGGCGTCTAGATCAGAGATGTAGGCCACCAAGCGCTTGTCGATAGAGTCCTGGATGATCTTATTTGTTTTGACTTCTCCATTTTTCCATTTGTTCCAGGCAGCAGCAGATGCATTTGATGAAGGCTCAACAATATTGCCTCTTACATGGTCCAGCACTCCTTGATCTTCAAGGGTTAGATCGATAGACATCTTCCATCTGTGATAGTCAGCTTTCTCACGGAGCTTGTCTTCGGTAGGAAAGAGTGTTGAGGACCCCATGGTTCTTTTAGGATAGCCTTGCCAATCTTCTCTTCAATGATTGCTCTTGCTCTTGCTTGGGCTTTGTCTTCACCTCAACTCTGATACCATGTTAAGTTATGGTATGTTCTATGCTTATAACAATTTACTTCTTTTTCTTATTATATTCCACCGATTAGCAATCACATGTACATAAAGTAAAGTGCAGATAAAACATTAAACGATCGACAGAAAACAAGCCAAGACAAGAGACACAAGATGTGGCGACTAGCCAGGGACAAACCCCACAATGTGTGGGGAAACCCTTTGATCAAATCTTATTTTATCTTCAATAATTCAGCAGAGAGAAATAGTACAATAAATCTGATTCATATCAGCAGTAGCAAACCCTAGATCAACAACATCAGCATTAGCGGCTTCATTATCAAACTAGGGCAGACCATATCTCACAAACCGACCGTCGGATTGACTTCATTCCACCACCAAAAGTTTCAGCTTCCAGAGGAGGTTCAGATGAACCTACAACGCAGTTCAGATGAGGAGATCTTCTAGGCCACGCAAGTCAATCTTTACTTCTGCAGTTGCAGCTTCAGTTTCAGCAGTTTCCGGCTTCAAACTAGGGCAGTCGATATCTTGCAAACCATTCGTCGGATTGACTTCATTCCACCACCAAAAGTTGCGGCTTTCAAAGGAGGTTCAGATGAACCTACAGCGCAGTTCCAAAGAGGAGATCTTCTAGGCCACGCAAGTCAATCTTTACTTCTGCAGTTGCAGCTTCAAATTTAGCAGCTTCCAGCTTCACATGTGTGAGAGAGAGAGACCCATTTCAGCGCAGTAGAGAAGAGACTCATATCTGCGCAGTAGAGAGAGAGAGATGTGATGAGATGAGTGAGTCCAAATGAGGAAAAGTCCTCTTATATTTATACACAACGTTGGTGGGTGAATAGATGCGACTGTTGGGCTTCTGAGCCTACATGAGTTGTAGGTCGGCTTGATAATAATTCCATAATCAAAATAAATTCATATCTCCATGAATACTTATCGGAATTGGATGATCTTTATATCAATCCTACACCTCTCGACGAGAGGAATCTAATAAAAATATTATTAGCCATGAATAAGATGACCCACATGAAGTTTTTCCCTGGTTGCCAATTTTAACAGGGAAGCACATCTTGCGGAACACTGCAGATGCAACGGCTGACATAGGATATGTGTAACTACGACCTAAGAGAATGTTGTAATCCAAAGGGACATCAATAACCTCAATGTCGACATGGACAGTCTTGCCCGCAAGTGTCAATTGACAGTTGTGGTACATGCTAAGGGGATGGGAAGAGCGTCTGTCCCAAGCACGCAAAGTGATGGTGGAGGGGGACAACTCAGGTGACTTAATTTATTTCCAGACGGCAGTGGACATCACACAGGTGGATGCAACTTCGTCAATAATGCATCGGGAGATGATGGCATTACAGACTCGAACTGGCATCTGGAAAGCAACGGATGAAGGCAATGGGGGATGTTATGATGTATCAATAGGGAAGACAATCAAACGATCATCAGAAGGGTCTACTGCACCCAAAGAACTTAGTAGAGATTTCTTTGAGATGGGCACGACTGGAGTACTTCCAACGTCGACACGGCGGCAGGTGATTGCGCTAAGTCATCTACTATATTGTATGTATGGGAAGCTCGGTTAGAAGCCGCATTACAACGTAATGGTCCCTTGGAGATCTTAGGAATGGCCTCAACTTTAGTTTGAGGGATCTGTAGCAGATCATTTGGTGTCGTAAGAGGCTCAGCAGATGCTTTGGTTTTGGACTCAGTGGCAGACAAAGTCGATGGCTTGTCATATTGATGTGACCAAGTTTGCAGGTTGATATCAGAGGGGTTAACCTCATCAAAATTCATCATAAGGATCTAGTAGTCACCAGGACTAGAAGGTTGGGGGGATGGGCTGCTTGACCTAGCTGAGGTTGAGCAGCAACAAATCCTTGTTGAGGGAAAGGATTTGTAAGCACTGTCGGTTGAGATGGCGCAGGATTTTGAGGCAATTGTTGACCTCTAGAAGTTGCTTGAGCTTCCCACATTTGGCGCATCTGGGGTAAGAGGGGACACTCATGTGTATAATGGCCATGTACACCACAAAATTCACAAGGCTTGTTCATATGAATAGCCTTGTTCTGCTTTGGTTGGTTGCCCTGTTGTTGGTTGTTGGTGTTATGTTGGTTCCCTTGGGGTTCACTAAGTTGATTGTCTTGATTACCCTGGTTACCCTTGTTACCCTTCCCCTTATTCTTTTTCTTCAAATTTTGGGGATTGGTCGCACTCTGTTGTGCAAACACCTGACCTTGAGGGGGCGGTGGCTGTTGGGGATGAGGATGCATGGGAGGCTGCGGTGCTAATGCTTGAGGGGTTGGAGTGCTCAACTATGCATAAAGAGGAGCAATAGTTTGGTAGACAGGTTGGGGCCCGAAGAACATGTTGCTAGCAAGAGGGGAATAAGTGTTAGAGGAACTGGTGCCCCCCCTGCGGATAGCCATAACTTTGTTGAGTATATGGCGAAGGATGTGAAAGGGTTCCAACAATACCGTCAACCACGTGAGATGTCCCCAGTGCATTGGCACTTCCAGGACGAGGGAGGTCTGGAATGACAGTATAGACATAACCAAATTGTGCATAAATCAGGTCATATCTTAGAGTGGTTTGGAGAGCTTCTTCCTCGGTCTGAGGAAAATGGGACATGACATCTTTTCCAATGGGTGCTAAAAGGCTCCTAAGAAACCAATCTAGGTAGACACGGTCTTCGAAAGGCAGGGCACGGCATGTGCTCCTCCTTTGACGCCACTCTTGAACATGGTCAAAAAGGCGAGTGGCGAAAAACTGACGAAATGAGGTCAATAGCATTGTACCAGTGTCGTACCGAAGAGGTAACTAGAAATATGAAAGGAAGACTTTAGCAAGTGTCGTGAAAACAGAATGAGATGCGGCAGGCTGGTCTACATACCATTTTGTAGTGTCTTCAATGAGCTTGCATTGTAATAGCCAAAGATGAATGGAGTCATCGGTAATGCAGTTCAATGAACACCACATGTGGAAGGATCAGACATGGTTGGTAGGGTCCTCTCCAGCATTACCCTCAAACTTTGGGATGTCTAAGGGAAGCTTAGTCGACATAGAAGGCTAACCAGCATCGTGGTGTATGGGGTCATTTATCAACTGCCTAAAATCTGGTAGACTTAACCCAACCATAAAGGGGAGCATGGGGGCTGCCGGATCGGTTCCTGAGACTGTTCCTCTTGATGTGACTACCGGGATAGAACCGAAGCCAACACCAGGTTGGGTTCCTACACTAGTTGTGGGTCCCGACATGGTGACGATATGGGGTGAAGGAGGCTCGGAATCAGATAATGAATCAGATGAACCAAGAGAAGAGTTGGTATGGGGACTTGGGGGACCATGAACTCGAACCCTGCAGGGAGGATTAATATGCCCAAGCGGAAACTGGGGATGAAGGCCTAATAGTCTCCATGACAAACGTCTTAGTGGCACAATGGTGGTAAGATACACGTAACACAGAAATGGTGAAGGGAGATCAACAATATGCCTTTGTCTCGATGAGGGGAGATAAATTTATTATGTTAAGTCTTGGCTTGGCGGTGTAAACCAAGCACCCTTCGCTTAAGGTGTGCTTGTGTGTGCAAGTGTATTTATTGATTAAGCCCAAATTGTGTTTGTAAAAAAAAAAAACTTGCTGAAAATAAACTGAAATTAACAACAGAAAATGAATAGCAAAACAATTAACTAAACCCCACCCAAACTAGGTTTGCAAACACTGTGTTGGTTGGTGGCTAAATCGACAGAAAACACACTAAAAAGGTCAAGAGATATAATTGTCAATGTGACTGGGATCAAGTGACACTAGGCTGCTGGAAAGTGGTGCAACAACAGCAAAAAACCAGAGAGGAAGATCACTGCAAAAAGATAGGGAGATGGGTGAAACACCTAGGGCAACCGATGGGACCCTAAGGCCAATGACCAAACAAGTTTTAATATGAAACTATGGATGGTGACAACCTATCTTTATAGATCTGAAACAGAAGGGTACAGATCTGGAAAATATGGCTAAAAGCGTTGCAAAAACTCAGACTACTCACTCAGCTAAACTCCTCCTATAAAGGTGGAAGTGTACTAGAAGCCCTAGGGGGCTAAATTTCACTTCGACGAGTAAATCAAAGTAGATCAAGGCATAAGCGGGATGAGATAGAGGTCAAACAACCCAGCATATAGCTCTCGACAAAACCCAGAAACAGATCTGATAAAAACCCGAAAACCCTAAAATCGTAGGTACTGACCTCTTTTCATGTGAGATTGCACATTTTGGGCTAAAAGGTGCGCTCTGGACTCTAGATTGCACTTTTTGGGCTAAAAAGTGTGATTTTTGCTCCTTGATTCTCGGTCGGCAAATCTCAGAAGAAAAAAAAAGTAAAAATAAAAATTGTTGTCTTTGTCGCAGTTGGTTTCTGTGACTTGCGGAAAAGACCAGAAAACTAGCGAAAGTCAGAAATTTAACAGATCTAAGGTTAAAAAGCTAGGAAACATTAAGAGACTGAAAAAAGAAGAAACCCTAAGCTGAAAACCAAAGGTCACTCAGGTTTCTAGATCTGAAGTATAAAACTAGTGGAGTCACCAATTTTGTTGTATTGTTTTCTTCTCAAAGATGTACAAAAAGAACCCACTTAATATTGTGGATGACAAACAATCTCAACAATATAAATGGCTGCTAAACATTGTAAATCTGCAGCAACTAATATAAACAAAACCTGCCAAAATTATGATTTATGCCACAATCATAGTTAAACAGCAAAAAGAAATAGTAATAACTCCAATCATCCAATGGAAACCAGATATACAAAAAATAGTTTTATTATAACACCTGTGAAGGGAACAAATAATGTTCTCTATGGGATGGGTTCTTGGCTATCCTCAAACATCTTCAGTTTGTGTAGATTCTCTCTCCTCTATAATGTGTAAACCTAGCAGAAATATGGTGTGCGAAAATGAAAATAATCAGAGTTACAATACTGAGTGCAATAATGAAAATAATCAAAAGTGAATAATGAATGGAAAACCCTTCTATTTATAACGAAATATTAAGTTATCATCGAATAATGAGCAATAATAAAATATTATTAACCTCATTCTTGGAATAACACTTGGAATATTTTGTTATATTTGCTTAGGAGGGAAAAAAATATTTAAACTTTTATTTAGAAATAATAAATAAATAAATAATTTATTTATCATCTCAAGCAATTGGTTAAGGAACAATAAACAAATAATGATTTATTTAATTATTCCTAATGGATTTAGTCAAATTTGACAAAGAATAACAATTAATTAGTGATTAATTAATTATTCTTAGAGAAAAATAAGATCATTAATAATTTATCTGTTGATTTTTCATAATTTGATCAAATATGACAAGGAATAATAATTGAACAATGGTTTAATTAATTATTCCTAGAAGAAAATCAAATAAATAGTGATTTATTTAATTATTCTTCATGGGTTTAATTACAAATTACTTAACAAAGGTGGTTTAATAAGTAATTTCTCATAGTGAAAGCAATTTTACTATGGTAAAATTGGCTTTACATGGTGTACTTCGATCCATCTAGTAAATTAGGCTAGATGATCAATTTTTTGGTGATAACACATAGTCAGCTAGCAAATTTAACTCTGGAGTTACAAGATATAGAAGAAATGTGGTGTACATACTGAAAATCAAAAGGCCACTCTAAAGAACAATGCCCTCTCTTCAGAAATTACATGGCTAGTGGAGCATTGAATCCTTTGAATGCCAGATCTAGCCTATGGTGCAAGATATGAAAAACTAGGGGTGAACATCGCTCAGAAGATTGTTATTTGTTACAAAAATATGTGCAGACTCCTAGGAACCTGTATTGCAAGTTTTGTAAATCGGTAGGACATGATGAGAACCATTGTCGAGCTTATGAACTAATGATGGAGCGCGATGCTGACACTTATAGAATGCAAGCAAAAGAACATGGACATGAGGACAATGGACAACACAGTGGTCGAGGTGGTTATCAAGGAAGAGGTCGAGGTGGGGGAGTTGGTCTTTCCCTTTCACTCACCTCTAACACTTGTCTCCACTGAACTGTCCATGCACTGAGTTAATTGATGTATTCTTTAGTTGATTTATGAGTTAATAATTAGTGAATTAATTAATAATTAATTCACATCACTCATCACTAGTGTATTTACAATTAGACTAAATACAACTAGTTCAACTAAGTCAAACTGAACACAACTCCATCAACTCCTCAATCAACTCCACTAAACTCAATCTCTTGAGTTCTAACTGAAGTCCATCATGCAATAGCTCAACTGACCCATAAGAAAAGTGTATTTCCTTTTGACAGTTGCATGTGCCACATCCGTAGCTCGAATTGAAGTGCTCCAAGAGGATAAGATAATGTTTATAGTCCAAATGTTATTAAGAGCTAATAATATTCGACTATTCTATTTTTAGCCTGGCAGTCTAAAAATAGACTCCGCCCATATGTCTAAAAATAGAAATCCATCTATTTTTACCAACATGACCAATCATCCACAAATAGCATCCTGCAACTCATAGACCATGATCCATATGTCTAAAAATAGACTTTGCGCCAAAAATAGCCTGTGGGCCCACTTAGTGAAGGCGACTCCTTTCCACTAAGCTTCATCATCTTGTTGCATTTTCAACACTCCCTCTCAACAAGATATGGATTATCTACAACCCCTATCCTGCAACTCTGGAATGTTCTGCGTGCAACACATTTGCTCGGTCCACTTGCTCCAACAACACTTGGAACAAAAACACTCCCAACTGACTACTCTGTTGGGCTAGGAACATACTCTGATGCTGAAGCTCTACCTATTGCTGACAAGTGCTCCCTCTCTGACATCTGCGCTACTACAACATCTCCATGCATCTCGCACCATTGCACACTTCTCTATGCCACCTAGCACTGTACAAAACACTTGTGCCTCTCGCATTGTTGCAGCCTGCTAGTTATGCGTTGTCCTGGGATTCCTACATTGTCGCTCTCTTTTCCGCTCCATCCGCATCTGTCTCTATCTAATCAATCAGTTCCTGCTACTCAACATCAGGGCTCCCTTAGCAAGGTCTCATCCAAGAGGTTGGGTACCTCAAGGATCTTGCCCCTCCTCCTTGGGACGATCAATCCACATCACCCCACCTCCTACTTGGAGGTATGGCTGCATGCGATCCCTCAGCCCACCTGGCTCGAAGTTTCCCTCTACTGGAGGTCTCTGTATGAGTAGATGTCTCTACTCGATATCCTCTCAGCGTCCCTTGTTGTGGCTTCTCCACAATCTCCTGAAGCTGCTGCACCAATCGTGGATCCTCCACAATCGTCTGAGACTTCTTCTGGCTCTACATGTTGATAGGTAATATACGCTCCCTCTCAACCACCAAGTCTCCATCAGTTGCCTCGCTGCTCAAAGCTTTGCATACATCTTGAACCTCAAGAGCATACAGGTTCTTGACCCGTGAACCAATCTACTTCACCTGTCTAGTGATGATGTGTCTAAGGAAAACCTTTCCCTTACTGAAGACTACATCACAGCCTCTGTCTTCCAGTATCGCGATCGACACCAAGTTTCTCTTCAGTCCTAGTACATACTTGACATCGGTTAAGGTAAGGCGAGCTCCATGCTCCCTCTGAAAAATAACCATGCCTACACCTGAGACACTACACTTCTCATCATTACCCATCGCTATGAGTATCTGGAGATCTTTCTCCTCCAAAGTACTGAACAAACTCCTGTCATCGGTCATGTGGAAAGAAGCTCCACTGTCAAGAAACCAGCCACTTCCCACCATGGATGAAACCATGCATGCGAAGAGTGTGAAATCCAACTCAAATTGTGAAGCAAGGGCCTCACCTTCAGATCCTTCCCCGGATCCCTTCTTGGATTTCCTCCGTGGACAATTTGCAGCATAATGGCCCACCTCATGACAATGAAAGCATCGCACTTTCGATTTGTCAACCTTCTTCCCATCATTGGAAGAACTGAATTAGGAAAGAGAACCCTTCTCCTTCCCCTTCTTTGCTTTGGCAGCCAAAGCGCAATCTTCTTCATCAAATGCCTTTGATGAAGATTCATCCCTGGTATTCCGCCTGATCTCATCTTGCACAAGATCCGACCAAAGTCTCTCCCATCCTGGCAATTTCTCCTGACCATTGACAGAGTCCTGATAGGAATGCCAACTCTTCAGAAGACCAAGTAGAGCCAAGCTCACTAAGTCCTCATCATCGACAATCACCCTCACACTTCCCAGCTCATCCCAACATTGGGTGAACTTCGTGAGATACCTGGCCATACTGTCTCCATTCTCACACTTAATGTTTCTGAGTTTATCATTGAGCGCCAACTTCCTCTAGTCGCTCTTTCTTTGGAATATATCTATCAACGCTTTCCACATCAAGTATGGAGAAGCCTTTCCATGCATGCTGAACACAATGTGATCCTTCACGCCCTCCAATAGAGTCCTTCGACACTTTGTTGTCTTCTTTTGCCAAGCCACAGCTTCAGTAGCATCAGTAGGCTTTGCGACCTCAGCCTTTGTGAACTCCTTCAGCCCATTGTCATCTAACACTGCCTCCATCCTGTCTTTCCATGCAATATAATTCGAGCTGCCTTCAAGAGCATACTCCAATCGCAATCCGTTGAAAGACATTTCAACTTTGACACAAAGAAAACACTGCTGCAAATTCAAATTCCACCAGCTCAAAACTCAACCGCTTCTGATCTAAAATTCGTGAGAACAAAGTATTTCTCGTACAGAGATTGACTGTATGGGCTTTTACCAGATATCTCACCTTCCAAAGGAAGGATGAATCCAAAGGCTACCTGGCCCGATTACAGACTCTGCCTGAAGAAATAAAATGTAATCACTTTCTGAATAATAGATCTGATGATCAACAGCTCCGATACCATGTAGAAATTTTGAATAATATAACACTTATTCACAGAGATTATCCTGATTATACACTATTTGCAGAATGCATGCATAATACATAACCTCCTCTACCCTTGATCATCAATTTGCAGAATTCAGAAACAATCACATGCGCACATTGAAGCATCAATCACACATATCAACACATTATATCACGGGGAAAGCATACAGCTGAAAACCCCCAACTATCTGTATATTATATTGATTAAGAACATGTAACAATACATAGTACAATACTCCTCACAAGTATTCAGTACTATCTCCACCTGCTACACATAAACTAGCTCAGATCTGAATTACTCATAGGTTCAAATCTCCTCCATTGCTTTCCCTGTCTCCACTGCGCAATCCTGCATGAGAATAATGAGAATGGATGATCCAAACTCATATTTCCCTTGGCTGAACCATGCAATCCTCATTGGCAATACTCAATCCATTGATTGTGCAAATCTCATGCACAACTATAGTCACAACTGACAGCTGTCTTGCCCTTTCACTCACCTCTAACACTTGTCTCCAATGAACTATCCATGCACTGAGTTAACTGATGTATTCTTTAGTTGATTTATGAGTTAATAATTAGTGAATTAATTAATAATTAATTCACATCACTCATCACTAGTGTATTTGCAGTTAGACTAAATACAACTAGTTCAACTAAGTCAAACTGAACACAACTCCATCAACTCCTCAATCAACTCCACCAAACTCAATCTCTTGAGTTCTAACTGAAGTCCATCATGCAATAGCTCAACTGACCCATAAGAAAAGTGTATTTCCTTCTGATAGTTGCATGTGCCACATCCGTAGCTCGAACTGAAGTGCTCCAAGAGGATAAGATAATGTTTATAGTCCAAATATTATTAAGAGCTAATAATATTCGACTGTTCTATTTTTAGCCTGGCAGTCTAAAAATAGACTCCACCCATATGTTTAAAAATAGAAGTCCACCTATTTTTACCAACATAACCAATCATCCACAGATAGCATCCTGCAACTCATAGACCATGATCCATATGTCTAAAAATAGACATAGTCTAAAAATAGACTTTGCACCAAAAATAGCCTGCGGGCCCACTTAGTGAAGGCGACTCCTTTCCACTAAGCTCCATCATCTTGTTGCATTTTCAACATTTGCATCAACATAAGAGAACCGGAAGATATATGAGGCTTAGTACACAGATAGGAGATTATGAGATGCATCATGTTATTTTAGATATGGGATCTGAAGCTAACGTTGTAATGAAGCAAACATGGGGGTTAATGGGTAAGTCGAAGCTTCATTGGTCACCTATTCAGCTAATGATGGAAATCAGCAGAAGATCTTCCCCTTAGGAAGATGATCAAATGTAACAGCATACATTGAAGGAGTTCGCACTATGGTTGACTTTGAAGTAATAGAAATTGTGGATGACAGCAACCCCTATCGTACACTACTTGGACTTGATTAGGAATTTGATAACATGCCTATAATTAAGCTAAAGAAGAGACAAATAATATTCAAATGGAATAATATGAGGGTAATTGTTCCCTTGGATCCATCAAAAGGAGTGAGGTATACAGAGCCAATTAGAGAAGAATATTGCAGCTAATATAGATAATATTTATCAATTGACAGCAAAGGAACATGATTTTGTTAACCCTACTGCAGAGGGAAAGTTAAATTGGGAGCATGATAGTTCTTGTGCATCAAACTCAGAAGAAGAATTGGAGAATTGGTTGAACAGACTACATGAAGTATCTATAAGGCGTTGTACAAGAGTTACTAAATTAGTTCGCTCCGAGACATCTGAGATATGTAACCTGCCTTCTTATGATGGCTTAGGTGAAGTGAATATTTTTCTTGATGAATATGAAGAACAAGTTCTAGAAATTCAAATATTGTTAGCTTTGGATATAGCCCTAAAAGCCACTCCTGCTAGATGGTGGGGTACACATAAGAAGAATATAGGAGATTGGCAAGAATGTCGAAGGTTGATGTGGATAATATTTGGTCAGATAAACACAGAGATGGAGTTGAAATATGATGGTGAAACTAGTCCCAGGGAGCATATCCAATTATGTACTATAGCATGGAAGGAGATTCCGCAACAAGAATGGGTACATGGCTTCATTCATACATTGGAGACAATTCCTTAGAACTGATACCTGGAAACATAGCTTTGACATGGTACTATGATTTGGTTAGATATGGTTGATGGGTTTATATTGACATTTAGCTTTGAAGATGATTGTCCATATATGAATTCAGCCCTTCAGACAATTAAGAAGATCTTTGAGAATTCAGATCCAATGACGTGGCAACAACCCGATTGGGTTGTGCAGATAGAACATGTGTTAGAATGCTACAACCTTATTGTAGAAGAAGAAGAATATCCTCGCAACATTGACATAGCAGAATCAAAAGGACACTGCAAGGTAAATGGACCTAAGCTAGAGATACTAGATATAACAAATCCAGTAAAGACAAAGAAGGTAAATATAGGATCAAAAGAGGAACCGAAATTTGCAACTATATGAGATTATTGGGATTAAGAAACAGTGAGCAAAGTGACAGAATTACTTCATAAGTATCACAAGTTTTTCCCACGAAGTTTTCATAAATGAAGGGTATAGTAGGAGATTTAGGATTTATGAAGATCCCCCTTAAGCCTTATGCGAATCCAATCAAGAAAAGACCTTACAGATTGAATCCAAAATATAAGGAGAAAGTAAAAGTTGAGTTGGATAAGATGATAGTAGCAGGAGTCATTGAACCTGTGGAAGAATCAAAATGGGTAAGTCCTATGGTGGTACAAGAAAAGAAAACTCAAGGAGAAATTAGGATCTATGTTGATTTAAAGAAGTTAAATGATGCATGCTTACATGACCATTTGCCTACCCCTTTCACAGATGAAGTATTAGACAATGTAGGAGGTCAAGAAGTTTATTCATTTACAGATGGATTTTCAGGATATCATCAGATTAGGATTGCACCTGAAGATCAACATAAGACCACCTTTGCTACAAAATGGGGCTCATATCAATATACAGTAATACCTTTTGGATTAAATAATGCCCCTGCTATATTTTCTAGAGTGGTGGTTGCAGCTTTTAAAGAATATATCCACAAGTTTTTGGAGGTATACTTTGATGATTGGACAGTATTTGGGTTGTTAAGAAAACATATTGGAAGTTTAAGACTTATGCTTGATACATGTAGATAGTATTAGATCTCCTTGAACTTAAAGAAGTGTATATTTTGTGTACCTTTTGGTATATTGTTGGGACACTGTTTGCCAGCAAGGATTAATGGTAGACCCTACAAATATTGCTATCATTATGAACTTACCTCCACCGAAGACAGTAAGATAGCTTCACACTACATTAGGACATACTGGGTATTATAGGAAATTCATCAAAGGGTATGCACAGATCACTGCACCTATAGAAAAATTGTTGAAGAAAATGTCAGTTTTCAATGGAATGAAGAATGTCAAAAGAGCCTTGACATATTGAAGGAAAAGATAGTAGTCGATCCTATACTAGTATTCTCTTATTGGAATAAGGAATTTCATGTACATGTGGATGCTTCTTGTATAGCTTTGGGAGAGGTATTGGCACAACCTGGTGCAGAAGAAATTGATTATCCTATAGCTTTTGCAAGTAGGAAACTATCTAAAGCTGAGAAGAATTACACAACTACATAAAGAGAAGGATTGACTATGGTATATACTTTGCAGAAATTTAGACTTTATTTGCTGGGACCATATTTTAAAATGTTTATAGATCATTTTGAACTAAAGTATTTGGTTAAAAAGTTGTCTTAAGAGGAAATATTTGCAAATGGTTACTATTTTTCCAAGAATATGACTTTGAAATTATTGTTAAACCAGAAACACTGAATGCAGGACCTCACCATTTGTCAACCAACATAGAAGATACTCTCCTTGATGAGCAGTTATTTGCAATCAGAGTTGCAGATGATCATTTTGCAAACATTATTCAGTTTTTAAACACAGGAATGGCTCCCTTGGAATATACTATGAAAAAGAAAAAATTAGTGGTGAAGGCAGTTGATTTTTCATTGATAGCAGGACACTTATATAAGATGAGATAATGTGCAGGTATGTTCTTGAACATGAAAGGAAAATCATTATAACATAGGCTCATGAGGATGCAGTTGGTGGACATTATGTAGGAAAGGCTACTGCACAGAATATTTTGAGAGCAAGATTGTGGTGGCCTACACTACATAGAGATGCAAAGGAGTATTGCAGAGCTTGTGATATGTGCCAAAGAATAGGAAAACCTTCAAGAAGAGATGAGATGCCACTAGTACCACAAGTTACATTGCAGGCTTTTGATAAATGGGCTATTGATTTTGTTGGACCTATCAATCCACCTGGAAAGAGGACTAGTGCGAGGTACATAATTATTGCAACTAATTATTTGACAAGATGGGTCGAAGCACAACCAGTAAAGGATTGCAGCGCAGAGACTGTTGTGAAGTTTATTTTTGAATACATACTGTCGAGATTTGGATGTCCAAATATTTTGATGAGTGACCAAGGTTCCCACTTTCTGAATAAAACCATTGAAGCATTGACTGAGGAATTCCAAGTTTATCATCAAAAGAGTACTCCTTATCACCCTCAGTGCAATAAAACTATGGAATAATTCAATAATATTTTGTGAATAGAGATGATTGGGAGCTTAGGATTCCAGCAGTATTATGGGCTTATAGAACTACATGCAAGAAATTGATGGGTTAGACACCCTTCTTTATGGGCAAAAAGTTTTTATGCCCATGGAATACATTGTCCCTAGCCTAAGGATTGCAGGTTTTACCAATATGGCAAACCCTGATATAATGGAGGAAATAATGTCGCAGTTCATTACTTTGGAAGAAGACATATTTATAGAAAGATTCCATCAGCAAGCACAAAAAGCAAGAGAAAAGGCCTAGCATGATAAGCATATTAAGAAAAAGAAATTCCAGGTAGGAGTCCTTGTTCTGCTCTATGATAGTAAGTTTGTGAGGTTCCCAGGAAAATTCAAAATGCATTGGTTAGGCCCATATGTTATCAAGTATATTATTGATGGAGGCGCAGTTCAGTTAGCGAATTTAAATTGAGAATTGATTCAAGGAAGACTATATGTCAATAGATTGAAGTTGTACAGGGACAACCCTACCCCTACAGCTTCACCCTGAGGAAGAAAGAAGAAAATCCTTAGTGCCAGCTCATGCTGGGGTTTGAATTTCAGAATTGTTATAAATAAGTCGCCTCCCACCCAGATTAAGAATTTTGCTTAATCAATAGCTTGAGTATTGATAGTGTGAAGAAGTGCATATATTTTCGCTGTGTATGTCACATGAACGATCTAGGGAAGAAATTCTGCAAAATTTTCATGAGAAGGGATTATCTGGAATCATGTAAGTCGTTGTTACACCCGCGGCATCAACTGAAATGACTGCAATAGCTTCAAATACATCACTGCAAAAACAGAGGAGATCCCCGAGAAAGAATCTGACTAAGGAAGTGAGAAGCAAGAAGAAACAAGATAAGAAACCCACTAAACCTTAGCAAAAGCCTGAGCCAGTCAAAGACAATGATGAAGAAGTGGAGGAGATACAGGCAGAGGAAGGCAGCACAGTGTTTTTACCACCCCTACCACCATATATCCCGCCGAGGAAACTAAATTCTAAACCTATAAAAGAATCAAAAGATGTGAAGTATGGCACATTTACACCCTTGTTTCTGGAAGCAGTACCCTTTAAAGGAGAAGTTTTAGGAAAAATTCTGCAGCTCAAGTTCGTGGATTATGATTTTAATGACAAGAAGAAGTACCCTCAGTTCGCACTAGACTGGTATTTGAAACAGGTGCACTACCTAGACAACGGAGTGACGAGGTTAGAGCCACAACAATGGGAAAATGGGTTGGCGTAGTCAGGACTGTTAAATATGTTGAACGTGTCGCACTTTGGCAGAAGTGCAGGGAGCACAGCGTGTGTAAGGCAATTGCTCGTGCTGGTGCATGATGGAAATTTATGGTTGGGGAATAAGATCCCCATAGACCCTATGTTGATCTGGAGGATCACAAGATTTCCATACCAAGGACAAAACCCCACAGAGGAGTTCGTTGGAAAGGATTAGGACCATGCTATAGCGGAAAATATGAAGAAAAATTTTGGGTTGGTCAAAGGAAAGAGGGGTTATGATATAAATTCAATCAGTGACCAAGTAGTTCGCTTCGTGGCGCACATATTGGCTGAGAATATTATGAGGAAATGTCGCGCAAACGAATTTCTTGCGTCGGTGGTGTCATTATCCGCGTAGTGTGCCAACAGGATTCAGTATGACTGGGCTAGATACCTATGCAAGAAGTTCCTGGACAACTGTCGCGAGGTCCAGGAGAAAGGTACAACTTTCCACTACACTTGGTTGATCTTAATTATTGTTATGTTGGCGTGGAGAGAACCAGAGGAGTCGCAGTTCCCTTAGGTGCCTACAGATACCTATGAAGCTGTGAGGTATGCTTCGTTGTGGTTTACCACCAATGCATCACGCGCACAAGAAAACTGAATATTTTTTGTACTTTATCACATGGATTTACACATGCTAGTGAACTAGCATCCCAAACTCTCACCGAGCTTATATGAGCAGTATAGCTCTGTGGCGAAGTTCAAAGAAGATTTTCACAAAGTATACATACAAGTGCGCAGGGATACAAAGAAGAAATGGCATGCCTTTCCATATATGGTGACTGGCGATGATCTTTTAGTGCAGATACAGAAATGGACCGAAGAATGGATGACTCTGCTGAAGGTAACAGGAGACAGTGTGTTAATTTTTGGTATGTTCTATGCTAGAGCAATTTATTTAAATTTTCACAGTTAGCAATCACATCAGCATTAAAGTAAACTGCAGATAGAACATAATTATAAATCGCAGAAGACAAGCCAAGACAAGAGGACACAAGATGTGGCACCAGCTAAGGACAAACCCCAATGTAGGGAAACCCTTGATCAATTCTTCGTTTATGTTCTTCAAAGTTCAGTGGAGAAAGTGAGAGAGATAGTACATTTACAATAGAAGTCAATGTTTTGACTTTTGATATCGCATGAGATCAGTTGAAGATATATTGATTCCACTGATTCTCTAAGGTGACTCTTTCACCTATCGTAGTGCTACTTTTCGTTCATTTGCTGCACATAACCGTGTGACACCATGTTGTACTATCACATGTGATGAACCTTGATGACTGAGATGCTCTTGCTCTCATCATCATGTTGCTCATTATTGACATGCCCGTGATGCTGAGTCTTTCATCATAATGATCTGAGACTGTTTATCCTTATTAAGGATCTTTTGATCATCATCGAAACCTATTCTGTTATCAGAGTTATGACAGGTCTGTAATTATCATAACTGTACCTTATGTATGATTATGATCCTAGTCTCTTTGATGAGGCTGACACTCATCACTGAGGTGATCATTGTTTCTTTCGTCACTGCATATTGGAACATTATTTAATACTCCACGTTACTGTTGTTTGTACTGCCATAAGGCACCGAGATCTATATCTCAGGACTGCTGTGTGCAACATAGTCCCTTCTTCCGAGATTTTCATCATCAGATCGTTGTTGTATTATACTATCCAATATGCTTAAGCAGCTACAGAATAACCACCAAGATCTGATGTCAAGACTGCTTCTTTCCATAGACAACCTTGGATTTACCACGCTGTCACCTACAACTTTGTGCCATAAACATGGATCCTTCATGTTGTAGTGTAGCTGCTTTGCAGTGGCTAGGTCCAACCTTCTAGCTGTTCAGTTCACTTCATATGCGAATACCTTATGCTTTCACTGCGGCTACCATACTTGACTGCGGCTACTGCGGCTCACCTTCCTCCATTGACTACGACTTACTGCAACTCCTCTTCCATGCTGAACTGCAGTTATGACTGAAGCGGATTAGGGCATCACATTATGTCTTCATGAATTGCGTGAGAAGTGTCTTCATGACAGCATATATGACTGCATGGTAAAGTCTCCATGTTGTGCATGACAGCGTATATATAGTTGCTTCTATGATTGCGTGGTAAGGTCTCCATGCTGTGCATGACAGCGTATATATATATATATATATCTGCGTATATGACTGTGGTAAGGTCTCCATGCTATTGCGTATATACAAGTATTTCCATCCATGTTGTGTTCCTTCCCTTACTGCAGCTAGGTGTCTCCATTACAGTGTATAAGCTAGGGCATCATCCACTGGGCCCAACGTATCTTCTTATGTGTCTCTCCTTCACCAAAAACCTAAGACGTGGTGAGGAGGAGATCACATGAAGAGTGTATCAAAATGACTTCAAGTCCTCTTCTATTTATACTAAAACATAGGTGATGAATAGACATGACTATTGGGCTTCTGAGCCTACATAAGATGCTAGCCGACTTGACAATATGTCTTATAACACAAATAAATTCATAACTCCATGAATACTTATCGGAATCAGATGATCTTCAGATCAATCCTACACCTCTCAATGAGAGGGATCCAATAAAAATATCAACTTCTATAAATAAGATGACCCACATGGAGTTTGGACCTAGTTGCCAATTTTAACACTCCCTCTCAACTAGAGAGAACTCCATCCACTGATCCATATGTCCAATTGTACTATCTCTGCCATCAGTGCCCTGCACTACTCAGCTCTACTCTGCTCAGCTCTTCTTAGCTCTGCTCTACTCGTACTCTACTGACTCGAAGTCAGTCTCAAAGTATGTACCACTAGTCCCATACCAGTCCTCTACTGACCAGAAGTCAGTGTCATAGTGGGTACAACTCCTACCATTGGTCCCAGACTAGTACTCCACTGACTCGAAGTCAGTATCAGAGTATGCATCACTGGTCCCAGACCAGTCCTCTACTGACCCAAAGTTAGTGTCATAGTGGGTATAACTCCTACCACTGGTCCCAGACCAATACTCTACTGACTTGAAGTCAATCTCAAAGTATGTACCACTGGTCCCAGACCAGTCCTCTACTGACCCGAAGTCAGTGTCATAGTGGGTACAACTCCTACCACTGGTCTCAGACCAGTATCATTGATCCCAGATCAATGAAGGTCATCCTAGCATAGGGAGTACGGTAGATACAACGATGCGTCCATCGGTACTACTATGGTCCCTATCCTCATTTCCCTGCTCATTGATCAGATGAGAGGTACTTCCCATGAGTCCCGAACTACATGGGTAGGATGCCTTGACAGGAGAACTAATCATCCTGTCCACAGGAGAGCGAATCATCCTGTCTAGTGGATGCCACGGAGAACTAATCATCCTGGCCCACAGGAGAGCAAATCATCCTGTTCCACAATCGCCATGGAGAACACATCATCCAGGCCTCACAGGAGAACTAATCATCCTGCTACACAATCGTCATGGAGAACACATCATCCAGACCTCACAAGAGAACTAATCATCCTGCTACAGAAGAGAGCGAATCATCTTGTCAACAGGAGAGCGAATCATCCTATCTCACAAGAGAGCGAATCATCTTGTCCATAGGCAAGCGAATCATCCTGTCCAATGCGCACCACCAGGGGAGGGTGAGTCACCCTGTGGTCATATATTGCTCCAATAAGAACCGCAAGTCCCCAGAGCTCAATGTATACAACATGTAGGACACTTTTACAAGGGTCTCTCGATGACTCCAAGTTGTTTGGGAAAATCACAAATTTGATCTTTCCCCGGGGCTTTGACAAAGTGTAGCGACCTGTACATCATCTCAGTGTGATGGAGCCTCCTTGCTCATCGACTTGCCATATCCCAGATATGTCAGTATCTGATGTCTATCTGCTAGAGCAATCATCGAATATGGGTTCCTCAATAATCGAATCCCACCTCTGGTTGTCACAGAGAATCACAATGGTATTCATCATGTGTACTCACTGAAGAGTTTCCACAACCAAGAAACTTCATACGACATCATACTCATAGCTATGTATTCGGTCTCGACTTTTGCTTCCTACTTGTCCATGATATCGAAGCAGAATCCAAAAAGAACCAGCATTGAGAAGTGCTCTAGGTTTGTTCCACACTAGCTGCCCAGCCAACATTTGAATAATTATGCAGTTTCATATTTCTGGCAATGTATCTCAATCTATGGGAGATTGTACCCCGAAGATATCTCAGAGGATCCTCAGTGAAGCTCAACCAAATATGAGTTCATCATGCTAACTGAAAAACATATGTCCAAACGGAAGTTCACCAAGAACATCAACGCAAATGAGTTTATGAAACTTAGAGGCATTTCCCAAATCTGGTCCGACATCACTATCATGTAACTTCTGAAAATGAAGATCCTCGAGGTAGTCACAGGCTGGCAGTGAACCATTCCACATCTAAAATCCAACTCCCTCTTACTTCTGCAAGTGAGAGGGTCTACATCTGTTAGAAATAGGTCGTCCTCATAAGGTGCTGGTATGAGAGGTCTATCATCCACAACCTTCGGATGGTTTGGATCCGTTTCACTCCTAGTGAATCTTAGCTTTATCAGCTAGCTATCGATCCTCTCATACTATAACCGAGGTGTTTTGCTTCAAGCCATAGAGGACTTTCTTCCACCTGCATATGCGATATTCCTGATTATCAATCTCAAACCCCTTGAGTTGTTCCAGACATGTAGACCTGCTACATGAGGGGAATGGTCCCCTTGTAACATTTTCCTTTGGTACATCTCAGACATGTACTTTCATGCTCTTTTTGAATTCAGGCTTCCCTGTCACCATCTGACTCACAGACCTTCCGTGCTATGTGTCAATGGACAGGGTCACCAGTGGACTTCCTGTAACTTGATACAACCCTAAACTCAAAAACATCTTGAAAATTATATTTTCAAACACGTACCTTTCCATCGACGAGTGCCATCTTGAAACCTTCAACTTCCATTGCTGAAATGGACACCAGGTTCTTCTTGCGATCGGGTACATAAAAGAGATCCTGTAAATGAATTGAGTTACCCTCATTCAATTTAGAGGTAACATTCTCTACACCCTTTTTCGGAATAGGTGGCATCGGCTCCAAGTATAATCCTGGGGTTCCTTGCTTTCTCTGAAGAGTCAGCCATTTCCTAGATGACATCCAATACGTGTCATTCCTTTGATCATGAAGATGTCCCTGTTGTTATCATCATCAAGTGATGTGTCCCTTCCATTCGAACACTCCTTCGCATAATGGCCAAACTAGTTATCTGCCTTTCCTTCCACCTTGAGATCCGGTCTTCCAATGAAGTGATCTTTAGGTAGGCCATATTCTGCTGCGTCATTCTGATAATATTCTCTACTTCCACTTCACCCTCGGTGAATTTGAAGAGGGATGAGGAACCCATTGATCCTTTTGTCCTTTCCCAATTGTCTTCGGTGATTGCTCTTTCACTCTTGCTTGGGCATTGTCTTCACCTTAGCTTTGATACCATGTTAATTTTTGGTATGTTCTATGCTAGAGCAATTTATTTAAATTTTCACAGTTAGCAATCACATCAGTGTTAAAGTAAACTGCAGATAGAACATAATTATAAATCACAGAAGACAAGCCAAGACAAGAGGACACAAGGTGTTGCGCCAGCCAGGGACAAACCCCAATGTGTGGGAACCCTTGATCAATTCTTCTTTTATGTTCTTCAAAGTTCAGCAGAGAAAGTGAGAGAGATAGTACATTTACAATCGAAGTCAATGTTTTTACTTTTGATATCGCATGAGATCAATTGAAGACATATTGCTTCAACTGATTCTCTAAGGTGACTCTTTCACCTATCTTAGGGCTGCCTTTCGTTCATTTGTTGCACATAACCATGTGACACCATGTTGTACTGTCACATGTGATGAACCTTGATGACTGAGCTACTCCTACTCTCATCATCACGCTGCTCATTATTGACATGCCCATGATGTTGAATCTTTCATCATAATGATCTGAGACTGTTTATCATTATTAAGGATCTTTTGATCATCATCGAAACCTATTTTGTTATCAGAGTTATGCCAGGAATGTAATTATCATAACTGTACCTTATGTATGATTATGATCCTAGTCTCTTTGATGAGACTGACACTCATTACTAAGGTGATCACTGTTTCTTTCATTACTGCATATTGGAACATTATTTAATACTCCACGTTACTGCTGTTTGTATTGCCATAAGGCACCAAGATCTATATCTCAGGACTGCTGTGTGCAACATAGTCCCTTCTTCCGAGATTTTCATCATCAGATCACTGTTGTATTATACTGTCCAATATGCTTAAGCAGCTACAGAGGAACCACCGAGATTTGATGTCAAGACTGTTTCTTTCCATAGACAGCCTTGGATTTACCACGTTGTCACCTACAGCTTTGTGCCATAAACATGGATCCTTCACGTTGTAGTGTAGCTGCTTTGCAGTGGCTAGGTCCAACCTTTTAGTTGTTCCATCAATCTGTGATCTAGATCTATCACCCTTGAGTGTGGGTCCCTGTACCCGAGTTCAGTTCACTTCATATGTGAATACCTTATGCTTTCACTGCGGTTACTGCGACTCACCTTCCTCCATTGACTGTGACTTACTGCAGCTCCTCTTCCATGCTGGACTGCGGTTATGACTGAAGCAGATTAGGGCATCACGTTATGTCTTCATGAACTGCGTGAGAAGTGTCTTCATGACAGCGTATATATTGTTGCGTATTTGACTGCGTGGTAAGGTTTCCATGCTGTGCATGACAGCGTATATATAGCTGCGTGTATGACTGCGTGGTAAGGTCTCCATGTTGTGCATGACAACGTATATATATATCTGCGTATATGACTGCGTGGTAAGGTCTCCATGTTGTGCATGACAGCATATATATATTGCTGCGTATATACAAGTATTTCCATCCATGTTGTGTTCCTTCCCTTACTGCGGCTAGGTGTCTCCATTACAGCGTATAAGCTAGGGCATCATCCACTGGGCCCAACGTATCTTCTTGTGTGTCTCTCCTTCACCAAAAACCCAAGACATGGTGAGGAGGAGATCACATGAAGAGTGTGTCAAAATGACTTCAAGTCCTCTTCTATTTATACTAAAACGTAGGTGATGAATAGACGTGACTATTGGGCTTCTGAGCCTACATAAGATGCTGGTCGACTTGACAATATGTCTTATAACACAAATAAATTCATAACTCCATGAATACTTATTGGAATCAGATGATCTTTAGATCAATCCTACACCTCTCAATGAGAGGGATCCAATAAAAATATCAGCTGCCATAAATAAGATGACCCAGATGGAGTTTGGCCCTAGTTGGCAATTTTAACATAGTGCGACAGAAGAATAAGAGGTGGACACTTCGCAGCATGGCGAAGCCAGTGGAAAAGGTAAGGAGTAGGATGAACATGAGTCAGAGGAGGAAAAGAAACATGATGAGGGTCAGCAAGATCCTCCTAAGGGAGATGAATAGACCAAGGAGACAGAAAAGGAAGAAATAGAAAAATTTGTCGCGGAGAAAAGGAATGTAGAGGGCGAAGCTTCCTCAAAGAAAAAGAGGAAGCAAAAGGTCGATAAGACGAAGGATCTTATGGTCCTTACTGAAGGGGACTTAGACAAAATCGGGAATAGGATATAGGAAGCAACAACAAAATCCTGGAACAAAGTAGAACATCACTATGACGCACTTCTAAACAGTGTCGTAGAGTGGATGGAAAAATTTAATATATTGGCGCAGACGGTTAGAAAACCAACGTAGATAGAGAAAAGTATTGGAGCAGAAAGGCAGATAGAGCCTACGCTTGGAGCGAGTTTGGCATAGATACCTACAAGAGCCCTACAGTTTGACTCTGTCAAACTGCAGTAGCAGGCTAAAGAATGGAAGCATGTCAATATGAACATCGCAATGGTACCACTACCAAGACTACACAAGTTGCACATGGAGATAATTGAAGATCTGAAGTTGTGCAAATAGCATACATCACAATTGAATATACAAGTAGAAAAAGAGTGAGTTGCGATGTGGCAGAAGCTCGAGCAAGCGATCCAAAAAAGGGATCAAATAGCACAGTATGACTAGAAGCTCGAGGAGGCGGTGGAAGCAACGTGTAAAGAAATCTAGGACCTTGACGTCTGGGAACAAGAGCCAACAAAAGACAAGGTCATGAAGCTTGGCCTTGCAGTGAAGGGGTACAAGGACAAAATTGCCGCAGTTCAATTTAAGTATGAAATGCATATTAGTGAGATGCAAATGAAGTTGCAACCAACTATGCTACAGGAAGAAAGGGATTAGAGGTAGATTGACCTAAAGTCTATAATGGCCAGCATCTTCGTAGCATTTGTAGACTGTGGGAAATTGTTAGACGAAAGTTTGCAAATTTGGACTTCACTGCAGGAAGATCCAAATGTACAGAAAGTGCAGGAATAAATGCAGCAGAAGCAGTAGTAGTTAGAATAAATTCGGGAATTTGCGAAGATCTTACCCATCTCGCAAAGGCTCATGAAAATCAATGAGAGTAAGGCCCTCCAGAAGAACATTGAGGAACTGAAGGAGGAGGAGAAGATTTTGATAGAGAGGAATCAGCCTTGGCAGGATGAGGCCCTCCTGTTATCACAAGCAGTGGATGAGAAGCTTCAGGAGCTTCAACAAAGGGAAACAGTGTTGGTGTAGAAGGTTGCAGAACATGTGACAGAGGCATTGTTGGAGGAAGCACGCAGCGAGGACAAGTAGGTGACAGAACCTCTGAAATAGTTCAACCATGCCTACAATAGAATTGCAGCGAAAATCAGAGGCAAAGCTGCTAAGTGACTCGAAATGAGTCACATGTGAGTGTTGGGGGCCTATTGGGCACAACCCAACTTGGCCTAGATTTTGATGAAGACTCTGCATTTTGGGGAGCGGAGTGCAAAGTAAAGGATGCAATGGAGCGCGAAGTGGACCGCGCAGTGGAGCAGCGAAGCGCCAAAGTGGACCGTGCAGTAGATATACCACGCAGTATATGGGCTTCATAGTAGGTCAAAGCCCCTCCCTTTTGTTAAAAGAATGTAATTTTGTATATGATGAATGGTTTTTGGACCATAGTAACTTGTATAAGGGGAGTCCATAGTATATGGACCATGGTATTGCGATGATATATCCCTCGATGTAATAGTATATATAGGGATGGATAATAAAGAATAGAATCAGCATGTTATGAGCTAGATCTGTGTTATGGTTTTATCTTGTTGATATTAACTTTGGAAGGAAGGCGAGGCTCTGCAGCTAAGTGCGCAGAGGCATGAGTCCGCAACTAAGTGCGCAGACTACCTGTAGCTGAGTGCATCGGCTAAGCACTGTTTGTTGTACAAAATCTCTATTATAAGTAACAGTTATTGTGGATGTAGTCCCACATTGGGATGAACCACGGTAAAATTTGTGTCTTCATGTATTTATTTGCTTAATCTATGTTGTAGCAGCAGTTGCACTTTATTTTAGTTCAGTGAAGTTTTATGGATGTATATGATATGTTTGAAGTAATGAATGTAATGTATGAATGTGCAGTAATCTATGAATTTTAAGTATAAGAAGACATAAAAATACCACATTACATCATCCCTCAAGGCTGCAAAAACTAGTTTTGCATCCTTCCATAATCACTTCGGGTGAGACTGCGATCCGCTTGCAGGTCGTTGCCGAAAGGGACAGTGATTGAGGGTTTTGTTGGTGTGTAGTAAAAATTTGAACCAAGGTCAGCCCAACCTAAGCCAACAAGACTTGGAACTGCTGGAAAATCCTTTGCCTTCAAATCTGGGAATTGGTTCATTGATGTTGATTTAGATGCCCGAATGTTGCCTTTAAATTTGAAATTGTTTTATTAATGTTGGTCCTCTGCCTTGGAATCTGGAGTGGTTGAAGTTGTTTTCACAAAATCTGTTATCTTCCCTTCAAACTTGGTTAACTCTGCCACATGTATTAAATAGTTGTCCCTTTGACTGTTATTTCTAAGTCCAAAACCTAAAAATAATCTCATGTTTGCCTATGATGATCCACCTAGTTGATTAAATAATTATTTGCATTTTGGAGTTAAACAAAACTATATATTGACCTTTTTATCCATAGTATTTGTCATCATTATCTTTTAAGTGCTTAACCATTGTCGTAAAATATTTGGGAGGAAAATATTTCCCAAATATTTATTTTTTTAACCTGTAAATTCATATTTCTCTATTTTCATGATTTCATAAATGAAATCTCAAAATATTTCCTCAACTGATTTTATCCCGTAAAACCATCCATTGTTTGAAATCCATGTCTTCTTTTGAAAATCATGTCTTGTTTTGCCATGATTAGTAAAATACTATGTTGCACGGGTTCCCGAACTCGGGGGTGGGATTCTCAAACCCAAATACCAGATTTGGGTATGGGTGCTTCTGAGAAGAACCCATAAGAACCAAGTTCTTCTATGAAGAATGAGTTCTCCATTAAAAAAAATTGGGTTCTTTTGTCTTGACAGGTACGGAGAACCTTGATGATGGGTACTTGGAACCCCAAAATCGAGTTCTTTGGGGTTCCTTTTAATTTTTTTTTAAATTTTTCATTAATGTAATGGGCTTCCTCTAGTATTCCAGGTAGCTAGTTCTGCATCTTGCAAGAGGAATTTGAATACTTATGCCTTTATCCATTCAGTAAAGAGAAATAGGTTGGGCTCAAAGAAGGTAGAAAACTTAGTGTACATTCATAGCACACTTTGTCTCATATCTCTAAAATACCCTGGGTACAAGGAGGGTGCTTTCAAGAGATGTTACCAATACACAAATGATGCTATGTGTGTGGACGAGGAGATACAACCGGCTGGCCTTATTGAGCTACCTCCAGTTGCTATGGATGAGCAGAAGCCTCAAGATGAGAGTGATTACTACCTGGAGAGCATGCTAACTGAAGATCTGAGTGATGTTGATGACATGGTTTGAGGAAGCCATTTTTCACTATTAGCTATTTTTATTTTAGTATTTTAAAATTTCCTAGTTTTTGTTTGGAGATGCCTTAAGGAAAATTTTGAATGTAGTATGACAATGGACATATATCATGATTCTTATTAATATGTAAACTCCAATTTGCACTTGATATAACACTAGAAATTTTGAAATTTCATTGTGAATGTTGAATGTTCAATGATATGCATGTTTAAATATTTAAAGTTTAAAAAATAAATATTTTAGTTTTCTTGTTTAAGGTTGAAAAATATACAAATTCATATATATTATAATTTATAAAATATAATATATATATATATATATATATATATATATATATATATATATACCTCCGACGAACCCACGCACCCTGTTTCAAAAAATGACGTACTCGTCCCCGTCCCCAAACCCATGTTTCGTGACAACATAGATATATATAAAAAGGTTCTACATTATTGATAAAAAGTGCATGATAAAGTCAAAAGGGAATATTTCCAAATATCTTTAAAACTATACATAAGAGAAGAAAGAGTAGATAAGATTATCTTGATTCTTGATTAAGTGGTTTATAAGCTCGTGGTTTTAGCAACCCATAGTAATTGCCCATGGCATTTTCAAGGTAAAAGAAGAACAAAAGGAATACAAAATGTCTTGATGTGAATGTTAAATTTTACTTTTTACGTGGAGAAAATTAATCGAGTCAAAGACACATAAGTGGACATATATTTTATATTATACCCCAAAGAGTTGAATAACCATGTTTCACTAGGGTTGTAACTTTTCAAAAAGAAAAAAAAAAATTTATAAATATATATAGAAATAATAATAATATATATATATATATAATAACAACAACAACAACAACAAATTTTAAAAAACAAACAAACAATTGTTGATAATATATATCTATATATATATTTTATAAAAAAAAAAAAAATAAAAAAATTAATAAAAAATAAAAAAATAATAAAAAATAAAAAATAAAAAATTACAAAGGAAGGTTATCAAGTCAAGAAAAATGGAGCTTAATTAAAAAATAATCAAGGAAGCAGTGAAGATGAGTCCCACAAAGCAATCACTATTTTGGACTAAATGTCCAAGTTATCTAGACGAAATTGTATATACATATGATAAAAAAAAATGCAATTTACGTTGTCCAAGGTGTGGAAGATTATTTAGTATAGAAAAATTTCAAGACAATGAGCAGATGCCAATAAAACGATTAAAGGAAGAAATCGCAAAACTTCAACAACAGAACAAAGCATCAGAGAAATATAAAGATCTCGAAGATCGATTTCATGAAAAATCAACAGAAAGCAACAAAGAAATTTGGCGTCTAAGGGACTACAATGAGAAATTACTTTCACAAATAAAGAAGTCGAAGGTTAAGAAACAAAGACAAAAACAAGAAAATGAAAGTTTTGATAAGGAACTAAAGGAGAATCTATCAGGATAATAATAAAAAAAAACAACTTGTGCCTAAAAACCTTAATAAAAAACTATTAAAGCACATAAAAAAATTAAAAGATAAAGAGAAAGATACTAAGGACAAATCAACGATTCAAAAAATAACGAACTTTCACATCTAAGAAATCATAACCAAGCTTTACTTGTGCAAATAACAGCTTAAAAGTGACAAGAAATCACTAAATGACAAGCTAGAGCAACTTCAAGTAGTATCAAAGCATCTAGTCATTTCAGTCCAATTTGAAGATAAATAAACAAATATCAATCCAGTCCAAATCGTAATTCAAGCATAGGATAAACCTACTAAAGTGAAGACACATGCAGAAGTTGCATTTCAAACAATGAATATTCCAATGATGATTCAGTAGCCAACTCAACAACAATAGCGCCTGAAGAAAATCATGAAACAATCACTAACATGATAAGGGAAATTCCAACCAGAAGAACTATTTATCAACATTTGAATCACAAGAACAAACTTCTCAATCAATCTACGTACCAGTATCATTCATAACATAAACGACAAATTTATGTTCCCAAGAATAATGAAGTTTGTAAAATCCAGCCCTATGATAACTATTCATCACAAATTTCCAAAGATCAGAGGGTTCCACAAAAGATTAATCTAGGATGGTTTGATCCGTTCTTAGTACGACAATTTTGTCATTAACTCGTAGCATCATATCATCTTGCTTATGGGCAAAATGATATGATATTTATGTTAATTATATTCATAACATTGTTTCTCTCTTGATAAGAGAGAAACAATGTTATGAATATAATTAATATAAATATAAATATAATAATAATTAATTAAATAATGGTTAGTTAGTTAGTAATGAAGAGGCATGTCTTAAAGACACGACCATTCTCATTTCTAAGCAGGTCGTCATTCTCATTTCTAATCATCTCATATCTCATATCAATTCTTATACAATATTCAATATACAATTATATGTCTTACAATGGACATTTACGTTTTTGAAATATTTTAAAGATTTCCAGTATATGACTTTTGGTCATTACATCTATTTAAAATATGCAACAAGGGTATTCCTTGGATGAGGAATTAAATTTGCATCCAACGAGTGCTCCCACTCGAAATTTGAGTAAACCCTTAGGGAGATAAGTTGAAAAAATAGTTTACTTTTTTTCCCTCTAAAATTTGACGATTTAATCTAATCTTATTTTATTATTTCCACTATTATTTTATAATATTCCTTAGGAGGCCCATTTTAGACCCCAAAATTTCTCTAATGTTTTTGGTTTATTAGCTACCTCAAAGGCCGAATTTCAGCACCCTCTGAGGATATTCTTCTTTGACTAAGTCATAGGTCCAAAGGCATAAATTTTGCCCCTAATGCAAGAGAAATTTCGGTGCAAGTTGAGGCATCTATCTGAGGCAAACTGGATTGTCTTTTTTAGGCCCAATTTGACCTTATTAGAGACTTCTATGGACCTTTTCTGAGATTTTATCTAAGGCTAAAACCAATATTTTCTTAAGCCTCTACGCACAGGACTAGGGAAAGTTTCAATGGTTGATTTGATCTTTTTCTAAGGCATTTTCGTTGATCATTTGAGGTTTGACCTAAGGTATATTTCTAAAGTTTTCAACCCCCTTGCATTAGGGCAAGTCTGAACCTTAAACAATGATTTTGTGATCAACTCTATGCCTTATCTTTTCCGAAGTTTTCTTTACGTAAGTCATACTATATCAGTCTTGTACTTTTGTGCCTTGGTTTTTTGGCTTTTAAGGCACTGGTTCAAGTATATTTGAAGCTAATTGCCATCTTTCTAGGACAAATTAAAAGCCACATATCAACCTCACTTATGTGGTTATTCAAGGGAATATCTATGCATTAATGTTTGGTTTATATGGTGTTTTTCCTTCACTAGACAGATGCAAATCGGAGACCATCATTGAACACCTCATCTTGCACATTTTGAGACAAATATCAAGAGCGACTTATGTTGGTTGATAAATTAGTCTAGTGGCTCAGTCAAAGCTTGGTTTAAAATATTTATGTGACATGATTTTCTGCATTAATTATAACACTGTTTTCATTCTCAAGCATCCATTGCCAAACTTTATTTCTGCATTGTGCTATATCTAAGTTCATAATTGAAGCTTGTTCAAAAGACTGTTTAAGGACATGTTAGGGCTTACTCCAAAAGGGTTTATTGGAGTCTTCTTGAAGGCCCTTTTGTGATACTATGTTTGAAGGTTGCATTGGCGCATACTTCAGATATTTGAAGAAAGAGGCACATCAATGATAGAAGGAAAGGGCAGAAAGGAGACATCTCTAATTCAATGAGAGGCGTGTTCAAGGCAAAGTCAAAGTTGTGGTTAAGAAGCAGAACTTATTGAAATGATATCTGTAACAAAAATGAAGTTTGGACATGTTTATTGAAGTCATCAATGACATCATCAAATATTGCAAATAGAGGTATGATTTCTATGTACTATATTATGAATTGAAAGTTATACTTCATAAAGGTCTATACAAGAATCATAGCAGAGGAAGTTTTGAAGTTTGAGGGTTTGACAAAGTCTGGCATATTATTGCACATCATTAGCATACATATGGCAGTAAGGGTTTCATCTCATCGTTAGGAAAAAAGTAAGTTTTTGTCAAGCGATAGAGATAGTAATGTTATTGTTAGGGTTAGGGTTTCACTGCTTCTAATTGTTTGACAGAAAGAATGTTGTTGATGAATGTATTGTTGATCCCTATGCAACTATGAAGATGAACTAGGGTTTGAAAGGAACCTAAGATTGCACTCGGATTGATGTATGACAGTGATCTTGCTCTCAATTTCTAATGCAGTTACATGTTGACTTGTCTATGATGATATAAGCAATTGTTAGAGCTTTCATTGATCAGAATGCATTATGCAATTTGTTGAGCCAAATCCAAAGCATACATTCTAGAGAAACAGTAGGATTGGCATCTCATGATCTTGTGTTTCCTTTTGGCACATTGGAATGTGCATAAGCATTGGAAACTATATAGTGATAGCAAGAATCAACTATTGCTCCATAACAAAGGCATTTCAGTGACAATGGAATAAAATGAGTTCTTGTTCCTATGCTACTAGGGTTTGTCATCAGATATAGATGTTGAGCAGTTGTGGATCGATTTTTTAGGCAGAGAGTATTGAGGACTTCTAGATTGTTCAACTAGGGTTTGACATTTGATGAGAAGTTGCTACTGACAAATTTGTCACAGTATTATAAATGGACAAAGTCAGCAGATTGATTTTATGATTGATATTGAGCACAGGCAGATCCAATGTGAAAAATGTGAAATCTAGTCCACTGTGGTGAATTGAAGGTTGGATCCTTCAAGGAAAGTGGTGGCTTGTTGAGCAAAGTGGCAAAGTGGTGCAACATGAAGATTAGGGTCTCCTTCAAGCTGGAGCCTAAGAACACTTCACAGTGGCAAGGTGGTGCTAGGGAAAGTTGGAGCTTGTAGAGCATTGGAGCATCCTTCCAATTGGAGTTGGTAAACCAGGGTGTTGGAGCATCCTTTCAGTTGGCGTTGATAAAACCAGGGAATTGGAGAGTCCTTCCAGTTGAAGTTGGTAAACCAAAGTGTTGGAGCATCCTTTTAGTTGGAGCTGATAAATCAAGGGCTTGGAGCCTCCTTCCAGTTGTAGTTGCATAATCTTGGAAGTTGGAGATTCCTATTGATGTAATCTCCAAAGACCTATATTAAGAAGTGTTCGGTGTTCGGTGTTTTTTCTCCCGGAAAGGTTTCCACCTAAAATCTCTTGTGTATTATCTTTGATGTTGTGGCCATTGTTGAATGGTGTTGTGATGTTCATTTATGTTTGATATGATGATAATGTCATTTTGTGCTATGAAGATTAAAATTAACTAAATTAAGTGAAATATTGATTCACCCCCCTCTTAGTATTTCCGACGGCAGAATTTGAGGAAGAAATCACAGTATCCAGATTGGTTGCGTCAAGCAAACACAAAGGTGTCGTGGTCCAAGGTGACAACGAGTTGACAGCGAGTGCACTTAGGTGGACAATGTTAGGATTGGTTGAGGAGACAACACATGGAACAATCTGTGTGAGGAAAGTTCTAGCAACAAATGACAAGTTAATGGGTTAGATCTAGCTACTGGTAGCCTAGGGGGTAGTTGTCAGCACTGCTAGCGCTGCGAAAATGTTCCAAGTGGGTCATAGGGCAAGCCACAAAGGAGAATGTTTGTGGATTTTGAGCACTTGTAGATAGCACAAGGAGCACACACTTCTTCATCAAAATTGTTTCTGGCAAGGCTTGATCAACTGAACAAGATAGCGACCGGTCTCAGGTTTAAAGATCACTTGGATGGTTTGTCCAACTACAACATCTAGAAGGGGAAGGTTGCATTAGTGTTAGAGGAGAATGAGATCTGAAATTTTGTAGCAAAAACTTAGATCCCTCCTTCAGATGCAACTCTTATAGCTACCCAAAATAAAAAGGACTTGAAAGCCATAAAGATTTTCCTAAACAGAGTGAAGGACCATATTATTCCTTGCATATTCGAGAAAAAAAAAAAACCAAAGAAATGTGGGAGGCATTGACCAAGTTATCCCAAAGAGACAACCAAAATTAGGAAATGGTGTTGAGAGAGAAACTTAGTGGTACCAAGATTTCCAAGAACGAAACGATTTCTTCTTATCTCACCAGAATTTCTCAAGTACAAGATGAGATTGTTGTAGTAGGGGAGAAACTGTCAAAGCCAGAACTGGTAAGGGCAACTCTAAATGAGTTCACAAAGCAGTGGGGTACCTTCATTAAAGGAGTTGAGGCACAGGATAATCTCCCAAACTAGGATAGGCTATGGAATGACTTCACCCAGGAGGAAACTCATGAGGAGGCTCTTCGTGGCAACTAGGCAAAAGGAGAAAGAGATGAGGAGAACGTTGTTATTTCAGGACATGCAAGAAAGGGCAAGGGGCTACCAAACTAAACAAAGGAGTGGGAGGATCCACTCAAGATGGAAAGAAGAATGGCATGAGCAATGTCACATGCTTTGCATGTCACAAAATAGGAAGTCTTCCAATTCAAAGGGAGAAGCTACAACAACAAATGACGTGGTGGGATTAGAGACAAAAATTCTTCTAAAAGTACCTCCCTTGCTTAGAGTGAGTGTTGAAGTTTGTAGCTTGCGCGTGTAATTTTGTACAAGCCTTAATTCTAGGCATGTAGAAGTCGCCCACAACTCCTTAGAACACTTGCTCTAGGTTGAGAAAGTTGTTGATATAACTTAGCCTAAGTTTAACTTAGGGAAAAGAACATATGTTGTCTTATTTAGCTAATAAAACTTAGTAAAGGCAAAGTAATTCCCTTTAGTGAATAAGTTTAAAACTTGGCCATCAGTCTCAAGTGAGGTGATATCTAATCTCAGTTGTCAATCACTTTAAGATTAGAGTTAGGGTTAGGATTATGGTTTTGGCTCAATGTAAAGATACAAAAGCAGGGCTAGGGCGAGGAAGAAGAGACACAATAGCAACGCAAGATTGAAAACAGTATCTCAGTGAGTGTGTGTTGGTTCTGAGGGAGTGTAGAGAGACTGGATCAGATTGAGAATATTGCAATTTGTATTTTCTCAATTGAGCCATTATCCTAGGATGGCAGCACAAATAAGTTCTAAGTTTTATTAATGAAGAATTTGTTTATTAGGCAGAAATTGATTTGTGATTCAGATCGTTATTTGTTTCCACTAAATATCTTTTGCTAGAAACCTAGTTGTGTGTTTATTTAGTTCTTTATTGCTTGGAATTAAATGTGGTGTGTTGGGTTGTTGGAAAATATAAAAGTTTTTTATCTATGATTACAAAAGGTCCACAAGTAGGATTTGAATCCCATTATATAAGGCACACTTCATTGGGTAGGAGGTGCATGCTTGCACACACATCAACCTCTCTTAGGGAGTGCACTTCTCTAGGTAATTGGTTCATGCAAATAGGTACATATATCTAGGCAAGTTTATGGTTAGGATTAAATTTCACATCTAGGGCACTCCACAAGGATAGAGAGTGTTCATTGTAAGCCCAAATTCCCTTATTATATAGAGGAAATAAAGGGCATGCCACTTGTTTGGCTAACGAGCTAATGTTTTGATCTTTTGTATTATGAGATTATTCTTTTCAGTAAATAGAATACATATGTTGCTTTGAAGGTTCAAGTCTATGTATTTTTTGTTTATATTTCCAACAGTATGTCATATGTATTCTAAATATGTATTCCTAAAGACTCTCAATGGGAGTCTTGACTCAAAAACAAACTCCTTGCTCATGAAACCCATGAAGCAAGTCAATATAATAAGTTTCATTTTTCTTATTTACATCTTTTACATAAAATCATAATTACATGACATTATGAAGACCAAACCTAGTTACATCTTTCAACCCTCCCTCTTAAATAGGGAGGTATTCATAATGGTACCTTGGACTTTCTCAATCTGAAGAATTTCTCTTAAGAAGAATTCAGATTTGTAACTAATTTGTATAGCATCATAGCATCTCGAGACAAATGATTTATATACATCCTCATCATTGTCTCTCTTAGAACATACCCCACCCAGGTTCTATCAGGATATGCTCCATGAGGACTATTCCTTTCTTGGACTCCCTAGTCCCCAAAAGAATATCAGTGCCCCACGACTACTCTTCCATGGGATTCCTTAACTCATCCCATAAGAGAATCGGATGCCAAATGATTACAAAACCCTCCATTATGTCTTCTAAGGTGAAGCACAGAACATGTTTATCACTCCTTCTTATGCGAAGAGGTTTTATTCCTTTGATGTACCCATTCCAATCACATAGGAATGTACCTAAGCTTTCAGATTAGAAATTTCTGATTTTCCTCCAAGTAAGAAAATTCTTCTCAGGCTTCCTCTTAACCAAGGACCTATAACATCTCTAGAACACTTAGCTGCATGAAGAGCTCCTTTCTTCGATGTCATGAATTTTTAAGGAGTCTTCAACTTTTGGGAACTTCTATATAGGGCACAGATCATCCATCACTTTTGTCCATGAGTTAGTCATGTCCCTAACTCATCAGAAAGTGATCCATCAAATTTTCTATCTGGCTCTGCTTTTTGTCATTCTGCTTTCATGCCATATTTCTCAGAAGGACATTACATCCTTCTATATATTCTGCTTGGAATTCATTCACAAATCTTCCCTTTGACAGTCCTACATAAGCCCAACCAAATGTTCGTTCAAAAATAATCTCTAAATACTTCAAATCAGATTTACCTTTGTGATGATCTTTCACCATGACATCTTCCTGTAGATCTCAGCATCCTGCATGCAGATTGACACATCTCCCACAGTTATTCAGTGCCAAGGGTCTCTATCTTTTTCTGACTTCTTCCGGGAGATATTCTAGTCAAATCTTCTTGGACTTTGAATGCCTTCTATCATCATTGTATATTATCACAACCTCCTCCTTTCTTTCCACACACTTCATTCCTAGAAGCTTCAAATCTTGATTGTAGTCAGCTTCCTTATGTTGCATATATTATGTTGATTTCATCTAGTGTGACTTATGTTCTTCTACAATAATTAGGAGGAAATCCTTTCTTCTCTAGATCATATTTAATTGTAGCTATGTCACTTTCATAATAATCCATGTGAGCATATACCTTATTTTTCTTTCGATCATCCAGACTTCCTGGAATAGCTTCATATGAAAGGACTTTATCCTTCAGACTTGCTTTCCTTGTTGTGTCATCATATTATTCCTTGAATCCCACAAGTTGGAATTCCTAATGAAAAACTATTTCTTTCTTTCTCTATCAGTGAGTCCTTTGATGAGAATTCTATCAGAGAAACTTGAGGATATTTTATGTCCTCATCTGGCAGATATTTTCTTCTATGATGATCCCAGTCGATGATGATCTTTTGCTTATTATGAATATTAATGAGGTTTCCTAAGAACTCCCTAATCAGTCGGATTTGGACCATACATACTTTCTTCCCATGTCACGGGCTCTTACTTCTAATGTTTCTATCACAATGCTTCCTTCTAATGCATCATATCTTCTTCTCATTGCTTCCTACCTATAACTTACAAGTGAAAGAAACCTTTTAATGAAGAAGATCACCTTAGTTATCCTTTAGCTTCTTCCTTCTTACGCTTCTTTGTCTCAGGTTCTTTTACTTCCTTAGTAGAGTAGTCTTCTTCCCTGCCCCTCTTGTGATTAGGACAGTCTTTTCTGTAGTGTCCAAAGTTGTGACAACCATAGCATCTTACTTTAGCCATGTTCTTCCTTTTCTTCTTTGGAATACCTGTTAATTTTGGGTATGTTCTATGCTTAGAGCAATTTATTTCAATTTTCACAGTTAGCTCAATATCTTTTCCAGATTAGCAATCACATCAACATTAAAGTAAACTGTAGATAGAACATAAACATAAATCACAGAAGACAAGCCAAGAAAAGAGGACACAAGATGTGGCGCTAACCAGGGACAAACCCCAATGTGGGGAAACCCTTGATCAATTCTTCTTATATGTTCTTCAATAGTTCAGCAGAGAGAGAGAGATAGTACATTTACAACAGAAGTCAACACTTTGACTTATCTAGATAAGAGCATAGATCATCTCTAAGAAGATGATACATGAGATCAGTTGAATACATGCTGCTTCAACTGATTCTCCATGGTGACTCCTTCACCTATCGTTGTGCTGCATTTCGTCATCATGCTGCACCTCACCGTGCTGCACCCATCATCACTACGATGCATCTCATCACGTTTCATAAATCATGATTGTACCCTCACCGTACTGCATTATGTGCCATTGCTACACCATCTTGCCATACTGACCTATTTGCTAGCTGCATCTTGCTTGCTTATTGTCCCTAGCATGCTTTTTGTCCTTTGCATGCTTGTTGTTGCATGCTAGCTGTCCCTTGCACGCTAGCTGTAACATTGCATGCTTGGTGTATTTGTTGCTAAGTACCATACAACCGTCCCAATGTTTGTTAGTTTTCCCTTGCATGCTGCTCTCCTTCGGAGACAGATGCTCTGGCTGTTCCGGCTTTCAGCAATTTCAACTGTTCCTAGCAATTCCGGTAATTCTGGTAGTTCCCTCTATTCCCGGCAGTTCCGGAAATTCTCGCAGTTCCAGCTTTTCTCGACAGTTCCGGTAGTTCCCAGCAGTTCCGGCTTCTGCCCTCTGTGTCAACTTTCCCGGCTATTCCGGCAGTTATAGTTGTTCTTGGCAATTCCGACAATTCTGACTATTCCCGGCAATTCCGGCTTTTCCCGGTAGTTCTGGTAGTTCCGACAATTCCCGGCAGTTCTGGCAATTCCGGCAATTCTGGCTATTCTCGGCAGTTCCAATAGTTCCGGCTATTCCGGGCAGTTCCGGCTATTCCCAGCAGTTCCGACAATTTCAGCTATTCCCTGCAGTTTCGGCTTCTGGCCTCCAGATTAGGGCAGTGTTATCCCTTAGGATATCTCCTCCTACTAAAACCCAAAGACAAGTAGAGAGGAAGAGATCCCAAGTGTGTTGAAATGACTTGAAGGCCACCTCTATTTATACTAAAATGTTGAGCACAAGTGGGGTTTATTCGGTTGCCGGCCGACCTTGATGAATTGTCCCATAACACAAATAAATTCATATCTCCATGAATACTTATCGGAATCGGATGATCTTTAGATCAATCCTACACATCTCGATGAGAGGGATCCAAGAAAAATATCAGCGTCCATTAATAAGATGACCCACAAATAAGATGACCCACATGGAGTTTGGCCCTAGTTCCAATTTTAACACTCCCTCTCAACTAGGGAGAACTCCATCCGTTGATCCATATGTCCGACTATACTATCTCTGCCATCAGTGCCCTGCACTGTTCTGCTCTACTGAGCTTTGCTTTGCTCTGCTGAACCATGAAGAAAAAGAATTTATCGAGAATGTCTCATACCATTCTCTACTGACCCGAAGTCAGTTTCATCTGAAGAGAGTGTGTCACATCACTCTTACTGGCCTGAATTTAGTTTTATTGATCCCAGATCAATATCACAAGAGAGTGTCTCAAACCACTCATACTAATCCCAGATCAGTTTCATTGATCCCAGATCAATGGAGGTCATCCTAGAATAGGGAGTACGGTAGATACATTGATGTGTCCATCGATAGTACTACTATGGTCCCTAACCCCATTTCCCTGCTCATTGATCAGATGAGAGGTACTTCCCATGAGTCCCAGAGTGCATGGGTAGGATGCCTCGACAGGAGCACTAATCATCCTGTCCATAGGAGAACGAGTCATCCTGCCCCATAGTCGCCACAGGAGAACTAATCATCCTGGTCCATAGGAGAACTAATCATTCTGTTTCACAGTTGCCACCGGAGAACTAATCATCTCGGCCCACAAGAGAACTAATCATCTTGTTCCACAGTTTCCACGGGAGAACTAATCATCCTGGCCCATAGGAGAACTAATCATCTTGTTCCACAATTGCCACGGGAGAACTAATCATCCCAGCCCACAGGAGAACTAATCATCTTGTTCCACAATTGCCACGGGAGAACTAATCATCCCGGCCCACAAGATAACTAATCATCCTGTTTCACAATTTCCATAGGAGAACTAATCATCCCGACCCATAGGAGAACTAATCATCCTATTCCACAGTTGCCACGGGAGAACTAGTCATCCTGGCCCACAGGAGAACTAATCATCTTGTTCCACAGTCGCCACGGGGTATCACAGGGGAAGGTTGAACCTATCATCTTGTACATATCGCACCACCAAGGGAGGGTGAGTCGCCCTGTGGTCGTATGTTGCTCCAGTAAGTACCCCAAGCCGCCCAAAGCTCCCAGAGCTCAATGCATGCAACATGCAAGACCCCTATAAGAAGGTCTCTCAACGACTCCAAGTCGTTCAAGAAAGTCATAGATTTGACCTTTCCCCGGGGCTTTGAAAAAATGTCTACGACCTATACGTCAGTCTCAATGCGATTGAGCCTCCTCGCTCATCGACTTACTATATCCCAAATAAGGCAGTATCTGATGTTTATCTGTTGGAGCAATCATCGAATATGGGATTTCTCAATAATCGAATCCCCCCTTTGGTTGTCACTGAGAATCACAGTGGTATTCATCATGTGTACAAACAACTCACTTAAGAGCTTCTGAAACCATGCAGCTTCACATGAGATCATACTCGTAGCTATGTATTCGGTCTCAGCAGTGCTTATCACAACCGACTTCTGCTACCTGCTCATCCATGATATCGAAGCAGAATCCAAAGAGAACCAGCACTGAGAAGTGCTCTAGTGATCCTCCACACTGCCTGCCCAATCAGCATTCAAATAATCATGCAGTTTCATATTTCGGCAGCGTATCTCAATCCATGAGAGATTGTGCCCCGAAGATATCTCAGAAGATTCTTGGCACCAATCCAGTGAGGCTCAACCAAATATGAGCTCACCATGCTAACTACAAAACATATATCCAGACGGAAGTTCACCAAGAACATCAACGCGAATGAGTTTATGAAACTCAAAGGCATTTCCTAAATCTGGTCCGACATCACTACCATATAACTTCTGAAAGTTAAGATCCTCGAGGTAGTCACAGGCTTGCAATTTATCATTCCACATCCGGAATCCAACTCCCTCTTACTTCTGCAAATGAGAGGGTCTGCACCTGTCAGAAATAGGTCGTCCTCATAAGGTGCTGGTATGAGAGGTCTATCATCCACAACCTTCAAACAATGGTTTGGATCGGCTTCACTCTTAGTGAATCTCAACTTCATCTGACAGCTATCAATCCTCTCATACTACGCCCGGGGAGTTTTGCTTCAAGCCATAGAGGGCTTTCTTCCACCTGCATACATGAGATTCCTGATCATCAATCTCAAACCCCTCGGGTTGTTCCAAACCTGTGGACCTGCTACATGAGGGGAATGGTCCCCTTGTAAGATTTTCCTTCGGTACATCTCAGACATGTACTTTCATGCTATTTTTGAATTCAGGCATCCCTGTCACCCTCTGACTCACAGTCCTCCGGTGTTATGTGTCAATGGACATGGTCCCCAGTGGACTTCCTGCAACTTGATACAACCCTGAACTCAAAAACATCTTTGAAAAATCTATTTTCAAACACGTACCTTTCCATTAATGAGTGCCACCTCGTAACCTTTGACTTCCATTGCTGAAATGGACACCAGGTTCTTCTTGCGATCAGGTACATAAAAGAGATTCTATAAATAAATCGAGTTACCCTCATTCAATTGAGGGGTAACATTCCCTACACCCTTTCCGGTATATGTGGCATCGGCTCCATGTATAATCCCACAATTGTTTCCATCTCTACCAAATTAGAGAGTGCACCCTTCTATCCGATGAAGTGCCTTGAAGCACTACCATCAATAAGGCAAATTCCCAAAGAATCTGAAGGAGAGGGCCAATACAGGATGATGCTTCTTTATCTTATCATAAACAACATTTGATTCTTCATACCTGGGGTTCCTTGCTTTCTTTGAAGAGTCGGCCATTTCCTTGATGACCTACATTACCTGTCATTCCTTTGATCATTGAAGATGTCCCTGGAATGATTCTTATCTTCATCAAGAGATGTGTCTCTGCCATTCGGACACTCCTTTGCATAATGGCCGAACTTATTACAACCAAGGCATCTGCCTTTCCTTCCACCCTTAGATCTCGACTTCCCAAAGAAGTGATCTTTAGGCAGGCTCAGAAACTTCTATTGCGCTATTCTGATAATATTCTATGCTTCGACTTCACCCTCAATGAATTTGAAGAGGGATGAGGAATCCACTTATCCTTTTTTCCTTTCCCAACTGTCTTCGGTGATTGCTCTTTCACTCTTGCTTGGGCATTGTCTTCACCCAGCTCTGATACCATGTTAATTTTGGGTATGTTCTATGCTTAGAGAAATTTATGGGTATGTTGTTTCCATCTCTACCAAATTAGTTAGTTCTCCCTTGCATGCTGCTCTCCTTCGGAGACAGATGCTCTGGCTGTTCCGGCAGTTTCGGCAATTTTGGCTGTTCCGGCAGCTCAGGCAATTCCAGCAATTCCGGCTATTCCTGGCAGTTCTAGCAGTTCCGACAATTCCGGCTTTTCTTGACAGTTCCCAGCAATTCCAGATTCTGCCCTCTACATCAGCTTTCCCGACTTTTCCGGCAATTCCGGCTGTTCCTGGTAGTTCCAATAGTTCTAGCAGTTACTGGCAGTTCCAACAATTCCGGCAGTTCCAACTATTCCCGGCAGTTCCGGCTTTTCCCAGCAGCTCTAGCAGTTCTGGCGTTTCCCGACAGTTCCGGCAGTTCTGGGAGTTCCGGCAGTTCCCAACAGTTCTGGTAGTTACGGCTATTCCCGGCAATTCCTGCAATTCCGACTATTCCCAGCAGTTCCGACAATTCCAGCTATTCCCTTCAGTTTCTGCTTCTAGCCTCTAGATTAGGGCAGCGTTTATCCCTTAGGATCTCTCCTCCTACTAAAACCCAAAGACAAGTAGAGAGGAAGAGATCCCAAGTGTGTTGAAATGACTTGAAGGCCACCTCTATTTATACTAAAACGTTGAGCACAAGTGGGGTTTATTTGGATGCTGGCCGAACTTGATGAATTGTCCCATAACACAAACAAATTCATATCTCCATGAATACTTATCGGAATTGGATGATCTTTAGATCAATCCCACACCTCTCGATGAGAGGGATCCAAGAAAAATATCAGCTTCCATTAATAAGATGACCCACATGGAGTTTGGCCTTAGTTTCCAATTTTAACAATACCAAATCTTTCCAAATCTTTCTTTTTGTTTTGACACTAATTGTTTCCTTCTTTCTGATCTTTATTCACTTTCATTCTTCATCATGTCTCCTTCTTCCTTGACAAGAGACCATAACTTAATGTACGGGATAGCTTCCTCTTCCCTAGAAGCAATGAGGTTACCTTGTTCATTAGTTAAAGCATTTAGAATTGCTAAGAGTATTTCGTTATCTGATACTTTGTCTCCCAGATCCTTTAGTTGTTGTTTTATTTGAGATGCCTTAGAGAGGCATGATGATATCCCTTCATCTATGTTCAACTTATGAAGTTCATATCTAAATGTTAAGATCTTTTCTATCGTGCTTCTTGAGAAGAGTTATTCCAGCTTATCATATACTTCTTTAGATGTTTCTAGCTTTTCTATATAGGTAATAAGTGAATCTTTGATGGACTCTTTGAGTATCTTTTAAGCCTTGAGATCCTTTTCCATGTATTCGTATAATGCTAGTTCTTCGGATGGTTTGGAGACCTTCCCATGAACATGATCAATGACTTCATTTACTTCGAGGACAATGTCTATCCTATTTTTCCAAGCATGGAAATTTCATGCCCCAACCATCTTTTGATCTTCCTTAAAACATGAAGTCATTTTTTAAGAGATACTTACTTGAGAAGATAAAATCTTCAACTTTGATGATGAGCTCGCTGCTTCTTGCTTCAAAATCCTTTTGAAGAGGGAGGGTTGCCTTCTACGAGATTTTTGCTTCAAGAGAAAGGATTGACTTTTTAATTCAATCATCCTTAGATTTGAAGAGCTTTCACTTCCTTTGATGATGTGATGATATCTGAAATGCTTCTAGGGTTTTTGCTTCCTTCTTGAAGATGATTTCAAGATTCTTGCTTTCAATCTAGGGTTTTGGTTTGATGAGAATCTAGATCTCCTTCTTGATAACCTTCAATTTACTTTGATTCCTCCTTAGAAGATTGATTCTTGAGTGTCAGCTTGCTTTATCTGCCACTTCTTATTTTCAACACCTTAGCTCTGATACCATGTTGAGAAATATAGGGCATTCAATGTTAACAATTTCTTTGCTTGATAATTGCTTGTGATATGCTTGTTCTTCTTTTCTTATGATATTTTCACTTTGTTAGCTTATTAGTGTGTTTTTTTCATCAAGACAATTATCAAAGTAAATAAAGACAAGTGACACAAAATATAGGCTTCTCCAGCCAGGGCCAAAACCTCTCACCTCTAGAGAGGAAAACCCGATAAAATTCTTCTTCTAGATCTTCAATTGATAAGTACCAAGACCATGACACTAACCCTTGACTCTAGTATCCTCTTCAAGAACCTTGTCACCAACCTTGTCTTTTCTTGTCCTTCCTTCCTTTTCTTCTTCTAGAGAAACTCAGTCTCTACTTCTTATGTTGCACCTTCACTATTGCCCTAGAGAATCTCGGCCTCTAGGTCTTCTAGAGAAACTCAGTCTCTACTTTTCTATTCCAGAGGATTCCTTCCTTCGCTATCCCAAAAGAAACCTATTCATTGCCTCCTAGAAGACTCATTCTTCGCTGCCCCAGAAGATACTGTTGCCCCAAAAGAATCTACTTCGATATCCCAGAAGAATCTACTTCGCTTCTCCAGAATTTTTTGCTTCTATTTACCCAGAAGATTCTTCCTTCGATACCCTGGAAGAGTGTCCTTTTTTACCTTAGAGAGAACCCTTTCTTACTGCCTCTTTTTCGCACTCCTTACTGCACTTCTTCGCTGGAATTGAGTTCGAACTTGATGCTTAGAATGGAGGTCGAGTTCCCCTACTTATACCCCTCTTCTCTAAGTCTTTAGACTGACTTTATAGCTAGATGTAGGCCGACTTGTTCTGGCAGCTTCTTTAATGTCTGTAGGCCGACTTGAAGAGGTTTAGTGACAAGTTCTTTGGAGAATACTTTACATAGATAAGATGACATTTTACAAAGTGTAACATGACTTCATTTACATGACAATGACTCTTATATTTTATGACTAGATGACAAATAAATCCTAAAGACTCTCAATGGGAGTCTTGACTCAAAAACAAAATCCTTTCTCATGAAACCCATGAAGCAAGTCAATATAATAATTTTCATTTTTCTTATTTACATCTCTTTACATAAGATCATAATTACATGTCATTATGAAGACCAAACCTAGTTACATCTTTCAACATGGAATTAGGAGTTGGTGCCCAATATAGCACTAAATGGGATTGATTCATCTTGGGACATGTTTGTTCAGGGTGTTTGTTCTATGGAGAAGTTGTTTTCCCTTCAAAATAAATGGCATGATTTCATCAAAGAGGAGATTAGACTAGATACAATCTCAACAAGAGAGCAAGAGTGTTAAATCCTAGCCATCCTCAAAAATATGAGGAAAGACAATAAGAAAGGACACGAGATTAGAGATCAAAACAAGAAGGAATCAAAATCCTCCTACAAGGGCAACTAATAGTTGAGCCACACAACATGCTTCAAGTGCCAAAAACAAGGAGTGCCAAAGTTTCTACAAGAGTGGATGCGTTAGCATCCAAACTTGAGATAGTTTTATCCATTGTTTTGTGCCTTCCCATTAATATTGTTTTTAGCTTAGAGTAGTATGAGGACAATCAAACATCTAGGCACATGACTTTCAACAAGACTATTTTCAACAAAATTCAAGAAGATGAGATCAACATACAAGTGGAACTTTGTGATGATCCTACATATCAATTATCAAGAGTGATGTTCTTCAGCTTGAAGATGTCTTATATGTCACTTGTTTAACTAAGCATATGATTTCAGGGTCATCCATGACAGACCATAAATGTCTGGTTGAGTTTGTTTATCAACCAATTATTATCAAAGATAATAGGCAACATCTTGATCAAGTTTTGGCCAAAAGGATGTATCACGCCAATCTTCATAAGTTGCTTGATAATCTGATCAAACATGGAGTGCTGGTGGATAATAGTAACCAATTGTGTGAGGTTTCACACAAGAGATTTGGTCACCTTCACTATGGAACATTACCTCTCTTAAAGGACATGATGTAAGGATTACCAGACTTCGAGATAGAGAAGACAAGAGTGTGCAAGTGTTGTGCCCTCAACAAGTATGAAAATAATGCTTTTCCATGGAATGAATGTGGTTCTTGATCTGATCCATTCATTGGTACGTGAACCTATGTCATCAACATCATTAACATGAACATCTCTTACATTTTATTTATAAAGGACTCTTCTAGAGAAAGCCAACGAGGAAGAACCGCTATCCTCCCCCGTTGAGTTCAACTCTTGCTTGTAACATGTTCGCTCTTCATGAATCAATTGTTGCTTGAGGTCTTCATGGGCCATGAGGAATATCTCACCCTTGCTAAACACAAAGGTGAAGCAATATATTCATTAACTATTGATTTAGAAATTGGAGTAGAGAACATTGAAAAAGTTAAAAATCTCACCATTGACATTGTAAGCTCTCCATTTAAATATCTACCACTAGCAACCACTAGCAAACTCATGTAGGAAAAAACACTCTTACAATAAGCCCCTAAACATATTCATGTAATGGATTAAAGGACATGACATTGCAAATCAAACCTTAAATTAGATTGTTTGGTGTGAAGGATGCACAAGCAGCCTGAAAAATGAGAATTATTAGATTTTACAAATGATAATTTTGAATTTGTTTCAAGGGAACATCCCTGGAATTTAGTTGGAGGTGCCTTCCCACTCTGAAGATGTCAGACGCATCCCCCCCCCCCCAGTGTGGGGGGTCATGTCATTGGGATGCAAGGGAAATTTTAAGTATGAAAAAATATTTTTAAGTTTAGAAACTTTGGTGAATCTTACTATTCCCTAATATGCAAACTATAAAATATTTGGCGATCCTTTCTAAATGTTGAAAAATGTAACTAGGTTCGGTCTTCATAATGACATGTGTAATAGTGATTTTATGTAATTGATGTAAAGAAGAAAAATAAAAGTATTTTTGTAATGTTTGTCTCATGGGTTTCATGAGCAAGGAATTTTATTTTTAGTAATGGCTCCCATTGTGAGCCCTTAGGATTGGTCATAAAGTCAAAGAGAGTCAATGTCATGTATGAAGGACCCTTCTTGGGCATGTTACATTTGTATATGAGTTAATGAAAGTGTCAAATAGCCCTCCAAGACCAAGCTCAAGCATCTACTTCAAGTCGGCCTTAAAAGAAATAATGATTTTGCTCCAACTGTCATGTCGGCTCACCCATTACTAAAGTCGACTTATTATGGAGGCTCCAACAACTATAAATAGGGTAGCTCAGCCTCATTTTAGAGCAAGAATTTCGGTCATCTTCAAGTCTGCAATAGGAAGTGTGAAGTTCATCAAGGAGGCTTATAACCAAGCGAAGGAGGGGAGAAGATAAACCGAGGTCTTTTCTAATTTGTTTTAGGGCTATTTCTTGTCACATGTGCGAAGAAAAGAGGCAACATCTGTTGCAGAAGAAACCGAGAAGAACTGAGGTCTGCAAGATCACTTGCAAAGTCAATTCAACAAGCCGAGTTGGAGAAGAAAGTTATTCAGTCCAAGCAAAGAAGGTTAAGGGATTAGATCACCATATATCTCTCTCATAAGTACTACAGCTAGTGTTTCCACGAAGGCTTAAATAAGGTGCAAAATTGAAGCAGAAGGAAGCCAAAGTTGAAGGGTAGCCGAGAAGGAGGAAGGAACATAAGTTTGACTATTGTTGACTAAGGCAAGAAGGATCTCATCAAGGAAGCTTTGTGTCTTGGTCTTGGAGTGGAAAATAGATCAAGGGTCTTGGTCTTTGTATTCGGCAATTGAAGCCTCTATAAGAAGAAGAATTTGTTTGGGTTTTCCTCTCAAGTGGGAGAGGTTTTGGCCCTGGTTGGTAGCTTATATTTTGTGTCTCTTGTCTCTTTATGGTTTATGCTTTGGTAATTGTTTGATGAAGAATAACACTATAATATCATAAGTAAAAGAAGATCATAATCTAAGAAGTAAAAAGCATTCACAAGCAAGTTATCAATAGAAGAGAAATCACTTAATCTCGATGCCCTAGATTTCTCAACATGGGTTCAGAGCTAAGGTGACTAAGTCAAGGAAGGGCATCTTATCAAGGGGCACTCAAGGATCAAATCTCGAGGAAGTCATCAAAGCGAAGATCACATTGAAGTCAATATCTACAAGGGAAGCATCATAACTTGTAATCCTCAAGTCATCTCAAGGGACCTCAAAGACCCTACTCAAGTTAAAGGACTTATACATCAAGCAAGACCAAGAACGTTATCATCAAGATTCCAAGGCGATCTCTCTCTCATTGAAGCAAGGTCCCTACCATTGAATACATCATCAAGAAATCATCATTGATCTTCATCAACAAAGACTCCACCATCAAAGGATCCAAAGGGATCTCCTTCTCTATGGGATCAAGGATCATTCTTGAAGAAAACTATCTTCATCAAGGAGAAGTTTTCTATTCTCTATATCATCATCAACATCAAGGAAACAACAAGGAGAAGGAGCATCCTATCAAGTAAGTATACTTATGTCCACATTTGAATCTGTCGAAATGCCTTTTTGCAAGGAAAGCAACAAATTGGTTGGTGCTTCAAACTACCTTGCATGGAAGAAAAGGACAGATTTGAATCTCAATGAAAATGAGGTTATCGAACATGTCAGAGGATCAATCACTAAACCGGGAAAGGAAGATGCTCAAGCTCTTGCAAAGTATATGAAAGGGGAAGTTAGGGCTCAAAGGATTCTCATGGAATCCATCAATGATCCCCTCATCCCATATGTATCAAAACTCGAAACTTCAAGAAAAATCTATGACAAACTCGTAGAGTTGTATTTTGTAAGCAATGCTGGCAAAGCCATCTCATTAAGGCATGAACTCTACAAGATAAAGATGGCAAGGGAAGATTGAATAGCCTCATACTTTATGAGGATATCTGAAATCCGGGATCAACTACAAGATTTGGGAGAATTCATGTCTAATAGAGAAATGACTACAGTTGTACTAAATGCACCACTGGAGGAGTGGATTAACTTTACTTCAAGTATTTATGGGAAGAAAGAAGCTACTCCATTCTAGGATCTATGGTCACTGTGAAAGACTGAAAAATCTAGACTAAAGGCCAAATCTGATGTAGGAGCAGGAGAACAAAATCAAGCTTATGCTACAATGACAAGAAGAAAAGAAAATTTTGGAATGTCTAATTCTCGGAAAAAGAAAAGGAGCATGGCTAAGATTGAATGCTATGGGTGTCAAGAATATGGGCACTACAAAAGAGATTGTCCTAAGATCAAGAAGGACAATAACAAAAGAGGAAGAGAAGAAGCCCATATCACCAAAAAAGTGGAGGAAGTTGAAAAGAAGTCCAAGAAAGAGGAAGTAAGAAATCTCTACTATGACTGAGATAGTCTTCCTCACCTAAGTTCTTTTCAAGTTCATGTTCTTAAGTCTTCTGTTTTAAGATATAGATATCATGATTCACTAAGAAATATGATGGGATGCATCATGGCATCATAAAACATTGAAAGCAAGAGCTCGTGACATCATCATAGAAAAGCATGAAAGATGGTTAAAATTGAAATCTATGGCAGTGAACTACGAAGAATATAGCCCTCGGGAACATCATTGGAACCATAAGTGGCACTTATGGAAAGGAAAAAGTCATCCACGACAAAGCTCATCATACATCAGTCAAAAAGGAAACATTTGTTGGATGGGGATATTCTAGATCCTCAAGATTCTTTGATGGAATCTTCATTGGAAGGTTCACCGATCTAGAGGGGAAGCAAGCGTTTCATCAAAGAAATCCAACTTTTGGGATGATGGTATGGTGACATAAGAGATTAAGCAGATCAAGGGATTGAAGTTCTTCCAATCAAGGAAGTTTGTTGAAGAAAGCCTGGATGACATAAAGGAAAATGAGGTATGTATGCTTACATTCGATATTGTAGAGTCATGGTATATGGGTGCAGGTAACATGGATCAATGCTCTATCTTGAGATCATAATCAAAAGAAAGGATCTCAGCCTTCGAAGGGATGCAGGAATGCATGGGTCGCACCAAGAGATCTGACTAGGATATCTCCAAGAAAGATATGTAGACTCTTATCAAGTTTGAAAAGAAAGAGACCCTTGACAATACATATCTTTGGGAGGAGTTGATATGTATGCAGGATGTTGATGCAAACGAGAAGATGTCATGATGAAAGACCATCACAAAGGTAATTTAATTTAAGTGTTCATTTCTTATTTTTGAACAAATATCTGGATGGGCATATGCAGGATTGTCGAGGGAATATCTATGGATATCTTCCACCACCGATGCCCACGTAGTTGGATGAAAATATCCTTAAGGAAACATGGCATGAAAAAGGCAGCATGGCGTGAAGGAAGGCCAAATATAGACTGATGGATCACTTTCCGATGATGACATGACTGACTCATGGATGAAAGTGATGGATGGTCTGTGCCCTATGAAGAAGTCCCAAAACATGAAGACTCCTGAATAACAAAAAAAAGATCATAACATTGTGAGGAAGAGTTCTTCAAGCAGTTGGTTGTCCCATCAACTCCACCTAAGGAGTTGTTTTAGGTCCCTAATTAAGAGGGAGCCTACAAACAGGTTTCTTACTTGGAAGAAACTTGGAAGCAAAATTCCTAAGCCAAGAGGGAGCTTAGGTACATTCCTTCTGTAGGAATGAGTACATTCCCTTATCGGAATAGGTATGTCCTCCGTAATTAAGAGGGAGAGATAGACATGTCATTCTTGTCTTCACCTGAGAAGACATAATAGAGGATTAGGTAAACATTTGGCATCCGATGCTCTTTGAGGATGAGTTAGGGCATCCAAGATAAGAGAAGTTGTAGAGGATCGATATTCTTTAAGCACTGAGAATCCAAGATAAGAACAGTCCTGGTTGAACACACCCTGAGGACTCGGGTGGGGAATTTTCTGAGAGAGACAATGATGAGGGTGTCTATACATCATTGGTCTCGCCAGCATTGAACTCAGATCTTGTGGAGAGATAGAGTTGTTAGTCAAGGCCTTGCTATGTGACAATGCTGGTTGATATGATATTATACAGATGGGCTACCAATCCAACTCTTCGTATGAGAATTCTTCAGATTGAGAATGACCAAGTACCATTATGAATACCTCCCTAGTTAAAAGGGAGTGTTGAAAAATGTAACTAGGTTCGGTCTTCATAATGACATGTGTAATAGTGATTTTATTTAATTGATGTAAAGAAGAAAAATAAAATTATTTTTGTAACGCTTGTCTCATGGGTTTCACGAGCAAGGAATTTTATTTTCAGTAACGGCTCCCATTGTGAGCCCTTAGGATTGGTTATCAAGTCAATGTCATGTATGCAAGACCCTTCTTAGGCATGTTACATTTGTATATGAGTCAATGAAAGTGTCAAATAGCCCTCCAAGGCCACACTCAAGCATCTACTTCAAGTCGTCCTTAAAAGAAATAATGATTTTTCTCCAACAGTCATGTCAGCTTACCCATTGCTAAAGTCGGCTTATTATGGAGGCTCCAACAACTATAAATAGGGCAGCTCGGCCTCATTTTAGAGCAATAATTTCAATGATCTTCAAGTTGGCAATAGGAAGTGCAAAGTCATCAAGGAGGCTTATAACGAAGCAAAGGAAGGGAGAAGATAAACCGAGGTCTTTTCGGATCGGTTTTAGGGCTATTTCTTGTCACCTGTGTGAATAAAAGAGGCAGCATTTGTTGTAGAAGAAACTGAGAATAATTAAGGTGAATAAGATCACTTGTGAAGTCAATTCAACAAGCCGAGTTGCAAAACAAAGTTGTTCAGTCCAAGCGAAGAAGGTTAAGGGATTGGATCACCATATATCTCTCTCATAAGTATTGCAGCTAGGGTTTCCAAGAAGGACAACATAAGGTGCAAATCTGAAGCAGAAGGGTGTCGAAGTTGAAGGGTAGTCGAGAAGGAGGAAAGAACAGAAGTTTGACTATTGTTGACTAAGGCAACAAGGATCTCATCATGGAAGCTTTGTGTCTTGGTCTTGGAGTGGCAAATAGGTAAAGGGTCTTGGTCTTGGTATTCATCAATTGAAGTCTCTATAAGAAGAAGAATTTGTTCGGGTTTTCCTCTCAAGTGGGAGAGGTTTTGGCCCTGGTTGATAGCCTATATTCTGTGTCTCTTGTCTCTTTATGTTTTATGCTTTGGTAACTGTTTGATGAAGAATAACACTATAATATCATAAGTAAAAGAAGAACCTAATATAAGAAGTAAAAAGCATTCACAAGCAAGTTATCAATAGAAGAGAAATCACTTAATTTCGATGCCAAATATTTCTCAACAGTAAAAAACATTCAAAATTCTATTAATTTTATATATAGTCTCTATATAATGTTCGCAATTTTTAAGGTAAAATAATTTTATACTAAAAAATTTGGGTGAATCATTTTTAGAAAAAATGCATATTGGCAAATCTTTTTTTAAGAAAAACATGGAAAATATTAGTGTTAAAATTGGAAACTAGGGCCAAACTCCATGTGGGTCATCTTATTTATGGTAGCTGATATTTTTCTTGGATCCCTCTCATCGAGAGGTGTAGGATTGATCTAAAGATCATCCGCATCCGATAAGTATTCATGGAGTTATGAATTTATTTGTGTTATAAGACAATTCGTCAAGGTCGGACAGCAACCAAATAAACCCCTCATGTGCTCAACGTTTTAGTATAAAAGGAAATGACTTGAGAGTCATTTTACACAGCTTCTCTCTTGATTTCTCTCCACTTGTCTTGGTTTTTAGTGTGAGAGAAATCTAGGACGAAGTAGCCCTAATGCAGTCCTAAGGAGGATGCCCTAACGCAATCCTAAGGAGGATGATCTAGCTCTCAACGCAGTTATGGAGGAGAGATCTAAACATTGCCCTATGGAGAAGCCCTAACACTGCCCTATGGAGAAGCCCTAATGTTACCCTTTGGAGAAGCCCTAACATAACCTATGAAGAGGTATACGCAGTCAAGAAGGGCAGCAATGTAAGCCCTCAACGCAGATTAGAAAAGGGTCTCTACCCTAGATGGATGCCCTAGAACCTTAACGCAGTCTATGGAAGAATGAAAGCTCTAACCGCAGCAAGAGAGGAAGGATCTTAGACAGCGTGGAGGAGGCCCGAGTTCCTCAATGGAGGCCGAGTTAATTACTGGAGCAGTAGCCTGTTTTTGGGTCACTTTGGTGGAGGCCTAGAGGCTGTCTTGGATGCCGCACACTGCTCTTGAGGGCCGAAGGCATGAGGAACTGTTTCATGGGTATAGAACCCTTGGAAAGGGCTACCGTAGCAAGGGATAGGCTTGTTGTAGCAAGCCACAGTCCCTTATACACCTACAAGTCTACGTTAAGGCTAACAAGGATGGCGTAAGGGCTAGTTGTGACTGTTGGGGTATAACAAGCCAACGTGTGGTTTAGGAATGCTGGAGAAGGGTGATCATAGCTCTGGGACAGATGTTGTGAAGGTTGTCCAAACAGCGATTAGAATACACTTACCAATCCAGCAATGTGGAAATCAGAGAATCCCCTAACAGTGAGCTAATGTAAGTGCAACAGCATGATATAATAAGGTGTGACAGCATTGTAATAAGGGTGCAGCACAGTGATGATGAATGTTGCAATAAGGTGCAGCATGAGGGACAACAAGCATGCAAGGGACAGCAAGCATGCAAGGGACAACAAGCAAGGTACAACAAGCATGCCAGGTACAGCAAGCAAGCAATGGGACAACAAGCATGGAGAACATGGTTCAACCATGGCACATGGGACAACAGTGCAGCAATAGGTGCAGCAGTCATGAGGTCCAGCATTGTCATGATGGGTGCAGCACGGTGAGGTGCAGCATGATGACAAGATGCAGCACGATGATAAGTGAAGGAGTCACCTTGGAGAATTAGTTGAAACAGCATGTCTTCAACTGATCTCATGTATCACCTTCTTAGAGATGATCTATGCTCTTATCTAGATAATTCAAAGTGTTGACTTCTATTGTAAATGTATTATCTCCCTCTCTCTCTCTCTGCTGAACTATTGAAGAACATATAAGAAGAATTGATCAAGGGTTTCCCCACATTGGGGCTTGTCCTTGGCTAGCACCACATCTTGTGTCCTCTTCTATTGGCTTGTCTTCTGCGATTTATGTTTATGTTCTATCTACAGTTTACTTTAATTCTGATGTGATTGCTAATCTGGAAAAGATATTGAGCTAACTGTGAAAATTAAAATAAATTTCTCTAAGCATAAAACATACCTAAAATTAACATGGTATCAGAGGTGAGGTGAAGACAAATCCCAAGCAAGAGTGAAAGAGCAATCACCGAAGACAGTTGGGAAAGGACAAGGGAATCAGTGGATTCCTCATCCCTCTTCAAATTCACCAAGGGTGAAATCGAAGCAAAGAATATTATCAGAATGTCACAGCGAAAGCTTCTGATGGACTACCTAAATATCACTTCAATGGGAAGTTCGGATCTAAGGGTGAAAGGAAAGGCAGATGCCTTGGTTGCAATAAGTTCGGCCATTATGAGAAGGAGTGTCCAAATGGCAGGGACACATCACTTGATGATGATAACAATCATTTCAGGGACATCTTGAATGATCAGAGGAATGACAGGTAATTGCAAGTGATCTGATAATCACCCTATGAGTGACCTCAGTTAAAGATTTATTGAATAAAGGTATTACAAACTCATGTGCTGGTGTGTGTGTCTATGTTATGTAAGCAACGAATCGATCAGATTGCAAATACACAGACACTTGAAATGGAAAGACAGCAGAGAAATACAGTAAGCAAATACAAGAACACAAGAAATTAATAAGGATTTCACCCTATCCTCCAAGGCTACATCTCCGGTCCAACTCTCAGTGGTGGCCTTATTTTATTGTGTCTTAAGTAGAGAACTACAATGCAGAGGCTCAATATGAGTCACCTGAAACATATTTGCTTGGCAGGGTGGTTCTTGGATTCCCCAAGCCACTTGAGTGCACAGACTCTGTTGCCTACCAGCTCTTTGACCTCTCTGGTTTGACAGATCCTCTCGGGGAATGGCTTGAATCTCTCAAGCTCTCTGGTGCTCGACACTGCCTTTGGTCAGCTCAGCCCTCTGTCTTCTTAATGTTTTTGCTTCATTGTCTTCTTCTCTCTGTGTCTTCTATTTTCTGTTCATGGCTTTAAAGCCATTCGTTCCCATGTCTGTTCAGTTCCTCTTCCTCCTCTGTCAAATCGCCTATTGCAGCTGCGCTTGGAGTTCCCTATTCGGCATCATCAGCAAGCTCACAGGGAGTGGCCACATGTCCTCTTGTAACTTGCCCCAACCTGCTTCGTCGGTTCAATTCTTCGGTTACGTCGTGGAATGAGTCTTCCTCCAACGTGGCGGTCAAAGCGGACCTAAAAATCCTTCTAAATCGCAGCTTATTCCCTCATTAAATCTGGTCTTATCTTCGGGCGAGATGTCAACCGTCCGATCTTGTATCCCCCAGATCCAACGTCGTCCGCTCATTTTGCGTGCTTGACTTGCTCGACTGTTCACACACGATGAGCAGCGGTTTTCTCTCTCCTCCGCTCGCCACGCGTCGAGCGCTGAGGGGGATCGCTCCAATTTCACCAATTCTGCTTACCATTCAAGGAGCCCCCGATCAATACCATCGGTTTTGGAGTGGGTCCCGCCTTTTAGCTTTTAGCGCTTTTTCGCCTTTTGTCCTTCGGTTCTCCAGCTCTCCACACGACCAAGCGCTCGGGGCTTCTCCATTTTGAGGGTTTTTGCCCAGCTAATCACGCATCAAAAACCTCCTCTGTTTCCCGATCTGGGCCTCCCAAGGGCTAATTTCGCCTTCTGCGCAGTCTCCATGGGCCTCGATCAGCGCGCTTTTATCGAGGTCCTCGTCGTTCCAAGCTAGTTGCCATTGCCACTGGTTTAGAGGTGTTTTTGACCGCTGTTTTGAATTCTTTGAAGTCTGTCCCGACCTGGTACAGCCATGGTTCTTTTGATTCTTCTTCATGGATCCAATTCGGATCATGACCTTCCCAATGAGAAGCTTTTGGACCACCAAAAGTTGGTTTTCAAGCATCAACTAAGTGAGGGTACTGTTTCCTCACTTGCCCAATCTCAATCCACTTTGCACTGCTTGGCTTTGAACCTTTGAGCCCAATCCTGACGTACTCCACATCTCCCCTCCATGTCGTCCTCACCTTCCTGTCCAGCACTGTATCTTCCTGCAATTCGTTAAGATACTCAGGTAGCAAATCATCAATAGAAGACAATTGACTTTGCTCTTCAGGGTCCTCAATCATTGAAGGTTCAAACAATCTCAAGCAATCTGCGTTTATGACTGAGTAGATGTGCATGTAAACTGGTAGATCAAGGCGAAAAGCATTTTCACCAATCTTCTCAAGTATCCTGAAGGGTCCATACCTGATAGGCTTTAGCTTCTAGCCTTCACCTTGCATCCTATCCTTGCTGATATACAGCCAGACCTGGTCACCAACTTGAAAACTATGCTCCATCCGATGCTTGTCATGCCTAGCCTTGTACTTGGCTTGGCTCCTTTCCAGTTGTTCCTATACTGCCTGGTGGATCTCCTGGAGTTGTTCAATGAACCTAGTTGCCCTGTCCACATCACTGTATCCATCAACCATGGTATCTTTACCAAAGACAAAATCCAAAGGAGACCTTGGTGTGAAACCAAAACAGGTCTCAAAAGAAGATCTTTGTGTAGAAGAATGCCTTACTCTGTTGTAAGCATGCTGCACATAACACAAATGTTCATCCCAAAGCTTAAGATGTTTGCTGCAATACCCTCTCAGTCACTGGATCACTGTTCTGTTAACTACTTTCTAGCCATCAGTTTGTGGATGAAAAGATGTGCTTTTCCTCAGTTTGGTGTCCATCAGTTCCCACAGACTTGACCAAAACTTCCCCATAAATCAGGTGTCTCGATCAAATACAATAGAAGTGGGTAATCCAAAATGAACCCATACATGTTCAAAGAACAATTTTGCAGTCTGTTCAGCTGTAATCTGTTTATTACAAGGTATCAAAATACACATTTCGTTGAACCTATCCATAACAACATATAGATAATCATGACCTTTAGTAGATTTAAGCAGTCCTCCAACAAAATCCATGGAAATACTTTCCCAAGGGTGAGAAGAAACTGGCAATGGAGTGTACAAGCCTAGCTTTCTATTACTGGGCTTGCTTTTAGCAGACATAGCACACCCTCTTACATATCTAGAAACTGTCTCATTCATTTTCGGCCAATAACAAAACCTTTGCAGCGGTGCAACTATTTTACTTACCCCAAAATGACCTGATATCAGAGAAGTGTGTGCTTCCCTAATTATCTTTACTCTCTCAGTTTATGGAATGCAGAGTTTCCCACAATGGCATAAGCGTCAGTCCTTCACATGATAATCCAATTCTTCTACTCTTTTGCCTTGACTCAAAGTTGCATATACATCTTTAAAGTCCATATCCTAAGCATATTGTTCAATGTAGCTTTCATGTAGTACAGAATTATGCTTAAGTATGGTAGATGCATTTATAATGGGTCTAGATAACATGTATGCAACCTTGTTATGTATGCCCTTTTTATCCATGATGACTAAATGAAACTGTTGTAGAAAACCCATCCATCTGTAATGTCTTGATCGCTGCAACCTAAGATACCGGATTCGTCCAAAACCCTTGACGAATCGTGAATCACTCGAATCCGACACGATTCTCTGCGGATTCGTGTCCAGATTTCATGACACGTCGTGTCCTTTTATGACACGTCGTGTCTGGTAACGTGTCATGAATTTCCAAGCGTATCTCGATTTTTATGACGTGTCCTGGTTTGCGGACTCGTTTCCAGGGCTCAGAACTACTGCTAGGTTAAAGGGGGCGTGTCTGCTTAGTTGACGGCTCATTCTGCAAGTCAGTTGGCAAAGGATTGCTCTGTTGCAGCGAGGAGCGGACCGCCCAACGTCCACAGTCCACCAGTTTTAACTTCAAGTTCTGAGGTAAGTAGTCCACGGTCCACCAGATAACGCATTTCTTTGTATCAGCGGTGCCGGTTATAAAATTATGATGAAATTCGAGTACTTTGAACCACATTTATGTTACAACTTACATACAATGATCTAAGGTTATGATAACAAATTAACAATCCAAAGTCCAAGTTTTATAAAGGGATTCATCTTAATCGGTTAATCCAAATATGAAGTTCCTCCAGCGTAAAGCATATGAAGTCCATCCGAGAAGCAAAAGGTTATTGTCATTGAATATGTGGAAGTAAAAGCATACCACAACTTGTTTAGCACAGGCATCGTTATGAGACCGAGTACCAGAAGTGAAAGGAAACTTATGCCAAGTATAGAGAAATCTGAAATAGAGATTCTCATTACTGTTAAAAAAATATCTCAAACCCCTCACAAATGCTAAACCGTAAACGCTTTGGCATGGCAAAAATAGTTGGCTCTTGTCAGTAATGTAGCTTTAGAACCCTCTCTATTTAATTCTCCAGAATTTTACTAAAAACATCTGTTGTACTTGCTATCACTCATTAATAATAACTTATGTATTAATATGAATTCTGGGTTAAATTGATTCTTGACATAGTCACAATTTCCGTGATATCAATCTCAGCATTGTCTGTGTATAGAGCTTATCTCACAGTATATGGATCTACCTCCTTGCTATATTAATATGTATATCACTGATATCACAAGTTACAACAGGTCTCGGACTCTCGGTATATATACATGTGTGTGTGTAATTAATAACTTAATAAGTGATATATATATTAGTGCCGTGGTCATCTCTGAGTTTACTTGAGAAGCAAAATCGCAAGTTTATGAGTTTACTTGGGGCCTGTATCATTATAGTGATAACTGCACATTGCACAAAAATAAAAATGCTGAGCAGCCTGCTAGCTAGAAGGCAAGTTCGAGAAAGGCTTGACCACTATGACGAAAAAGTAGCCATGCAGGAACAGCACCAACTACAAAATTCCAATGAGATTGCAATTTTATTGAATGACAGATGTTTGTACAAGCCATAAGTTCACCTGCTTGAAAATTATAAAATCTATTAAAATAACTTATAAACACACTGTTGTAGCCTGTAGGTGCTCTTTCCTCAGTTGCACATCATCTATGCAATAAATTGGTAATGGTAACAAATTACAATTCAAATTAGTGTTGATTCTTGTTCATTTCTTTTGCATTTTTAAATTTTTACAGCAGTTTGTTCATTTTTTTTACAGGTTGAGGTAACATGGCTCAATCAAAGGCAGCAAGGAAGGGCAAGAATGTCATGGGTAGAGATGCCCTTCCTCCCCCAATATCATCAGAGTCTGCTGCAAGTAATGTTGAGGGAAGAGGACTTAAAGACAATGATAAATATCCATTGTGGAAATATGTCACAAGAGAGGATGGGCCAAACAACAAGGGAAAAGGAGGAGGCAATGTGCAACGGAAATGCAACTTTTGTAACATTTCTTTCAAAAGCACATATTACCGTGTGAAATCACATTTGTTGGCTATACCTGGTTGTGGGATTGGATCTTGTAAAACTATTACTTCACAAAAGAGAAAAGAATTGGAAAAGGAGGCCAATGTTGGTATGGAACATGTGGCACTGGCTTCAAAATCAAAAGCACCCAAGGGCAAGAATGAAGACCCCCTTCCATTTTTGAGGAAAGCCACCACCAAATTTCCATTTGAGAGTTCTACTTCTACTGGGGGACAAGCATTAAAAAGAAAATCACTTGGTCCAATGGACAGGATTTTCCAAAAAGAGAGACGGGAAGAGCTTGATCTCACCATTGCCTTCTTCTTCTATCAAAACTTCATATCATTTAATGTTGCACGTTCACCTTTATTTGTTGAGATGTGCCGAGCTCTAACTCAAGGGGCTCCAGCAGGGTATGTGCCTCCTGGGTCAGAGAAGCTGAGAACCACATTGTTGACGAAGGCAAAAAAAAGAGGTGAAAAAAATGCTTGAGCCTATTATGGCATCATGGCCAACATCTGGGGTTAGCATTGTTTCTGATGGATGGACAGATCCAGCACGACACCCAATCATCAACTTCATGGTGCCTTCCTTGAATGGTCCAGTTTTCCTGAAAGCAGTGGATACACTTGGCGAATACAAGGATGCACAATTTATGGGTGAGTTATTTATTAGAGTTGTTGAAGAGGTAGGTGTTGAATCTTGTGTGCAAATCATTACAGATAATGCACCTGTTTGCAAGGCGGCTGGCATGATTGTGGAATCTAAATATCCACAAGTGTTTTGGACACCTTGCATTGTCCATTCATTGAACTTAGCACTGAAATCCATTGCTTCTGATGTGCTTTGGATTGGAAGCATTATTGAGGATGCAAGACATATCCGTAACTTTGTGCAAAATCATACAAATGCCCTCACTATCTACAAGGAGTACAACAATCTATCATTGTTGAAGATTGTTGATACACGGTTTGCATCTTCATTCATGATGTTGAAGAGGTTGAGGGAGGTCAAGACTGCTCTTGGGTCCATGGTTATTTCTGAGTTTTGGTCTTTTTGGAGAAAGACAGATCACGCAGCCTCTAAAAGAGTGAAGGACACGGTACTAGATGATGCTTGGTGGGAGAGGGTAGATCTAATTATTCGGATCATGGACCCTATCATCTCTTTGCTTCGAGTTGCAGATACAGACAAACCCATCCTAGGAGAGGTTTATGAGGGATGGGATTCCATGATTGAGTCTGTGAGGATCATTATTCTACAGAGTGAGTGCCCCTAGTATGAGACATCACCAGAGGCCTTCTGCGATACCATACACGATATTCTTGTCTGCAGATGGGACAAGAATTGTACACCTTTACATTGTTTGGCTCACTCATTGAACCCCAAATACTACAACCATGAGTGGCTGAATGGTGGACCTTCCCACAGATTCCCTCCTCACATGGATGGTGAAATCTCACAGGGAAGGAAAGAGGCATTGAGGCGGATTTATCAGGATAGTGCATTGCTTGCTGAGGTGGAGGATGCCTTTGTAGAGTTTTCCACTGGCACTGGTCGATTTGGAGGTTATGATGTGATTAGAGACAGGGGGCTTAAGAAGCCCTATTCTTGGTGGGCAAATCATGGGGCAACAAGCCCTCCTCTTCAGCAGTTAGCCATGAGGCTCCTCTCTCAGGTGACTTCATCCTCTTGTTGCGAGAGGAATTGGAGCACATATGGGAATTTGCATACTTTGAAGAAGAGCAGGCTTGAGCAGTCCAGGGCAGAGACAATGGTGTATGTGCACACCAACCTTTGTCTTATTTACAGGCAGATGGAAGAGTGGTTGAGGGGAAAGACAAAGATGTGGGATGTCTTTCCTGATGATATGGGTCCGGACACCACTGTTGAGTTGGCATTGGCCAACATGGATCTCAGTGATCCAGTGCTTGAGCCTGTTAGATTTGATGACTTAGAGGGGTCAACCTCCATACCAGCAGATGCAGAGGTGACTATGGATACAGGGGAGGAGGAGCATGCAGAGGAGAGCAGTGGGGACCATAATGATGGGGACAGTGATGCTGATTCAGATGTTGATTGATGCCTTGAGGCTTGTATACCTATAGTTGTTTTATATTTTCTATTTCTATTTGCCATTGGCATTGTACCAACACTACCTATGTAACAGATTTTGATTTGATGACTTAATGAGAAAACTACAGTTGTCAGTGTGTTTATCATTTATGTTTATGTGACCAGTACCACTGACATTTATTTGAATTTTGTATGTACTATGCATGCTAATAGTAATAGCTATAGATGAAGAATCAAGATCTATGTTTGAAATCAATAAATTTGTATCATTAATTAAAATTTTTGTAAGAAATATGCTAATATCTAATTTTTAATATATATATATATATATATATATATATATATATATATATATATATATATATTTAATAAAATAATATATAACGTGTCCTGTTCCGGGGGTCAGCGTGTCCCGAATCCGACACCACGAATCCCGAATCCTACGTGTCCTAAATCCCCGTGTCAGGTGACTTAGGCTGCAACTTAGTTTGGGAGTGCAGCTATTGAAGTGGTTAATGATCAGTATGTATTATTGTCTATTTGCTCATTAAGTAATGTTTCCACTTTTTCACACTCTGAACTAATGCATACAATTCTTTATCATATGTAGGATAGTTAACTACTGCAGGATTAAAAGTCTCAGAATGATAACATATGGGTTTACCGTGTTGTGTCAACACTGCTCCCATGGCATAGTCACTGGCATCAGTTTGGATCTCAAATGGTCTTTGTAGATCAGGCAGTGCTAGTACAGGTGTTGTACTAATCTTCTCTTTCAAGGTGTCGAAGGCTTTCTGATGTTTGCCTCCCCACTGAAACACCTTGTTCAATCCTGTTAAAGCATGTAAGGGAGCTGCAATTGAGGAAAAGTTAGAAATGAACTTCCTCCAATATTGTGTTGCTCCTAAGAAGCTTCTCACTTCTGTAGCAGACTTGGGTTTAGGCCAGTTTACAATGACTGCCACTTTAGAGGGATCTATTTTCAATTCACCACCCCCTACTATATGACCCAAGTAGTTTAGAGATGTCTTGCCAAATTCATATTTTGAGAGTTTAACATAAAGTTTTTCTCTTTTCAAAACATCTAGTGTCTACTTAACATGCTTTATATGTTCTTCCCATGTTTTACTAAAAATCAGAATGTCATCTAGGTACACAATAACAGAATCATCAAGAAAAGGTCTGAGTACATCATTCATTAATCTCATGAAAGTAGCAGGAGCATTAGTTAAGCCAAAAGGCATAACCAGCCATTCATACAATCCCTTCTTTGTTTTAAAAATAGTCTTCCATGCATTTTGCTCTGCAACTCTGACCTGATGGTATCCACTGTGCAAGTCTAGTTGGTGAAATAAACAGCTTCCTTCAATTGATCTAAAAGATCATCTATGCGAGGAAGGGGATAACGATTTTTTATTGTTATCTTATTCAGTGCTTGGTAGTCAATGCACATTCTCCACGAGCCATCTTTCTTTCTCACCAAAACGATTGGTGACCCACATGGTGATGTGCTAGGCCTGATGAACCCTTTCTCAAACAACTCCTGCACCTGCTTCTTGATTTCAACATTCTCTAAAGCAAACAACCTATACATTCCAATGTTAGGCAATGGAACATCTTGCTGCAAAATAATATCATGTACTATTCCCTTTTTGGGTGGCAGACTTTTAAGTTCTTGAAATAAGACATCATACTCTAAAACAACCTTTTCTATATCAGCTTGTTGTTCAACATTACAGCCCTCAAATACATTGGTTTTATCAAGTTTCTTTTCCTTCACAACCATCAGTAAGAATTGTTTGCATGAATTTATCATTCTTTTCATCTGCCCTGAGTTTATGATAGTATAATTATTCTTGAGCTTATGAGCTCTTACAAAGTATTCGATTCCATCTTTAACAAGTAGATATTTGTTCTCATCTCTATAGAAGATGGCCTTTCTATCATACAAGAAAGGACTTCCTAAAACAATTCCACATATATTCAAAGGAATTATGTCTAACTCAACCTAATCTACAAATGCTGACCCAAAAGAAAACTTGTGTTTGCATTGTCTAGTCACTTGTAGTTGTGCTTTATCATTCAACCATCCTAATGGGTATGGTTTCTTATGAGGTGTAGTTGCTAATCCCAATTTCTTTACAATTGTTTCAGAAATTAAATTTACTTGTGAGCCACTACCAAACAAAGTATCAATCTTTTGATGTTTGGAAATAACTCGAATATGGAAAAGCTCATGTCTTTTTCTCTCATTTTCTCAATCAATAACAGATTGAGTAGAATTACTAGTAGATGCTTCAGAATTCTTACATTTTATACATGTGGCTACAATAGTTGTTTTATCTCCTGAGTCTGACCCCAAATCTTTTTGAATAGTTGCAGCAGTCTTCTTCTTCTTGCCCTCGGACTTCTTAGGTCTCAGCTCTGGATGCAGAATCCAACAATGCTCATCATCATGCCCATCCTTTTTACAGTGACTGTATGAAACTTTGTTTTTCTGTGCAGTGTTAGCCTTCCTTGCTTTCCACTTCTGCTTTCTTTTCTCCTTGCTCTTGCTTGCAATGGGTTGGAATGGTCCCCCAACTTCTGGATTTCCATTCTTTCCTCTAGCTTCTAGATGAGTAGCTTGTAAAGATACTTCATTTATACTAGTGGGATTAAACATGAGGATGGTGTGCCTCATGTAGCTGTGTAGACCACCAATGTACTTCAAAAGTGTCTCTGGTGAGTCTAGTGAGATTCCTAGAATCAATGTTCTCTTTCTAAATTCTTAAGTGTACCCTTGCACACTTTGCCCTTTTAACTGTCGAAGGGTTTGCAAACTCATCATGGCTTGTCGCATGTAAGCCAATGGATAGAATTGCTTCTTGATTGCAGAAACAAATTCACTCCAGACAGAGATAGTCCTACCATGTCTTTTCATATCAGCGTGGGTTCTTCCTTCCCACCAATAAAAAGGCTTCTGAGGATCAGTACACAAACTTTTGTCAGTTCATTTTTGGAGATATCTCTCTATTCTCTCTCTCTCATACTCTTGGAGACTTGGAGTTTTTTTGGAGTATTCTTGGAGGAGTGTGGCATACTTGGAGTTTTTGAGCTAGAAGGCAAAGGAAGAGCATGAAATCACAAGAGGACATCGGGATCAATAGCTACAGCGGGTTTTTCTTGCAGGTACCGAGTTGCATGTATGTTTTCCTCACTAACTTTGGCATGCATGGAATATGCATGTGGTTTATTGGTCATGAACCCGTCTCGCTCAGCTTAAGTCCCCGAGCGACAGCGAAAGGCCCTATCCATGTTATTCTATCGGGTCGCCATCGCTCTTATAAGTACCTATTAGATGGGGATTGATTTCTATCCTACTATTGGTTGTCGATACTTTCACACAAATTGGCTTGAAACTACCGAAGGGTGCGTAAGCATGGCTCGACTAAAAGGAGAGGTCAAAACCTATTTGTTCAAGTCCATTCTGCGAAAAGCAAGTTTGGTCAAGAAGAATCAAATCCTAAAGGTTGGGTGGCTCAAGGTCTATTAGTAGGGTTGATGTCTCGGGTTCTCTTTCCTCTATTTGTTGGTTTCTATATTGAAGAAGAGTAATTGGGTTCTGTTCTCTTCCTAGCCTTTCTAGATTTGAGGTTCTCTATTTGTTAGATAGAGAAAGTATTAGGAGTTGAGTTCGATTTAGTTTCTATAAAGGAGATAGATAGTCACTTGATTCTATTTATAGTAGTGAGTCTAGGCTCCCGATCCGATAGTTCCAATCTTGGATCCAACAGATCGAGATCGAGATTATGATCTTTGTAGTCATAATTCAGAGTTTGATGCTCGTGGTAAAGAACCTGGTGTTTGGGGCGCCTTTAGAGATTGAAAATCAGAACCACCATAAGCAGGGATAGAGGCAGAAACATAGGTTGGAATAGGAGCAACACTAGAAGCAGTGGTGGGTATAGAGCCTCTATAGCCAATTGTTTACCCATCATAAGAACCAGAACCACCTATAGAAGAGACAGTAGCAGGAGTAAAGGCAGAAGAACAAAGACGGTTTACCAGGTAGACTGGGTAAAAGACGCAGATCCACCAGCAGAAGAACCTACAGCACTAGGTCTTTCACTAGGTCTTCCCACCAAACCAAGGCAGTGCCTCCTAGGCATAGGCTTGCCAGCTAAATCTTACTATTGTTTGAGTCGATGTTCTGTACTTTGCAATACACATCGATTTGTCTAATCCAATTGTCCAACTTTTCAGCATTTAGCTCTCCATCATATATGAGCAAATCAAATTTAACATCTAGCTTGATCAAAGATGTTTTCTTATTGTGCACAGGGCTATTAGGAGGTGTGAGAAAGCTTTCCTCTTTCCCTTTTCCCTTGGAGTGGTCATGGGAGTGAGACTCATCTTCTTCTTTATCTTGTTTAGAACCTGATGAATCTTCAACGTTATGCTTTCTAAAGTCCCTATATATTTCTTATACCATAGACTTTATAGCTAGGAAACTTTCTATGAATTGAAGGTCTGGCCCCACAGAACCTTCCTCTGACATTGTCTTCCAAGGATAGACTCTCCCAATTTTAGGATTAGTTTCGACCAACTCTTCTTCTCCTAATTTGATCTTTGATCTAGTGAGCATTCAACAGCTAAACCAACACAAGCTTGTCTAACCTTATAGCCCTTTGCTCTAATACCACTTGATCTGATAATCACCCTATGAGTGACCTTAGTTAAAGATTTATTGAATAAAGGTATTACAGACTCATGTGTTGGTGTGTGTGTCTATGTTATTTAAGCAACAGATCAATCATATTGCAAATACACAGACACTTGAAATGGAAAGACAGTAGAGAAATACAGTAAGCAAATACAAGAACACAAAAAATTAATAAGGAGTTCACCCTATCCTCCAGGGCTACATCTCTGGTCCAACTCTCAGTGGTGGCCTTATTTTATTGTGTCTTAAGTAGAGAACTACAATGCAGGGGCTCAATATGAGTCACCTAAAACAGATTTGCTTGGCAGGGTGGTTCTTGGATTCCCCAAGCCACTGGAGTGCACAGACTCTGTTGCCTACCAACTTTTTGACCTCTCTGGTCTAACAAATCCTCTCGAGGGATGGCTTGAATCTCTCAAGCTCTCTGGTGCTCGACGTTGCCTTTGGTTAGCTCGGCCCTCTGTCTTCTTACTGCTTTTGCTTCACTGTCTTCTTTTCTCTATGTGTCTTCTGTTTTCTGTTCATGGCTTTAAAGCCATTCGTTCCCATGTCTGTTCAGTTCCTCTTCCTCCTCCATCGAATCGCCTACTGCAGCTGCGCTTGGAGTTCCCTGTTCAGCGTCATCATCAGGCTCACAGGGAGTGGCCACATGTCCTCCTATAACTTGCGCCAGCCTGCTTCGTCGGTTCAATTCTTCGGTTACGTCGTGGAATGAGTCTTCCTCCACCGTGGCGGTCAAAGCGGACCTCAAATCCTTCTAAATCGCGGCTTATTCCCTCATTAAATCCGGTCTTGTCATTGGGCGCGATGTCAACCGTCCGATCTGGATCCCCCAGATCCAACGCCATCCGCTCATTTCGCGCGGTTGACTTGCTCAACTATTAGCGCGCGATGAGCAGCGGTTTTCTCTCTCCTCTGCTCGCCACGCGTCGGGCGCTGAGTGGGATTGCTCCAATTTCACCAATTCCGCTTACCATTCAAGAAGCCCCTAACCAATACCGCCGGTTTCGAGGCGGGTCCCGCCTTTTCGAGGCGGGTCCTCATCGTTCCACGCTGGCTGCCACTGCCACTGGTTTAGAGGTGTTTTTGACCACTGTTTTGAATTCTTTGAAGTCTGTCCCGACCTGGTATAGCCATGGTTCTTTTGATTCTTCTTCATGGATCCAATTCGGATCAGCAAGTCATCAACGTAACGGCTAAATCTTCAAAGAAAGCAAGGAACCCCAGGTATGAAGAATCAAATGTTGTTTCTAATAAGATAAAGAAGCGTTATCTTGTATTGGCCCTCTCCTTCAAATTCTTTGGGAATCTGGCTTATTGATTGTAGTGCTCGAAAGCACTTCAACGGATAGAAGGGTGTCCTCTCTAATTTGGTAGAGATGGAAACAATCGTGGGATTATACTTGAAACCGATGCCACCTATCCCGGAAAGGGTGTAGGAAATGTTACCCCTCAATTGAACGAGGGTAACTCGATTCATTTACAGAATCTCTTTTATGTACCTAATCGCAAGAAGAACCTGGTGTCCATTTCGGCAATGCAAGTCAAAGGATACAAGGTGGCATTCATTGATGGAAAGGTATGTGTTTGAAAATAAAATTTTCAAAGATGCTTTTTTTCATGGCTTGGCAATTTGTATCAAGTTGCAGGATGGTCCATTAGGGATCATGTCAATTGACATATCTCATCTATAGCATCGGAGGTCTACTTATTATGGGACCCTACCCAATGTGAGTTAGATGGTGACAGGGGTGCCTGAATTCAAAAGGAGCATGAAGGTACATGTCTGAGATGTACCGAAGGAAAATCTTACAAGGGGACAATTCCCCCCATGTAGCAAGTCCACAGGTTTGGAACAACCCAAGGGGTTTGAGATTCATGATCGGGAATCTCATGTATGCAGGTAAAATAAAGCCCACTATGGCTTGAACCAAACACCCCGGGGTTAATATGAGAGGATTGATAGTTGTCTAATAAAGCTGAGATTCACTAGGAGTGAAGTCGATCCAAACCATTGCTTGAAGGTTGTGGATGATAGACCTCTCATACTGGCACCTCAAGAGAACGACCTCTTTTTGATAGGTGCAGACCCTCTCATTTGCAGAAGTAAGAGGGAGTTGGATTCCGAATGTGGAATGGTAAATTGCAAGCCCGTGACTACCTCGAGGATCTTAACTTTCAGAAGTTATATGGTAGTGATGCCGAACCAGATTTGGGAAATGCCTCTGAGTTTCATAAACTCATTCGCGTTGATGTTCTTGGTGAACTTCTGTCCGGACATATGATTTGCAGTTAGCATGTTGGGCTCATATTTTGGTTGAGCCTCACTAGATTGGTGCCAAGAATCTTCTCAGATATCTTTGGGGCACAATCTCTCATGGATTGAGATACACTGCAGGAAATATGAAGCTGAGTGATTATTCGAATGTTGACTGGGCAGGCAGTGTGGAGGATCACCAGAGCACTTCTCAGTGCTAGTTCTCTTTGGGTTCTGCTTCAATATCCTAGATGAGCAGGAAGCAGAAGACGGTTGCTATAAGCATCGCTGAGACCAAATACATAACTATGAGTATGATCTCATGTGAAGTTCCCTAGTTGTGGAAGCTCTTCAGCGAGCTGTTTGAACACATGATGGATACCACCGTGATCCTCTGTATCAACCAGGGGGGATTCGATTGTTGAGGAATCCTATATTCTATGATTGCTCCAGTATATAGACATCAATACTACCTTATCTGGGATATGGTACATCGATGAGCGAGGAGGCTCTATCGCATTGAGACTAATGTACAAGTCGCAGACATTTTTCAAAGCCCCGGGGAAAGGTCAAATTTGTGACTTTCTCAAGCGACTTGGAGTCATTGAGAGACCTTCTTATGAGGGTCCTGCATGTTGCATGCATTAAGCTCTAGGAGCTCCGAGGGGCTTGGGGTACTACTGGAGCAACACGCGACCATAGGGTGACTCACTTCCCCCTAATGGTGTGTTGTGTACAGGGTGAATGGCTCAGCCTTCCCCTGTGATACCCCGAGGCGACTTAGGGAGAAGATGAATGGTTCTCCTGTCGACGCATCCTACCCATGTAGTCTGGGGCTCATGGGATGTACCTCTCATCTAGCCAATGAGCAGGGAAATGGGGTTAGGGACCATAGTAGTACTATTGATGGACGCATCATTGTATCTACCATACTCCTTATGCTAGGATGACCTCCATTGATCTGGGATCAATGAAACTGATCTGGGATCAATATGAGTGGTTTGAGACACTCTCTTGTGATATTGATCTGGGATCAATAAAACTGACTTCGGGTCAATAGAGAATGGTATGAGACATTCTTGATCAATTCTTCTTCTTCATGGTTCAGCAGAGTAGAGCAGAGCAGTGTAGGGGAATGATGGCAGAGATAGTACAGTCGGACATATGGATCAACGGATGGAGTTCTCCCTCGTTGAGAGGGAGTGTTAAAATGGGCAACTAGGGCCAAACTCCATGTGGGTCATCTTATTTATGGAAGCTGATATTTTTCTTGGATCCCTCTCATCGAGAGGTGTAGGATTGATCTAAAGATCATCCGATTCCGATAAGTATTCATGGAGTTATGAATTTATTTGTGTTATAAGACAATTCGTCAAGGTCGGCTAGCAACCAAATAAACCCCTCGTGTGCTCAACGTTTTAGTATAAAAGGAGATGACTTGAGAGTCATTTTACACACAACATCTCTCTTGATTTCTCTCCACTTGTCTTGGGTTTTAGTGTGAGAGAAATCTAGGAGGAAGTAGCCCTAATGCAATCCTAAGGAGGATGATCTAGCTCTCAACGTAGTTATGTTGGAGAGATCTAAACACTGCCCTATGGAGAAGCCCTAACGCTGCCCTTTGGAGAAGCCTTAACATAACCTATGAAGAGGTATACGTAGTCAAGAAGGGCAACAATGTAAGCCCTCAACGCAGATTAGAAAAGGGTCTCTACCCTAGATGGATGCCCTAGAACCTTAACGCAGTCTATGGAAGAATGAAAGCTCTAACCGCAGCAAGAGAGGAAGGATCTTAGACAGCGTGGAGGAGGCCCGAGTTCCTCAATGGAGGCCGAGTTAATCATTGAAGTAGTCGCCTATTTTTGGGTCACTTTGGTGGAGGCCTAGAGACTGTCTTGGATGTCGCAAACTTCTCTTGAGGGCCGAAGGCATGAGGAACTGTTTCGTGGGGATAAAACTCTTGGAAAGGGCTACCACAGCAAGGGATAGGCTTGTTGTAGCAAGCTGCAGTCCCTTATACACCTACAGGTCTACGTTAAGGCTAACAAGGAGGGCGTAAGGGCTAGTTGTGACTGCTGGGGTATAACAAGCCAACGTGTGGTTTAGGAATGCTGGAGAAGGGTGATCATAGCCTTGGGACAGATGTTGTGAAGGCTGTCCAAACAGTTGTTAGAATATCCTTACTAGTCTAACAATGTGGCAATCAGAGAATCCCCTAACAGTGAACTGATGTAAGTGCAACAACATGATATAATAAGGTGTGACAGCATTGTAATAAGGGTGCAACACAATGATGATGAATGCTGCAATAAGGTGCAGCATGAGGGACACCAAGCATGCAAGGGACAACAAGCATGCAAGGGACAGCAAGCATGCCAGGTACAACAAGCATGCAAGGGACAACAAGCAAGTAAGGTACAACAAGCATGCAAGGTACAACAAGCAAACAATGGGACAGCAAGCATGGACAACATGGTTCAACCATGGCACATGGCACAACAGTGGAGCATTAGGTGCAGCAGTCATGAGGTCCAGCATTGTGATGAGGTCCAGCATTGTGATGATGGTTGCAGCATGGTGCAGCATAGTGAGGTGCAGCATGATGACGAGATGCAACACGATGATAGGTGAAGGAGTCACCTTGGAGAATCAGTTGAAGCAGCATGTCTTCAACTGATCTCATGTATCACCTTCTTAGAGATGATCTATGCTCTTATCTAGATAAGTCAAAGTGTTGACTTCTGTTGTAAATGTACTCTCTCTCTCTCTCTCTCTCTACTGAACTATTGAAGAACATATAAAAAGAATTGATCAAGGGTTTCCCCACATTGGGGTCTATCCCTGACTAGTGCCACATCTTGTGTCGTCTTGTCTTGGCTTGTCTTCTGCGATTTATGTTTATGTTCTATCTGAAGTTTACTTTAATGTTGATGTGATTGCTAATCTGGAAAAGACACTGAGCTCACTGTGAAAATTAAAATAAATTGCTCTAAGCATAGAACATACCTAAAATTAACGATTAGCCCCTAAAAATTTTCCTTGGGGGTGGGGAAACATCCCTTCAGACAGAGAGATGTCGAGACACATCTCTAGGGCCAAGGACGTGTCACCTTGAAACACAAGGTTTAGGTCAGCATGTTAATAGTATTAAGAATTACACACAAAAGAGTGAAGTCTTATCCCTTTAAAGAGATAGCAATCGTGTTCATTAATTGATACAGGGATTTTGGAAGGTGATCCCTAGTTACCACTCTTGTTGAGGGCTCTAATGAACAAAAATGATGACTACAACTATTCAAATACATAGCCATCTACATATTTTTAAAGGCATAAAAGGGTTTTCAATGTTTCTGTTTACTTATATAAATCCACATTGTTTCTTCGATTGCAAGCTTTGGAACTCACACTTTTAGATGCAGCTCAGCTAGAATCAAGCCAAATTTTTCTCGAAACATTTTTATGCATGAACTACAGAACTGAACATCTGGGATAGCCAAAACACAATTTTTTCCATCCTTGTTATCACTTCCCAAACTCCAATTCTATGTCCGAGATAAATAGAGTGTTCTTCTGAATATCTAGCATGACAGAACTTTAGATGTTTATGTGAACGCTATCATTTTTGTCTGCAGCAAAAATCTAAATCAATGCCTCCACTAAGTTATTTTCTAATATAAAGTACAAATATTTTGTACACCAACACACTGGACTGGCAAAACTTGAAACAATCCGAGATAAATTAACCCTCGGTACCATTTTTGTGTCATTTGTTGGCAGAGGGATGGCGCACAATTAAGTCCCAATGATGCTTCTTCATCTTTGAGTTCAGAACAAGTATCAACCAAGTGGATTTCGATTTTCATCAACTTCAACAACAAGAGTATGTTCAGGCTTTGAACCCCTTGGTCCATCAGAGTACAGAACAGGCAGATATGCTTTATATGCTGGCATATATCTTGAGACAAAATCGGCAACCTATACAAGGAAACATTGTTATGACTATATATAAACGTACAAAAACATCTATGTCTGAGTTCAAAGTAAACAGTAATTTTCAAGAAGTTGTGGAAAGACCTCTTCATCCGACATTCCAGGCTTGCCATCTTCCCTCATTGCAATCTCAGCCTGCCCAACAGACAGCATATTTCATATCAAGCTATTGAACAAATCAGGCATGCAAACTTTACATGATTATCAAAATCTGTGCAAAAAGCATCAAGATATTACCTGCAAACGCCACTCATATACCCACTGTGTATCATCAACTTTGATGATTATCCACGAACCAATAAACATTTCCCATGCATCGTAATAAGATTCGAGATTTCTGTTTACAGCTTCCAACTAAACAAAAAAATTTAGTGACTATGACATCCATAAGCAAAAGCTCAATGAAAAGTGAATGTACTTTCACCCAAACAAAGAAAATTTACATTTTCTACAATTTCTCATGCTGAGCCCATTACAGATAACAAGTTTCAATCAACAACAGTAGAGTTCAAATTCAACGTAGTTAAGCATGCATCCACACTCTACAGAGGCAGGTTGTTATGGGAATAACGGAATTCCTGCCCTATGGGTCAGGAAGCCCCTCCCTTTCATTGTAAATATAGATCCAGATACAGGTGGGAATACCGTTAGTGCATCCCTACAGCCACACCGCGTGTGGGGATTAGGTACACTCAAAATTCATCTCTATGCCCTTATCACCTCCCTACAATCAAACAACTCTACGAGTGCGTATGTCCATTTCTGCACTGCTACAATAAACTATCTTTTATGGGCAAAGTTTAAAGAATCAATGGACATTTTTATAGCAGTTTATAGCTTTAAAGGCATTTTCCACCCCAACAGCATTTTGTTTTCGATAGCCTGAAGACTGCTAGCTCACCGTATTAGGCCCATGTGTTAAATTTTATATAGCCTGGCATATAATGTAACATCTTTTTATATTAATGAAAGTTTTTTTTTCAATTAAAAAATTCAGAAGGTATCCAGAACCATCAAAGCCAGGAGAAATTACTAAGCATTCACAAGGCAATTCGATCTTAATGTATGTTGAAGGATTAGGCTCTATGGGAAACATATGTGAAATTTCTAGCCATGAGCTGGGAAGTTAATTAGTTAGGTCCTTTTTAGGGTAAGAACTTGAAACTAATGGGTGCTTCTAAGTTAGCAATATTAACATTAAACAAGGAGGCAAAACCCAATAACTTGATTTTCCCTGACATACTTTAGTATCCTCTATGATTTTGACAACGTAAATAAATTTTAAATGGCAGAGCATAATTCTGCAGCTGATTTCTCGATCCATCGAAGGCTTAAAGCCTTCATTGGTTTAAAGTTGATTTGATTTGGCACATGAAAAGCCTAGAAGGTTATAAATTCTGATCTACTTGAGCTGGAATTACAGCCATCAATTTCTAAGATCTATTTTGAACGATTACTGTAGTTACTGCATGCAAAACATGAATAAGAGTTTATGAACAAAACCTTGTAGTGATTACAGAGATTGTCAACAAAATATAGATTAGCAATGGATGGAGCTCACTAGTTTAATGGACTTTGTAGTTTTCCTTAACCCTTAGACTTGTAACACAAGTCAGCTATACAGAGATTATAAACGCAGAAAACTGGATACAAGAGATAATTAAGATGAAATACGCAAAATATACCCTTGTATTAATGATTGTTAGAATAAGGAATGCAATGTTTACTTGCCTCTTAACGGGGGGGATTTCATGTCCAAATATAACAATACTTGAAAAAACATTCCATAGCCTCAAGCTCTTTAAACAGGCAAAACTCTAACTACCTGTGGTCCCATCATTAATAAGGACCTACTACCAAGTGAACCTTATTTGATAAAGAGGACCCTTTTACAATAATTAACTATCCAGTATCTACTGGACATTATTCAAAGAAGATTGCTGCATACGTTACTTGACAAGCTACTAAGAGCCCTAAAGTAGGGATGTTAGGTTAAAGACCCTAACATGCCCTCCCCCTTCAAAAGCAACATTGCTGTCAAGGCTAGAGGTGGAGAAATTGTTGCAAAATTGTTGTCAGTTCCCAAGTGGTATCTTCCAGTTGCATATCCTTCCACTAGATCGCTACTTAGATTGTGCATTGGATCAATACGCTCTCTCTAGTAGCCAATATTGCTTCAAGCCAAAGCCAAATGGACCTTTATTCATCAAGCTTTGGCAGGCTAGTTTGTACCCTACAATTCAATCCCACGACCTTCTTCAAACAACGACACATGAAAGACTAGATGAATCTTTGAGAAGGCTTGATCACCCAATTCGTAGGTGTTAAAATTAGCAACTAGGGCCAAATTCCACTTTGGACAGCTCATTTGATGGAGATGATGATTGCATTGAATTCCTCTTTTTGAGAGGACCAAAATTTATCTAAAGATCATCTAATTTGGACGAGCAGAAATGTGTTTTAGAATTTATGCCCACATGTAAATTGTCAACGTTGGCCACATCATCATGTAGGCTCATGAAGCCCAAGAGACATGTCACTTCACCCTCAATGACTTGTATAAATACAAGTGACCTCTCACCTCATTTGGCATCATCATCACTCACACATTCTTCTCTCCTTCTCTCATTGGTTCGTACAGCTATTGGCCATTCTCTTTCTCTCACAAGTGTGACAAGGAGGAAGAATTTCAGACAGAAGTACAAGGCCAAAAATTTCAGGGTTGACGGAAGTTTGACCAGCATTGACCAAGCACTGTTTGACCAAGTATGACTATGATTTTGGAGGGCTTGACTCTGTTTTACCATGCCGCATTGATTGGCACAGAAGCCAAGATTTCCTAGGCTGCTTGACCAGTGTTAACCAAAGGGTTGACTTCAGGTTGACCAAGTTTGACCACAGATTTTGACTGTTTTGGGCTGACTTTGACCACCGCTGGAGGTTGAGTTTGATTGCCTTTGACCAAGCTTCAAAGGGGGAGTTTTGCTGCTATGTTGACCATCTTTGACTTTATGGTTAGGGCTGAATTTCACTGCAATTGATTGCAGATTTGACAGGGTTGTTTTGACTTTGATTTGGCAAGTCAACTTTGACTTTTTGTACTCTCTCTCTCTCTCTTTGTTGAACATTTGATATAATAATAAGAAGAATTGATCAAAGGGTTTTCCCACATTGGGGTTTTTTCCATGGTATCCATCAAATTTGGTGTCCTCTTGTCTTGGCTTGCCTTCTACATTTTATTTTATGTTCTATCTACAGTTACTATTAATGTGATTTATGGTTAATGTGATTGCTATTGGAAAAATATATTGGAAATTGTCATTGGGCTACTAAAGGAACATTGAAGTAATTGTGCTAAGCATAGAACATACCATTGCTAACTAAAATTAACATGGTATTAGAGCACGGGTGAAGACAAAGCCCAAGGAAGAGAAAGAAAAGAAATCACTAAGGGAGATCTGTTAGGCAAGATTATTGGACTAGACTCAATGGCTACTACATCTTACTTCAAATATGAGGATAAGCTCAAGGGCAAATCTGACTATCATGCATGGAAGATGACTTTGGATTTGACTTTGGAAGAGCATGATGCCATGGACTATGTGTAGGGAATAGTGGTGGAGCCTCCTTCAAATGCACCTACTACTGCAAAGACGAAGTACAAGAAAGGTGAGGTCAAAGCTAAAAGAATTATCATAGACTCCATTCAAAAGCATTTGGTTGCTTATATTTCTGATTTGGGAACATCCAAGGAAATGTATGATAAGCTGGTTGGGAAGTTCAAAGTAAACAATGCAAATCAAATCCTCTTTCTCAAGAACAAGTTGAAGGACATTAAGATGGATAAAGGGAAGTCTATCCAATCCTACTTTATGAGAATAACACAAATCAAAAAAGACCTACTATCTATTAGAGAAGTTATTGCTGACAGGGAGCTCACTCTCATTTCACTTGGAGGTATTTCAAGAGCATGGGATGTGTTTAACACCACCATTCTCAACAATGATAGGATTCCTAGTTTCAATGAATTATTGGCTAGATGCACTCAAGAAGAGACGAGGATGATGGATAGAGACAAGCCTTCAAATGGAAATGGAACTACTACTTTCTCTGCTCACGCTAAGAGGAAAAATAATGTTGGTCCAAGGAGACAGGGTAAAGGATTCAAAGAAGGAAGAAAAGGAAGGTGTTACAATTGTAACAAGTTCGGCCACTATGCTAGAGATTGTCCTCACAAGAAGGATTCTCCAAGGGATGACGACGACAACAACAACAATTTCAAAGGCAATGGCAATTGAAGGAACAAGAGGTTCAACAATAAAGAAAAGAGGAATGCTCCTGTTGCTCGATATGGAAATGGTCGACCTCCCAAAAGGAAGAGAAATTCCAGGTATGAGGAAAGTAATGTTGTAGAAAAACAAAATGATTTTTATCTTATTTCCGCTCTATCTACTGCCTCTCCTCTGGATACCTTTGATCATTGGTTGACTGATAGTGGAGCCTTAAGGCACTTCACTGAGTACAAGGAAGCCCTCTCAAATTTGGTTGAAAAGAAGACTAATTTGAAAATCATACTTGGAGACAATGCCACCTACCCCGTGAAAGGGATAGGTATTGTCACTCTTCACTTGAATGAAGGTCAAACCATTCATCTACCAAAAGTATTGTATGTGCCCGATTTGAACAAGAAGATGGTGTCTATTTCTACGATGGAAGATAAAGGTTTCAAGGTAGCATTCATTAATGGAAAGGTACATATTTGTAAAAATAACCCTAAAAACACATTCACACTTGGATTTAGGGTTGATTGTCTCTAACAAGTTGGAGGAAGTCCTTTGGGAGCCTTGTCTTCCGATACTTCTCTTCAATCTGAGTTATGGCCAAGAGATTTTCTCACCTTCATTACAAAGCCTTACCTGGGGTAAGGAACATGGTCATAGGTATGCCTGATCCAGGTGGATCTCCAGACACCAGTGGCATGTAAAAGGCTCAAAATTCAAAGTGGCGGAAAAACAATTAACTTGACATCAGATCGAAGTGCTCGTCACCCTGATTCCAATGGTGCAAACGGCACTCCAATCCGAGTCTGGATGAGGAAGATAGAGGTAGTCAAAGTTGGGTTGACTTTTGGTCACTGGGCAGGATTAATGAAGACACAATTTGGACTTTTTCCAGTGGACAGAATCCGGCCAACTCCGGCCAGATTCTGGGCGAAATTGTCGCCTGGTTAAAACGACTCCTTCGGTCAAAATCTGAATTTTCAAAAATGGCCAGGTTGTTTTTATTTAACAAAAAAATATTAAAAAAAAGGGTGGTGGGCCACCAACCCCGCCACCCCAATCTTATCCACATATATATTAGTGGAGGGGCGGGCCACTACCCCCGGCCCCTCCCACAGAACTATTGAAATGGCGCGAGAAAGGTGGGCCGGCCCTTGGGGCACAGACCCAACCTACACCTCTGCCTATTAAATCGGGATATGGCACTTGGAGCAGGGGGCAGGTGAGGTGGGCGGGCCCAGCCCAACCTCCCTTCCCATTAAGAAATTTTTGTTATGTAAAAAAGGGGGAGGCAAGGTTTGACCGCCCGACCTCCTCCGTAATAAGCGGATCTTCAACCAACTCGCCTAACGAAGTCCTTGTGATGTCCGCCGCCAAATTTTTATTTAAACGCAGTTTATTAGTGCGCCCAAGAGAGAGGGAGCGCATGTAATTCGAGGCAGATTTTTGCAGGTGAGCCAGATTTTCACTTTGTCAGATTTTGACAAATTTTATATGGTTTCGGCGTTTCTCGACGCCACGAATGCAATGGTGCTGTCTATTTCTCCATTAGAGTTCTGCATTTTTCGGCCATTTTTCAGTATGGACGTATAAAACTCCCTTTTTGTAACTGATGCTTGTACTCTTATTTCTCATGCCACTTAATGAATGAAGGCCTCCCCATTGATCGAGCAGGGCCCGGAGACGTAGTCCAAGTCGGACAAACTCCATTATCAAGTTTCTTGTCTTCTTTCATGCTTTATGTGTTTCTCCTCTTCTCTTATGTGCACATTAAACTTCTATGTTAAGCTACAACTTATGCATGTAATTCTTTAATACATCTATAAGCAAAATATCTTGGATCAAGTGGTATCAGAGCAAGTCTTTTTAGATGTGAATTGCATGTTTGTATGCTAACAAAAAACAGCCTCTGAAGAGGCAAAGGGAAACTAAAGTCTTTTGATCCCGAAGCGGGGCATGCACATCAAAGGAAAAACATGGCAGATGAAGAGGCTCGTTATGAAGAGGAGCTCAATTTCCGCAAAACCTTCTATACAATGGCATAAAATGTTGGTCAATTGCTTTCAAGGCTGGAGAAAGCAGAAGGGAAAAAGGCAGAAGAACAAGGTTCAGTGCATGGAAATGGTGAAGAAGAACCCCCTCCTTCTCCTTCCACAAGTGAAAGTTCTTCTTCCTCTCATCACCATCATCATAGAAATTCAAGGGATGCATCTAAGAAACCTTTCTTTAAATTAGATGTCAAATTTGATCTTCCCATGTTTAATGGTGAAAGTAATGCAGAAAAGCTTAACAACTGGATTAGGCAGATTGAAATCTACTGCAGGATTCAGCAAATCGAAGAGGACGAGGCAAAGATTCAGCTGGCCTCTCTTCGGCTGAGTAACACCACTCTCGTCTGGTGGGAGAGCAAATTGCGAAGCAGTAAGAGTGTGGGTAATCTTCTTTCCTCATGGCCTAGTTTCATTTCTGCATTAAAGAAACAATTTTATCCCTTGGGTTATAAGAAAAAAGCATTAATGGATTGGCAATACTTAAGGCAAGGCAGAGGTCAGGATGTTCAAAGCTTTACAGAGGAATTTAGAAAACAGGCACTTAATTTGGGCATTGCACTTGACTCACCTGAAGTAGTAACTAAGTATATTGGATCATTACATAGTTACCTTAGACATTCATTATTATTGTTTGAACCAACTACTATTGACTCGGTCACTGTAAAGGCCATCCATCTTGAGAACAGGGGCAAAAATGAAAGAGATGATCATTTCAAAAAACCACCTTTTAAACCTCCAAATGGCAAACCCAAAATGAAAGGAAAAGGAAAGGAGAAGAGGACGGCATCAACCAAGAAAGATGAAGGAGAAAGACCTTATTGCACTCACTGCAAAAGGAAGGTCATGACGATGATCATTGTTGGAAACTGTACCGGAAAAGAGACCAAAGAAGTATGGAGGAAAAGGTACGCAGAAGACAGTGGCAATTGTGCAACAAGACCTTGGATCCAATTCCAGAGATGAAGCATTGGTCACAGCAGCAGGAACAAAAGGTACTCTTACACCTCATGTTAATTCTGAATCACATAAAGGCACTAGTTCAATAGATGAGTCTCTTCCTAATGAACGAAAGAGAATTGAGCTATTTCATATTAGAGTTATCATAAATCATACAAAAGTGGAAACTCTATTTGATACTGGATCCCAAGCAAACTTAATTTCAGAGTCCTTGGTAAAGAAGTTAGGCTTAGAAACCAAACCACATCCAAAACCTTACCCACTTGGATGGATACATGATAAAGCAAAACTGAATGTAACTAAGCAGTGCAAGGTTAAATTTATGATCGCTTCTAAGTTAGTGTATGAGGTAAAACTTGATGTGATACCATTGGATATCTGTGGCATGGTGTAAGGGAGTCCATATGTATATGATAGAAAGGCAATCTTCTTCCGTCATGAAAACAAATACCAAATCACAAAAGATGGTGTGGAATATATTGTAAGGGCTCACCAAACTAAAATCAATGCCAGCCTTGTAAGTGCAGGACAAATGAAGAGGTTGGTGAATTCCAATAAGGGTTGCATGCTTATGGTTGTAAGGGGAAAAGATGCATAATTATCCGATGCTTTCCAGAGTTGTGATCATGTGCATAAAAAGGAATTATGTGAACTAGTTTCTAACTATGATGAGATGTTTCAGGAACCAAGGGGATTACCTCCATAGAGGGAAATCCAACATGATATCCATTTGCAGCATGATGCTCCTTTACCAAATATTGGCATGTACAAGTTGTCAACCATTGAGATGGAGGAGATCAAAAAGCAGGTGCAGGAACTATTGAACCAAGGGGTCATCAGACCAAGCACTTCACCATGCGGCTCTCTGATTGTCTTAGTGCTGAAGAAAGATGGCACATGGAGGATGTGCGTGGATTATCGAGCACTAAACAAAATCATAGTGAAAAATCGTTACCCTCTTCCCTGCATTGATGACTTATTAGATCAGTTAAAGAATGCTATCTATTTCACCAAATTGGATTTGCGTAGTGGTTATCACTAGGTCCGAATTGCAGAGCAGGATGTGTGGAAAACCGCCTTCAAAACCAAACATGGGTTGTTCAAATGGATGGTGATGCCATTTGGACTTTGCAACACTCCAGCCACTTTCATGAGGGTCATGAATGATCTCTTTAGGCCTTTCATTGATGAATTTGTTCTTGTATATCTAGATGATATTCTTATCTTTAGTAAAAGTTGGAATGAACATGTATGCCATGTGAAGAAAGTGCTTGATGTATTGAAAAAAGAAAAACTATATGTAAAATTCTTGAAGTGTGAGTTTGGGAAAACCTCTTTGGTTTACCTAGGTCATATTGTTGGTCATGGTCGGTTAAAAATTGATCCTTCTAAAGTTGAAGCAATTGTAAATTGGCCTAAGCCCACTAGTGCAACTAAGGTTCGCAGCTTTTTGGGTGTAGTACAGTATTGGAGGAGATTTATTGCCAATTTCTCTATTATTGCAGGAGCTTTACACGCATTGACAAGTGTAAAGAAAGTCTTTCAATGGGGAGGAAAGCAACAAAAGTCCTTCGAAACATTGAAAGAAAAGATCAACATCGCACCGGTCTTGGCCTTACCAGATCTCCAACAGCCATTCAAGATCGAGACAGATGCCAGCGGATATGCCATGGGAGTTGTACTGATGCAGCAAAGGAAGCCGATATGTTACCATTCCAAGAAATTCTCTCAGGCTGTGATAAACTATCCCACTTATGACAAGGAGTTATATGCCTTGGTCCAGAGTGTGAAAAAGTGGAAACACTACCTAATCGGCAAGGAGACCATCATCCATACGGATCATCAGCCCTTGCAGTATCTTCAATCACAAACCAAGTTGCAACAATCTCGTCATTTCAGGTGGATGGGTTTTCTTCAGTAGTTTCATCTAGTAATAAAGTATAAGAAGGGCACTAGCAACAAAGTGGCTGATATGCTATCTCGCCCTCCTATTTCTACTTCTGTTATTTTGCATAATGCTTTGTTATCTTTTGAAAGTTATGTTGAACAATATGCTAACAATGATGACTTTAAGGAGATTTATGCAAAACTAACCCATGGTTCATAGGTGGACAACTATCACTTGCAGGGGAAACTGTTGTATCACCTTGGAAAATTGTGCATACCCATAGGAGAAAGGGTACATGTAATCCGGGAGGCCCACACCTCCCTTGTGTCTGGTCATTTTGGTGTTGAAAAAACTTTGTGTCATGTACAAAGATTTTGTTTTTGGCCTCATATGAAGAACATTGTAACTCGCTATGTAAAGGGATGTGTGATGTGTTCTGTTTCAAAGCCCTCTAATAGAAAACTCGGGCTCTACACACCACTCCCTATTTGAGTCGTCCATGGGAAAGTGTGTCAATGGATTTTGTAGGAGGTTTGCCTTTGTCTAGAAAAAGTCACGACTATTTGTATGTCGTCGTTGACCGTTTTAGTAAGATGTGTATTTTAATGCCTTGTAAAAAGCAGATCACTGTAGAGCAGACTGCTTATCTTTTCTTTCAGCATGTTTGGGTCCATTTTGGGTTGCCCACATCAATTGTGTCAGATCGGGACTCTCGCTTTCTCGGAGAGTTTTGGACCAGCTTGTGGAAGATGATGGACACCAAGTTGAAAAGAAGCACGACATTTCATCCACAGACTGACGGATAGACAGAGGTTGTCAACCGCACTGTGGTACACTTTTTGCGAGGCTATTGTGGGAAACATCCTAAGTTGTGGGATGAGCATCTTCCATATGTGCAGCATTCCTACAACCGAGCAGTGCACTCATCTACGCATCGTTCACCATTTGAGACATGTTTTGGCTACCTGCCAAAAGACCCTTTTGATATGGTCTTTGGAAGGGAAGATGACTCCAGTGGGCGCAATGACAAGGACAAAGCGTAGCGGTTCATTAAATGGATCCAGTTGATTCACCAAACAGTACAGGAGAAGTTGGAGAAAAGTCAAGCCCGGTACAAGGCTCGACATGACAAACACCAAGTCGACCATCAATTTCAAGTGGGCGACAAAGTGTGGTTCCATATCAACAAGGACAGGATGAAGGGAGAAGGGAAGAAGTTGCGACCAATCCGGTATGGTCCATTCACCATCTTAGAGAAGATTGGAAACAATGCCTTCCGTCTCGATTTGTCGATATATATGCAAATGTACTCCATAGTGAATGTGGAAAACTTAAAGTTGTATGAGCCACCATTGATTATGGACACCGAAGAGGTGGGCACAGTTCCTACAGTTGATGACTTTGCACCAGAGTATCTCGATGAGTTACCTAAGGACATCATCCTTGACAGAAGGACCAGGACTTCACGACGGGGAGATGTGGAATACCTTTGAGTTGGTTTCAAGGGGATGCACCCTAGCAAGGCAAAATGGCTGGAAAAAGAAAGAGTGAGGGAACAATTCCCTCACTTGCCAATTGACTGATAAAGCTTTTGGCAGTCCAAAAGCTCCTCAATGGGGAGGATTGATCCAGGTGGATCTCCAAACACCAGTGGCATGGAAAAGGCTCAAAATTCAAAGTGGCGGAAAGACGATTAACTTGACATCAGATCGAAGTGCTCGTCACCCTGATTCCAACGGTGTGAACAACACTCCAATCCAAGTTCGAATGAGGAAGATAGAGGTAGTCAAAGTTGGGTTGACTTTTTCTAACTGGGCAAGATTAATGAAGACACAATTTGGACTTTTTCCGGCAGAAGGAATCCGGCCAACTTCGGCGAGATTCCGAGTGAAATTGTCGCCTAGTTAAAACGACTCCTTTGGTCAAAATCCGAATTTTCAAAAATGGCCAGGTTGTTTCTCTTTAGCAAAAAAAATACTAAAAAAAAAGGGTGGCGGGGTTATCCACATATATATTAGTGGAGGGGCGGGCCACTACCCCTGGCCCCTCCCACGAAACTATTGAAACAGCGTGGGAAAGGTGGGCCGACCCTTGGGGCGTGGACCCAACCTACACCTCCGCCTATTAAATCGGGATACGGCACTTGGAGCAAGGGACAGGTGAGGTGGGCGGGCCGCCCAAGCTGGGCCCAGCCCGACCTCCCTTCCCATTAAGAAATTTTTGTTATGTAAAAAAGGAGGAGGCGAGTTTTGACTGCCCGACCTCCTCCGTAATAACTGGATCTTCAACCAAATCGCCTAACGAAGTTCTTGTGATGTCCACTGCCAACTTTTTATTTAAACGCAGTTTATCAGTGCGCCCAAGAGAGAGGGAGCGCACGTAGTTCGAGTTAGATTTTGCAGGTGGGCCAGATTTTCACTTTGCCATATTTTGACAAATTTTATATGGTTTCAGCATTTCTCGACGCCACGAACGCAATGGCGCTGTCTGTTTCTCCATCAAAGTTCTGCATTTTTCAGCCATTTTTTAGTATGGAGGTATAAAAATCCTTTTTGTAATTGATGCTTGTACTCTTCTTTCTCATGCCACTTAATGAATGAAGGCCTCCCCATTGATCGAGCAGGGCCCAGAGACGTAGTCCAAGTCGGACGAACTCCGTTATCAAGTTTCTTGTCTTCTTTCATGCTTTATGTGTTTCTCCTCTTCTCTTATGTGCACATTAAATTTCTATGTTAAGCAACAATTTATGCATGTAATTCTTTAATACATCTATAAGCAAAAGATCTTGGATCAATGCCCGAGTTCCGTATAAATCATGAAAGAGTTTGTCAGGGTTGTGCAGCTTGGAAACTTACAAGGGGTACCATTCCCTTCTAGTGAAGCCAAACTATTGATATTCTTCAATTGGTCCATTCTAACCTATCTGGTATGTTGCACGTAATATCATTGGGAGGATACTTATACTATGCAATCTTTGTGGATGACTTTTCACGCAAAACATGGATCTATTTCTTGAAGAATAAGGATGAAGTGTTCAAATGGTTTCGTTCTTTCAAAGCCTTGGTGGAAAATCAAACAGGAAAGAAGATCAAAATATTGAGGACCGACAATGGAACCGAAAATGAATCAAATGAATTCAATAAATTTTGCGAAGGCTGGCATTAAGAGGGAGACAACCATTCCATACACTCCTGACCAAAATGAACTTGCTGAAAGGAAGAATTGAACAATCATGGAAGCCACCTGTGCCATGCTCCATGATCAAGGTCTACCGAAGTTCTTATGGGGAGAAGTTGCCAACACTGTCGTATATGTTCAAAATAGGAGCCTGCATCATGCATTGGATTCTACGACACCCCAAGAAGTTTTCACTTGTAAGAAACCTGATGTTTCTCATTCTCAAATATTTGGTTGTCCCGTGTATTTTCATGTGCCTAAAGAGAAAAGAAACAAGTTATTAGCATCTAGGAAGAAAGTTACATTTGTTGGCTACAGTGAAAAATTCAAAGGCATATAGAATCTATGTGCCTGGTCAAAGAGATGTGGAAGTAAGCCATGATGTCACCTTCGATGAAGATACTGCCCTTGGGAAAGCCAAAGATCTCCCCATCCCAAGGAAAGACAATGATGATGCTACGAAAAAAAAGGATGAACCTCTGACAGATGAGCCTATGCCCGATGTTGAAGGCTCGATGGATCCCATTGATCCACCTTCTGGTGATCCCTCTACCTCAAGGAAAAGACCTTTGTGGCTCAAAGTTACTCTCGAAGATGCCGAAAGACATATTGCTCCAAGAGGGACATTTTGCGAAAGCAAGAAGCCAAACAAGTATCAAGGGTAATTAGCTGCTATGAGTACTATTGTTCAAACTGAGCCATGTACCTTCGAAGAAACCGTAAAGCACCAAGTCTGGAAGGATGCAAGAATGAGGAATATGAATCTATCATGAAGAACGATGTCTGGGAAGTGGTGCCTAGACCCAAGGACAAGTCCATAGTCACCTCAAAATGGCTTTACAAAACCAAACATGGAGTTGATGGGAGTGCTGAAAAATATAAGGCCAAGTTCATTGCTCGAGGCTTCTCTCAAAAAGGAGGAGTGGACTATGATGAGATATTTGCACCAGTTGCCCGATATACCACTATCCGATCTATTATTGCTCTTGTTGCCATTCAAGGATGGAGCCTACATAAAATGGACATTGCATAGCTCGCTTAAGGAGGAAGTATACTTGGAACAACCTCAAGGGTTCGGAATACAAGATCGAAGGAAACACATATGCAGATTGAAGAAAGGCCTCTTTGCGTTGAAGCAAGCCCCTATGGCTTGGTATGAGAGGATTGATAGCTATCTTATGAAGCTCGGATTTGCAAGGAGCGATGTTGATCCTAACCAATACTTCAAGGTTGAAAAGGACATGCCACTTATTTTGGTCCTTTACGTAGATGATCTCTTTCTGACAGATGCAAACCCTCTCATTTATCAACGCAAGAGGGAATTGACTTCCGAGTTCAAGATGAAGGACCTAGGACTGATGCACTACTTCCTAGGCCTGGAGGCCTGGCAAAATCCATGTAAGATTTTCCTTTCTCAATGAAAATACATTGTGAAGTTGCTTGAGAGATGTGGGATGGTGGATTGTGAGTCTTTGTCTACTCCAATGGAACTCAACTTCAAGAAGCTATGTGGACGTGTTGTTGGGCCCAAATTGGCAAACCCTTCTGAATTTAGACAACTTGTGGGGACCCTGATGTTCTTGGTAAACTCTCGTTCGAACATATGCTTCGTTGTGAATACGTTGAGTCAATTTATTGTCAAGCCTCATCACATTCATTGGATTGCTGCTAATAAGATCTTGAGATATCTCAGTGGCACAATCAACTATGCACTGAGATACACTGCCGGGAATTTGAGGCTACATGGATATATTGATGCTGATTGGGCTGGCAGTGTGGTGGATCAAAAAAGCACATCTGGATGTTTCTTCTCATTGGGGTTTGTTTCAATTTCATGGATGAGCAAGAAGCAGAAATCGATTGCTCTAAGCACCGTCGAGGCCGAATACATTGCAGCTAGTATGGCTTGTTGTGACGCTGTTTGGTTAAGGAAGCTCTTTAGAGAGCTATTTGAGCATGTGTTGGATACCACTGTGATCTTCTGCGACAACTAGAGTGGGATTCTCCTTTCAGAGAATCATGTGTTCCACGACCACTCCAAGCACATTGAGGTTAATAAGAAGAGAAGAAGGTTAATAAGAACATAAGAATATCACAAGTAATTATCAACATAAAAGAAAATATTTCTGCCTTTCTGATTTTCCAACATGGTATCAGAGCTAAGGTCAGAGTTGCGAGGGAGTGTCCCCCCCCCCCGAACCCGCTCCCGAATCGCGCTCCCGAAAAAAAAAATCCGCTCCCTGCCATTTTCGGGATCGTTGTAGGGAGCGATCGCTCCGTCACTCCCGAAGCGAAATTTTAAGCCCGGGAGCGATCGGGGAGCGATCGCTCCCGAACATTAAAAAATCGCTCCGGGAGCGTTTCGGGCGGCACCGGGAGCGATCCGGCGGAAAAAAATTCCGCGGACCCGAAAAAAATTAAATTTAAAAAAAAAATGTTTTAAAAGCCCAATGGGCCTAAAAAAAATTCATTATCACTTCATTGAGTTGAGTTTCTTGGAGAGCAAGAGCAAAGGAGCAAGGAGAAGCGAGGAGCAAGCGCCGAGGAGCGAGGAGCAAGCCTGCAAAGAGGTAAGTAACTTAGTAATTTAGTTAGTTTAGTTAGTTTAATTTAGTTAGGTAGTAATTTAGTTAATTTAATTTAGTTTATTTAGTTTTAAAATCATGAATTTAAATTAAATTAATAAATCAAATTAATTAATCCCAATAAATTAAATTAATTTGCAGATTCAAAACCCTACAAACATCAAACACCATGGACCTGGCTATATTTCTTGGCATTTTCCTCTTCTTGGTCCCTTTTATGGTTATTATGGTGCTGGAGAGTAGGAAACGGAGGGGCCAAACTGAAGAGGGGGATGAAGAAGCTGGAGAAAGTCAAATTGATGAAAACCCCGGTGAGGAGGCACTGGAGGAGGGTGAACATGACCCTCAAAAAACTAAACAAGACCAAACCCCATTGTGGAAATATGTTAACAGGGCTGAAACAGGGAGGGGGTGGAACCACTAAATTTCATTGCCCCCATTGCAACAATGATTACACAGGTTCATACACCCGTGCTAGAAGACACCTCTGCAGGAAAAGGCCATGGGATGGAGACAAACAAATAGGAATCAAAACTTGTCCAGCGGTGTCAACAGCGGATAGAGCCAAATACATAAGGGAAGAGGAGGAAGCCCAATACAAATCAAAAAATCAAGAGTTTCTTTGAACCAAGCTCACAATCACAAAGAACTCCTTCAGCATCCTCCCAAGGCAGTGGATATGGAGGCACAGGGTCATCATCTTTAAGGCATAGAACCATATCAGATTTCCTTGATGAGGGGTGTAGGAATGATGTGGATTCAAAGGTTTACAGGTTTCTCTATGCATGTGGGATACCATTCAATGTTCTTCGCTCACCTTATTGGCATGAAATGGTTTCTGCCATAAATGATGCCCCTAAAGGATACAAGAGCCCTGGGTATGACAAGGCAAGAACCGTTGGCCTTGATCATGAAAAAGCAAAAATATCACATTCTTTGAATAGAATGACAAGTTCTTGGACTTACCATGGGGTGTCCATTGTATCTGATGGATGGACAAATGTAAAAGGCAAGCCATTGATAAGTGTTCTTGCTGTGTCTGTTAGTGGTCCCATCTTTCTAACTGCACATGATTACTCAAACAAGTTCAGGACCGCCATCAACATTGCAGAAGCATTACTTGAAACAATTGACCGTATTGGGCCATACAATGTCATCCAAGTCATCACTGATAATGCTCCTAATTGTAAGGCAGCGGGAGCAATTATTGAGGATAAATACCCCAACATATTTTGGTCTGCATGTTTGGTTCACACATTGAACCTTCTGATGCATGATGTTGTCAAAAACAAAAATGCACAATACCAATGGATTGGTGATTTGTACAAGAAAGGCAAACAAATAATAAAATTTATTACAAATCATACCAATACCCATGGCCTTTTCCGCAGTCACTCGAGATTGGAGTTGTTGAAGATTGCAAAGACCAGATTTGGTAGCTATTACCTCACCTTCAAGCGCCTTTTGAAGGTAAGAGAGTCATTGGCTAGCATGGTATCAAGTCCACATTGGCAGGTATTAAAGGAAAGGGCTACAAATGCAGCTGACAGGCGAGGTTTTGAACTGGTGGAGGAGGCCGCTCTTGATGGTCAGTTTTGGACAAGTGTGAGGCAAGTATTGGATTTCACCAAGCCCATTTATCACATGATTCGGTTTGCAGATACAGACAAACCAGTGATTGGCGAGGTGTATGAGCAGATGGATACCATGTTGGGGGAAATAAAAGATATTGTTCATAACAGAGATCCCGACTTGTACAATCTGATTCACGATTGTGTGTGTGAACGATGGAATAGACTTAATCTTCCACTACATTGCTTGGCGTATATCCTTACGCCAAAATACTACTCTACATCTTGGTTGGGCCAACCTGCACCAGGGGGTGGGGTTAGGACCAAACCCCATTTAGATGCAGAGGTAACTAGAGGATATTTGGAAGCATTAGAAAAGTTGGTACCTGACAGGGAGGAATGTGCAGCTGTGCGCCTTGAAATAGGCAGATACTTCAGTGGCACTGGTTTGTATGGTAACTTCCATGCAATGGACGACAGAGATAGATTTGATACTCTCACATGGTGGGAAACATATGGCGGCCAAGGACTTTTGCCAAAATTGGCAAAAAAGGTTCTTTCACAGGTTGTAAATACTTCTCCTGCAAAGAGGTGTTGGAGCACCTACAGCTACATACATAATGTGAAATGAAACAGGCTCAATGAAAACCGAGCAGAAAGCTTGGTTTATGTGCACTACAACTTGAGGTTGTTGAGTCATTACTGTGATCGGGCTTATGAGGATCCCACATATAAAATTTGGACAATCACCCAGAGGATGACAATTTGGAGGATGGCATTGTACATCTTGAAGAACTGGAAGAGGAACTTGTAAGAGATGAAGATGAAGCAGCTGCAGCAGCCATGCCACCTCCACCTCCACCATCCAGTAGCAGTGCTCGAGGTCCGAGTCTTGTTCCTTTGCTGTCGCCACCTCCATCTACACCCTCACATGGAGGTTCTAGTTCTGGTCGTCGATCTGTGCGGGAGACTCCTAGAAGACCACCACGACCTGCTCATACTCTTGGAGACTCTCGTGGCAAGGGCCACATGTAGATTTACAGTTTACTTGTCTTTTTTAGTTTCTATTAGACTTTAGTTTTCATAACTATTGAGTTTTGAGTCCTTGACTCTTGACTCCTGACTCTTTCATATCATAATGATATTTTTTCTAAACAATATATCACTGTGACAATGAAAATTTGAAGTTTGAAGTTGGGCCTTGGCAATTATAACTCATTGGTAATGATTGTGAATTATGAATATGATGCTTTGTGAAAGACTAAAGTTGTTTCATTTCATTTCATTATTCATGTTTCATTTTATAAATTTATAACATTTCATATCATGTTAACAGTTAGAAGTTAGGACTTAGAAATATCTAAGATATTTCTTCTTGTAATGGTTAAACTTAGTTACTTAGCTTACGAGTACAACTTTGGTGATCAATGATGATAAATGTTATTGAATTTTCAATTTTGAAAGCTTGAAGTTGAAACTTTAAGAGTGAATTTGATGAATCATGATTCACGAGACTCAATATGTTGCAGTTGTAATATGTATTTTACTAACTTGTGGACATGGTTGATGACGATTATAATTTCTAGATGATTGATGTGATATGGTTCAATGATCAATCTATGTCTTTTTATGTTTTTTATGTCTAATTCATCATTCTACATGTTTTTGTTGACATATATGTATCAAAAATTAAAAAATATAAAAAATATATATATTTTTAAAAAATCGCTCTCGGATTCGCTCCCAAACCGGGAGCTTCTGAAAATGGTCGCTCCCGCTTCCACTCCCAAGCAACATTGGCTAAGGTGAAGAAGAAGGAAAAAGGCAGCTTGAAGATCTATTGAAAGGAGAATAAGGAGTTTTAAGAAGTTTGAATAAGGGTCATCAAGGAAAAGGATCATATAAGAAGTCAAGCCTACTATCTTCAAGAACAATGTCTAACTCAATGAAGGGAGAAAACAAATTAGAAGGAGCATCCAATTACAGGGCATGGAAAAAGAGGATAGATCTCATCCTCGAGAAGAATAAAGTCTTGAATCTAGTCAAAGGAAAAGTAAAGAAGCCTACAAATGAATCAAGTGATGCAGAAAAGGCAAAGTTCAGAGAAACAAAGATATTGGCCATGACCCTAATGGTGGATGGAATAAAGGACAACCTCATCCCATATATATCCAACATAGATTCCACTCAAGAGACATATGAGGCCTTATCCAAATTATTCTATTTTAAGCCATAACCAAATAGTCCTTAAGTGTGCGAAAAATGGCTTCCTTGATGTCAATTGTTTAATCCGTGTATGAACCCCAATGGTGCCTAGTAGAATAGGAAGCCATTGACAAGTGGCTTTGGCCATAGATAGCTTTATATGGTGTCATTTAAGTAGCTCCATAATAAGCAGTATTGCGACAACATTTTGCAAGGAGTAGCAACTATGCCCAATGGTGCTACTTTTCTAAATCAAACCATCACAAATAGGTCTCTAAGAACTTGTTCACACCTCTATTTGACCATCTGTTTGAGGATGATAAGTAGCACTCATTTTCAATTAGGTGTCCTAAAGTTTAAACAACTCATCCCAAAATTTGTTATTGATACAATGGAAGTGTGCATGCCATGCAACTTTAAAACCGCATCCATGAAGACATAGGTAACCAAGGTGTAAATGGGTGACATAAAGCACAAAAATGAGCATATTTAGAAACGCAGTTAACTACCACCAGAATCACTAATTTGTTACAAGCTTTCAAAAGACACAATGAAATCTATAGAGATATCAATCCAGATATTTGTTGGAATTGTTAGTGGCTATTGTAGAATTTTGTAGCTATGGTTGGTCTTCATAATGTATTGTTTGTACTTGTAATGATGGATCTATAGATTATATTTGTAAAATAAAAATTTATTGGAAGCATGTTCTTCATGCTTGCAAGAAAAGAAAATATTTATTTGTTTTTATATTCAAAAGAAATTTTACAAGGCATGTTCTTCATGACCTTAACAAAGTGGGAAAATTGACAATTTGAAATTTGTATTTGCCTCCACAAGTGACGAAGTCGGCCCTTCAAGAGTCATGTCAACCTTTCCATGAGAAACACCCATTTGCATGGTTGGAAGCCTATCAGTAGCCTATTCGTCCACCTCCAAGAACACACTTTGAATCATCTTATACATCTTTGTTATGAGCAACGAAGAGAAGGAATACAAGGTCGAAATCAGAGGGAAGAGATACTCTACACTTTCCCTCGCTCTTGCAATCATGGAGGCCGAATTCTGTAAGAGGATTTGAGGTATATTTCTCTGTGGCATAGTGTGAAGTTCCTATGGTAAAGTGCAAAGTTCTGAGGCACAAAATTTATGTGGCATCATCCGAATTCTAACGCTGAGACAGAGGACGGATTTATGCCCTCTTGTGTCAGTTTTTGTAGCATTGAACAAGTGTTCTAGTCTCGATTTATGTCTAGGAGACTAAGGAACACGATATCTTCAAAACCCATAAAAGGTTTCGCAAGATAAGCTTGCGAAACACCTTAATTAATTAGCCATCATTTAAATTTTTCCTATCTTAGAAAAATTGGTTAATTAATAGTAATTAATTAAGGAAAGCTGAGAAAGCTTTAGAAAACTCACATAGAATGATTTTGAGATGATCTCAAACATTGATGAGGATCTAATCACGGTTGTTGGTGAGCAAATGAGATATTATAAGAGTAGGACGATGGGATTGAAGATAGACACATCGAATGAGAGGAAGAGCGATTTCTTTGGGCAAATCAAGCTATCCAGTGCAGTGATTTAGCAAGAAGAAGATCTCGAGCCAGAGCAACAGTGTTTGAGGGATCAGCAACAAAGTTCCGATGGATTTCCAGTGTCGTAGAGTCAACAGAAGGGAGGTAGAATTATTTCCTCAGTGAGGTTGCGTAGGGCTTGCGCAGAAGCATCAGAGAGCCAATTCAATTCAGCTGAAGAGGAGGTCGATTCAGTTGCTAGTGGCCAAGATTTTCACCAGAAGGCCAAGTGAGTCATTTTCAGAGGCAGAGACAGGAAGAGAGACAAATTTTAGTGAGTTCCAAAGGCAATGCGAGTGGGGCATGTGCTAGGCTTGCAAAGAGGTTGACGCAGGGGTTTTTGAGTGGCCCAGACAAAGCTAGTTTCAGAGCTGAGCTCAGTCGCTGGGTGAGACAAATTGTCTCAAAGATATTTTGGCTAGATTATTTTGTTGGAGGCTTGCCAATTTCGCATCCAGATTTTTATACTCAGATTTCACTGCTGCACTATGAAACTGGATTTGTTCAAAAGGGCCGACGTGTCGCGAATCCGTCAAATCTGACACGATTCATGCCAAATCGTGTCCAAAAATCAAGACATGTCATGTCCGATTGGGACACAATTGAATCTGGATAGTGTCCCGACTTCCAGACACGAACCCGGAAAAGGTCACCTGTGCGGCATTAAAAAGGCGAATTTGTTGTTGTTTTGTTTCACTTTCACTTCTCTATTTCGCTATGGGTTTGTTGTGGGTTTCTTGTGAGTGTTTTGGAGCAAAAAGAAAAGGGTGTGGGATCATTTTCAAGGAAATTCAAGCAACATGTAAGTGCATTTCCTCTCTATTTTTTTGCATTTTTATTACAGCAATTTGCATATGCATTTCTTTTACAAATTTGTGCATTTTTTGTTTTTTTTTTTACAGTATTCATGGCTCAATCAAGGGCAGCAGGGAAGGGGCAAAGGAAGGGGAAGAATGTCCCCATTGGAGATGCCCCTCCTCTCCCAATTTCATCAGAGTCTATTGCAAGTATTCCCTCTATTGCAAGTAATGTTGAGGGAAGACTTCCTCCTCAATGTAACATTGAGAAATATCCCTTGTGGAAATATGTCACAAGAGAGCAAGGGCCAAGTAGCAAGGTGAAGGGAGGAGGCAATGTGAATTGGAGATGCAACTTTTGCCACAATACTTTCACGAGCACATATTTCCATGTGAAAGGCCATTTGTTGGCTTTACCAGGTTGTGGAGTTGGAGCTTGTACAAAAGTGGCTTTACAAAAGAGGAAAGAAATGGAAAGAGAGTCCAATGTTGGTATGGCAAATGTGGCTGCAAAATCAAAAAAAAACCAAGAATGATGACCCCCTTCCATTTTTTAGGAAAGGCAACAACAAATTCCCATTTGAGAGTTCTAGTGGGGGACAAGCAGCAAAAAGAAAGGCAATTTCACTTGGTCCAATGGACAAGATTTTTCAAAAGGAGAAACGGGAGAGCTTGATCTCACCATTGCCTTTTTTTAATCAAAACTTCATATCCTTTAACATTGCATGCTCACCTCTATTTATTGAGATGTGTCGAGCTCTAACTCAAGGGGCTCCATCAGGGTATGTGCCTCCTGGTTCAAAGAAGCTTAGAACCACATTGTTGATGAAGGGAAAAAAAAGAGGTGCAAAAAATGGTTGAGCCTATTAAAGCATCATGGCCAACATCTAGGGTTAGCATTGTTTCTGATGGATGGACAGATCCAGCACGACACGCACTCATCAACTTCATGGTGTCTTCCCTAAATGGTCCAGTTTTCTTGAAAGCAGTGGATGCACTTGGAGAATACAAGGATGCACAATATATGGGTGAGTTGTTTATTAAAGTTATTGAAGATGTAGGTGTTGATTCTTGTGTGCAAATCATTATAGATAATGCACATGTTTGCAAGGTTGGCTGGCATGATTGTGGAAGCAAAATATCCACAAGTGTTTTGGACACCTTGCATTGTCCATTCATTGAACTTAGCACTGAAATCCATTGCTTCTAATGTGCTTTGGATTGGTAACATTATTGAGGATGCACGGATTATCCATAACTTTGTACAAAATCTTACAAATTCCCTCACTATCTACAAGGAGTACAGCAATCTATCATTGTTGAAGATTGTGGATATATGGTTTGCCTCTTCATTCATCATGTTAAAGAGGTTGAGGGAGGTCAAGACCGCTCTTGGGGCCATGGCTATTTCAATTTTTTGTTCTTTTTGGAGAAAGACAGATCAAGTAGCCTCTAAAAGAGTGAAAGACATATTGCTAGATGATGCTTGGTGGGAGAGGGTAGATCTACTTATTCAGATCATGGACCCTATCATTTCTTTGCTTCGATTTGCAGATACAGACCAACCCATCCTAGGAGAGGCTTATGAGGGATGGGATTCCATGATTGAGTCTATGAGGAGTATTATTTTGCAGAGTGAGTGCCCTGAGTATGAAATATGGGACAAGAATTGCACACCTTTACATTGTTTGGCTCACTCATTAAACCCAAAATACTACAGCCATGAGTGGCTGAATGGTGGACCTTCCCGGAGATTACCTCCTCACATGGATGGTGAAATCTCACAAGGGAGGAAAGATGCATCCAGGTAGGTTTTTCAAGATAGAGCATTGCTTGATTAGGTGGAGGATGCCTTTGCAGAGTTTTCCACTAGCACTGGTCGATTTGCAGGATATGATATGATTAGAGACAGGGGGACTAAGAAGCCCTATTCTTGGTGGGAAAATCATGGGGCAACAAGCCCTCTACAGCAGTTAGCCATGAGGCTCCTCTCTCAGGTGACTTCATCCTCTTGTTGCGAGAGGAATTAGAGCACATATGGGAATTTGTATAGTGTTAAGAAGAGCAAGCTTGAGCAGTCCAAGGCAGAGACAATGGTGTATGTGCACACCAACCTTCGTCTTATTTACAGGCAGAGGGATGAGTGGTTGAAGGGAAAGACAAAGATGTGGGATGTCTTTCCTGATGATATGGGTCTGGACAACAGTGTTGAGTTGGCATTGGCCAACTTGGATCTCAATGATCCAGTGCTAGAGCCTGTCACATTTGATGATGGTGATACTATAGAGGGGTCATCCTCCACACTAGCAGATGTAGAGATGACTTTGGATACAGGGGAGGAGGATGCAGCAGAGGAGAGCAATGGTGACCATGATGATGAGGACAGTGATGTTGATTTTGATGATGACTATGAGGATTGATGACTCATGAGTCATGAGCTACCTACTACCTTGAGGCTTGTATACTTGTAGTTGTTTTGTATTTTCTATTTCTATTTGCCATTGGCATTGCACTACACATTTTGATTTTGATGACTTAATGAGAAAACTACAACTATCTTACTATCTTGTCTTTCTCCTATTGGATCATTGATGAATTGAATATGTATTATGAATACAAAATTTATGATTTATCATTTATGTGACATGTCACATATTACAATTGTATTTGAATTTTGTATGTGTTATGCATAATGTTACTTTTTAAATAGTAAAACTTACATCTAGATGAATATCTATGTTTGAAATCAATGAATTTGTATCATGAACGAGAATTTGTGTAAGAACACGGATAGATGATCAACACAGAGAGACGAAACACAGATTTAATCTCTTGAAAATAAACGCAGAGCTTCTATTACATGCAAATCTCAGTAAAACCCCAAGATGTCTGGACAAAGGCTCTTGCTTCCATATATAGGAAAACAAAGAGGTCTCCCAATCATCTTTTTTCCAACTACGAATCTTTTCTAAAGATTTCAATAGTAACATGATATGAAACAAAGTGGAGATTCCTGACAAGGCGAACCCACGAAAGCCTGTACAATAATGGAGAATTTTTACGGAGAGGATACCTGATCGGCATTAGTGCTTCATTTAAAGCCTTGTAATTTATAACCAGTCTCTTTTTCCCTCGTTTTTTCTCAGAGTGTTTGTTGACATAAAATGCAGGACAAGCCCATGAGCTTTTACAAGGTTCAATAAGCTTTCTGAGCAGCAGATCTTGGATTTCTTTATTACACAATTCTTGTTCTGAAGGGCTCATATGATTTGCAGATGCTTTTTGAGCCATAATTGTGCCTTCTTTTTTGAATGGAAGAGAGACAAAATATTTCTCCCTGGACCAAAATGCATCAGGATGATCAGAAGTACAATTTTCTTTGATTTTCTGACTAATATCTGCAAGAACAGTAGCACCATGTGTATCAGCATGCTTAACAATTTTCTGGATTTTACTTAGATCAGCTAGAGTAGTCTCTTGATTAAGAGCTTCATCTGGCTTAATCTTTAGTGTATATTTGTTCTTGGCTGGTACTGGAATCTTACTTCCCTGTACATTAAAAATGATTAGATTTTTGTCAATTGTAATGGGCATGAACTTTTTCATAAAATCTTGTCCTAACAATATATCTGCCCCTGTATCATAATTAAACAGAGTCACAAAAACTTCTGTTGCTCCAAGCAGTAAAGGAAAATCTGGAGCAATATATGAAATCTGGATAAGCTGTTTATTGACTACTCTGAACTGAATTTGAGTAGGCTTCCAGTAGTAAGCAGGGATTGCTTTGTATTTACAACAGCTACTCATAGCACCTGTATCAATCTGGGCATCCAGAGTATATTCTTTATATCCAGGGACTTTTATATTTACAGGGATTACCATCCTATCATCAATCCCACTGATATCTTGGATATTTTCATTGTTGGCTTGATTCTGTGTGGTCAAAGCTGTCTGAGAATCTGCAATAGAGAGAGAAACAAACTTAGAGTTTAAGTCATCTAATTCTTGCATTTGAATTTTGATTTTGTGTGCAAGATCCCTCATTTGTGCCCTATCTTCTTTTAAACTTTTTTCAACCTGGTGAATTTTGTCCAATATTTGCTCTGAATTTTGTCCAATATTGAAGCTCATCCAAAAGATCATCAATAATTGGAATGGGAAATTTGTGCATGATCGTCAACTTATTTAGAGCCCAAAAATCAGGACACATTCACCATTTGCCTGCTTTCTTTAATACCATCACCATTGGCGAGGAGTAAGGACTTGTCTATGTATTTATGACTCTAACCTCTAATACTTCCAAGATGATCTTTAATATTTGATTCTTGTATGCAAAAAGTTGCCAATAAGGATGCCCAATGGGTGGTCGACTACCTGGAACTAGGGGGATGCCATGGTCATGCTCACAACGTGAAGGTGGTAAGCCACGAGGATTTTCAAAATATTATTGACGTTTAGTGAGGACCAGTTCCAAATCAAAGTGAATTGCTATGGGAGGGTATCCATGACTTGTAAGGTATCAAACAGGGCTGTAATGAATCAATGGCCCTTCTTCAACAATTTCTACATATAAAGAGATCTAATAATTAAGGTGAACCAGTTGTAAGCCCCTTGAGGGTGTGTTTTTGCCCTTCCTTAGTGAAGCTCACATGTGGAGTTTCAAACACCTATTGGAATTTAGTGAGGACTAGTTCCAAATCAAAGTGAGTTCCTATGGGAGGGTATCCGTGACTTGTATGGTTTCAAACGGAGCTATAATGAACCAATGGCCCCTCTTCAACAATTTCTCCATATAAAGAGAGCTAGTAATTTAATGTGAACCAGTTGTAAGCCCCTTGAAGGTGTGTTTTTGCCCTTCCTTAGTGAACCTCACACAAGGAGTTTCCAAAACCTATTTACGTTTAGTGAGGATCAGTTCCGAATCAAAGTGAATTCCTATGGGAGGGTATCCATGACTTCTATGGTATCAAATGGGGCTATAATGAATCAATGCCCCACTTCAACAATTTCTCCATATAAAGGGAGCTAATAATTTAAGGAGAACCAGTTGTAAGCCCCTTGAGGGTGTGGTTTTACCCTCCCTTAGTGAAACTCATATATAAATCCTTGAAATATATGATGACAAGTCCCAAAATGCATAATCATTCAACAATGAGATCCACATCACAACAACCCATTTCAGTAGCAAACATGTGAGATCCGAGATGATACTCTCCTATTTGAAGTCTCACATTATCACAATGGCTTCCACATTTCATCATATTGTCATTGGCTATCATTATTTGAAAATTAGGTGCGGCATGGACATAATACTGGATTTCTTCAGCCACTTTCCATTGGATAAAATTGTGGGTGCTACAACTATCAATCAAAAACAACCACCTTGGTGTTCTTGATGTAAATCAACTTTAGAGTTTGTAGTGCCAAAAAGCGAGATGGAACAAGGAGAGAAATTTGGGGTTCCTTGCATAGAGTTTATAAAGTGAGTTTTTCTTGAGGATGAGGCGTTGCTTCTTCACATTCTAAGTCAATAGTGCCTTTAACAAGGATGTCCTCCAAATGATCTTAGGGGAATGCATCTATTTGAAACAATTTATGTTCTTTAAATTTATGCCCTTTGAAATATCTCTCATCACAGTTATAACAAAGTTTGAGACATTAGCATCCTACCGTATTCTTCAGGGACAACTTCTGGATGCATAACAATTGAGTTGTGGAGGGGATAGGGTTGGTTTTGAAAGGAGGACAACAGCAAGAAGTGAATTAGAATCTTTTGGTTTATGCATTTATCATCATTTTAGTTTCTTTAGATCTCTAACGGGCCTTTAACTAAGCAATTGGGCTCTACTTCATGATTTGCGCTTGAATTTTCTCGAGACAATTGATGAAACATTCTTTAAAAAAGGAGTCGAATGAGCCCTTTGTGTAGATTTCCAATTGTTCAAAGGTTACTATAAAGTCTATAACTATGCTTGTTTGGTGTAAGTTTGTTACTCATCCAAAATAGTGTGTCACGTTCAAAATAACCATAAATAGACTTCATAAAATGGCTCCAAGCATGTAGCCTCTGTTGTCGCACAGATTGTCACGACAACGCTCAGATCAGGGGTTGTCACCCTGATCCCCGATCTCTCCGTTTAAGCCATCTCCCGACGCTAAGGGGGGTAGACCCTATGGGACAAAGGGAGACCAACTGTGGACCAGTTGGGTTGGGAGACACGGCAAGGCAATTTAGCACCTGATTGATTTTAGGAATAATGTACCAGTGCCTTATTTAATGATTAAATGATTATTTATTAGATGTTGCAGAAAATATGAACCTTGTAATTCCACCATTATCACTTATCATCAAATAACCCAAGCAATACAAAATATTCAATGAATTCACAATGCTTTAACAATGATCCAGTAATTAGACTCCAAGAAAAATCAAATGCTTTAAATGACCATAAAATTTAAATGTTGACCAGTTACCACTTTCATATAGCTAACTTTAAATAAACATTCAAGCGCATTTAACTCTAAAGAAGTGGAACATAGTTACCACAAAAAGACACCAAAAATGAATTTTCAATTTTTTTTGTTAAGCTTTTTTCAAAATATTTTTTAATTTTTATATATTTTTATATTTTTTATAAAATCTTAAGTTTAAAATCAAAACAAAACTTAAAATGTAAATAAAGTTAAGATCTATTCTAAACTTATAAAAAAAAAATGAAAAGGAACCTTTTATTATTATTATTATTATTTTTTTTAACCATTTATAATTTTTATATTTTATGATTTTTTATTATTAAAATCTAACTTTAAACAAAATTAAATCTAAATTTAAAGAAGTCTAAATCTAAAACTAAAACAAGAATTTAATAAATCTGAAACTGAAATGAACTATGTCTAAAACTAAAGCTAAAACAAATTTTAATTCAAAATCTAAAACGAAAAATTATACACTACACAACTAAACTAAATGAAATTATAAATAAATATATACAATTAAAATGAAATTTAAAACTAAAAATTATTAAAAAAAATTCTAAAAAACTAAATAAATATTATAAAAAAATCTACTTTAAATGAATCAAACTCTAGAATCATTTTATGGCTTTTATATATATATATATATATATATATATATATATATATTATGATTTTATAAAGTTCCAAATTTAAAAAACTAAAAAAAACAAATAAATCTAAAACTAAAACGGATCTTTAACAAAATCTAAATTAAATGAGAATCAAAATTTTTGTTTTTTTGTTTTTTTTTTCCTTTTGAAAATTAACCCACATTTCATTAAAAAAAATAAACGCTAACCTAAAAATCAAATGGGATCAACTATACTTACACTAACCCTAAGCATGAAATAAAAAAAAAAATCGAAACGCTTTGTGTGCTTAGTGTGTGTAGGTGACAGTGGAGAAGAAATCTGCAGTCTAGAAGAAACGACAGCAAGGCCTTCGAGCAGCGAAGGGGATGGAGATAAGCCACAGAGGCAGCCTGGCAGCGAGTGGTGGAATGAAGCTGCGTGGCAAGAGCAATTGCGTGAGGCAAGCGAAGGATGGAACGATGGGACAGAAAACACAGATGGGCAGCGATCACTGCGTGATTTTCAATGTTTTTTGCAGGTTGATTGCGTGGAGTTTTGAGGGATCCGTCGAGAATAGCGTAAATGAAATGCTAGAGTGCGTTGTGTATATCTGCCAGACAGCGGTGTAAGGGAAAAAATTCGATGGCAAAAGGATGGGAGATTGGATTGGCAGCGAAGGGGTTTGCTGGAATGGGAGCAGTGTAATAATTTTGCAAGCTTTGGTAGCGTACAGGCAGAGTCGAGCTCTAGTGGATGGGCAACGTAAGGTTTCTTTTTTTGCATGAGAGTGGCGCTGCGTAAGGAAAATCGCAGAAGGAAAAACGCATCTGAGAGAGAAGCTGCAGAGCAAAGGACGCTTGAGGGACAACAAATATGTGTGTTTGCAGGGCTGGCATGAATGAAGGTTGAGCAGCAACGAAGAGGGACGCAGTATGGCAGGGATGTTGAGCGATGGGACAACGTGGGAAATGGCAGCTCACGTAGAGGACAGGGTATGGGAGCCACAGGGAAAATCGGATTGCCCACAAAAAAATTCGAAATTTTTCCTATAATAAAAATCAAACCTGTAGACAACAAATCTGAAGAAACTGATCAGAAATTTTGAACCAGCTGTTTCAGATTGTCTGCTGAAAAACCCCACAAAATTTTAAAATCTATACCTGCAATCTACAATGTCAAAAACAGAACACCGAGAAGTAAAATGTGCAAGGACGAAACCTAAAACCCTAACAAAAACCCGCTAAATAATTACAGTAATTACAAATTAAAGGCTCTAAATAGCCAGATTTGCCAATATGCCACAGAAATATTTTCAGAATTTTAAACTTTAGATAAGGTGCTTCAAAAAACCCTTCATGCATCTACAAAAAATTCTAATGATAAGCCCGGGATTGAAACTGCCTAGGCTCTTTCAAAAAACGCAATCCAGGAGTTGGCTGGTTCAACCGAGAACTTCCCCAAACGCTCGGTAATCTAAAAAAAAAAGATTCCCTGCACAGCTTAAAATCAACCATTAACATAGAGGGAAAAACAATAGTGAAATCCAGATGAAATGGAGATACCTGCCATTATATTTCAGAATCTAAACTATCATTCAAACCCAGACATCAAACAAGATACCTGTGCCTAAATCAATCTTCATCAAGCAATTATCAATGGTTGGAAATAAAATTATGCAGAAAAATAAATCATCTTACAGCACTTCCAGAAGAGTAACACTAGCAAGATTTCAACCCCAAAATATTTCTTTATTGCACAAAAAAATCACTACAAGAGAGCTTTCTTTAGCACCAGACTCTTAGATCCAATCTGATCTCAAATGACCCCTAACACCCTATTTAAAGGAAAAATTCCCAACAGCTAGTTCGAGTGATCCATGTCAAATTGATCTCGATCGTCGATGAGGATCAAAATCTCTTTCAATCTCATCCGTTGAAATTTTAAATGCATTTTAATATATTAAAAAATTAAAACCCTGCGTTTATTTCCTCAAAACTTTGACTTATTATTATTTTATTATTTTATTTTATTTTTTAAATTTTTTTATTTATTTTTTAAATTTTATTTTATTTTAATTTTTAATTTTTTAGTTATTTTTTAACTTTTTTAATTTTTTATTATTTTCATTTTTTATTTTTGGATCCTCGAACTTAGCCTTTGGAAAAATCACCTAAGAGCTAAGACTTAGGACTTACGAGGGGATTAAAACATTTTCTAACCCTCAAGACACTTTACATCATGACTTTTACAATTTTACATCTCAAGGGGGAAAACCCATTTGACATAGACCCTCATAGACCACCCAGTTCTGCAACACAACTATAATCTAGCAGATCAAGCAATTTGTAATAACCTAACCAAATAGTTAGAGTTATTTCCAAATTACTTTTACATAGACTCGACCAAGTACACTAGGAGTCCCCTAAGATTCTAATGACAAAATTCATTCTGGCTTTGGGGTTAGGCTGAAGGAAAACTCTGCCAATCATGGATCAGTGAGACAAAAAACCTTCCAAAACGTAGATTATCACTAGAAAATTAGGTTTGCCTAGGCAATTTACATACATGACTCAGATCTGCTAAGATTATTTACAATTTACACATGCAGACTAGGTTTACAACATAACATAATCGGGCAGATGATGACAATCAAATGGCACGGGCATGACGATCAAGTGCTATCCCTTTTGCGAAAAAAGGGGGTGTAATGCTATGGGTAGTTGACACGTAGTGGTCAACATCTAGCTCTACTTGGGGACATGTTTCTGCACCGTAGGAATGCGAGAATCCAGAATCTGCATCCACGCAACACACAACAAAACATAAATAGTGTACATCCAAAAATCATCATATAACATTAAGCACAAGAAAGATATAAGCTCTTCATTTATTAACTAGTCTAACAACATGAAAAAGTAAATCTAATCCTAAAAAAAAATGAACATGCTGAAAAAACAAGGAGTAGGGTTAGAAATACAGAGGATGCCCCATGGCATCAGATGTGTTCAATATAGTGTATACTGAGCATTTGCCTACTTTCAGGTAAATCTGTCGGCTGCTTGTCGGATGTGCCATATCCAATTCTGCATACGGTAGGACTTTTCCCTATCCGAAAATCAAGTTGTTCGCAGCCGTCTGATGCATCAAATCTTCTTCTCGTTTTCTTTTTCTTGCGCTTTTCTTCGTGGCAGGTTGTATCACTGATGACGTGGAACTTTCTGCTTCAAAGCTCTTAAATGAAGTATGTAAGATATGTGTGACATGTCTTTCTTCATTCTGTATCTGATTATTAATTTCCCTTTTATCTAGGTCACCTTCATTTATCCACTTTTCAATGGAACACAGGACCTCATAATAAGATGGAGCTTGCTGTAATAGATAAGGAGGCTCCTGATCTAATGATGTTCCCTGGTTTCTTTCATCCTCTAACAGCTGCTGAAATTTCTGAACCTGTATTGTAATGGCATCCATCTAACTAGAGTGTTCAACCTTCATAGCACTGATTTCCCTAGCATGGTCTTCTTCCATGATCAATAACTTATTTTGCATAAAATTAATTTCCTTATCATGATTAGCTTTCATGGTCGTCATATTTTCCTCTAAGCCTGATAACTTGCTTTGCATAAAACTAATTTTTGTGTCATGATTAGTCTTTATGGCCTCAATTTCCTTACCATGCTGATTTTGCATGATCTCCATCTCCTTATTATGCTTTTCCAGGTAGATGCATAAAGTTCTCACATCATTGGCGTAATCAGTTTGATTGATCTCCATATTTTTTACCAGCCGCATTAGTTCTTGTATAATTTGCTTCTGATCTTCCTTTTCATTGTCAACACTGATTTTATAATTTGTCCCTACTTTTCCACTATCATGGATTTGATCTGCAATGGTACAGGTCGATGACACATTCTGATATGAAGAATTGTCTTGAAATCTTTCATCGACAACTGGACCTTTTATAAGATTACTTTCATTTTGCTACACAATTTTAAGGGCACAAGGCGAGCTATCTGGATCACCATATCTATCTTTAAAAGCATTGTAAATGTCTTGTTAACAAGTGAAAGAGTCTTTAGGACAATTATTAAACCAATTCAAAGCATCACCCTCTAAAGAAAGGACAAATAGACGCATTTTGACATCTTCATGATCATATTGAGGAAGTCTACAATACATGACCGTTATACAATAAAAACTCCATAAATGCCTTCTAACAGCGATTGAACGACCACCTGAGAACAAAGGTAATTTAGAAATGGCCACTTCCGGTAAATCATGGAGATCATCAGTAAAATGACATGGTTTAAACGAATAATCCATGATGAATAACGAGGGACCAAATGGATGATAGAGAGAGATCCCTGCTCAAGAAAATAAAGAGATGAAAGAAGTGGAGTTGCCACTTGAACAATGAATCTAATTCTAGGATCCAAAAAGCAACAAACAAGCTGATACGAGAGAGGCTTCTTGCCTAGGAAAAATAAATGAAAAGAAATGGAGTCGCCACCTAAACAAGAAACACACTGAAGAGTAGTCGCTGATATGACGAAAGATAAGGTGATGAAAATATCCAAATGATGCCAAAAAATGCTGAATCTGCTAGCTCAAATGAGAGATGAGAAAGAAGAAAGAATGATGAATGTCGAATAAACCAAGGGCAGAAAAAACTCTATCCCCGGCAACGGCGCCAAAAAATGTTGTCGCATAGATTGTCACGACAACGCTCAAACCAGGGGCTGTCACCCTAATCCACGATCTCTCTGTTTAAGCTATCTCCCGAGGCTAAGGGGGGTAGACCCTATGGGACAAAGGGAGACCAACTGTGGACCAGTTGGGTTGGGAGACACGACAAGGCAATTTAGCACCTAATTGATTTTAGGAATAATGTACCAGTGCCTTATTTAATGATTAAATGATTATTTATTAGATGTTGCAGAAAATATGAACCTTGTAATTCCACTATTAACAATCATTTATCATCAAATAACCCAAGAAATACAAGATATTCAGTGAATTCACAATGCTTTAACAATGATTCAGCAATTAAACTTCAAGAAAAATCAAATGCTTTAAATGACATAAAATTTAAATGCTGACCAGTTACGACCAATGTTGTTAAAAGCGCGATCGGGATTAAATCGGCGCCGGGAATAAAGCGGAAAAAATCGGCAAAAGCGGGAAAAAAGCGTTTGGCACAAAAATATTCATTTTTTTTCAATTTTTTTCATTTTTTTTAATATCTAAACCATCTACAACATAAAATAAATACATTGACACATAAATATGATAAAAAAACTAATATATAAGATGTTTAATATCATTTCTAGCGCTAAAATCACACATAACATTGAATCATGTCCTGAATAGTAAGTCCTGAGTCCCAACTCAACCTCAAAATATCAACAAAAAATATGATAATGTATCTCATCATGTCATAATGTCATATACAATAAAATGAAAGTCTAATCCTATTGATTTCCTCTGCCCCTCTTGCGAGAAAATGGCACAACTTTCTCTTTCCCTCTAGATGTAGAAGCTGGTGCCTGTGGTGGTGGAAATGGCAGTGGAGTCTGACGTGCTCTAGAAGCTGAAGAACTAGTAGTAGCAGCTACAGGAGGCTGAGGTAGACGGAGACCACGTCCTCTACTGGTGGTAGTGGTAGCCCGGGTAGGCGGTGTCACCTCCTCCTCCTGCTCCTCCTCCTCCACCTGCTCCTCCTCCTGCTCCTGCTCCTGCTCCTCCTGCTCCCCCTCCTCCTCCCCCTCATCCTGCACTAACCAATCATCAGTGGGATCCATGAGAGGCCTCTCGGTCTCAACCCTCCATTCAGCAGTGGTGTCAATCCCATCCAATGAGATGGCTTCCGTATCAGGTGTCCTCTCTAGTTGCCTCACCCACAATCGAAGATTGTAGTAGACATAGACCATGTCATTAAGTCTATGGGACTCCAACCTGTACAAAGTTCATGAAATAATAATTAATAATTAATATTATAAAAAAAATATTGTTTAAAACTTTAATGAATTCAAAAATTTATTTGGAAATTTGCAATATTTTAAATGTTTAAGTTGTAACCTATTGCGCTTCTTGTTGTGTATTTTTTCAAATACACTCCAATTGCGCTCACATCCTGAGGAGCTGCATGTTTGGCTGAGGATGCGTACGGCAAGCTTTTGCAAAAGGGGTACTCTGCCACCATACATCTTCCACCATGCGTCTACAACAAAATTACAAATAAAATTTTAAATAAACATAAGAAAAAAATGGAATTTGAAGAGACAATGAAATTTGAAACAAAGTTACAAAGTACAAACTAAAAAATACCTAGCATTTTAATCGTCCTATCAGTGACAGCCATCTCAAAGCCAAATGTGCCACCTGACATCTTATATGTCTCAATTTGTCTAGAGATCTCTATACGTTGTTCTGGAGATCTCACCATCTTCTGGACACAGGTTAATAATCCTTCCACGACCTCAGCATCAAAATCAAACCCACATGCATAAGAAAATGCAGGGTTCAGGAAAAGCCCAGCAGCATGAATGGGACGATGGAGTGTGTTGTTCCATCGCTCATCAATCACTGCCCATAGAAGGAGTTGTCTCTGAAACCCATCATCTCCCTTATCATCATAGTAGGACCGAATGGCTTCTTTGGCCCTGTCCATGGCTTCATACAAATAGCCCATTGCGGGCTTCTCACCATCAACCAACCGAAGAACCTTTACCAAAGGTTCAGTAACAGCGCACACCTCCTGCACTCCCGCCCAGAAGTCTTCCTGGTATGAAACTAGTCTGCACACGGCCTCTCCTTCTGGTTTGTGGCTCATTGACGAAGCACGCCACTCCTCTGAAAGAAACATTCTCTTCAAATCCCACATAGAATTCAAGAGGGATTGAAGAGATATGAAACTCGTCGCAAACCGTGTAATGGGGGGGCGCACCAACTCTTTGTTGTTGATGCATTTTCTCATCAAGCTAAGCACAGATGTGTGATTGTAAATAAATTTTGTGATGCTTTTTGATGAGTCAACAATATCTTTGACAAAGGGAATTTTCCCTATGTCCTCTAACATCAAATCAATACAATGGGCAGCACAAGGTGTCCAAAATAAAGTAGGATGCCTGTCCATAAGCATTCTACCAGCAGCAACATAATTTGCAGCATTGTCCGTTATGACTTGGACAACATTTTCTGCACCCACCTCCAAAATAAACACATCCAGCAAATCACATAAAGTTCTTGCATCTTTGATTTGATGAGTTGCATCAATAGATTTGATAAACATAGTCCCCTTGGGACAACTAACCAAGAAGTTTATAAGGGTTCTCCCCTTTTGGTCAGTCCAACCATCTGACATAACAGTGCATCCTGTTTGTGCCCATGATGCCCTAAAATCCTCCAATCTTTGGGTGCAGTCACGCTTTTCCTCTTGAAGAATCCGGCCTCTGAAATCATGAAGAGAAGGGATTTTGTACCCCGGGCCAACACTGGCAATAGCATCAACAGTAGGTTGGAAAAATGGATTATTCCTTACAATGCTGAAAGGAATATCACTCCAGAGGAGAAATTTTGCCATCAACCTATCAGCTTGTTCTTTTTCAGTTCTTTTTAGCATTGAACCGATGGTTGTGAACCAGGTGTGGTTCGAGGAACAAAAAATGATGATGCAGCTACCGGATTGACTGACGCTGCAGTAGAACCAGTGCCACTTGGCCCACTTCCTTCAGCTGACCTTTTTAGTTGCCTTTTGAGTTCTTCTTTGGCCTCTCTAGTGTGCTCTAATTCTCCCAATGCTCTCATGGCTCTTTGGATAATTTCAGGATTTGTATTTATACAGGGCCCCACATCACGTCCAGGGATTTGTGCAAGGTGGAACTTCAACCTGTACACCCCCCCGCTTATCTCCTTTCCACACAACTTGCAAAACAAGTTTTGTCTATCATTCGGAGCTTTAGGTTCACCATATTCCCAGAAAGGATCCAATTTCCTTGGCATGTTTGTTTTTGAATTTTGAATTTGCAAACCTATGGAAAAATAAGGATTAGGAAATAGGAATTTAGGATTACAAATTACAATTTAGCATTTACAAAATTACAAGTTACAAATTTACAAAATCCCAAGTTACCCAACCAAATGGCAAATGCCAAAAAACAATGAAAATCAAAAAACATAAACAATGTTTAAAAAAAATGAAAAAAAAAAATAAAAAATTGGTTCCCATAGTCATACCAAGTTACCCATCCCAAATCAATGAAAAATTACAAAAAAATCTTTAAAAACAATGAACATTGAAAACAAATGGTGCCCATATGAAATTTCTCAACCAAAAACAATGAAAAACAAAGTTTATAACAAGGAAAACAAAAAAAATTTAATCTACATACCGTTTTTATGGACAAATTGGTGATCTTGTCTTGGATTTCTCCTAAAACCACTTGGATTCGCTCCCAAACCCTTCAGCTCTCCTCCACAAGGCGTCTCCTCCTCCTCCGCGCGGCGACAGTCAGAAATGACTAAATAAAAATCGATTTTCATAAGTTATAAGCCCGCTGCCCCGCGCCTCGGCGATTTTTTCCATAAAAATCGCGATTTTTTCGGAAAAAATTGTTATAAAAAAAAGCCCGCGATTTTTTGGGATAAAAATCGCGATTTATGCGGGATAGTGAAAAAATCGCGATTTTATCGCGATTTTAACAACACTGGTTACCACTTTCATATAGCTAACTTTAAATAAACATTCAAGCGCATTTAACTATAAAGAAGTGGAACATAGAAACCAAAAAAGACACCAAAAATGAATTTTCAATTTTTTTGTTAAGCTTTTTTCAAAATATTTTTTAATTTTTATATATTTTTATAAAATCTTAAGTTTAAAATCGAAACAAAACTTAAAATGTAAATAAAGTTAAGATCTATTCTAAACTTACAAACAAAAAAACAAAATAAAAAATAAAAAAATGAAAAGGAACATTTTATTATTTTTATGTTTTTTTAAACCATTTATAATTTTTATATTTTATGATTTTTTATTATTAAAATCTAACTTTAAACAAAATTAAATCTAAATTTAAAGAAGTCTAAATCTAAAACTAAAACAAGAATTTTATAAATCTGAAACTGAAATGAACTATGTCTAAAACTAAAGCTAAAACAAATTTTAATTCAAAATCTAAAACAAAAAATTATACGCTACACAACTAAACTAAATGAACTTATAAATAAATATATACAATTAAAATGAAATTTAAAACTAAAAATTATTAAAAAAAATAATTCTAAAAAACTAAATAAAGATTATAAAAAAATCTACTTTAAATGAATCAAACTCTAGAATCATTTTATGGCTTTTATATATATATATATATATATATATATATATATATATATATATATATTATGATTTTATAAAGTTCCAAATTTAAAAAACTAAAAAAAAATAAATAAATCTAAAACTAAAATGGATCTTTAACAAAATCTAAATTAAATGAGAATCGAAATTTTTGTTTTTTTCTTTTTGAAAATTAACACACATTTCATAAAAATAAATAAACACTAGCCTAAAAATCAAACGGGATCAACTATACTTACACTAACCCTAAGCATGAAATAAATAAATAAATCGAAACGCTTTGTGTGCTTAGTGTGTGCAGGTGACGGTGGAGAAGAAATCCGCAGTCTAGAAGAAACGACAACAAGGCCTTCGAGCAGCGAAAAGGATGGAGATAAGCCAGAGACGCAGCCTGGTAGTGGGTGGTGAAATGAAGTTGCCTGGCAAGAGCAATTACGTGACGCAGGCGAAGGATGGAACAGAAAACGCAGATGGGCAGTGATGACTGCGTGATTTTCAATGTTTTTTGCAGGTTGATTGCGTGGAGTTTTGAGGGATCCGTCGAGAACAATGTAAATGAAAAGCTGGAGTGCGTTGTGTATATCTGCCAAACAACAATGTAAGGGAAAAAATTCGATGGCAAAAGGATGGGAGATTGGATTGGCAGCGGAGGGGTTTGCTGGAATTGGAGCAGTGTAATAATTTTGCAGGCTTTGGCAGCGTACAGGCAGAGTGGAGCTCTAGTGGATGGGAAACGTAAGGTTTTTTTTTTTGCATGAGAGTGGGGCTGCATAAGGAAAATCGCATAAGGAAAAACGCATCTCAGAGAGAAGCTGCGGAGCAAAGGACACTTGAGGGACAACAAATATGTGTGTTTGCAAGTCTGGCGTGAATGAAGGTTGAGTAGCAACGAAGAGTGACCCATTATGGCAGAGATGCTGAGCGATGGGACGGCGTGGGAAATGTCAACTCACGTAGAGGATAGGGTATGGGAGCCACAAGGAAAATCGGATTGCCCACAGAAAAATTTGAAATTTTTCCTGTAATAAAAATGAAACCTGTAGACAACAAATCTGAAGAAACTGATCAGAAATTTTGAACCAGCTGCTTCAGATTGTCTACTGAAAAACCCCGCAAAATTTTAAAATCTATACCTGTAGCCTGCAATGGCAAAAACAGAACACCGAGAAGTAAAATGTGCAAGGAAGAAACCTAAAACCCTAACAAAAACCAGCTAAATAATTACAATAATTACAAATTAAAGGCTCTAAATAGCCAAATTTGCCAATATGCCACAGAAAGATTTTCATAACTTTAAACTTTAGATAAGGTGCTTCAAAAAACCCTTCATGCATCTGCAAAAAATTCTAATAATAAGCCCGAGGTTAAAACTGGTTGAGCTCTTTCAGAAAATGCAATCCGAGAGTTGGCTGGTTCGACCGAGAACTTCCCCGAACACCCGGTAATCTAAAAAAAAGATTTCCTGCACAGCTTAAAATCAACCATTAACATAGAGAGAAAAAACAATAGTGAAATCCAGATCAAATGGAGATACCTACCATTATATTTCAGAATCTAAACTATCATTCAAACCCCAGAGATCAGACAAGATACCTGTGCTTAAATCAATCTTCATCAAGCTATTATCAATGGCTGGAAATAAAATTATGCAGAAAAATAAATCATCTTACACCGCTTCCAGAAGAGTAACACCAGCAAGATTTCAACCCCAAAGTCTTTCTTTATTGCACAAAAAATGACTACAAAAGAGCTTTCTTTAGCACCAGACTCTCAGATCCAATCTGGTCTCAAATAACCCCTAACACCCTATTTAAAGGAAAAATTCCCAAAGGCTAGTTCGAGTGATCCATGTCAAACTGATCTCGACCGTCGATGAGGATCAAAATCTCTTTCAATCTCATCCATCGAAATTTTAAATGCATTTTAATATATTAAAAATTTAAAACCCTGCATTTATTTCCTCAAAACTTTGACTTATTATTATTTTATTTTATTTTTTAAATTTATTTATTTATTTTAAATTTATTTTTTAAATTTTATTTTATTTTAATTTTTAATTTTTTAGTTATTTTTTAATTTTTTAATTTTTTAATTTTTTTATTATTTCCTTTTTTATTTTTGGATCCTCGAACTTAGCCTTTGAAAAAATCACCTAGGAGCTAGGACTTGGGACTTATGAAGGGATTAAAACATTTTCTAACCCTCAAGACACTTTACATCATGACTTTTACAATTTTACATCTCAGGGGGGAAAACCCATTTGACATAGATCCAGTTCTGCGACACAACTATAATCTAGCAGATCAAGCAATTTGTAATAACCTAACCAAATAGTTAGAGTTATTTCCAAATTATTTTTACATAGACTCAACCAAGTACACTAGAAGTCCCCTAAGATTCTAATGACAAAATTCATTCCGGCTTTGGGGTTAGACTGAAGGAAAACTCTGCCGATTATGGATCGGTGAGACAAAAAACCTTCCGGAAAGTAGATTATCACTAGAAAATTAGGTTTGCCTAGGCAATTTACATACATGACTCAGATCTGCTAAGGTTATTTACAATTTACACATGCAGACTGGGTTTACAACATAACATAATCGGGCAGATGATGACAATCGAATGGCACGGACATGATGATCAAGCGCTATCCCTTTTGCGGAAAAAGGGGGTGTACTGCTATGGGTAGTTGACACGTAGTGGTCAATAGCCTCCATAACATGTCTTATACAATTACCACCATTGCCAACACTCTAAATCCAAATATAAAACACCCATTCTGAGTTTCATAAGGTCATCAATGATTCCATGGAGAGAGAAATAGTGTTCCATTTGGGTAACCCAACCAAATAAATTAGAACCGCCAAACTTTTTCATGTCTACTTTTGAAAAGCAGTGCCACGAATTGTGATTAGGAAAGGGTGGGCGATGACCAATTTAATAGGATTTGTTGAACTTGAACCATGAGGTTCGAAGTTTGGCAAATCTCAAAACAAAAGTCAAATTTGTCTCAGCTTTGACTAAAGTTCGATTTAGGTTTTCTCCTTCGACCTCCACTAAATTTTGGTACCAATTTGCTCCTCAGATCTCCATACAGTGGTCAAATGTGTGGTTGAACAAAGGGAAGTGTGCCCTCAAACTGTCGCATTTAATGCTTGCCTTTCTAACTGAGATCCAAACTCTATACAAATTCAACACAAGTTTCAGTGGATTGCGGGAATTCAAAAATCAAAAGGGCATGAAACATACATGACCTGTGGAATTCCGTGATCCATTAAAAGGGCATTTGTGGACCATGTTGCCGCAAAATCTATAAAGGTCATGGAGAGGGGTACCCTATAAGGTTATCACTAGACCATGTGACAACAATAAGGTAGTAGCCCACTGTCACCACAGCTACTACTCCCTACTCTTTAAGGACTTTCACCAATGAGAGGAGTCCTAGTATAAAGGTCACCTAATAGTTACTCTAGGTTTTAAAGGCATGATGTGACCTAAATCCTTGTAAGGGAAAGACACAATTTAGGTACTAGGCTCCAACTATGAAGAGGAGGCAATTCACTTTCCTTAGAGAGGCCAAATTGGGGCAACACAAGACCTAGGGTTTGATTGATATGTTGTGAGTTGGGATGGCCAAAGGTCAAAGTGTCAAGAAAGGGTTTCCCACAATGTGTTTCAACAAGGTTATGGCACATGAAACCCTCAAGAAGCCCTCGAGTTGAAGCTATAACCAAATTATGGTTTTATCCTAGGACAAACAACTAGGGAAAGAGAAATTATGGATGAAAATGGAATGAATGCCCACCAAAGGGAATGATTTTGAGGCAACCACTACGACCCTCAATGTTTAGACTTTCCAAGACCAAAAATCTCCCTTCCTAGGCAATTCGCAATAAGCACTAGATGGACACTTGGACTTAAGAGTGCTAAATTAGGTAAGAGGGAGAATGAGTAAAATTTTATGGATAAAATTGATTTGATCACCAACAATGCATGGCCAGTGCCTAGTCCTAGGGTTGATGGAATCTATGGATTCTTTAGGTTGGCTAAAATTTGCAAAGGAGTAAACATATTTTGATGCCCTAGCATCAAAACCCTAACTATTACCTTTGTGAGAAATCAAAATTCACTTGGGAGGGCTAATGTAAGATTACTGAGGGGATTGTCATTCACATATCATACAATGAATAATGCATGCAATAATATGACCTAGCTTCCATAAAATTGACATTCAACAAAATTAGGGCACAATATTTAACCTAGATCACCCAATTATTACACATAATAGACATGAAATCAAAAATTTCCAATAAAAAGCACTTACAAGACAATATGCATGTACAATCCAATCAATGATCCAAGGTAACTTCTCCAAAGACAAGAATATAGCTCCAAGACAAGATATGCTCCATAGATCACATCTCTCCAAAAGGTAAAAGACGCCAAAATTCTCAAGTAGAGTTGTCGAATTCACAAGTGACGATGAAGTGATACAAAACGATCCTCTCCTCTATTTATATGAGGAGGATAAGTCTCTAATTAGACTAAGAGCCCCTAAAGATGGGTAAAATCATAATAGAACCTTGGGTTACAAGCCAACCCAACTAGCTTAGACATAAAATCAAATGAAATCCCACACATGTCAGTTGTGAGACCTCATACAACTCACGTCATCCATGAAATGAGCTCCAAGTGGCACACATTGATAATTTTGAGTACCAAGTGTGTTGTAAAAGCCTCAAAAAATTATCCTTTGAGGGTTGGCCCTCAAATCTCCATCAATATCCCTCTTTGGTCCCCAAAACCCACTTGGGATGCCATAAGGTGGCCTCTTGGGTCTCCAACTACTCACAGTGTCCAACTTTTCTCCAACGTTGAGAGCTTTCCAAGTGCTACTAGCCCTCCCATATCTCTGAAGGCGAAACCATCCTCATATGGGCCCTAAGTTAGCTGCCACCCTTCAAAAGGGTGCTAAGGCCAACCTAGGGGCATACTGGTCTAGGTGTGTCATCCTAAAGAATCGTCAAACATAGTGCAAAGTGGCAGAATGTCCTAGGTGCAAGTGGTGCCCAGGAGTAGGTGTGATGTGTTGCTACTGCTCGAAAACCCAAGGCTCTCAATGGTTCACCTAAGGGTGCCAATATACTTCTCTGGAGCCTAAGTACCTGTGAGTAAGGTGTGCAAGTCATGGGCTACTAAACCACCTGACAATTACAACGTAAAGTCTAGTGAAAGCAACTAGTCATCAGGGACAAAATCATTTTTACATATAGGTGAACCAAGCATGAATGTAAAGGGCTATGTGATACTTCAAATAAAGCTTCCCTTCCAAAATTGGGGCCTTGAAGTCGCAATGGTGTTAACTACCTAGGTAGGAGTGGCTAAAGGGCAACCCTATTAGGTGATTCCAACCCCTAAGGGGAAGTAACATTTCCTCAATCCACCCTTCAATTGGTAGGTGTTATCTTGTTAGTGAATAATGATGGTACAGAGGGGAGAAGACTTCATGGCCAAGTGTCATGGTCAAAGGGACCAACATGATGAGGACCCACATATTGAGTGTATAGATGTGAGGAGGGAGCAACCGTTGATGCATGAGTTACCAACTCAGCCTTTGTTTTTCCACCTCTCATGTGCACCTTTCTTTTGCTTGATTTTTCTTTGTATTACTGCTCGTAGCTCAAAGGGTTAGAGCTTACTTTGAATTATGTATAATGGTTGTATTACCCCTTAATGATGAGGCAGCTCATTGCTCATCAGGATTGGGAGATGCAAGAGTTCCTTTTATTATGTAATGGAGCAACATGTGCTCAAGAACCGAGTGATGGCCATAATGAGTGAGGTAGAGCTCATGCTAGGCTTTTGCCCACGTGCTAATGTGTATGTCCTTGCCATCTTTTGCATTTTGATATTCTTTTTGTTTTCTTTTGTGACCATAATATGCTTTTTCTTTTCCTTTTAGTTGCATCAACCTACCAAGGCAAAAAATTGAGCCTTAACCAACTATGAGGTTGTATGGGTGACAAATCCCAAAGAACCAATGGTCAGTTGAACTTGAAGAATGGAGGTGGAATATGGACTTGTAATGTAAGATGGAAAGTGGTAAGTATGGAATAGGGATAGATGGAACACACTATCTCAATCAAGGCTTCCCAAGTAGTGCCCCTCCTATACCCATTGGGCCATTAGGGGAGGTCCCACTGGACTAGGATCAAAGATTAACCCCCCATTTAAGGTGAGGGAACAAGATCACGGTCAAAACCCCTCTTTCTTCCAAGTCACCCCATAATCCATATCAAAAGCCCAAATACAAACAAGCATAAGCACCCGATTGCAAAATGAATAAAGTACTTTTTGATCAGAAGCCCACCTTCGTCCATGTACTCTTGTCGAATGGGCAAGAAAATATATGACTGATGTGGGTGGCAAATATAAAATGGCACGTCATCAGCTAGTGGTGGTTGTCAAAGATTGCATGGTTGGCCGACTATACATGAAGAATAGGAGAAAAGTTTTCTCTTATAAGGTCACCCAATTTGGTGGGTAACATTTGGCTCCAACTGGGACATGAGCTCATTGTAGAGCGCATGATCCATATCCTTGAAAGGAGAGTTCATGAGAACTTCAACAATCCCTAGGCTCGCAGACCTGTAATCTGCACATTGCAATAAACTTGTTTGGGAGTATGTGCACTGGGTGTAGGGTATCACCCATGTTTTATATGAAAGTATAAATCCATACAGAAAATAAAATATATTCTAAATGCACTCTAATCTACATGAAACATGATATGAATGGTATTAGAATGATATGTGAATGTCAGTTTCCATCAAAGAAGGTGAGGCGGCTCCCTTTCACTAGGGAAGGTAAAAGTTCACCATCAAGTTTAGCAATGTAGAAGTAACCTACATCTAGTTTCCCATGGTGGATCTTGATAGGGGTAAGGCCTTTATCAACTAAGACAAGATCACCAATTTGGTAATCTCTCTTTGATTTTTAGACCCATTGGTTCTTAGGAATGGTTGGCCTTGGGTTTGGCTTCTTGATGAGGCAAATTGTAGGAATTTCCACGCACCCTAGGTCTAGTCTATGCCTTAGCTAAGAACATAAACACCCTAGAGATGCCAAACTTTAAGCAACTTTGCACAGCGGAATATAACAACAATGAGATAAATAACAATATACAATATTTATGGCCCAAAACATGTTCTTTATTAGTCCTTAAATAAGAAAACCATAGGGCTCCCGTACTAAGGATCATGGCCCTTTACAAACCCCAGTACAATGCTATAATACACGATATACAAGTTTGTCCTTTGACCAATAACACTGGGTTGAGGCCAATTCCTTTAGCCTCTCATTTGCCCACATACAAATGCACCTACAACTATCAAAACACACAGTTGTAGCACTACTAGGGCTTAACTAGCTCACCATGAATCATTAATCAGCATATTACTTACTTGGGCATACTCCTTTAGCCCATAGTCCTCTTACTTCAGCTCTATCAATCCTTCAATCATGCACAACAACACCTGGTCAACCAGCCTCAATTTTATACAAGTCATAAGGGTTCAAAAATTAAATGACAAAGTCCCTCCATGTGCCTAATATGCTAAGTAACCCATCCATGGTTACAAGCCAACCATGACAGCTCATTAGAATTATTTTATCTCTCCTCCAAACCCACGCTAGGCTGACCTCATGCATGCGTGGAGACCTAGAGGGGCAGCATTAAGGCGTCTTGTTCTAAAAGTGTGAGAGACAAACTCAAAAATCGTGATGAAGAGGGGGATTCCCTCCATATGCTGCAAAACATCTCCAAACCCTTCTTTGGGCTCTATGGGCTCCAAATGGGTCTCATGGGTCTCCAAGTTGCTCAAGGTCAAGTCAATTCTCCATCAATGAGGGTTAGAAGATGACACGAGCCCTACAACATTCTTCTTCATTAGATTCGAGAATAAGTCATCAACAAGGAGATTCTGCTACCACCTGTAATCATCATCATCAAGGAGATTCTGCTACCACCTGTAATGAGCCCTAGAATGAGAGGTTTTGAACCTGTCATGAATAAGTCATCAACATATAATACCAAAATGAGAGGCATACCTTGGACCGTTTTGAAGTACAAGTTTGGATCAGCGTTGCTCCTTGTGAATCCCAGCTTTATCAAGTAACTGTCAATACGAGCATACCAAGCATGGGGGGCTTACTTCAGTCCATAGAGAGCTTTCTTTAATCAGCATACATGGGTCTTCCTTTCATGTACTTCAAATCCTGAAGGTTGTTCAATGTACACTTCTTCTTGTAGCAAACCATGTAAGAAGGTGGTCTTCACATCCATTTGGTGGAGAGTCCATCCTTGACTTGCAGCAAGGGCTACTATTGAACGAATGGTTGTGTATCGGGCCACAGGAGCAAATATATCGTCGTAATCTTCTCCCTCTTTTTGAGTGAAACACAGGCTACAAACCTTGCCTTGTATTTTTCGATGCTTCCATGAGCCCCATGCTTGATCTTGTAGAGCCATTTGGAGGTTACCACAGATTTTCCCTTTGGTCTCGGCACAATATCCCATACATCATTTTTCATAATGGACTCATATTCTTCGGCCATTACATCCTTCCAGACTTGTTCCTTCACAGCTTCTTCAAAGATACTAGGTTCGGCTTGAATCATCTTGCTCATGGCTACAACATAGGCTTGGTACCTGCATGGCTTCTTGCTTTCCCTTAAAGTTCCCCGAGTAGCAGCATGTTTCTCAGCATCTAGTAATGTGTCCTTGAGCCAAAGTGGTATTTTCCTTATAGGGCGATCGCATGGAGGAGGATCCAAAAGTCCATAGGCTCCATGGGATCATCAACGATCTCCTTCTAGATTCAGGCACAGAAGGACCTTCTAAAATATCCATCTCATCGTTCTTGTCGTCAGGAGTAGGGGGAGGGAGGTCCCTGCTAACTTCAACTTTCCTTTGACCAAAAATATATATTCTAAATGCTTTAGAATCTTCACTATATCCAACAAACGTACCTTTCCTTCCTATAGCTTCTAGCTTGTTTCTTTTGTCCTTCGGCACATGGAAGTACACGGGGCAACCAAAAATTCGGAGATGACCAATATTGGGCTTGACACCTGTGAATACTTCCTCAGGAGTCTTGTTGTCCAAAGCTTGATGAGGCAACCTGTTTTGAACATATACCATTGTGTTTGTTGCTTCAACCCAAAGGAACTTTGGCAGCTTTTGATCATGGAGCATGGCTCGGGCAGCTTCCACAATGGACCTGTTCTTTCTCTCAGCCACTCCATTTTGTTCGGGAGTGTAAGGCACAATGGTCTCTTTCTTAATTCCTCCCTTCTTGCAAAAGTCTATGAATTCATTTGAGATGTATTCACCACCATTTTGGACCTCAAGATCTTTATTTTCTTCCCTGTATGATTTTCCACTAAAGCCTTGAATTCCTTGAATATTTTGAATGCTTCATCCTTGTGCTTCAAATAGTGGATCCATGTCTTTCTTGAGAAATTGTCGATGAAGGTGATGTAATAAAGATGACCCCCAAGCGAATGCACGGGCATTAGACCACATATATCATAATGAATGAGATGAAGAATTTCTTCCGTCTTGTTTTCGCTAGAGGGGAATGGTCCCCTTGTCTTCTTTAAACTTGCACACCCAGGGCATACCCATCATGTCGAGCTTGAACATTGGGGATCCTAGAGACCAACTTCTTCAACTTAGGAAGTGCATCATAGTGAAGATGGGCCAACCTTCGGTGCCACAACTCGCTTTGAAGAGCTAGAAAAGGTCTTCCAGTGACTCTATAGAGTCCTTCAGCCCTGGTTCCCAATGTGAAGGCATTCCTCATGTAAGAGTCAGCAAACCAAGTAAGTACTTTTCCTTTAATAAAAGCAACCCTTATTCCTTTATCCTCCAAGGCAGATATCAAAACCAAATTCTTCTTCAATCCAGGCACATATAATACATCATGGAGCAAAACAGATTCCCTAGAGTTCAAATGAAATTTGACGAAACCAAAGCCCTTTATGAGATGAGTGGTATTATCACCAAGAATAACGTTCAAATTTGTCTCCCTCTCTACCAAATTAGAGAGAACCTCCTTATATCCCGAAAAATGATGAGCAGCCCCACTATCAACCAACCAACTATCCCAAGAATCTAGTGGAGATGAGCTAGCTAATGCAGAAATAAGAATATATTTAGATTGATTAGCAATATTGCCTTCATACCTGGAGTTCCTTGACCTTTTTGGAGGACGATATTTATCATCACGGTCATCGAGGGAGCCTCTTCTTCTTTCATTCCTTCTCTTATCATCTCTTCTTTCATATGATTTGTTGTTGTTGAAGCCACGATTATTGTAATAGGACCTTGAAGAGTTCCTTCTTGGAGCATCTCTCTTTTTGGGACAATCTCAAGCATAGTGAGCCTTTTGATGACATTTGTAGCACTCAACATCTCTATTTCGTCTTCTTGAGTCCTTGGAATCTTGATTGGATTGAGGAGGATTTCTTGATTTGGATCGCTTTCCCTTCCCTTTCTTTGCATTCTTCTTCTTTCCTAGAGCAATGTAGGCAAAGAGCTCTCCTTCGTTTGATCCTTGAATTCTTCCTCTAGATATCATCCTTGATTCTTCTTGTGTGAGTTTTCCAACAAGCTCATCAAATGTCGAGATGTTTTTGTTGTTGTTTATAGTAGTAATGAAAGTTTCCCAAATGGAAGGGAGGCCTCTAAGAGTTACAATCACCAGTTCTTTGTCGGGTGTGATTTCCCCAACTCTTAGCAATTGATCTCTGATACGAGATATCCTCATAATGTATGATTGCACAGATTCTCCTTTGTTCATCTTCGTGTCTTTGAGTTGATCTTACAAAGAGATGATTTCATTCAAATTGTTGACTTCATACATGCCAGCAATCTTGTCATACATGTCCTCGGCCCTTCTCAAATTTCCAACATAAGCAAGTAGATTATCCAATGACAGTAGAGCAATAGTAGATAGAACAAATAAACAAATGCACATAGAAAGACAGCCAAGAGACAAGAGACACAATATTTGGTCAATGACCAAGGAAAACCCCCAGTAGAGAGAAAACCCTTGCAAATCTTCTTCTATTAGATTGTCTTCAAATGTTCAGTAGAGAGAGTACATTATCCAAGAGTCAAAGTCAAACTTTTGACTAGCCAATATCCAAAAACAATAACCAATATTCAAGAATGCCAACCAAAGATCAAAAATACCCTCCAATAGTCAAATCTGGAAAAAGTCAATTCTGGTCAAAGATGACAGTAGCAACAATAATCAATGGTCAACGGTCAACTACCCTCCAACTGAACTCGGTCAACAGTCAAAAACTGTGGCCTGATAAACAGGTCAAAGTGCCCTGAAAACAATCCCAAAATTCCTCCTCAAACTTAGTCAAAGTCAAGGTCAAAATCTGTTGCAAAACCCTAGTTGTAGGTCTAATGTCAACGCAGTTAAAGTCAATCGATTTCCTCGGTTTGTGTGCCAAATAAATCAGCCTGCCCAAACAAAATTCCTCCCAAAAAATCGAACTCAAAAACTACCCAGAAAGTCAATTCAATGCATGTCAACATTTGGACAAAGCGCAAGAAAATTATAGACTTCGTTCCCCTGAAATTTATCCTCCTTTCAACCCACACATGTGAAGAAAGACCCTGTAATTCTGAGTTGTACGAACCAATCAAAAGGAGAGAGATTGATGTGTGTTGAGTTGATGAGATGCCCAAATGAGGTGGGAGGTCTCTTGTATTTATATGCATCCATGAGGGTGAAAGGACATGACGTTTGTGGCTTCATGAGCCTACATGAAGTTGAAGCCGACCTTGACAATTGTACATGTGTGAAAATAAATTAAAATTCCAACTTCTGCTTGTCCAAAATGAGTTATCTTTAGGTCTTCGAGAGGAATTTAATGCAACAATTATCTCCATCAAATGAGTTGTCCAAAGTGGAATTTAACCCTAGTTGCATAATTTAACATCGGGAAGCAGGAGCATGCAACCAAAATCGAGGTTTCAAATGTAGTGCCACTCGTAAAGCTAATAGCCAATAAAGGAGATCCCACGGGACTAGGATTCAAGATTAACCCCCAGTTGAGGTAAGGGAACAAGAGTACAGTCAAAACTCTTCCTTCTTCCAAGTCACCTAGTAATCCATACCCAAGTGTGCCCAAGAAAACAAGCATAAACACCCAATTACATAATGAAAAATCATACCTTTGGGATTGGATGGCCCACCTTCAAACATACGATCATGACAGATGAGCAAGGGTACACAATGGTTGGCTCAAGTGGCAGAGAAAAGTAGCACATCAAAGTTATCAGGTGGCTAGCAAGGGGTTGTTAGTTGTCAGCTGAAGACAAATCTAGGAGAAAATTTCTCCTATGGCGTCACCCACTAGTGGTGGGTAACACACTCAACACATGTCTAGACTCAATCATAAACTTCACTGTAGTTTTTCTCAGGCAATCCCGGTCATTCCCTCTATAACGAAAGCAATTCTTTTTGCCACTGTTGCTCCCCTTAACACATGAGTCCTTCAAACTTATTAGCCTTCCTGCTTTCGGGGCCCTTCCGGCATGATTCCAAATACAATTTCTCCCTCTTAAACACAGATCATTCCAGGGAGAATCCTCTTGTCATGCACATTACTTTGTTCTTCCAATACTTCCAATTGCTACCATAGTTTTGGTAGCATTCACAATGTACGTGCAATCCTCACTCGGAGGCCAAGGAAGAACGATTACAACCCAGCAAAAGAGACAAAGACAAGAGGCTAACTAATAGTAAAACAACAACAATATTGATTAATGAAGAGAGATGTAAGGCACTTATCTTTTGAGGATTTAGGAGAATTTGTCAACTCCCTCTTGATCCTTGCTTTCTTGCGGAAATGAAATCCAATTGCAAACTCATCATCTTCGTCATCATCTTCACCATCATCAAGTTGCTTTCCTTTCATGAGCTAGGGTTTCTTCTTCCAGTGAAAGCTTTCTTAATCATATCCTTCGAGACTTACCCTAGGACTACTAGATCTTCAAAAAGGTCTCATAGCACAAATGTTATGACTCTTCTTCTCAACTCCCTCTGTTTTCAGGCATACATGATATTTCCATAGTAGTACATGGTATTAGAGTTTGCAACTTCAAAAGACTGCTTTTGCGCATATCTTACAGTATGATGCAACTCGGGTCCACACAAAGATTTCGAATCCAAACGATCTCTCTCAAATCTTCTAGGGTTTTACAAAACCCTAAGTTCATCAGTTTTTTCAAGAATGAGAGAGCCTTTTTATCATAGTTCCTTCAGCACATACATCACATATTTCATTAAGGATTTTGTTACCATATTTACACAAGACTTATGGCAACATTTTCAGATCATCCTTCCTTGCTGCAAACTTTAGGTCTTCAACCCAACAACAGCATCAACGACAAATATTTTGGCACAAAACCCTCTACCATACAGCTCCACTCTCACACCATTTTATAACTATGACTCAACTTTTTCACAATATCCATATACATTCAAACCTTAGCCATGTACATATGACAATATATGACGAAGTATTGTCTGTAACCAATACTATTAGCATGTAGAGTACCCTTCCACTGCCATAATTAACACCCACATTCTTCCTCTGTCCATCTCAGCATTATCTTCAATAATATACACTGTTAAACCTCAACCACATGTTTCTTTACCTTAGATGCAGTGCTCAGATTTTGATTGCATGGTTCATTACCAGATCACTCTTCAAAATGCCAAACATACTCAATTAGTGAATCTCAATTTGACAGGCAGACTTTCCTCAAACAACTTTTGTTTGATTTCCCGAGGCATCATGGTCATCACGACTAGAAGCATTTTCTAGAACACGATCAAATAAGTATTCTCGACCTTCCTCAACAATTTTGTCTTTGGCACAAGTGAAGGGACTTATTCAATATACATAATTGTCCTTAATGGATTTTCCAAGCATCCCTTCATAACTTCATACAATGCACATCTTTTGTGTCAACACAGTCCCTTGATCTGACTAGGAGCAGTTCACAATCCGATTTAATCTTTCATGATACATTTTTGCACAAATGAATTTTCATTCTTTGAGCCAACCTTACTTCATCAAACTAGAGATCAACAGCTTCAAAGAAAACTTTGACACAAGACTTTTCAACCGGGCCCATACTTGGTCCTCATTGACAGAAATGTTGACAAGTGATCATTGCAATATTCTTCATTTAGATACAGTCTTCAAGAATGTTGCCAAAAGAACTTTGATCTCAAAATCACTGTCAGTAAATTATGCGATGATACATACTTCATGCCCTAAGGATTCAAGGAAGCATCAAACCTTAGATTTTAGCAAACATTCTACAATTTTGTGGCCTCCTCATCATCCAAACATCCCAGCATGGAGTGTGCTTTGATTTACAATTAGAGATTTAAACAATATACATTGTCGTCCACAATCAAACCACCTTATGCAAGCAATCTTTAATAAACCTTATGCATAAGAGACAACTTGCTTGCTTTCTAAAATTCCTCGGCCTTTGATGTTCAATTTGAAGCCCTTTTCGGATTTTGTGGCCTAGTCCTGAGGCTCCTCGGCCTCCTCCAAACACTCCCTGAGGTCTCTTGGCCTCCTATTTTGCCTAAATCCTACCTCAGACATTTGTAGGCCCTTCTTTGCTCATGATTTGAGGCTTTTCGGCCTCTACTGCACTAACTAAGGTCTAGTTCGGACTCTTCTAGGCCTTTGGGTCCTAAACTTAGGGCTTTGGCCTTCTTCACAACAGACAAGTCTTTGTCCTTCTTGCAAATTGAGATATTGGACTAGGGCACTTTTTCCGTAGATTGATCTTCAATTTGTGTGAGAGAAGTTGACTTCTTCAAGGTTTCTCTTTTCAAACCATAGCTCTAATACCATGTTGACTTTACATCATTTCCTTAACTAATAATTACTTCCAATGATTTCTTCTTTAGATTAACTTGTGTCACATTCATCATTAAGCAATTATACAAGAAAATCTTCAACAATAAAACAAAACTGACAATAGAGACAGCGAAACAAAAGAGACACAAAAACTACCCTAGGAAAACCCTAAACCAAGGGGAAAACCCAGCAACCTTTTCTTAGAGAAATTTGCCCATTCAACAAGTAATACATCTGATCTTTCTAGTCAAATAAAGAACAAAATAATCAGAATCAAACTCAGGGCAAACATGGTCAACAAGCATATAAATAGTCTCAAAAACTCGATCAGCTTGAGCCTCAGAAATTTCAGCCTGCCTCAGATTTCGTCCTCTTTCCTTTCCTCAGACTTCGTCCTAATTTATCTCCCATGTGAGTATAGAAGTGATCCAAATTATACTTTTAGAGGAGGACGAGTGGCCTATATATAAACATCACAAGAGCCTGAATTGGTATGTCCCTTCACTGGGACCAACTTGACAAATGGACGAACCGACTTTACATTTTAGAGGCAAAATTCATGAATTTGAAATTCAAATTTTCTTCTTTTGAAGCCGACTTAGAGTGCACATATATATTTATTATTTCTTATATATTTGGACGGCTACAACTTGATTATGAAGACCAACCAAAGTTACAAAATTCCACCAACCTGTGGCCTTCTTTGTTATTGATGTCTAGGGATGACTTCGTTGCCCTTAAACAAATTTTTGGACCACATAATTCCTCTTCCTTGCTTGTTAGTCCAGACCCAAGCTACTCCAAAGAATAAGTTGTTCCAGAACAATAAAAAGGGTGACTAGGTAGGGTGGGATCACCTCCACTGCAACTAGTCAAGAAGAGAAAGGGGTCTTGAAACCATCAGAGCCTCAAGCTGAAAGAAATATAGAGACAAATTAATCCAATCCAATGATAATCAAAATGATTCTACTCTCTTGTATTTATAGATTTTCTTGTGGGGGTTTTCCCTCCTTAATTAATTAACAGGGGTTCATGGCAACCCCAACTTTTTGCTTTTTGCCCCGGTTGCCCCAAAACTTACCTCATGTTGCCCAAACATTGGGTAATTAGGGTTTTCCCCTTTATCAAAGACTATAGCCTACGGGGATTGATAGGCTACTTTGTCCCTTGGCTAATTAATCCATAAGGGACATTACAGTCCCCCATTCTCAACATTGCTTGTCCTCAAGAAATTGTATGTCTGAGTGTGTTGGAAATACTGAGAGGGGGGGTGAATCAGTGTTCCTTTTCAATTGTTATTTTTACCAGTTAAATCATTTATATTTAAAACACAAAATGAACAATAGGAATAAATGCTTTTACTAATATAATCTTTACAATAAATCAGGTACAATATATATAAGGCTCCAACCTATTGCCAAGCACCAACTTGGTCTTTTGTGAGGCTCCAACCTGTAGGGCACCAACCCTATCTTCTCAAGGCACCAACCTTGTGTTTAGGAGCACCAACTCCAATGACATCAATCCTTCGAATTTTGAGGCACCAACCTTGGATTTAGGAGCACCAACTCCAAGGACACCAATCCTTCCAACTCTGAGGCACCAACCCCAAAGGCTCCGACCCTATCTTGTCAAGAAATATTTGATTGTATTACACTGCTCTCAAAATCTTCTTCATTATGTTCTGTCAATCTACAGCTTCACTGCTACATCAATGACAACCTGTCTTCATATGAAGGAGTCTTCACAATTCTTCATATTGCCCAAACAGAGTCTGCAAAGTTACCTCATGATGATTTCAAATAGCCATCATGATCTACAAGAGTCTTCACACAACTTCAATGTGTCTACAATGAACTGCACTAAGCTCTGCACAAAAACAACTCTCTGTTTCAAGCCTCTGTTCTCACTGTCACAGTAAATGCTTCAGGAGTGACTTCTTTAGAGGAGTGACTGTCGCGGTTTCATATTGTGCGTTCAATTAAAAACAACCCTGTTCATACTCAGATAATCTTCTTAGATCTGCAGAGCGTCCTTTTGAACTGTTATCTAAATCACTGTCAAACACAGGTCCGAGCTTTTCAATAAATAACCCAGTCAACAGAATGTTCGACCTTCGACTTCCTTCTTCTTCTGCTGGACCTTTCAGCTTCCTTCTTCGCTCGCTCGACCTTCGGCTTCCACTTTCGTTCGCTCGACCTTTGGCTTCCTTTCTTATGCTAATTCACGTTCATGAGTTGTGAATTGTCCTTCTTCTCTGTGATAGATGCCCGAGATCAATGCTTGAGGTGAAGTTTTTAACTTGTATATATATGAGTCTCATCAATACCCAAAAGACACATTTATTGGAGGGAGGCCGACTTGTATATTAAAATATATCGAAGAGTCTTTCATCCACAGACTTAATTATTCATGGAAATCGCATCATAAGAGAGGTTATACCCATATTGGAGGTCCCACATGCCACGTCATTCCTTTAACCCCGCAATCGAACTTTCATGAAAATCGGAGGTTTTACAAGTGTGCACATGCTCTATCCTCCGATATCAACATCATCGATATTCACATATCAACATAGTTAAAACCATATAATGGGTGGTCCCACCTGCCACATCATCACCTTAATCACAATCGCAACTTCCAGAGGTCTTCTCATAACATAGTCGATCCCCTACGGCCGACGAAGCGAATGCAGTATACAATAAACTGTTTTTGATAAGCTCGTTGGGTACACAACTCTATCGCAATCGGCGGTCCGTTGTGTCCACACCCTTATCACAATCGGCGTTTTGACATTTCTTTGAAACGTGCGATTCAATGGACGCGATATCATATTGAGTCATATTATAGTGGTGCAGTCAGGTCCGCAATAATATCGCAATCGATGTTTTTTAACGTGACATCCTTTAAGACTTGCGGTACATAACTTCCGACGCAGCAGACGCGATATAACATAACAGTGTATTCTAATAGAGCGGTCGGGTCCGCATATATATCGCAATCGGCGATTTGAACAGAACATCCCTTTATGGCTTGCAATTATGCGACGAATGCGATATTGTATGGGGCTGTTACCATAACCTATTTCGTGTCCGTAGTACATATCGCATTGGGGGTTTTGGGTAGTGGCACATAATAGACCGCTGGTAAAGTCGCCCATATAAAGCCACCGATGTGTTTTATTACTCCCATGGTTTAATACTCCCTCCGCTTATTTCTTCGATATTACTGTTAACTCCTCTGTTAACACTGTTTATGCTCCTCCGCTGCATGTTCCTCTTTGTTTCTTAGTTCTTTCCTTTTCCGCTATGTGTTCCTCTTTGCTCCTTCCGATGAACTTCTTCCTCTTACTCTTTGGCTTTCTCTTTTGATGACTTCTAATATCTTTCCTCCTCGACTTTCCTTCTTGGGTCTACTGCTCCTGTTGCTTCGCGGATCTGCTCTACTTGGCTTCACATCATTATTTAGTATCCAGAATATTGCCATATTGACATCAATGACAATCTAGATCAACAAAGTGTTGCATAATTTTCTCCTCAACCTTCAAGAATGAAAAATTGCCTTCAATCCTGATAGCTGCCATTTTGAACATACCAACACTACGAGATGCCATTTCATCCATTAGAGGTTGCATTCTACTGCCTATGCCCATATTCTCATTAGTTACTCAAAGACGGTGACCTTCAGGAACTTCAAAAATATCATATGCTTCAAATTTTGCATTTCCATGAGGCACAATCTTCACAGGTTCCAATCTATGGACTTTATGCTGCCAATATACAATTGCTGAGCAATTCCAATCAACTCCTTTGTTTGAGATCTTAACAATTTGCAAGTTGTATCTTTCACATTGATGTCCATACTAAAAAGTTGCTTCTTCCTGTTTTGTAGCATTCATAGAACCCATTATGTTTTCAGCTAAAACAGTTAGACTTCCATCTTGCTCCACATTCTTCCAAGAAAATCCTACAATTTCTAGTTGTAGCTCAGAGCTTTTTGGAATAGAACCTCCATGAAACTTCTACCTAACCATCTCCCAAAGTGGTCTAAGAGCTAGATGAAGAAAAACAAGAAAAGGTGGTCCAAAATATAGATAGCAGTTATTATCTTCAACCTCATGCATTTGGACAGTACAAGATATGAGGAGATCATATGTATTCCTTATAACATCAAGAAGTGATCCATCTGGAGTCTGATGCAAAGACCTTTTTGCAGATGAGGTTACTTTGTGCCTTTCATTGTACACAATAAAGGTACCCAAGTTTTCTTGAACATTGGAATAACACTTATGAGGGAAACTTGTCAATAGTGAATCAACCATATTTTGCATCATACACTCAAGTCTGCTAGCATATAAATTATGCTTCACACCAAGATAGTCCTCATAGATAATAGGCTTCCTCAAGTTCAAAATCATGCCTGGTAAAGATGCCACAGTCTTGCTTGATCCAATCCGTTCATGTTAATTTTAGATAACAATGGTATGTTCTATGCTTTAGTACAATTTACCTCAATGTTCCTTATCAGCCCAATGACAATTTTCAATTATATCCAGTGGAAATCACATTAACTTAAACACGTTGACAGTAAATGCAGATAGAACATAAAAAACATGTGCAAAAGACAAGCCAAGACAAGAGGACACAAGATGTGGTTGATGCGAAAGAAAAACCCCAATGTGGGGAAACCCTTTGATCAAATCTTCTTATTATTCTTCAATAGCTCAGCAAAGAGAGAGAGTACAAATATCAAATTAACTTTCCCAAAACAATGCTGACAAATCAGTAGTCAATTGCAATTTGCAGCCCTAACCAAAAAGACAACGGTGGTCAAAGCAGCGTCAAAACATCCTCCAAGCAACTTGGTCAATAGTAGATAAATTCGGCCTTCCAAGAGGGTCAAATTCAACCCAAAACAGATCAATCAAACCCGTCAAAGGAGAGAGAAAACCTTGCTATAAATTCTACAGTGAAATCTGAAGTAAACGTTGAAGTCAACTTGGTCAACCTGTCCCAATCACCTCAAAAACTATGCCAATCAATGCGGCCTCCAAAAATCAAAATTTTGCCCACAAGAATGAAGTCAACGCTGGTCAAAATCACCCAAGTCAATGTTGGTCAACGCTGTCTTGTTTCCTGAAATTTTTGGCCACCAAAACAGTCCAGAAATTCGTCCTCCTTTCAGACGTACGAAGTAGAGAACGCTGCCTCCAAGCTATACGAACCAATCAAGAGAGGAGAGAGAGAGATGTGTGATCAGATGAGTGATGTCTAAATGAGGAGAGAGGCCACTCCTATTTATACACTTCGTTGAGGGTGAGGAGATACATCTGTTAGGCTTATGAGCCTACATTTGACTGAGGCTAACCTTGACAATTTGTGCATGAGAGAGAATAAATTCAAAATTCCATTTCTGCTTGTCATAATGAGATGATCTTTATATCAAAATTGGACCTCCTAAAAAGAGGAATCCAATGTAATAATCATCTCCATCATATGAGTTGCCCTAAGGTGGAATTTGGCCCTAGTTGCCAATTTTAACACTCCCTATCAACTAGGGAGAATTCCACTTGCCAATCCATCTGTCATCATCATGCCAACCTGTCATCTTGTACCATCCCTGTCATCACTGCCTTGCTCTGCTCTGCTCTGCTTTGTTGAACCATTGAGTAATAATGAAGAAGTGATTGAGAGTGAGTCATAAGATCATACCACTCTCCACTAACAAAAGTCAATCCTTGATCCCAGAGCAAGTTGTTGAACACCATGCATCCTAATCATTGGAATTACAGCAGTACATGATGCGTCCATCGGTAGTGCTATGGTCCCTAACCATCTTTTCCCAACTCATTGGCCATATGAGCGGTACTTCCCATGAGTCCTGGACTCCATGGGTAGGATGTGTGTTGGGGCATCAGTAAGAGAAGGTGAACCACTCATCTTGCTCAAATGCCATAGGAGAAGGTGAACCACTCATCCTATGCATATGTCAATAGTAGGGAAAGGTGAACCACTCACCCTACATACATGTGTCCGGTAGGGGAAGGTGAACCACTCACCCTGTATCTAGTGCACCACTAGGGGAAGGTGAACCACTCAGCCTATGGTCGTTCATAGCTCCAAGAAGTACCCCAAGCCCCTAGAAGCTCCCAGATCTTTGTGTCCAACTCATATGGGACCCTCATAGGAGGTTCGTTCCACGACTCCAAGTCTCTCTCGGAAGGTTAAGAATTTGATCTTCCCTAAAGGCTTCATGAGAATGTTTGCAACCTGCTCATCCATCCTGATGTGTTGCAACCTTATTGCTCCACGTTGTACCATATCCCAGATAAAGAGGTAACTAACATCAATGTGCTTGGAGCGATCGTGGAACAAAGGATTCTCTGATAGGCAAATCCCGCTCTGGTTGTCGCAGAAGATCACGGTGGTATCCAACACATGCTCAAATAACTCACTGAAGAGCTTCCTCGACCAAACAGCTTCACAACAGGCCATATGTGCAGCAATATATTCGGCCTTGGTGGTGCTTAGTGCAACCAATTTTTGCTTCCTGCTCATCCAAGGTATGGAAGTAGACCCCAAAGAGAAGTAGCACCCAAACGTGCTCTTACAATCCACCACACTGCCAGCCCAATCAACATCTGAATATCCATGTAGCCTCAAGTTCCCGCAGTGTATCTCAGTCCATAATGGATTGTGCCCCAGAGATATCTCAAGAGATTCTTAGCAGCAATCCAATGAATGTGATGAGGCTCGACCATAAATTGACTCAACGTGTTCACAACGAAGCATATGTCAAGACGGGAGTTGACCAAGAACATCAGGCCCCCCACAAGTTGGTGATACTCGGAAGGGTTCGCTAATCCGGGCCTAGCAGCACTTCCACATAACTTCTTAAAGTTGAGTTCCATCGGAGTAGTCGCGGACTTGCAGTCCACCATTCCACATCTCTCAAGTAGCTTCACAATGTATTTTCCTTGAGAAAGGAAAATCTCACCTGGATTTTGCCAGACCTCCAACCCTAGGAAGTAGTGCATCAGTCCTAGGTCCTTCATCTCAAATTTGGAAGCCAACTCCCTCTTGCATTGATGAATGAGAGGGTCATCACCTGTCAGAAAGAGATCATCCACATAAAGGACCAGAATGAGAGGCTTGTCCTTTTCAACCTTGAAGTATAGGTTCAGGTCAGCATCGCTCCTTGTAAAATCCAGCTTCATAAGATAGCTATCAATCCTCTCATACCAAGCCCTAGGGGCTTGCTTCTACCCATATAGGGCTTTCTTCACCCTGCATACATGTGTCTCACAATCTTGACATCCATCTGGTGTAGGCCCCATCCTTGAGAAGCAGCAAAGGCTATGATCGAACAGATGGTGGTATATCGGGCAACTGGTGCAAATATCTCATCATAGTCTACTCCTTCCTTTTGAGAGAAGCCTCGAGCAACAAATCTGGCCTTGAACTTCTCAGCACTCCCATCAACTCCATGTTTGATCTTGTAGAGCCATTTTGAAGTGACCACTAACTTATCCTTGGGTTTAGGAACCACATCCCAGATCATCATTCTTCATGATTGACTCATACTCCTCGTTCATCGCATCCTTCCAAACTTGGTGTTTTACAGCTTCTTCGAATGTGCAAGGCTCAAATTGTACAATGGTACTCATGGCAACTAAGTACCCTTGGTACTTGTTACCCACCACTTTGTGGATGATATCCCTAGGAGAAATTTTTTCTCCATAATGAGCCTCAGCCGATAGCCAGCAGCCCCTTGATGCCTCATACTAGCTCGTTGTACCATTTCTCTGCCACCTGAGCCAGCCACGTGGTCCCTTGCCCATATGTATTGATCGTATGTTTGAAGGTGGACCTCCTGAATCTAAAGGTATGTCTTGTCATTTGGTAATTGAGTGCTGGGTTTACTTATCATGGATACTTCTAGGTATGGCTTGATGGAGGGACTTGGCAGAAAGAGTGGGCTTAGTTTGTACTCTTGTCTCCTTGATCTCTTTTAGTTGTTACCCTTGGATCTTAGTCCCGTGGGATCTCCTTTATTGGCCATTTGGTTCTAGGGTGGTACTACTTGGGAAGCCCCGATTTTGGGTACGTGGTCCCACTCCTTATCTGCACATTTCACTCCCTTTCCACTCACTATACCCCCATTCATCTTTTCTCCCACCTGGGCCCACATTCCCATTATGGGTCAACATAGTGCTAGCCTCCCTATCCCCTTACCCCCACCTTGGATCAGGCCTAGAATGATGCGCTGGAGATTGAAGCAATTAAAAGAAAAGTGAAAAGCATAAATGACCACATTTAACAAGAAATTGTACCACAAAATGCAAAAGATGGCTGGGACAAAATAATTAGCACGTGGGAAAAAGCTGACACATGAGCTCTACCCCATCCATGGCCATCACCCTGGTTCCATAGGCCCTAGATGAGCCTCCTCTATCATTCAGGAACCCATGATTGTCCCAACCCCTGGAGGGCAATGAACCGCCCTACCTCAAAAGGGGTAATCACTGCTATATTATACACATCATGCTCTTGTCCTTTGAGCCCTAAGCAGTTAATTAAAGAAAATTCATAAAAGGCAAAAGGCATATAAAGAAGGGTGGAAAATCAAGGTCGGGGCACCTCATGTACCACGACTACTCCCTCCTATACATTATATACCCAAGTGTGGAATTCCCCTTATCTAGCTACCATGTGCCCCATTATGTGGCCCACGGCTGCCCCCCTCATTCCCTATTCCATCTCACCTATTTGTCACTTGCCACCCCCATTAGAAGGACATACCTTGGACATACTATTCCCTCTAAGGGCTAAAACCATCTAATGAGGTACTTGGCTAACCCCTTTGGAGTTTGGAGGCACTAGCACATGCCAAATCCCACTACGAAAGGGCATGCCATTATGAAGTGCCCACTTTGTTATCCATGGTTTGTAAGCTCCTTTACCCAATTATTCTAATGACTAATTGTACTGGAAGCCTAGGGGATGCATTGGATCTTATGCAGGATTGCAAGTGGTTTCCATTTGGGTTTGGCTTCCCTATATGGGATCCTGAACCCCAAAGGTCCACATTGGCACATGTAGGGTGTGCATAGAGAGCCATGGGTCTCCACAGCAGCAGACAGCACTCCACAGATCTTCATAGATGTTCAAAGACTACTAGCGATCCACTTTTGGGATAATGGTGACATGATCGGTACACTATGCCCAACAGGCCCCAACAGGAGCCCCAAGCTCTTGGCAGGTGTCCTAGCACTTGTACGATGTTATGGAAGCATTCATTCCACCACTTGGGTCCTTGTAGAGGATCTACAAGCATTTCCGATTCATATGGAGACCCATGGGGTCATTTATGTGCCTTCAGATTCACTAGGAGCACCACAGCTCTACTACTTGGAGAACAAGGGGCCACCCCCTTATCCATCATATTCCGAGAAATTTATTCCTCAATATGGCACTTCTGGATATTATTATGCCTTTGGAAGGCCCTACGACATGTACATATTATTATTTGGCCCCTTGTGAGCTAGTTTGGTGGACTTGTCACCAATAGGAGTTTTATTTGCACATTATTTTATCATTAGGGGCTAATGTAGGCCCATAGGCTAATTTGAACTCCTTAGGAGGCTATATATTGATGTTAGATGCATTCATTTGGATCATCACTTGACTTGAGATCTCTCTGCTCATAGAGAATTTTCACACTTTTTTCCTTGGTGGATATTTTTGGAGATGGATGAATTTTGATGTATGGATTTGGGCTATTTCTCTTGTCTTGGAACTTTACGGAGCAAACGAAATGTTGGCTAGATATACTATATAACGTTGTAAGTAAATTTTGATGCTATTATTCTTGTTGCTGCACACTGCTAAAATTAGGGCTAGTTGTTGCATTATCAAAGTGTGGAATTGAGCATGTTTTAGCTAATTTAATGTATGGGCCAATGTTATATGAATGAAATGTCCTAGAGATTTATTTATCTCGAGAAGCTTGCATCATTTGCTTTGAAGTATAAATGCTTGAAGGTCACTTTTCTTGTCTTTCTCTCAACATTGGATGAAGCTGACTTTCTAAGCCTCCTTGATCAAGAAACCAAGTTCTTGCTCATTATCATCCTTGACTCCATATCCCCAAGTGAATTAGGCATTGGTCCCTTAAAGGGGTGATCGTTTTAACCTTCTTTTTACTATTTTTCCCTTTTTCCTCAAGTCTAGCCCCATTAGGTCACCTAGGGCATCAATTTCCCGAGAATTGACCCAAGGAAAAACTTTGATCTCCTAGAGGCTACTGTGTTGGTGCCAGGTGGGCCCCTCCCTCTCCTCCAAATTTGAGGCAATTCTAACAATGGAATCTCCAGGAATCCCAAGCCTTATCTCTAGGACCGAACTTTGCCTAAGCCTCCCCAAGGCTAGACCTCAATAGGATCAGTTCAACCTTTTGAAGTAAATATTCTTGCTTGGTCCTTTCCCCTCACCTTGTCCAGGATAGGAACATCATTGGCTACTACATTCCATCCATGAACCTGGGCTGGGACCACTTGGGCCCGTGTGGTCCCACTTCTCAATAAAGACTATTTGCCAAGAACCATTTGGGAATCCAAGTTTCCAAGGATTATAGTGATTGAGAAACTCCTTTATAAGCCTATACTTTCTCCCTCAACCCTCCAATCCTCAACCCTTACCCTTGATGGACCAAGTCCCTTGCTTAAAGAGCAAGCAAGTTCCATTCCTCATTCCATCCTTGGGAAAGGGTTTTTAGGGTCGCTCCTCACATCTCCATTAACATCTACTTTAAAAAGTGATCCCTACACTACCGGGACTCCTCCCATCGATGAAAGTCCATAAAGAGCAGGGAGACTTAGTTGTGGTGACAGTGGACTAAGCCTCCACCATTGCCCTTGACCTAGCAGTTGCCCTCTTCGGAACCCCTTTAGATCCCCTATTGGTTTGAGTGGTAACAGTACCTATTCGGCTTCTTGCTTTCAGGAAATTGCCCCCTCGGTGCAATATGGTTCTCAACGTCTTCAAGAGTATCTTTGAGCCACAAAGGCCTTTTTCTTGAAATGGTGGGCCCACTAGAACGTGGATCAATGGGATCCATTAGACCTTCAGCATCGGGCATCGGTTCATCAGATGAAGGTTCATCCTGCTTTTCTACATTAAGATCATCATTGTCCTTCCTTGGGATAGGAAGTTCTCGGATTTTCCTAAGAGCGGAATCTTTATCGAAAGTGACATCATGAGCTAATTCCACTTCCCTTTGACCATGCACATAGATTCTATATGCCTTCGAAGTTTCACTGTAGCCCACAAACATTCATTTCTTCCTAGATGCATCTAGTTTGTTTCTTTTCTCTTTCGGAACATGAAAATATACGGGACAACCAAAAATTCTAAAATGAGAAACATCAAGTTTCTTACCAGTGAAAACTTCTTTGGGTATCTTGAAGTCCAAAGCTTGATGTGGGCATCTGTTTTGAACATACACAGCGGTGTTGGCGGCTTCTACCCATAAGAACTTCGAAAGACCTTGATCATGAAGCATGGCTCGGGTGGCTTCTATGATAGTACAATTCTTCCTTTTGGCAACACCATTTTGTTCAGGAGTATATGCAGTAGTGGTCTCCCTCTTAATGACGACTTCTCTACAATAGTCTTTGAATTCATTTGACTCATATTTGGTCCCATTATCGGTCCTCAATATTTTGATCTTCTTCCCTGTTTGATTCTCGACAAAGGCTTTGAAAGAGCGGAACCATTTGAACACTTCATCCTTCTTTAAGAAATAGATCCATGTTTTGCGAGAGAATTCATCCACAAAAATAACATAGTACAAATATCCACTCAATGATGTCACAGGCAACATACCTGATAGATCAGAATGGACCAATTCAAAAATATCGGTGGTTTGAGTTTCACTTGAGGGGAATGGTCCCCTTGTATGTTTTCCAGATTCACATCCCTAACAAACACCTTCATTATTTAAGTTGAATTCGGGCATACCTGTGACCATCTTCCTTACATCAGGTAAGGCTTTGAAATGAAGGTGAGCAAATCTTCGGTGCCATAATTCGGATTGAAGAGAAGTATCACAAGTCATTGCTCCCAACAGACTTCCTCCAACCTGATAGAGACCTTCAACCCTAAATCCAAGAGTGAATGCATCTCTTCGGTTCCTTTGCCAAACACGAACCTTCCCATCAATGAATGTCACCTTGAAACCTTTATCTTCCATCGCAGAAATAGAGACCAAGTTCTTTTTTAGATCAGGTACATACAACACTTCTTGTAAGTGGAGAATTTGACCTTGATTTAAGTGAAGAGTAGCAATCCCAATTCCTTTCACCGGATAGTTGGCATTATCCCCAAGTATAATCTCCATATTTGTCTTCTTTTCAATCAAGTTAGAGAGAGCTTCTTTATACCCAATGAAGTGCCTTGAGGCACCAATATTAATCAACCAATGATCCAATGTATCCAGAGGAGAGGCAGTGGTGAGGACAAAAATAAGATAAAATTATTTTTCCTTTACAACATTAAATTCTTCATACCTGGAGTTTCTCGACTTCTTGGGAGGACGACCATTTCCATTTCGAGCAGCGGGAGCATTCCTCTTTCCTTTGTTATTGAACCTGTTGTTCCTTTGATTGTTGTTACCCTTGAAGTTGTTGTTATTGTTGTCATCATCTCTTGAAGTATCCTTCTTGTGAGGACACTCTCTAGCGAAGTGACCAAACCTGTTACAATTGAAGCATCTTCCTTTTCTTCCTTCTTTGAATCCTAGCTTGAACCCTTGTCCTTGATTCCTTGGACCAGCATTGCTCCTCCTTTTAGAATGAGCGGTGCAGACGGTAGGATTGTTTCCATTTGACGGCTTGTCTCTTTCCATCATCCTTATTTCTTCTTGAGTGCATCTAGCCAATAATTCATCAAATCCCGAAATCCTGTCATTGTTGAGGATGGTAGTGTTGAATACATCCCATTCTCTTGTAAGGCCTCCAAGTGCAATAAGAGTGAACTCCCTATCAACAATGACTTCTCCAATAGATAGAAGATCATTCTTGATCTCAGTAATCCTCATGAAGAAGGATTGTATGGATTCTCCTCTATCCATCTTGATGTCTTTCAACTTGTTCTTGAGAAAGAGAACTTGATTTGCATTATTTACTTTGAACATCCCAACCAACTTGTCATACATCTCCTTAGATGTTTCCAAATCAGAAATATAGGCAACCAAAGGTTTGTGAATAGAATCAACAATAATTTTCTTAGCTTTAACCTCTGTAAAAATTTCTCATTTCCCACCCCCGTTTTCAGTTTCACCTTATTTCTCCAAAATAATTAAATGCCCTTTCCCATATCCATACATTTAACAGCTGAAAAATAAATTTTGCTGAAAATACAAATTCTGAAAATTTTACAAAATGCTGAAAAATGCATAAATATAAAAATCAGCACATATAAACAGTCATTCAATACATTTAAACACAGTGATTTTTGGTCAAGGTGACCCTGGAAAAACCCCCTACAACTCTTGGGGAAAACCAGTTCGAGAGCTCCTTATTTCTGAAAAATGCTTTTTACAGTGAGAAATATTCAGCAAAAAGCAAGCAAATTTTACAACTTATCTCGTTTTCCGTACCTCACAGCCAACTGGAAAACTTGCCAACAGCAAAACATAATAGCAATAAATGTTGTACGGCCTCCTAGAAAAGCGTGCAAGCTTCCATTAAATACGTTGTACGGATTTCCTTGATTTGTGTGCAGAAAAAACCAGCTATCCAGTTGTACGGATTTGTCTCGATTTGCATGCAAAGGTACAGCCACTTGCTGTACGGATTTCTACTCCTCGATTTCTGTGCACTTGCTGTACGGATTTCTAGAAAATCGTGCCCACTATCTGCCTTTCATTGTGTGCTAACTCCGCTGTACGGATTTGCTAAAATGCTGCCTTAGAATGTGTGCCAAGCTGCTGCCTCCTTCTCCTCCCTATCCAGAAATTTCCCTTGCTCTCTTGCTCTCTTTCTCTCAATCTGCTCATGAAAGAATGAATGACCTTTTCCTCCTTTTTCTCCCTTAATCTAACCCTAAGTGACTTTTGGGTAATCCCTAAATCCAATGGCTGAAATAGATTGAGATCTAGGGCCGAGATTAAATGCTCATTTAAATCTCACTTTCTATTTTTTAATTCACCCCACTTTAATAAAGACCCACTTAGTCATTTATTTCCAAAGTCACTTTTCCTTTCTAATTTTACATTGACTTTATTAAAGTCACTTTAAAATTAGACTTTAATAAATTTATCACTTAAAGTCACTTTTAAATTAGATTTGACTTTATAAAAATTATAAAGTCACTTTAAGAGAAAAATTAAATTCTTTTGGACACTTTTCCCTAGGCCAAAGATCAAAGCCTTAGGGAACCACCTGTCCTCCGATACCAAATTTCAACACTCCCTCTTACCAAGGAAGGTGTTCCTCACCACACCCATCTTGTCTCTGAAGTAGTCATGCTTGCCCCGTGGTAAGGCTTTGGTAAGAATATCTGCAACCTGCTCATCAGTGGGAATATACTCAAGCTTCACAACGCCTTTCTGAACACAGTCTCTGATGAAATGATATTTGATCCCAATATGCTTTGACCTGTCATGAAATACTGGATTCTCCGTGAGTTTAATGCAACTCTGATTATCACAGTAAATCACTGAAGGTCTCAACGGCTGACCAAATAAGCCAAACAACATCTTGCGAAGCCAGATGGCCTCACAACTAGCTAGACTGGCTGCCATATACTCTGCTTCTGCTGAACTCAATGCTACTGACTGCTGCTTCCGGCTGAACCATGACACTACTGCCGAACCCGACCCAAAACAGCACCCTGAAGTACTCTTCCTATCAGAAGCACAACCTGCCCAGTCAGAATCAGTATAACCTGCCAATCTCACTCCATCCCCCCGCCTGTAGTCCAAACCATAATCCACTGTCCCCTGCAAGTACTGCAAAATGTGTTTTGTAGCCACTCAGTGAACCTTCCTAGGCTCACACAAAAACTGACTCATCGTGTTGACTGCAAAACAAATATCTGGTCTCGTGTTGACCAAATACATCAAGGAACCAATCAGCTGCCTGTACAATGTGGGATCCACCAACTCGGAATCCGAAGCATGAAGCTTCTTCCAGTTGGTGATCATCGGTGTCGACATGGGTTTACAATCCTCCATGTGGAATCTGCCAAGGATGTCCACAATATATTTCCCCTGCCCCAGGAAGAAATGCCCCTCCTCCTGCCACACCTCCAAACCCAAAAAGTAATGCATCAAGCCGATGTCCTTCATCTCAAACTCCGCCGCAAGATCTCTTTTGCAGTGCTCTATGAGTCTCTCTGCACCTATAATGACCAAGTCATCCACATACAGCACCAGAATGAGAGGCTCCTCACCTATCACAATAAAGTAAAGGTTCGGATCTGCCTCACTCTTTGTGAAACCCATCCCCTGCAAGTATGTATCTATCCTGGAGTACCAAGCTCTGGGAGCTTGCTTCAGGCCATAAAGGGCCTTCTTCAGTCTGCACACATGGGACTCCTTCCCATGCACCTCAAAGCCCTATGGCTGCTCAATGTACACCTCCTCCTGTATGAAGCCATTGAGAAATGCAGTCTTCACATCCATCTGGTGGATCTTCCAACCCATCTTTGCTGCTATCGATATAATGGAGCGGATCGAAGTATATCGAGCCACGGGAGCGAAGGTCTCCTCATAATCAACTCCCTCTACCTGGGAGAACCCTCTAGCCACAAAACTCGCTTTGAATTTCTCAATGCTATCATCTGCAGCATGCTTTACCTTGTAAAGCCATCTAGAAGTAACCATGGATTTGCCCTCAGGCCTCGGCACCACCTCCCAAACATCATTCTTCATGATAGAAGAATACTCCTCCTGCATGGCCTCTCTCCAGACCTGCTAGCTAGCTGCCTCCTCATAGCTAGAAGGCTCAGAGTCAAGGATGCTGGTAACCATTGCCATATAGCTACAAAACCTCTCAGGTGGTCTACTCTCTCTGATTGGCCTCTTAGGCTCAGCAACAGATGTGGCATCTCTCAAGGTGTCCTGAAGCCACTTGGGCTTCCTCTTCCTTGAGCGCACTTCTCCCATAGGAGAATGAAACTCCTCCTCCTTATCATCATCAGGACCCTGAACTCCTGACTGTCTATCTGCTATCCTCCTGCCTGCACCTGAACCTGTAGAAGCTGAGGTACCGTGTGAACTGTCCATCAGTGGACTCCCTAGTGAACTGCTCTATGAACTGCTCTGCATGCTGCCCGGAGCACCACCCCTCTTGCTCGGCGAGCCACTGCTCACTGACGGACCTGACATCCTCATAGATGTACCTCCGGATCCTCCTGATCCCTGCCCACTGAATCCCTGCGACTGACTCAACTACTGCTGAGGGTCTGGCTGATCCAGATACTCTAACTCCCGTGACCTCCTAAAGGCCATATCCTCCTCGAACTTCACATCCCGCCTGACAACTTTCCTCTGTGCAGGAATGTAAATCCGAAAAGCCTTTGAGGTCTCACTGTAGCCCACAAAGATACCCTTCTCTACAGTGGGCTCTAGTTTGGTCCTCTTCTCCTTGGGTATGTAGGAGCATGTAATGCACCCAAAGATACGAAGATGACCAATATCAGGTTTCTTCCCAGAAAAAGCCTCCCCCGGAGTCATGTTCCCCAAGGCACGATGCGGACTCCTGTTCTGCAAATAAACAGTTGTGTTGCAGGCCTCTGCCCACAAGAACAATGGCAACCCCTGATCATGTAACATGGCTTTGGCAGCCCCTACGATGGATCTGTTCTTCCTCTCCGCAACCCTGTTCTGCTGGGGGTTGTAAGGAACAGTGAACTCCCTCCTAATGCCTGCCTCCGCACAATAGTCAACAAACTCTCCAAGGGTGTACTCTCCCCCATTCTCCGACCTCAAGGACTTGATCTTCCGACCTGTCTGTGTCTCCACAAGAGCTCTAAACTCCTGAAACCGCTTGAAGCCCTCACTCTTGGTCTTCAAGAAATAAATCCAGGTCCTCCTGGAGTGATCATCAATGAATAAAACATAGTACTCATATCCACTCAAGGAAACATGAGACATCCGACTGCTCACATCAGAATGAATCAAATCAAGTATCCCACTCGCTCTGTTGTCACTGTTGGGAAAAGGGGATTTGGCAAACTTGCCCATCGCACATCCTCTGCAAGTATCAAAGTGATCAGTACTAAAATCTGGCACACCTATAGTGATCTCCCGCAATGTCCTCAAGGCTCCATGATACATATGCCCCATCCTGCGGTGCCAAATCTCACACAGCTCAGAACTGCTAGCTCTGCTGTCGGTACTACTGCTCAATGCCAAAAGGGGTTGGAATGCAAACTTGTACACCTTTGCCTTTGCATGGCGTACACCTATCACTCTAGCTGAATCAGCTGGAGTGCCCTTAGGATACATCAACACCTGTCCTCCCGTGAACAGTACCTCATATCCTCTGTCCTCCAAAGCTGAGACGGATATGAGGTTCTTCCTCATTCCTGGCACATAAAGAACATCTGACACCTTCAAGGGAGGTTTGGACTCCCTCTGAAATGTCAGTGTCCCCACCCCGACTGCTCTAACAACTCTGTCATCAGCGAGTACTACCTCTATATCAGTGCCACTCTCTGAAAGCTCTGAGAAGTACTCACGGACTCCTGTCATGTGACGTGAAGCCCCACTGTCCACATACCAGATACCTGAAGATGCTCCGCTAATCAAGGGAAAAGCATGCTCCCTTTGAACCTGTGTGGCAGGTGATCCTGCACTAGAGGACTTACACGCAGTGAACGCAAACTCCCGGTCAAAACGGTCTGCAAAGTCCTCAACCTCTGCTGAAGCTGCCATGCTCTGGTTCTTCCCCTTCTTCTTCTTCTTCTCCGAACACACAACTGCATAGTGTCCCATCTTTTGACAATTCCAACACTTCACCTTGGAATAGTCCTTCTGTGTGTTATCCTGTTTACCTTTACCTTTGCCTTTGCTCCCATCATTACTTGTGGAAGCCTGCTTCTTCTCTTTGCCTTTCTTGCCTCCTGCCAACAGTGCTAAATCCTCATCCTGCTCAACTGGCTTGGCTGCCCCAAGATGACCTTTCCTGATTTCTGTCTGAATGCAATCATCTCAAAACCTCTACCATGTGGGAAGGGTCTCACGCGCACAAACCCCATCAGCAAAGTTCATCCATGAACGGGGGAGGCCATTCACTGCAATCCGCACCAACTCAGTGGGTGGAATGACCTCTCCAACTGCTGCCAACTCATCTCTCACATTAGTAATCTTGGTGAGATATCCAGCTGCACTATCATTACCCATCTTAATAGTCTTCAGTTTCTCCTTCAGGACCATTTTCCGGTTCTCATTGGTACTCTGGTAGAGATTGGACAATGCTGTCCACATCTCATGGGCATTTCTCTTTCCTCTCACATGAGGAATGCAATGGTCTTTGACTCCGTCTAAAATCAGTCTCTTACCCTTGTTGTTATTTTTATTATACTCAGCCAACTGAGTGGCATCAGTAGACACAACAACAAGGTCCTGTGTGGTATGCACCATGATGTCCCAGACTTCTGCCTCCTCAAAGATACTCTGCATTCTCTCCTTCCAAACGCTGTAATTGCTATGCCCATCCAACCTATCCTTCTGCCTCCTCAAAGATACTCTGCATTCTCTCCTTCCAAACGCTGTAATTGCTATGCCCATCCAACCTATCCTCCACCCTCAATCCCAATGACATCCTGCTGTCCTAAAACTGAAAAATAGCACTGTTGTAGTAAAGATAACATTGTTGTTTGTGAAAAATCAGTTTGCTGGAATTTTCTGAGTGAAAAATCAGCAGGTTGTAATTTTCCTCTTTCTGTTCCAAACTGCACTTCAGCACTTAAGCTCTGATACCATGTAAAAATTTCTCATTTCCCACCCCGGTTTTCAGTTTCACCTTATTTCTCCAAAATAATTAAATGCCATTTCCCATATCCATACATTTAACCACTGAAAAATAAATTTTGCTGAAAACACAAATTCTGGAAATTTTACAGAATGCTGGAAAATGCAGAAATATAAAAATCAGCACATATAAAGTTTAAACAGCCATTCAACACATTTAAACACAGTGATTTTTTGTCAAGGTGACCCTGGAAAAACCCCCTACAACTCTTGGGGAAACCAGTTCAAGAGCTCCTCCTTATTTCTGAAAAATGCTTTTTACAGTGAGAAATATTCAGCAAAAAAACCAGCGAGCAAATTTTACAACTTATCTCGTTTTCCGTACCTCACAGCCAACTGGAAAACTTGCCAACAGCAAAACAGAACAGTAATAAATGTTGTACGGCCTCCTAGAAAAGCGTGCAAGCTGCCATTAAATGCGTTGTACGGATTTCCTCAATTTGCGTGCAAAAAAACCAACAATCCAACTGTATAGATTTGCCTCGATTTGCATGCCAAGGTACAGCCACTTGCTGTACGGATTTCTGCTCCTCGATTTTTGTGCACTTGCTGTACGGATTTCTAGAAAATCGTGCCCACTATCTGCCTTTCACTGTGTGCTATCTCAGTTGTACGGATTTGCTAAAATGTTGCCTTGGAATGTGTGCCAAGCTGCTGCCTCCTTCTCCTCCCTATCCAGAAATTTCCCATGCTCTCTTGCTCTCTTTCTCTCAATCTGCTCATGAAAGAATGAATGACCTTTTCCTCCTTTTCCTCCCTTAATCTAATCCTAAGTGACTTTTGGGTAATCCCTAAATCCAATGGCTGAAATAGATTGAGATCTAGGGCTGAGATTAAATGCTCATTTAAATCTCACTTTCTATTTTTTATTTCACCCCACTTTAATAAAGACCCACTTAGTCATTTATTTCCAAAGTCACTTTTCCTTTCTAATTTTACATTGACTTTATTAAAGTCACTTTAAAATTAGACTTTAGTAACTTTATCACTTAAAGTCACTTTTAAATTAGATTTGACTTTATAAAAATTATAAAGTCACTTTAGGAGAAAAATTAAATTCTTTTGGACATTTTTCCCTAGGCCAAAGATCAAAGCCTTAGGGAACCACCTATCCTCTGGTACCAAATTTCAACAACCTCACCTTTCTTGTCTTTTGTTTGTGCAGTTGCAGATGCATTTGAAGGAGACTCCACTATTCTTCCTTTGACATAGTCCATGGCATCATTTTCTTCCAATGTCAAATCTAGAGTCATCTTCCATGCATGATAGTCAGATTTGTCCTTAGTCCTCAGATTTGAAGAAAGATGTAGTCGTCATTGGGACTAGTTCCAAGTCCTTGTCCAACAGCGTCCCTTAGTGATTGCTTTTCCTCACTCTTGCGTGGTCTTTGTCTTCACCTGAGCTCTGATTCCATGTTAATTTTAAATAACAATGATATGTTCTATGCTTTAGCACAATTTACTTCGATGTTTCTTATCAACCCAATGACAATTTTCAATTATATCCTGTAGCAATCACATTAACTTAAACACATTAACAGTAAATGCAGATAGAACATAAAAAACATGTGTAGAAGACAAACTAAGATCAAGAGGACACAAGATGTGGCGGATGCAAGAGAAAACCCCCAATGTGGGGAAACCCTTTGATCAAATCTTCTTATTATTCTTCAATAGTGTTGGACACACGTTGTCATTAATGTCAATATGGCAATATTCAAGGAGCAGACGAAATGGAGCCAAGAGGAGCAAACAAAGCCAAGAGGAACAGCAGAACAAAGCCACCAGAGGAGCAGATGGAGACGAGAAGAGCAGACAGAGCCAAAGAAGAGGAGCACACAGAGCCATCGGAGCAGATGGAGACGAGAGGAGCAAATATGCCACAGATAACGCTATCGGGAGCCATCGGGAGCCGTATAGGCCACAAAAGAGTTATATGCTAGCGATTACACTATCGGAAGCTTATCGGGCCTGTAAAACCCATATATGCGTTTAATATATTATCGGAGCAGAAACCATATAAATATGCATTAACGTAAACGGAGGTGGAATACTTGGATATATGTAAATACACCATCAACAGCAAACAAACATGAGCCGTCAGATTTCTAGCGAAAAGATCCGACAGCCACCGGGCGATAAAGGTGCACGGGAGATAGCGAGCAGGGACGGTGGTAAACGGTATTCCCCGCACCGCTTTCAGAGGTGGGTGGTAAACGTACCATGGCGTGCGATACCATTCATTGCACGACACGTGGATGACGGGACGCAGTGGAAAACCGTTTTATCGCACGTTAACTTGCAGTTAAGTTATGGCATCGGGAGAAGCGAACGTCGTCGGATCGCCTGATGAATGATCGGACGGCAGAATTAACTTCATGTGTTTTTTTCTTTCTTTTTTACTGATAGCGATAATGAACGTGGACCCGATGCGGAATCATGTTATAGTGTAATACCATATCGCATCCGCCCATCGCCTGTCCGACTAGAAGCGCCGATTGCGATTTAAGCATGGACCCGATACAGGAATGGGCTGAACGTCAGGTAAATGGGTTGATTCATGGCAATACTAATTGCGATTGGATGCAGCAGGTCCGTTAAACTGGAAAACTTGCACAGTGAACTTGCGATTGGAGCATAACGTCATGATTGCGATTGGAGCATAATGTCTCAGTGAACTTGCACAGCGCAGAGGAAGGCGCAGCGACTGAGGAGGAAGCCTAAGAGGCGGTGTAAGCGGAAACGAATGGACAGAGGTATGGATATAAATAAAACAGTAAAAACAGAGAACGAGTGTTACTGTTGTTGTGGTGAAGAACTAGAGGGTGAGGTAGTAGAAGCAGCAGAGCCAAAAGAGGCAGAAAACGCAGCAGAAGCTGTAGAGGCAGCAGAAGCAGTAGAGGCAGGAGAGTAGGAGTGAGTGAATCTCAGCTGAATAGAGTGCAGCAGCATACTAGTGTACACCAAGATTGGGTTGGAGCCCAAGAGGTTGGAATCTCAGAACTGAACAGGACTGAAGTCATTAGGGGTAGGTGCTCCTAAGTGCAGAACCACTGCAAAACAGAGTTGGTGCTCTGGAGATTGGAGCCTCACTGAAATCCAAGTTGGAGCTTGGCAACTATTCACAATTAGATCTATATTTATATTGTACTGTTTTGAGTTTTAATAAAAGCATTAATTCCAGCTGTTGATTTTTGTGTTCTGTGTATACATATACATATCTATATATGCTTTTGGCAATCACTAGAACAATTAAAAAATTATTATAAGAAATACTGATTCACCCCCCCCCCCTCTCAGTGTTTCCAACAATTGGTATCAGAGCAGGCTTCTTCATACTAGCCTAACAGCTTGAAGAAGGATCCGCAACCATGATGAGAAATCACGAAGCATCAGGAAGACCTCCTTTGTTCGATGGCACTAACTTTGGTTTCTGGAAGAAAAGAATGACCTACTACTTAATGTCCCTTGGACCTGAAGTCTGGCATTTTGTTCAAAATGAATACAAAACTACTTCCACTCTTCCAACAGACCAAGATGAGAGGAAAGCCTACATCGCAAATGCAAAGGCCATGAACTCCATCACTAGTGGAATCACTGATTCCGAGTTTACAAAAATCATGCACTGTACCTCTGCCAAAGAAATGTGGGAGAAGCTAGTTGGCTTGTACGATGGAGACTCAAAGGTCAAAAAGGCAAAGCTTCAAACTCACAGAAGACAATTTGAAAGTTTGAGGATGGAAGATGAAGAAGATATTGCAGCATACCTCCTCCGAGTAGCTGAAGTGGTAAACTCCCTGAAAGGATTGGATGAAAAAGTTGAAGAAAGTACCATTGTTCAAAAGGTATTAAGGTCTCTTCCAGACAGATTTGACTCCAAAATAAGCGCTATAGAAGAAGCAAAGGATCTAGATACCCTCAAAATGGATGAACTCCATGGAATTCTCACTGCCTATGAAATGAGGAAAGGTTTCCCAAGCTCCAAAGATGCAACATTCAAGGCCTCCAAGTCAAAGAAGGGGAAAGAAAGGAATGACTGTAGTTATGAGTCAGATGTGGAATCCGAATTAGCTCAATTTGTACAAAAGCTAGAGAGGATCTAAGCTTAGAGGCAAGTATCCTCTTATCTGTTTTAAATGTGGAAAAATAGGTCATTATGCAGCAAAATGTCCTCATAAACATGACAGTGATGATGAAGGAAATTCTAAAAGAATGGCACATAAAAAGAAAGGGTTCAATAAGAAAAACTTCTTCTCCAAGCAAGATGAATCCGATGAGGATGAGTTTATGGTCATCAAAAAGAAATCAGATGAGGAAAGTGATCATGATGAAAGCCAAGAAGCATTATTCATGGCACTCGCAGATGATGATGACTCAGGGCTGGAAGGAAATGTAGATGAACTATTAATAAGCGCCATTGAAGAAAATGAGAAACTACGAAACAAAATCATTTCTCTCAAAGTGGAAAACGAGGAAATAAGAAGGAGAGAAGATCTCTTGGAAGCAAAGCTTAAAGAAAAAGAAGAGACTTGTGAAAAACGTGAGGCCGAAATAATGTCTCTAAGAAAGGAGTTGGAGCAAATTAAAAAGGGTCGTAAAAGCTCTCAAATACTTGAGACTATTCTGAAAAATCAAAAACCTCAACATGACAAGTCTGGAATAGGTTTCGAAGGAGAATCCTCAAGCACTAAGAATAGTGCAAAAAGCTATGCTGATGCACTTTCCTGCAATCCAAAAGATGAAAGAATATGTTATCAAAAGTGCATCCCAGATCCCAAGAATGAAGAGAGAATTACTCCAAAGAAGAATGTGGAGTCGAATCATGGACACTACAGCAAATACAAACCTGTACTCCACCAAGGGCCCATCGCAAATCCAAAGAACAAGGGAGGAGTAATTCCCAGGAAGGAAATCGACTCAAAATGTGGTTGCTTCAACAAGTATAAAACCATCTTTCTTGGACACTGCTTTGACTGTAAAAACTTCGGTCATCAAGCTAGACATTGTATGGCTCGCAAAAGTGGAAAGACAAAGCTAAAGGACCGAATAATCAACTCATATGTCCCCAAAAGGCAGGGACAAATCAAAACCTTCAATTCATTTGATCCCTTGACCAAATTTGATCTGATTTGCTCTTTCTGCTACAACAATGGACACTATGAACAAGACTGCCACTCAAAGAAAGAAAGACAAGTAGCAAGAACTCCAGCATGGACAAGTGCGACCTGGCTCTATATGCTCAAAATAATGAAAGCCAGTGGTTTGTAGATAGTGGGTGCTCCAGACACATGACAGGAGACAGAAGGAAATTTGTCTCACTGGGCAAAAAGGAAGGGAATGTGTCCTTTGGAAGCGGATCTGGCAGAATTGCAGGAAAAGGAACAGTTACTCTGATCAATGGAAAAGGAAAAGCTCAAGATGCTCTGTTGGTTGACGGACTCAAACACAACCTCCTGAGTGTCAGCCAAATCTGTGATCAATGACATAAGGTTGTTTTCAGCACCAAAGACTGTGAAATAAGGAACTTTGCCTTAGGGAAACTTGTGGCAAAAGGGGTGACAACACCAGACAACATTTACATTATGAACAAGGTTCAAGAAAACAAATGCTACTTGAGTCAGACAGATGAGAGTTGGTTGTGGCACAAGCGACTTGGACATACAAGCTTCGAAAATCTAATCAATATCAGCAAGATCAAAGCTGTACGAGACATCCCAAGGCTGTTCAAACCAAATCAAGCAGTATGTGGTCCATGTCAACATGGAAAGCAGACCAGAATCAGCCACAAGACAAAGGAGCTCTATACATCGAAGCCCTTGGAGATCATTCATGCTGATGTGTGTGGGCCAACTAGAAATCAAGCACTCCAAGGAGAAAGGTACTTTGTGTTATTTGTTGATGATTATACTAGAATGATGTAGATATATTTCATAAAGTATAAATCTGAAACTTTTGAGTGTTTTAAGAATCTAAAAGCCCTTGTAGAATATGAAAAAGATTCAAAAATTAAGTGCCTCAAAACAAACAGAGGAGGAGAATTCACATCAAACGAGTTTAGTGAGTTCTGTAATATTCATGGAATTAAAAGGGAATTCTCGGCTGCCAGAACACCTCAGCAAAATGGGGTAGTTGAAAGAAGAAACCGAACAATCCAAGAAATGGCAAGAACTATGCTATTAGCAGCAGACTTACAACCTAAATTCTGGAGAGAAGCAGTAGGAACAACTGTCTATACACTGAATCGAACTCAATTAAGACCAAATTGTGAAAAAACTCCTTATGAGCTATGGAAAGGAAGACCTGCTTCGGTGAAGTACTTCAAGATCTTTGGAAGCAAGTGCTTCATAAAAATCAATGATGGCTCACCCGAAAAGTTTGATTCTCGGGTTGATGAAGGAATATTTCTTGGATACTCTACACGGAGCAAAGCTTACAAGTGCTACAATTATCGACTGAAGAAAATAGTGGAAAGCATTGATGTAAAGGTTGATGAAGATCTTCCAGAAAGGGAAATTGAAGAACATGAAGATGACTCTCTCACTGAAGAAGAAGAACCTAAAGAAGAAGAAGAGGAAAGAGAACCACCTAATACCCCTTCAAAGATGAAGTATGTCCAAAGACATCATCCAGAAGAGCAGATCATTGGCGATAGAGATGAAGGTGTGCAGACCCGAAGAAGGATATCAATCACACCCAAGAGAAAAGTCATTGCCCTCCTATCTATGATAGAACCAGAAACATTTGCAGAAGCAAGTAAGGATCCTCATTGGGTAAAAGCCATGGAAGAAGAAATGTCCCAAATTGAGAAGAACAAGACATGGGAGCTGGTACCTCGTCCAAAGGACAAAAACATAATAGGAACCAAATGGGTGTTCAAAAATAAAATGAATGAGGAAGGACAGGTTATTAGAAACAAGGCAAGACTTGTCTGCAAAGGCTATTCACAAATTGAAGGAGTTGACTTTGAAGAGACATTTGCACCAGTGGCCCGTATGGAAGCTATTAGGATGTTCTTGGCATTTGCTTGCTCAAGAGGATTCAAAATCTATCAAATGGACGTGAAATCAGCATTTCTAAATGGGGAACTCAAGGAGGAAGTCTACATGGAGCAGCCAGAAGGTTTTGATCTAACAGCAGGGAAGGACTTAGTTTGTAAGTTGAAAAAGGCCTTATATGGGTTGAAACAAGCTCCTAAAGCTTGGTATGCAACACTGGATCACTATTTACAACAAGAAGGCTTCAAAAAGGGAGTGGCTGGAAGTAATCTATACATAAAGATAGATCAAGGTAAGTTACTAGTTGCTCTTGTTTATGTCGATGTTCTGATTTTTGCTAGTAATAATGATGAAATGAGCCATGAATTTTCCAAAAGAATGTCAAAAGAGTTTGAGATGTCAATGATAGGAGAGTTGTCCCACTTCCTTGGACTTCAAGTATCTCAAACCATAGCAGGATTGTGTATATCTCAAACCAAATATCTAAAAGACATGCTCAAAAAATATGGAATGGAGCACTGTGCACCCGTGAGCACACCTATGACCACAAACTGCAAATTGAGCAGAGATGATGACTCCCCTCTAGTAGATGCAACTCATTACAGGTCAATGATTGGAGCCCTTCTATACTTAATAGCTACACGACCAGACATAATGCAAGCAGTAGGAATGGTGGGAAGATTTCAATATGCTCCCAAACATTCCCATTTATTAGCTATAAAAAGAATTCTCATATATCTGAAGGGAACTTCTGATTTCGGTCTTTGGTATCCAAAGGACTCAACACTGACTATAACTGCATACATCGATGCTAATTGGGATGGAAGTATAGATGATCGGAAAAGTACTAGTGGAAATGCATTCTTCCTAGGACACTGTTTGGTATCCTGGCTCAGCAAAAAACAGTCATCCATATCATTACCCACAGCCGAAGCCGAGTATATTGCTGCAGCAGACTGTTGTTCTCAGATACTATGGATGAAGGAAGCTCTAAAAGATCTCGACATATGTACAGATCAACCAATTTCCGTCTATTGTGACAACACAAGTGCTATTAGTCTCAGCAAAAATCCAGTGATGCACTCAAGAACCAAACACATACCAATCAAGTATCATTTCCTCCTCAAACAAGTAGCTGAACAAAACATCGTCCTAGAATATATCAGTACTAAGGAGCAGATAGCTGATATTTTCACAAAACCTCTTCCTCGAGAAGCATTCGAATATCTGTGTCAAAAGATGGGGGTTATTTCTTTATCATCACTCAAGTTCATTCATAAAGATGTAGTAGGACAGGGAGAGCAGTTTGACAGGGGGAGTCCATATGTATTCTTTTGCCATTGATGTCAAAGGGGGAGAGAGCAGAAGAATATTGCCATCAATAACAAAGGGGAGATTGTTGGACACACATTGTCATTGATGTCAATATGGCAATATTCGAGGAGCAGACGGAACGGAGCCAAGAGGAGCAGATGAAGCCAAGAGAAACAGCAGAACAAAGCCACCAGAGGAGCAGATGGAGACGAGAAGAGCAGACAGAGCCAAAGAAGAGGATCAAACAAAGCCATCGAAGCAGATGGAGACGAGAGGAGCAAAGATGCCATAGATAACGCTATCGAGAGCCATCGGGAGTCGTATAGGCCACAAAAGAGTTATATGCTAGCGATTACACTATCGGAAGCTTATCGGGCCTGTAAAACCCATATATGCGTTTAATATATTATCGAAGCAGAAACCATATAAATATGCATTAACGTAAACGGAGGCGAAATACTTGGATATATGTAAATACACCATCAACAGCAAACAAACATGAGCCATCAGATTTCTAGCGAAAAGATCTGACGGCCACCGAGCGATAAAGGTGCACGGGAGATAGCGAGCGGGGACGGCGGTAAACGGTATTCCCCGCACCGCTTTCGGAGGTGGGTGGTAAATGTACCATGGCGTGCGATACCATTCATTGCACGACACGTGGATGACAGGACGCGGCGAAAAACCGCTTTATCGTGCGTTAACTTGCGGTTAAGTTACGTCATCGAGAGAAGCGAACGTCGTCGGATCGCTTGATGAATGATCGGACGGCAGAATTAACTTCACATGTTTTTTTCTTTCTTTTTGACTGATAGCAATAATGAACGCGGACCCGATGCGGAATTATGTTATAGTGTAATACCATATCGCATCCGCCCATCGCTTGTCTGACTAGAAGCGCCGATTGCGATTTAAGCATGGACCCGATACAGGAATGGTCTGAACGTCAGGTAAATGGGCTGATTCATGGTAATACTAATTGCGATTGGACGCGGCAGATCCGTTAAACTGGAAAACTTGCACAGTGAACTTGTGATCGGAGCATAACGTCTCATTGAACTTGCACAGCGCAGAGGAAGGTGCAGCGACTGAGGAGGAAGCCTAAGAGGCGGTGTAAGCGGAAACAAATGGACAGAGGTATGGATATAAATAAAACAGTAAAAACAGAGAACGAGAGTTGCTGTTGTTGTGGTGAAGAACCAGAGGGTGAGGTAGTAGAAGCAGCAAAGCCAAAGGGGGCAGAAAACGCAACGGAGGTTGTAGAGGCAGCAGAAGCAGTAGAGGCAGGAGAGTAGGAGTGAGTGAATCTCAGCTGAATAGAGTGCAGCAGCATACTAGTGTATACCAAGATTGGGTTGGAGCCCAAGAGGTTGGAACCTCAGAACTGAACAGGACTGAAGTCATTGGGGGTAGGTGCTCCTAAGTGCAGAACCACTGCAAAACAGAGTTGGTGCTCTGGAGGTTGGAGCCTCACTGAAATCCAAGTTGGAGCTTGGCAACTATTCACAATTAGATTTATATTTATATTGTACTGTTTTGAGTTTTAATAAAAGCATTAATTCCAGCTGTTGATTTTTGTGTTCTGTGTATACATATACATATCTATATATGCTTTTGGCAATCACTAGAACAATTAAAAAATTATTGTAAGAAATACTGATTCACCCCCCCCCCCTCTCAGTGTTTCCAACAAATAGATCAGCAGAGGGAGAGAGTACAAATATCAACTTAACTTGCCCAAAAAAGTCCTAACAAATCAGCAGTCAACTACAGCCCTAACCAAAAAGTCAACAGTGGTCAAAGCAGCTTCAAAACGTCCTCCAAGTAGCTCGATCAATAGAAGATAAATTTGGCCTTACAAGAGGGTCAAAGTCAGCCCAAAACCAATCGGTCAAACCAATCAAAGGAGAGATAAAACCTTGTTGTAAATTCTGCAATCAAATCTGAGGTCAACTCAATCAACCTGTCCCAATCACCTCAAAAATTGTGCCAATCAATGCGGCCTCCAAAAAACGAAATTTTGCCCACGAGGACAAATTCAACACTAGTCAAAATCACCCAAGTCAACATTGGTCAACGCTGTCCTGTTTCCTGAAATTTTCGGCCACCAAAACAATCTAGAAATTCGTCCTCATTTCACACATATGAAGTAGAGAAGGCTGCCTCCAAACAGTACGAACCAATCAAGAGAGGAGAGAGAGAGATGTGTGATGAGATGAGTGATGTCCAAATGAGGAGAAAGGTCACTCCTATTTATACACTTCGTTGAGGGTGAGGAGACACATCTGTTGGACTTACGAGCCTACATTTCACTGAGGCCAACCTTGACAATTTGTGCATGAGAGAGAATAAATTCAAAATTCCATTTTTGCTTGTCAGAATGAGATGATCTTTATATCAAAATTGGACCTCTTGAAAAGAGGAATCCAATACAATAAACATCTCCATCATGAGTTGTCCTAAGGTGGAATTTGGCCCTAGTTGCCAATTTTAACAATTCAATGACAGGGCAATCAACATAAAGAATATTGGTGTCGACTAGACATTGTGCCTACATGCTCTTTTTATGCTTTTTACGATGCTCCTTATAGCCAATATGTCTTGTGTTCCTTCCTTCTTTTTTTGTTGTAACCAATTTTCCTTTATCTATGTAATCCCTATCTTGAGGGTGAGACTTCATTTGTGACTTCAGTTGGTCTGCTAAGTGTGGTACTAAGGAGCCTTTCCCTAAGTGTATATTTGGGGACAAAATATAACTGATCCACATAAAATATGATCTAACCTTCTACCTTCTACCTATAATCATGGATGAGTCCGTCCAACAATTCACAGTCAAATATTTTTTTGAGTATTCTACTAAGAGGTGGGCTCTTGAATCCTTCAAAAATGTGCATATGCCTTGTTCAGCATTATCTTTGCATTCTGGTCCATAAGTCTATATGTTGCTACTTGATGTCCTAGGATTTGCGCTTGTACAAGTTGTCATGCAAGTTACCTAGTCCTGCTTAGGTATGACCTCCATTTGTTTGGTTGTTACGGCTCGTGGTCCACCATTAGTACTGTTGTTCAAGTTCTCATCTAATGTTATAGTTCCCATAATCCAATTTCCATCAGTACTAATTGGGTTTGAATTATCTGGTACAAATTGTTCTAGCTCCTTGTCCACAATATCACCATCCTTATATCCTAATGATTCAACAATACTAGATTGGAATCACCTATCCCCCTCCATTAGGTGGGTCCTCTTGAAAACTAATATATATTTGGTAATCTTTATCATTTGCTTTACATTTTCTACAAGTATCATCACCCTTTTTATCAGAAAAATATGGTTCAAACTCTTCTAATGAGACTGTATGGGCTTGACCCTTGGTCAGCAACCCATCTTTCCGTATTGCCTTCGTGTTTTCCGTATCAATGATCAATTGTAATAAACAAGTTTCCTCCTCTTGATCCTTGTTGGGGAATTTAGCCACTACCAAAAAGTCATTTTCTATTGCAATCTTTGTGTTAAGAGAGTTTGAATTCCCTGTTGCGTCCTCCTACTCGTCCTCTATTTTTTATTTTCCCTCACTAGTTTTAGTACCCTATAAGTTACTAGCTCCGTTCTTCTCAAGACGGTTATCGTTTTTAGTCCCCTGTTCTGTTCGTTTTTGTAGCATTGGACAAGTGTTCTAGTCTTGATTTGTGTGTAAGAGACTAGCAACACTAGATGTTCAAAACCCAGAAAAGGTTTCACGAGATAAGCTTGTGAAACACCTTAATTGAATTAATTAGTCATCATTTAAATTTTTCCTAAGTCTAACTTAAGAAAACTAGTTAATTAGTAGGAATTAATTAAGGAAAGTTGAGAATGCTCTAGAAACTCACAGAGATTGAGTTTGAGATGATCTTAGTCGTTGATGAGGATCTAATCATGGTCATTGGTGCTCCAACGAGAGATTATAAGAGCAAGACGATGGGGATATAGATAGACACATCAAGTGAGAGGGAGAGCACATTCCTTGGGAAAATCGAGCTATCCAGTGCAATGATTCAAGGGGAAGAAGAGATCGAGCTATCCAGTGCAAATTTCCAGTTACTGCAATTTCAAGGAATTTTCACATGGTATCAGAGCATTGAAGATCATATCAGAGACTCAATAGCGAGAGGGAGAAATTTTGCAGTTTTAGATGGATTTCTAAGCAGAATTTCTCATATTTGCACAGGCCACCAAGAAGTGTGAATTTGCAGAGTCAAAGGATTTGATTTTCAGTTGCAAGTTGCAGAAAAATTCGATCAGCCTCAGTTGCAGAGATTTGAAGGTGTTGATTTTCCAAAAAGAGGGTTCTGGTGAGTAGATCAGTCAATTCGATCTGGGTGCAGTTGATTTGCAGCTAGTCTAGCAGTAGCACATCAACGTTGGGTGGAAGAGAAAAGGACACAGGAATTCCAAATTTCTCAGAGGATTTCCAAATCTAATTTTCCAGGAGGAAATCCTAGATTTCTAGTTGCATCAGCCCATGCGAGTTTGCCAGAGTAGCCAGTGTGAACTTCAGGAGTAGTAAATCATGTGTCGGATTCCAAAGAAGGACTTTTAGAAGGTTGAGCGAGTTGCCCAGTTGAGGTAGCAGGCAATGCGAGTGCCGGAGAAGGATATACGAAGGAAAGCAAGAGTAGATTCGCGCATTCTTGAGGGAGTGTGAATGGTAATAGCAAGGTCGCAAAAAAGAGGAGATTTCCATTTTTTGTCTCCAGTTATTTTGAGTTTCGCAGATTTTGCAGCTTTCCAGAGATGGTCGTACAAGATTGCCAGAAGAGGCCATACGAGTTAGCCAGAATGAGGATCTGCGCAGCAGGTCAACTTCTAGTTGCTAGAAGCAAGTGCCGAAGGACGCACGAGTTGTCTAGTGCGAGTTACAAAGCGAAGAAGCGTCACAACTAGGGACTAGGCTTGAAAGGAGAAAACGGGGCACCAGATCCAGGAGGAGTATGAGACTCCAGTGTGTCAGGTTGGGCAGGGTCCAATGCAGAAGTGGCAAGGAGATCAATTTGATCAGTCCTAGTTGTTGTAGTAGGATCATCACCTTTGCTATGGGGGCCCACTGTATCTTAGTAGCAGGTAATGTCAGCGGGCCCAATCAATCATTCAAATGACAGTTGCAGAGCTAGTTGCAGTCAATATAAGTGAGACAGTTGCAAAGCTAGTTGTAGTGACACAAGCAGTGTGAATTGCCCAGTTGCAGGTGCAGTTCTAGCCAGAGAGGTTTCCAATTTTCCGTAAAAGGAAAGGAGGTTGAGTTCATTCCAACAGATGAAGTTGAGGGAGGCAGTGTGAATTAGCATGTTGCAGAGAGCAAGGTACAATTCTAGCCAAAGATAGTCAGTCGGTCTGTGTTGCGAGGCTACAGATCATGTGCTAGTATCGGGAAGCAATCCTGAGGAAGAGCGAGTAGCTTCAACAAGCAGTAGGAGGCAGAGTTACTACCGAAAAGGGTTTTTGGAGACAAAATTGATTTTTCTTGTAGCAGAACTATGCAGTCCAATTTGGCATGCAGACAGGAGTGCGAGTTGCAGAAGAGAGGCTTTGCTGGAAGAAATGAGAGATTTCCCTGATATTTTTGTGGAGATCGAGACTCAGAAGGAGTTTGGGTTCAGAGGGAGCAACCCTATGGAAGATTAGTGCTTCAAGAACTAAGGAGATCAAGTACACATTTGTTGTGATAGCAGCACAGATGCAGCAGCAGCAGTGCAAAGACTTCAGCAGTGTCAGACCAAACTTTGCATTGATAGCAGCTATACCTCCAGATGGATGAGCATGATAGTTTCAAAATTGCAGGATCGAGTAGGGTCCAAGGAGGCACAACATTATACAGGTGTTTCCTATGGATCATTAACTTGGCTACGAGGGCCCACAGTTTTCAGTAGCAGGAGGATCAGTTTCAGTAGGCGCAGTCAGATTATGAGAGACTAGTTGTAGTCAATTACTAGAGGCATCAACAGTGTCAGATCAGAGTTTGCGTTGATAGCAGCTATACCTCCAGATGGAGGAGGAGCTTGATAGTTTTAGATTGCAGGATTGGATAGGGTCCGAGGAGGCACAACATTGGACAGGTGTTTCCTATGGATCATTACCCTAGCTACTGGGGCCCACGCTTTTCTGTAGCAGGAGGATCAATGTCAGTAGGCGTAGTCCGATCCTTAGAGACAGTTGCAAAGACTAGTTGCAGCCCATTAGTAGAGGGGCACAGAGGCAGATGCAACATAGAGAGTTACACAGTAGACAGTGCAAAGACTAGTTGCAATTAGAGACTCAAGAGACAGTTGCAGAGCCAGTATGAGGACATAGTGAATCCGTAGATTAGTTCTCAATTGTAGTAGTTGCAGCAGCATAAGATCAAATGCAGCGCAAGATGTGTTGGCAGCAGTGCAGGGAGGTAGAGTGCAGTGTCAACAACAGCGCAAATGCCGGGTGATTCAGCTACAGGGCTAGCAGATGAATCAGAGTATGCGCAATGGCTTGATGGACAGTGACAGGATGTTACAAATGTCAAACATCAGCAGCATGAGGGAAGATGTTATGGGAGAGAACACCTTCCTCGCTAAGAGGGAGTGTTAGTTTTTGTAGCATCAAATAGGTGTTATAGTCTCGATTTGTGTCTAAGAGACTAAGGAACATGAGATCTTCAAAACCCAGAAAAGGTTTCACGAGATAAGCTTGCGAAACACCTTAATTAAATTAATTAGCCATCATTTAAATTTTTCCTAAGTCTAACTTAGGAAAACTAGTTAATTAATAGGAATTAATTAAGGAAAGTTAAGAAAGCTCTAGAAACTCACACAGATTGAGTTTGAGATGATCTTAGTCGTTGATGAGGATCTAATCATGGTCGTCGGTGCTCCAACGAGAGAGTATAAGAGCAGGATGATGGGGATGGAGATAGACACATGAAGTGAGAGGGAGAGTGAGTTCCTTGGGCAGATCGAGCTATCTAGTGCAATGATTCAGCAGGAAGAAGAGCTCGAGCCAAAGCAACATTGAGAGGGAGCAGCGGTAGCGAAATTCTGGAGGAATTTCTTAGTGATTTCCAGTTCCAGAGAGCCAACAGAAGACAAGGCTAAAATATTATGTATGAAAGCCATCCAGGTTGAGTGAGTGAGCCAGAACTCGATCACAAGTGTCGAAAGGAGATCATTTCAGTTGCAGGAGGTCGAGGGAGCACTCGAAAGGCAAAACAACTCATTTCCAATGACAGAGGGAGGCTAGACAGCCCAGTTGGAGGCAGTTTGAGAGGCCATACAACTTGCCCATGCCAGTAGTGCGAGCAACCAGTCAAGTAGTGCAAGCAAGCCAGAAGGAGGCTAAATTATTTTCACAGAGGGAGAAAAAAATCTCCATTATATTTTTGGCGAGATTATCATTGGAGAATTGTCAGTTTGGGCATCTATATATTGTACTCAGATTTTGTTGTTGCATAATAAAATAAACCCTCATTTGCTACACCAGTTTTCCCTTCATGGTTTTTCTGGGGATTACTGTCCAAAAATATTTGTCATTTTTATTGTGTGTGTGCATCTATTTCTCAGTTTCCAACTTATTTTCCGCAACGTAATTTTATTGTGAAGAATTGCAATGTGATTTATTCGTTAGTTGTCATAACAAATAAATCGCATAATTAATCAGTTAGAAGAATAAATTTCCAGTTGCTGCAATTTCAAGGAATTTTCACATGCTCCAATCTTTAAATTGTGAAAGTGCCTTTGCCTCCTTCACTTTCATTCTTTCTTCGCCTTCTTTTAGTTGTTGCTTTGTACATGGTGCCACAATATCCCATACTTCACATGTTGGATGATGATTGTCGTGCTTAAGTGAATGAACATTACCCTTCACCTTAAGAGCTTTATATGGGGCATTAATTGATCCTACTGGTGATGATGTCATAAGTGTTTGTGCCCTTAGAGATGTTGTCCTTCCTTGAACAAGGTTTTTGTTCTCTTTCGGAGGATATAACTAGGACCAATCATTTGGGAGTGTCTTTGCCCCTACTTCAGCTTCTCTTGTACCTTTTTTTTTGTCTTGGGTTTACCATCCATATCACCTGATCTATATTTCTTGCAACTAGCCCAAAATTCATTCCAACTCCTTAGGCCTGCTTTCTGTTGCGTGTTGTTACCGTCAAGTTCAAGAGATTGATCTCCTTTTTTTCAGGAGGGTATAGCTATGACAAATCATTTAGGTGTGCCTTCACCCATGCTTCAAATTGTTTTATTTTTCTTTCTAGGTTTTTGCAACATTCTTCATATTTCCACCAAAACTTTATGTACTCCATCTCAAAAATTGCTTTTTTTCCAATAACTCCTCTAGGCTGACAAGAATGCCAACTTTAATACCATTGTACTGTCCTCGGGTAATTTTTAACCCTTAAGATTTTCTTATGTCAAAATATTAAACAATAATAGTGCACACACATCCATGCATTTGAACAGTATAAGATTTCTCAACAGCAAATAAAATATCCAACAGTGATTTCAACAATTCACAATGAGGTAAGGTCGATTGCCCCCAAAAATAGTAGATCCACTTCACCAAGTCCACCAGTGCACTTCTAATTGGAATATCAAAATTTAGTAGACAAACTTCTAATTGTAACTAGCTTAATGTTGTAACTATTGACTAAATATCTAACTCTGCTTATCTGTTTTGTTATCCTTACTCCAAGTTTCTACTGAGATTGAATGCTTTTGTTGTGTTGGTTGTCTGAGGGAATAACAGTGAACGACCTGTGCCTTTACTTCAGAATTTTGACAGGTTGCTTCCTTAGATTGCCTTCGAACTGCTCCAAGAAGGAAAACAATACTCAATTCACACCCTGCGACCCCTATGAGACCCCAAAACCACCAGCAAGTAGACTTCTAGGCCAGATTAGGTCCTCGCTTGCCTCAGGAGAAATTTGTTGTCAAAATGAGGGCCTACGATCTGCAACCCACGGTTGCTTGCGGCCTGCTTTGTTATTGACATCTATGGGATGACTTCGCAACCCTTGAATAGATTCATTTGACCATAGAATTCCTCTTCCTTGCTTGTCAGTCCAGACCCAAGCTCCTCCAAAGAATAAGTTGTTCTAGAACAAGAAAAAGGCTGACTAGGCAAGGTGGGATCACCTCCACCAAAACTAGTCAAGAAGAGAAAGGGGTCTTAAAACCCTCAAAGCCTCAGGCTCAAAAAAATAGAGACAAATTAATCCAATCCAATGATGATCCAAATGATTCTACTCTCTTGTATTTATAGATTTTCTTGTGGGGGTTTTCCCTCCTTAATAATTGAGAGGGGTTCATGGCAACACCAACCTTGGGCTTTTTGCCCCAGTTGCCCCAAAACTTACCCCATGCTACCCAGACATTGGGTAATTGGGGTTTTTCCCTTTTTCAAAGCCTATAGCCTACAGGGATTGATAAGCTACTTCGTCCCTTAAGCAATTAGTCCATAGGGGACATTGCATACTATACCACTTGGAGAGGAGACATCCTAGTGTTTATTCTCTTCCTTCTTCACTTATTAGCTTGGGTAAGTGCTTAATCCATTGCTTTGTCTTTCCTCTTGGTTCTTTGGCAAGGATTTTAAGTATTTTGTTCAAGTTATAGTTGATCTTGTAGGTGAAGGTTTTTCCCTTGTGAAATCCTTTATCGTAAGGCCTTAGTCTTCGTACCCTTTATTGGTTAGATAAGAGATTGTTCTACCTTAGGGTTCCAATCTCTTATCCTAATACTTAAGTTAGAAATGAGCAATTCTCAGAGGGCATACTTTTTTACCCCATGAGCCCTAATTGGAGAAAAGGCACTTGTCATCTCCCAACAATCAACCCAAAAACCTTAAAAATACAAATTATTATATTTTTGTTTTGTTTACAAACGACTGAAAATCAAAGAAAAATATAAATTTAGATTTCTTTCTTCGTCTAGTGCAAAGTTAAATGTTCATTTCATTTTCTAGACATTTTTATCCAAGGTTTGTACTTAATTGTTGATTTATAACCCTAAGGAGGAAAAATGACCCTATAGAATTGTGCTTCAAGGTTTATTCTAACATCTTGTGGCTAGTTTAAGGTGTTTATCAGAGCTAGAAATTATATTGCAGCAATAAAAAATAGATTTGGTGAAACTCTTAAGATAAGGTTTGGTGCTAAAAGGTGGATTCTTACTCATACCTAGCCTCTATTTCATTCCTAGATTGTTTCTACAAGCTTATCTAACATATCTAGTAATGAATTTGCCTCTCTTAAAGTTTCACTTGTTGAGAGATAGTATTAAATGCAAACCTGAAGTGTTTATGCTATTATATGTTTCATATCAGATTTGATACACAGACACATCCACTAGCAACTAACTCTCTTTCAAGTGGATCTACTTGCAGTTTATGCTTTGGTCTCTAGTTGTTAATATATTTGAAGCATTTAGCTACTTATTGGAATTTGTGTGTGTCTATATATATATATACACATACATATAGGATTCATTTAAGTAAATCACAAGCTTGCATGGTCATTATATACTTAAAGAGGTTTCTTCTCATAGATTGGAATACCCTCCTTGGCTTCTAGGAGTTGACCTAAAGTGAATGGGAATGATTTTGAGGTGACAATGGCACATTTCACATTTCGTTGCCCTAGTTAAGCACCTATGTTGGGACTTTTCACAACAGTTCCAATTCAATTGGTAACAAGAGGTAATCCTTTAAGCTCTTGGAACACTGCTCTATATCCCTACAACAACTACTCCAACCATTGTTTTTGTTCTTTGGTACATCCCTCCAAGGATGCCTTTGTTCTTTGGTACAGACCTCCAAGGATGCCTTTACTCTTATCAATTCCTCCCCTAGATAAGTCTCTCTCAAGAAAAGCAATGCATACTTTTTGAGAGAATTGATCAACTTTTTGGCTTGACAAACACTTAGTAAAGAGATCTTTGACTTGTCTTTGTGTGCATTGATGATGTAAGACTTCCCATTCTTGATTACACAATACCAATTTGCTCTCCACGTGAAGATCACATCCCTCATATACATGTAGGGGCTTCCAAGCACCACATATCACACAACAATGGGTACTAGATCCAACTCCACTTCATCAATAAAATATGCACTTATAGCAAACTTGATCTTACACTATTGGCTCAGATGATCATGGGCTTCCAACCCAAGCTTGCTAACCAATTCATCTACTATGAGGTTGTCTTGTGACCCAGAATAAACAAAGCATCTATCTTGGTATTTTTGACCTGGATCTTGATATGGAAGAGTTTTGTCATATCATTCTCTTCCTTGTGATGAAAGCTACTTAGATTCAACTTCTTTTGCACTAAAGCGCAGACAATGTTCTCATCCACATCCAAGCTATTCTCTATCTAGTTTCCTGAATCCTTGCCTTCTTCTTCTTGGCATCCTTCTTACGATTCTTTGGATTCAACTCGAGATGTATCTTTCAACACTTATCTTCAGTGTGAGCATTAATATTACAATGGTCATAATGGTTGTTTGGATCCTTGCATTGATCTGCATTGATTTTTGTCTTCTTGTCTTTTCCTTTCCACTTCTTCTTCCCCTCTTTGAAAGCATCTTGTTGGTCTCTCTATTTAGAACCACTTGGTTGTCCTTTCAGATGCCCTATGTTCTCTAGGTATTGTGCTTGCACACGGGCCTCACCAATGGTCCTAGGTTTGAAAAGCATCATTTTCTCTCACAAATGACTATGTAGACCCCCTAGATATTTGAGGAGTATGTCTAGATCCTTAGGAGATATAACCAACATGATCACCATCTTCCTGAATTAGGTGTTGGTGTACTCTCTTGCACACTCAACCCTTACCACTAGTTGAAGCAATGCCAATGGATCCATTGGTCCTCTACAACCCAACAAGGTAGAACTGGGAATTGATGAGGGTTATAAAATCCTCTCGTTCAGTTACTAGTGGATCGACCCATGGCCTAAGTGTCTCCACGTAGCTTTTCCACCAAGCATGTGCATGGCCTTCTAGTTTCAATCAGGAAAATGAAATTTTCTCTCTTCATCTATATTATGGACACTAAAATACACTTCTAACTATTACAACATCATTGATATCCACTTTCACTTCCATTTTGAATAGAGATTATGAAGGAGTGATGGCAATGGAACTAGCTTGTGTGAAAATTCGAAAACCTTGAATCCTACTACAATAACTGATAATGTTTCTTCTATTTGTTAAATTAATCAAACAAATTACTTGCAGTTTCCTATGGCAAATATCGAAACATATGCATTGCAGCCTTCACAAATACAATACTGAGGAAGAAATATAAACATAGGAAGAACCCAACTTGGGAAAACCGGTGCAACAGCTGAGGGTTTTATTTTTATGCAGTAGTAAATCTGAGTACAAATCTATGAAAGCTTAAATCTAGCTTTCCATACAGAGAAAATGACTGACAGAAGTCTAGTGAGAAAAATCTCACTTCCACTGGTGATCCGACACTGACCTTAGCTCAAGATGAGCTTCCTCTTACTGCCTCTGCATCAGCCTACACAGATCTGAGTCAACTTGCTAGGACCAGCATCTCTCTCACTTTGTTGATCAATTGTTGCTCTGGAAACTCGATCTTCTAGCTCTCCGGGCTCCCACTCCAGCACCTGCCACTAATTCTCGACTTCTCCTCAGCAAAATACGGATCTCCCTCTGAAGCTCTGTGTTTCCTCTTTGCATTGCATTAGCCTCTCTATGGAGTATGGTGTCTCTCTGATATGTACTCACCGAACTGGAAAACTTCCTTCCGACCTTAATATCCTTACCCCTCTCTCACTACTTCAAAACTATTAAATCACCTCCAGTAACTTACTGTTGTTACTCTGGAGTTTGATTTCCCATCAATATTGAATTCCTTACTCTCAAGTGTGTTCTCCAACCCCCATCGAATTTCTTCTTATAATCTCTCGTTGAGGCTTCAACGGCCAAGATTAAAACATAATCGATGGCTAAGATTAACTAGAACTCGATCCATGTCTTCTTCTAGAAGATTTCACCATGACTTAATTAATACCCTTTAATTAATCAGTTTTCCTAAGTTTAGACTTAGGCACCATTAAAAAAGATTAATTATTTTAATTAAGTCATCTCTAGGTGGAATTTCCAGAAATGATTTTTGGGTTTTGGAGAATACATGTATTCTAGCCTCTCCACCAAATTTCGTGGCTAGAACACAACTGATGCTACAAAAATCAACACTCCCTCTCAGCGAGGAATGTGTTCTGGCACTGTAACCCACCAAAGCAACACCCTGTGTTTGTACCACCTCCTGTTACGCTGTTGATGTCTAGTTGTTGTTGCCCACCAACTACTGCGCAACTCTGATAAATGTTGCATCTATGTTGCTTCTGGCCCTGTTGTTTTGCTACCAACACTGCATCTGCAATGCAACTCCCTCTCCATCTGTTGTTGTTGCAACTGCAACGAAAAAGCATCCAAAATATTGAACCATCTGTGGTCAGTATGATGCATCTGTCACTTGCGTCTTGATTGCTGCTAGACTCTACATTGTCACTAAAGCCTCTGCGTTGTTGTTGACTCTGCTATGTGCCAACTGCATTGCTGCCAACTTTGCACTACGCTGCCCAGCATCTGACCTGCTACTAGCCACTACATCTGTCACTCTGGCACCTGACTGCACCAACTGCAACTAATCCATCTTGCTATTGTATGTTTTGGGCTCCCATAGAAAGGTATTGATTCATGAGGTGGACCTCCTCAAGAATCATGCCCATCATGTAACTCTATGGGGCTACAAAACCAAATCACCCCACCTCACTCCTGGAGGTATCTCGGTGATCATGGCAAACTCTTCCTCCAATCTGGAGGACAGCCTGTCGATCTCTGTGGATGCAACCTGTTGATCCTGCTTCTCCTCCTTGTCCTTCTTTCTAAGAGGACATTGAGTGTTGTAGTGGCCAAGCTCACCACACCTGAAGCACTTGACCTTGGAAACATCCTTCTTCCTCCTGCACTGCCCCTTTGATGTGAGGGCTACATCTTCCTCTTCCTTTGCTTGCTTCATCCCACTGCTGCTGCTGCTGCCAGTGATGGTGCTCTTCACCAAATCTCGCCTCATCTCCTCCTGTTGCAGATTAGCCCACATATGATCCCAATCTGGTAGTTTTTCTCTACCCAGGATACTCTGGACGAAAACTTGCCATTCTTCGGAAACGTTGTTCAGAGCTAACCGCACCAATTCTGTAGGTTAGGGCACTGACCCTACTGAAAACAATTGGTCCTAGACATCCTGAAGCCTAGTAAGGAAGGGGTCTATACGCTCCCCTTTCTGCATCCTCGTGCATCTCAGCTTCTCCTCAAGATACATCTTTCGTTGCTCGGAAGATCCTTCATATAGCGTAGCAAGTGCCTCCCACATTTTTCGGGCAGTATCTTTGCCAGCTATGTGAGATACCACGTGATCTCGAACCCTGTCGAGAATCAGCGTCTTTGCCTTCGCCATCTCCTTGTACTTCTTAAGCGGATCTACATCTGCGGGTATTGCTACCACACTATCAATGTAAGTCTTGAGATCATGTTCATCTAAAAGGCAGGAAATTCTAGCCTTCCTGATCACATAGTTGCAAGCTCCCTCCAACCGACCTTGATCTCTCAACCCTGCTAATGCCATCTCCCTGTTGATGCCATCTCTGAAAAAATTGTAGAACTCCTCCTCTTCTCCTCTGTGCAGTTGTTGCCCAACTATTCGCACTCCCTTCTAGAGTGAGAAACTATGCACACAACTATTGCTGCTCTGCTAGGAAAAATTGAACTTCTGTGCTAGAAGTCCCCTGAGGGAAGAATTCCCTCAGTGTGTGCTCTTTCTTCCTCCTAACGCTATTTTTCACTAGCAAACTGCAGCGAAATCTGCGTCCCAGCTGAAGACCTGCTATGCAAGGAAAAATACAGCGTCTCCCTTTGCCTTTGATCTAGAAAATCTAATTTCTCTATCGAATCTCTCAAAGAAATAGATCTTTCCTCAAAAACTCGACCCTCTTGGCCCAAGGATTGTGTTGCCTCTGGGGTTACGAATTGTTGCCTACGCAAAAATTCGAACCTCCTTCTCCTCTTCTGCTACTGAGCTCTCCGGCTTACGATTTGTGCTCTGACTCCGATGTCACTTCTAAAGTTTTTTGAAATGCCTGCTGATGTTCTAATTTTGACTTTCACCTCTTCATAAAGCCTATGGACAACAACTCTATAATGCAAAGGAATTTCAAGTTCTTCCATTCTACTCCACAACTTATCTTTAGGGACTATGTCAAATGCCTTTTTGAAGTCAACAAAGTAGCAAAATACTTCTTCTTTGCCCTCCCAAACCTTTTCAATAATGTGTCTCAACGTGATACCATGATCTACTGTAGAATGCTTTGGCCTAAAACCTGCTTGCCCTTTTGCCCTCTTTTCTTTGACTTCCACCCACTTACTGATTCTATTTTCTACCATGTCGCTGAAGAGCTTTGCAAACAAAGGATTGATCATAATGGTTCTAGGATTATTAATGTCTCCACTTTTAAAAAGGGGTATTGGTAGACTAGTTGTCCAACCTCTTGGGAATCCTTGCTAAATGGTGTTGTTGAATATTTCCATGATCTTGTAATGTGAAAAGCTTTGTAGTTGTGTTGATCCTGGGAGGAGGCTCCTCCTCTGATTCTTTCTCATAGAGTTGTCTTACATAGTCAAACCATTGATTGGTTGTAATATTATTTTCAATTTGCTTCTTCCTTTGTTGAAGTTTCTGCCAAAAAAACTTTGGGTTATTCTTGCCTAGATATATTAACTCTTCTCGCCTTGTTTGCATGAACTCATCTTTTTTTTAAATATGCTTATATAGCTTTACATTCATCTTCTCCTCGCCTATCTTTTTCAAGGTTTTCCTTGCCATTTTGCATTCCTCATCAAACCAAGCATTTACAGGAAAACAATTTGATTCAGATTTCCTATTTTTTGCTCTTTTGCACTTCTCAAGTGCACTCTGAATTATATTTGTTAACTCATGACTATTGAGGCTTTGGGAACCACTCTTCCCTTTCTGAATTGATCTCTCCAACATTGTTTTGAAGATAATGCAATTTTCTTGTGTTAGAAGAATTTTGCCCCTTGATATCGATTGTCGAGAACATTGAGTTTTCCTCTTATGATGTCTTTCTTCTAACCAAGATAGCTTTATATAAATTGGGTTATGGTCTGATTTTAAGTCCCACATATGCTCTCCAATCTTAACTTCATCTATCCTTTCTATCAAGCTTTGTGAACAAATAACGTAGTCAACAACACTTGCCCCATTGTATGTGTTGCAAGTGAACTTCCCAGACCTTTTCCATTTATCTAGACCATTGCAAATAATTAAGTTGAAAGCACCACACAATGTGAGCAACTCCTCTCCAAAATGATTGCTAACTTTGTCATCTTCTGAACATCTCAACCATTGGGGATTCTCCTCTTCAGTGAGCTAGATAGGATTGTAATCCTCTTTGCAACAAAACATATTAGCTTGTTGATTTGTTGTTCTAGAATTGAAATCTCCCACTAAAAGAACTTCTCCCTATTGAGAATATACAACAATATCTTGCTTTAAAGTTGCATATGGGTCTTTGCTATCTAGCCCCTTATTTTTGTAAGTTTTTGAGACTTGAGGTGCAAAATAGCACGCTGCAATTCTTATGTGGTTCTCATTCTCTGTTATTTTGACCCATAAATATTATTTATTTGTATCTTCGTTCCAAATTGCTAATTTCAAATAACCATCAAACATAGGAGTTTTACAACCATCATGTTCATGAGCTTCTGTGAGACAAATTATGTCTCTACCTTCTGCAATAGGCCCTATCCCAAGTCCCCTCCTCCAATGGTAGCCTCTATAGTTCCAACAAACTAGACTTAGGTAGACCTGGGTAGAAGTTGATTGCTACGCGGCTTGGCACACAAGACACAAATTTGAGACTTCACCCCTTTTCATCCATGTTGATCCTGTTGTTTTCCTCCCTATTATAGAATTAACTGTTTTGCCTTTACTGCCAAATTTCTATCCTGCTTTGCAATTAGGCCCAAACCTTGCAATAACCACTTTACCATTATACAACCATGCTCTTTTCCCTTCGTTTCTTGCTGCTCTAATTTTCTCCATTTCTTCTCTTCTCTCCTCTTGTTGTTTGCTAGTTAGATCTTCATCTAAGAATAAGTGTGAGCCTTTCAAGAGTTTATTTTTGCTTAAGAGATAGTGTTTGTCTTGCACACTTGCTATGATAACTTTTATGGGTCGAGACCTCTCTTCAAATATTTTTCCCACCCTTCTTGCTTGACAAATTTGCCCTCTCCAATGCAATTTCTCTTTCAAAAAGTCTCTTGTCAAATTGAGAGTGCTTTCATTTTTTCCATAGTCTCTTATTCCTCTTATAATAAAGTTTGTTTCCCTATCTTTTTTGTCTTTGTGTTCTCTTTCATGTGCTCTATGAGCACTTACATCGTTTTCCTCCATCCTTATGTAACCATTAGTGTCCTCAGCTCTAGTTCTGATTTCTTTTGGAATGTTTGTCCTCTTGATCTCTTTTGCCTTTTTTCGGAAATGACCACCTGTTTAGTAGTGATTAGGCAAAGGGCATGATCTTTGCCCATTCACCAAGAGGCACCCAAGGCAGTGTAAAGCCAGGGGCCTCCCACAAATTGTAATCATCTTCTATCTTTTAATAATAATAAATATGAATTTGTTGATTAATTGAATGCGTTTGTGCCATCTGGTATCAGAGGCATCAAATCCTCCCTGTGCTGGTTTCACTCACTGTGGGAAGCTCCGTGTTTCACTCACCATCCGTCCTTAATCGATCCGATGCTTTCTGTCGATCTGTTTCTCCTTGTCCTCAACCATGTCCGCTACGTAACCCTGTCCCTGTCCGTCATTCCGTTCCCCAAGAATCGTTGACCATCACTCCGTCCCATCACCATCCCCCGTCACACCCATCCCCGCAGCCCTATCCCCAGCCCCACACCTGTCGCATTCCTTTTGTTGTTCCACCACTGTATGATAGGCTCTGACTCCATCACCCTCCTCCCGATATCTCTGCCGGTTGCTATGTCTACTTCAACCCCATCGTCCGTCGTGTTCCAACCCCTGTTCGACCGTCGTGTTTCGACCCCGTGATTCCCAATCAAGCATTGAGTCATTCCTTTTAATTTTATTAAATTTATAACTATATAAAGTTATAGCTATATAGTCATAAAAACTTTATAACTATTAAATTATATTGTTTATAACTATATAGTTAAAATATATATATAGTTTAAAAAAAATATATATGTTATGTAATTAAATTAATTAATTTAATTTAAATAAAACAAAAAAAAACCATATGTTATATAATTAAATTAATTGATTTAATTTAAATAATAATAATAATAATAATAATAACTATATGTTATAATATTAAATTAATCAATTAAATTTAATTATTTAAAAAAAAATTAGTTCAAATTAAACGCTAATAGACAAATATACACCCCTACAAACCTGTTCAATGTCGTCGATGACAATGACCGATTTCAGCAAAAAAGTGATTGATCTTGAGAATAGGATTACTAGCCACTCCATTGATTTCAACCTAAAGTTAGTTGATCTCAAGAGTAAGGTTATCGGACATTCCGGCAATATCAAGAAGCTTCAGGATACCACAAATCAAACAGAGCTACAACTCGGGCAGAACCATATCAAATCCGAAATGAATCATAATCAGACAATGTCATTGCTGAGCATTTTGTGTGACAGGATGAAGGTTACACCCAAACAACTACTCCAAGATAATGAAGGTAATCAACAGCACAATTCATCAGATTCAACAAATTCAGCAAATTCTCATGAAAAAGCGGAGTCCCCAAAAAATTCATCCACGCACCATCAAGGAAATAGTAACACGACTTTTTCAAATAAGCAGCTCTGGAATACATTCACCAATCAATACCCTCTTTTCGCTCCACCGTTAGCGACGTATCAACCAAGAGCAAAAATCGAGCTACCCAAATTCGATGGTAACAAAAAATGCAGTGTTGCGTGGCTAAATAAAGCAAAAGAATATTTCAAGATTTATGATATTGACAATGATGACGAAAAGATTAGACACGCTTCCATGAAAATGGAAGGCGAAGCATATAATTGGTATATGTGGTGGAAGAAGACGACAATCGCTATTAGTTGGAGAAAATTTAAGGATGCATTCTTTAAAAGATTCCAAGGTGTAAAGGAAGAAAAGTTCTTTTCAACACTCATCAGATTGCGAAAAAAAAGGAAAAAATAAATTAGCACCAAAGTTCTATGGACCATACCAAATCAACAAAAAGATCAGCCAAGTTGCATATAGTTTAAGCCTTCCGAATAAAAGTCGAGTTCACAATGTCTTCCATATATCCTGCCTTAAAAGGGCACTGGGTGACCATCAATCAACACAAACAATGCTTCCGTCCTTAGATGATGAAGGAAGGGTCATTTTAGAACCAGAAGGTATCATATCCACCAAGGAAAAGAAGCTTTGATCTCGTGTAATCAAGGAATACTTGATCAAGTGGAAGGACTTACCAGAAGAAGAAGCTTCTTGGGAGACTGAAGCATTTCGTCAACAACATCTATGGTTACGTATGCTTTGAGGACAAAGCATTTTTTGAGAGGAAGGCAATGTTATATAAAAAATTTAATTAATTAGTAGTTAATAGGCAAAGGGTAAGATCAAAGATCATGCCCCTTCACCAAGAGACACCCAAGGCAGTATAAAGCCAGGGGCTTCTCACAAATTGTAATCATCTTCTATCTTTTAATAATAATAAATATGAATCTGCTGATTAATTGAATGTGTTTGTGCCAATCCACCTGAGTTGCTTTAGAGATAATCACTTCCTTGTTTGCTGCCATTGATTCTTTCATGGTTTGCCATGTTGTCTTCATGTTTTCCCATTCTTGTTTTCCTATCTCTAAAGCCTCTTGTAGCATTGTTACTTTCTCTTTTAGAATCCTATTACCTTCAATTAAAGATCAATTTGCAAGTGTAATCTCTGAGAATTTATGGTCCATTTCCTGTTCTTTGGCTTCCAAAATTACCAGCCTTGCCCTGGCCTTCATCAGTTCCTAGACATAGAGATCTGATGACCAAGTAAGAGGTGTAGATGTAGGACTGTAAATGGTTGACTCTTCTTTATTTTTTCTGCTCTTATTGAAAATAATTGATATATGAAAATGAAAGAGCAAGCAAATGTACAAATCATCCAACAAATGAACACACGATGTATCCTAGGAAACCCGTAACAAGAAAAAACCGAACTAGGGGAGGCATATGCTCTGCGGTCTTTTCTTCAAATGTGATATGCAAATATAAAGAAAGGGGTACTTACTATGTAGTTGCATATGACACTTGGCTTGAATGGCTACTACAGAATCTACTTACTCCTTTGTTATTGTCTCAAATCTCCCTCCCAGATGCTCTGCTCGACTATGGAACAAATACAATGCTAAAGAATGGAACCCTTTCTCTTCCTAGCAGCCTGATATTCAGCATAGCCCAATAGTTGTCTAAGGTTAGAGTTTTGCATCATCAACCCTCAATTAGTGATAAGGTTTTGGACCTTCTAGAATCTTCCTGAAAGTTCACACATGGTTAGGCCCACATGTATGAGCAATGGGGGTTGATGTGGCATCCACATATACCATGGTGGTCAACAAGGTAGGTCAACTTGCTGGAGGCATAACTTCTGCATACAAGCTACAATTGAGGCAATTTTTGCACCAGGTCTTAGCGTGTACAATAGTGTCAAGGGGTTAAGACTCAAGAGCTATGCTTGCAAAGTTTTGATCCCCCAAAAGGTGCCATTTAATGCCTCAAAATGTCTTGAAAAAGTTCCAGACTCCAAATTTCCAAATGAGGACCAGCCACTAAAATGAAAGCCAATTTCTCCAATTTTTCCACCCAGAAAGTATAAAGGTAGATGAAAATTTGTATAATGATCCATTCCAGATCAAAAGAGCAATTCAACCTCTCAAAGCCAAATGTCAAAGATTAGACCTAGACAAAGTCACAACTAAAATGACAACCAAATTCCCAGCTTCTCCTATAGACTAAAGTTATAGTGCATGCTACCGATCCAATGTGACTGCATAAACCAACCTCGCTGAATGCAGGTGATGTGTATATGACAAATACGAGATTAACAAAATAAATTGCAAGGAACAGAAATGAAAGGAAGAAAATAACATGTGTGTCTTCGCTTCCTTTCTGGAGATGTATAGCAATTACCTAAGTCCTCACAGGAGACTGCTAAGAATCTATAGTAGCACCAAAATATCCTACAGTATATTCTCAACATTACATGAGTGTATTCAACTACACTTCAATAACAATGACAATTTTCTTGAGTACAATTTCATAAAGAACTTAACCACAATAGTTAGCTCATTTGGTATATGCTCTTATGTGAAAGTTCGTGGTGGTCTTGGGATCAAATCTGATTGAATCCCTTGGGACTACCAGTGGGTATTTTGGCTGGCAGTTACTACCATCCTCCATCCAGAAAACCGGGTATGGGTGGGAATCTGCAGGGGGCTCCATCCAGAAAACCAGGGATGGGTGGGAATCTGCAGGGGACTGGCAAGGTACCAGCATCCTCACATGGAAAGCCTACAGGTGAGTGAGGAACTATATTTCTCCAGAAAGAAAGAAGAAAAAAAAATCATAAAGAAATTACATAACTATTAGAATAATGGATAATAGAAATGCAAATAAATTGTGCAGTGATAACAGATATAGCTACTACTACTGTAGACATAGATATCAATCAAAGAATAAAGTGCCACTCCCATAACAAATTTTTTTCCTGGTTTTTCAATTTTCTACAAACAGATGGAGTTTGCCTATTTGAAGGTGTTTGTCTTGGTGCTAACCTGTGGATCAACAGCTTTCACAACTTCACTTGATAGTGGCTTAAAACCAAGCATCCATCCTTCAAGCAAAATCACCTACAAGTTCGCACTTTGCAGTCAAATAAACAAAAAAACTGCATTCTAAGATAAGTTTCAACAAAAGCTCTTTCAGGCTTAAAAGATATAGTTATAATCATACACCTTTCACTCTTTTACAGAATCAATTTATAACTTCTACTGAATCTCTACACAAAAGCAGAATGTAAATTTTCCCTCTAGTCCAGTAGACAATTATAATATATGAAGTGCAACAAATGTAAGAATCGACTGATACAAGGATCGCAATTTTTAATCAAGGTCAAGAAATAATAATTTACAACATTAAATTAGTCGTTACAGAATAGTACTTTTAGAACATTGTTTCAGCAAAAATATATGATATTTATCATTCTACAATTAATCTGGAACTATCAATTAACTATGTTAATTTCTATTAACTGTGGTTTAACCTGAAAAACCTTATACCATAAATTATTCAAAAATGTCAGTCACTGGCCAAGTAAAATCCCTACCTCCAATGGCCCTTCAATTTCAGGCCATGTAGAAGGATCTGCCCTGTCCCCACGCCCGTTGTAAGCTGACTACATATAACCCAATCAAAAAAGTTTTATACTAATGACTCTAGTGGAGAGAATGTTACCAATCATTCAAAAAGCAGGTCTAGGATCCACCTTATCATACCGTGGTATCTTGGCCTTTGCACCTAAAACAACCCATGTTCAAAAATAAGCCAACACCAATTATCAAAGAATTAAAAATTTGTATGTATAAAATAAACATAACTCGATACATGAGAATTTTGATTATTTTGTAATTTCTGAAATTTGGCATCAAACTTTAGTGTTTAACAGTAATAATTGCAGTTCAAGTGCTTTCCTAGGACACGGGCAAAGTTTAAAATACAACTCTTGATCGAATTTCTTATGATTTTCATTTTGCACAAGAAGCTCAAAGAAAGAAGAGCCATAGCAGCAAGAATAAGAAAAGGACATGCCTTCTTTTGTCAAGCTACACAGATTCTTTAAAGTATCTGTTCCAAATGCTAAATCATGGCTTCCAGCGTTACCCCGTAACTGGAAATATGCAAAAGTTTTTGGATCATTTAAACCTCCTTAATATTGAAAATGAGAAAATTAATGGTATTCACCTAACTGGTAATTTGAACATTTGCATTGATCTGCATATTTTGAAGGCTGTGATTAAGCTAAAACATCAAACAGTCTAAACCGTTACTTCTATGAAGATTGTAACAAGAAAAAAGGCCCTGAGTTCAAACCTCCAATAGGGTATTTCCTGCATATTCACCAGAGAGATTTGCCTGTATTCAAAACAATTAAAAGCCAAAAATAAATGCAACTGAAACTGAATGCTGTTCTTGATGCAAGCTTTTCATCTGCCTGCACAGATTTGCAGAAATACAAAGCATGCATGAGCAGATCTATCCATCAATATGCAGAGCATACCTGATCAGCTGCTGTTAAATAGAAGTCATCAATGGATATCGAGGCAGCCTTTCTGAATAATTAAAGCAAGCGCACGAGAGATCAAATCACTTTGAAAACACAGAAGGGTAAAATTAAAATTAAGTTATGCTACGTCAGCTCTATGAATAATTTCTTTCCATGAAGACCACCGTTTATATATACTCATAATTCCCCTGTGCCAATCTCATCAGTTAGGGAGTAATGGAATGAACAGTTCAAATTTCTTGTTACCTGCCTGCTACGTTGAAGAGATAATCAAGTGCATACACTAGAGTTGTCTTGCCACTACCCTGAGGTGCACTGATGCCAAACTAGAGAGAAGACAGAAAAGATAATTATCAGTTTGAAATGAGATCAATTGGGGTGAAACATTAAGACCTACAATGATTCAGTCAAGAAATCATGATTTAATTATACAATATTTGCACTTGCTTCGACCTTGGTAAGAAACATATATCCAAAGAGTAGTCTCTAATTGAGAACAAATCATCTGTATTATTGCGTATTCTGTTGTTTGTTTGTTTTCTTTCTTAACCTTAAATTTGGGATGCCAGATTCAACCCCCTGCTCTATAGAAGAAAACTGCTCTAAGGTTGAGCACAATGGATTCTCGTAGTTCGTTAAGTGCATTACCGTAATTTCTTTCCGGAGGAATATGCATAGGATCACATAAAGCAACCCATGAATCGTTAAGCTACCTAAGAGTTTAGCATAAAAGGTGTTGAATCTCTTATATAAGGAGGAAATCAGAATCATTTCTTTGTCAACTGTGGCTGCGTATGTTGGAAAAGCAGATGTGTTGCTATGGCCCCCAAAAAGGAAGCACTCAAGAAATGGTTTAATTATGAAATATTTGCATTTACTTCGAGCTTCGGAAGCAGCCTATATCCAAGGAATTCCACACCGTCAATGTTCATATTTCAAGAGACATGTTCTCTCCCTTCCACCCCCAACTGGAACGTCTCTTCTGTTTAACTGTGCGAGGATTAGAACTCAGATCAAGGTTCAGCGAGTGAACTTAATAAACATTAGTATAGATACATATTCCCTTCATATATTCACCATAAAGGTTCAAAGTTTTTAAAGAGTCGAACCAGATTCATTCAATATCTACCAAAACATATTATAATTCGGCTCCGTTCTCCAATGCAGCACCTTAGGTCTGCAAACTATGGATAGAAATTCAACCAGAGCTTCCACTGCTTGGCAAGAGGCATTCCATTTTTAATTTTCTTTTACACTGGACAAATCAAGGAAATTCAACAAACTTCTATTTCAGGAGACTAGCGCAATGGTTCTCTCACAGAAAGCAATCAGAATCTAATTAAAAATTAACAACCAGTTAGCAGTAATACACACCACAAGGGGAGGAATTTCATCTGCGTCATCTTTGAACTTGGCCCTGTGCTGCAACAGCTCACGCTCGCACCATAAATAGACTGGTACATAATAATGATAAACCCTAACCTTCTGCGCCTCTGTCAGAAGAAGCTCATCAAACCCGAGAAGGCGGCAGAGCTGGATCCCGCACTCAAGCCACCGGTCAATAGTATCAGCGACCTCCTGGAGATTCGACCCCATCTTTTCCAGCAGGGGGCCTCTGCATATGAACTCATAAAGGTCAGCCACCGAGGATACCATTGGAGAGGATGCAGTCTTTGACGGTAATGCCATCGCTAACATTTGCCCTGACATTAGCCAGCGCTTCCTATCAGATCCTGCAAGTTGACACGAATACCCATGTCTCAATTACATTCCAGGTGCCATCACGCAATTGGATAAACCTTCCGTTATGATTAACTTACCAAATTCCACCACCCTTGAACTCGAACTCGCGGTAGTGAACCCGCGGTTCACGAATTTGTTGTCCGCTACATTTCGGACGAATTTGAAGGGCTGGATACCCCGATTGTCGGCCTTGGGGTTCAAATTAAGGGCACTTGGATTGCCCAATCGCAGTAACTGGATCATCTTAAACCATTACCAAAAAAATGATATGGAGAGCGAAATATACAGTAATCGTCTGAAATGATAAGATAACATTGCGCAGTATAGCCTGAACGCCACATATTTCCCTTTCTTTGTCTTCATGTCCACTTATCCTCTCAGAGGTGACTCCCCATCCCCGTCCAAACTCTGAACTTGGGCCAGTTTTGGATTCTATTGTACCACCTATCTTACAGTAGTTTTGGATTCTATTGTACCACCTATCTTACAGCAGTGTGCCATCAAGTTGAAAAGTTACATAAGTCCACGTCTAGTTCGTTACGTGCATTTCACTTCACTAGAATATGGTACGTTCCGAACAGTGTGGAATTTACCGAACATTGTATGAATAAATTCCACAGTATTAAAATTTTGTTCAATATTCTAAGTTGGTTTTATAGCGGAGTTTTGTGATATTGTCTTAATGTATATTTATATATTTATCTTTTTTTAGGTAGAGATTTTCAATTTATAAATAGTAGTTTGAGTGGGCTTAATGGTTAAGAGCCTGTGTTTCTTACAGGTTTAAAACTAGAAGGGGTAGAGTATGTATATGCCTTTGTAGACTTAGGAGTCAAATTAAGGGGGTCTCCTACACCAATTTGGTATCTTGGTAGTGACCTTAAAAATGGATAATAATAATAATAATAGGCTTTGTTATAATACTATTAGCCAATATCATGGTTTACTATTACCACATGTCCAACTTACAAACTCATGTTCATATTACACGTGTTAATATGATATTTTTTTAATTAAACAATTTAATTAACATTGCATAAAGAGCATAACTACTTTTGAGATAAATCTCAACCTTTCATCTGTGACTATTAATAAAGATATTTTAGAATGTTCCATGGAAGTTAAATACCTGTCATTTGCCTAATAATTTTTTTTTTGTGACTAGGTTGAGCTTAGGCGAGTGCTAGCTAGTTTATTGGACGGAAGAAGAATGATCAACCCACTGTGGGATGCTTATCACCAAGACTGTGTGAGGCTCACTCGAGCCTAGATACCCCTTGAGATAGTTTAATTCCCACAAAGTGGCTTCCATCATTAACCCCTCCCCATGAGGTAGGTTTGAATCTATAACCTAGTGGGAACTAAATCCCACGCAAATCAATTCATCTACACCTCATAAGTGCCATTCACTTAATAATTATTGATAATTAAATTAAAATTATGGAAGTCATGTTCCAAAATAAACATGTTTATATACATAAAAAAACAAGTGTTGTTAGATGCAACGCACTCCCTCCCCCTATATATATATATATATATACAAAAGTGAAACAAAAATTGTCAAATATGATACCAATAAGAACATTGGAATTTATTTAGATGTGTTGTTTTCGTTGCTCAGCAACCAAAGCTTCAAAGCTTCAATATTCTCGTACATAAACTCTGTTTAAAGAAATACTGTGACCATCAAGGTAATGATGGAACATAGAAAGTTGCATCTAGATTTTGTTGTGCAAAAAATCAAAAGATTTTTTTTAAGAGGAAAAAACCAAAATTTTCATTTAATTGAAAAAAATTGCAAAAATACAGTTGACTATATTGTCGCATCTGTCTCATACAGGCAACATAGTGTACTCTTACCACACTTGACTAGATATCTAGTCTTACATTCTCCAAATGGATAGGAGCAGTAATAGAGTCCTATGTAGACATTAAATCCTCAATCGATCTCCTACAACAACAAAGGTGATTAAATGCACATATCATTCATATTCCTAATGCTTCAACTACAGTCAAATTCGTAAACAAGCTCCAACATGGAGTAGTATCTGGCTACCTGAAGTTTGCTTGATTACCCACCGAAAGGGACTAATTCTCCTCTTTTCCAAAAATGTATGCAAAATGATAATCGTCGGGCAGCAAAACAACCAGAAAATGTGCAATAAAAACAGAAATGCCCAGTGTTTGTGTTGCAAAATACCATGTTCTTCCCTACTCATACCTAGACAATGATCCAAAACAACGGAGAGTGAACCAAAAAAATATAAACTACATGAAACCCTCATATATTCAGTTGACCATCCTGCATAAGAGTGCCTTTGCAATATGCCTGGAAATGTATCATATCCACAGATGTCGTGCATCCTTCTTTTGATAGTATGTTTGCATCCTCATTTTATTCTCTATATATTTGGGAGACTGTAACCCTGAGAAATGAACAAAATAAAGAACTAGTCCTTTCCACCCAATGAGAGAGAGTTGGTGCCTATAAAGTAGATTTTTTATTGGCTTAATCAATGATTGACTTTGAGTCGCCAAAAATGTAAATTTCGTCGATCTTCGGCCACCTAGCACAGTAGAGGATGCCCCAAAATGCAAGGAGCTCTACCCTAGTGTTGGTGCCAAAACCACTGCACCATTTAAACTTATATAAATCATCAAGTCTCATAAATATCATCATCCCACTTCCACATATCCCTGAAAAAGTAGCTCCATCAAAGAACTCGACCAAATAGATGTGTCACACATCCTTCATAACAATATTTCTTTTTGGGTAATTATAGGATATCAGCCCTTTCTCCAAGAAGTAGGATGTGATCTTATGTGCAAAAAATCAAAAGATTGCATAGACTATCATTCAATACCTATAAATATGATATGATGCCAAATTGTAAAGCATGATGGCATATGTGACTTCTCAGAGTTAACAGAGTTTATCGATGAAAGAGGGATATATGGCATTAAGGATGAAATAAGACATCAAATTTTTTGTCCAATCAAGTATTTACAAATTAATTTTTTTAATTATAATAAGAAATACATTATTTATTTCTAAATTTTAACATTAAGTTTTGCATAAATCAAAGCTAAACTAATAGTAGTCTATTGAAAAATGCAACAAGAAATTCTCAATTTGATTTTGCCTTGATTAAATTGAGAAAATTTGAATTTACACATCAGCAGACAACTTGGATGTAGTTAACTTATGTGACATGGCCTGTGTCACCCAATTTACTCAGTAAATTCGAGTTGGAGGAGTTAGAGTTCAGTTAAGCATGTGTGATTGTTAATTGTAGCAATCAAAGTCGATTATCTCAAGTTATTTTCAGTTAAACTAGTTCCAACTGTTGGAGGCACTAGTGGAAGGTCAGTTGTGCAATGGGACTTCAATCAAACTCAGTGATCATCCAGTTAACTTATCAATCAACCCAAAATAACTAGTGCATGCAGAGAAATTGAGTTCCCCAGCTATGGTGGAGATTCCAAGGCAATGTAACATCAGTTGTAGATTAGTCTTGATTGTACAAGTGTTGCATGCATTCAGATGATCAACCTTGGGAATTGCGCAAACCATTTTGGAGAAATTCCTAAAAATAGGGGCCTAATTTCTCGAGAATTGTGCAAGGAAATAGGGGTTCAAGCAGAGGCGGAAATTGACTAAGTTTGGGTCAGAGTTTCTCAATGAGCAGAGAGATAGGTTATTCACTTGCAGGTTATGCTCAGTTGAGCAAAGCAATTGTAATACATCTCTATTCATCATATTAATGCAAGCAAGCATTGGGGTTTTTAGCAAATTGCTTTCCCCAGGAAAACTATAGTGTGCATGAGTTTTATTTCTTATTGCATGCCTGGAATTTTTATTCTAAATTATGAATTAACTTCTGCAGAGTAGTAGATTAGGTTTGTGTCTTGAGATTTTGATTACAACTTCATGAGCAGTGGCAAATCTACATCATAATTTCTACATGGTATTGGAGCAGGATTCACATTAGAATAGGAATTTCAAAGTTGTTTATCAGGAGGATCGAATTTGCAATTCAGTGTAGCAGGATCTCTTCAGAGCTGAGAAGATGACCTTCAACGGGTTGAGGCTAGAGTATTCCTTGGAAGGCACCTCTAATTTCATCGCATGGAGGCAGTATTGGATGACAATGGATTGCTAGAATACATCAAGACAGATGTTGAAAAACCACAAGCATCTGATGCCCAGAACCTTGCTTAGTGGAAGAAAGATGTAGCTAAGGCGAGGAGAATAATATTGGAGGGAGTACGGGATCACATTGTCTCAAATCTCCATGGGAAAGAAACTCCATTCACAATGTGGAAAGCACTAACAGAATTGTTCGAGAATAATAGTGACCATAGGAAGTTGGCGCTCAAGGATAAACTTTGAAATATCAAGATGCAGAAGAATGACATTATTCCACAGTATCTGAGTAGGTTCACACAATGTCATGATGAACTTGGTGGGGTTGGTGTTAATGTTGTAGAGGATGAATTTGTAAGCCTAGCCATTTTGGGCCTTCCAAAGAGTTGGCATAGCCATCAAGATTCGGTGAATGGGAGGGATAAACTACCAAATTAGGAACGCTTATGGTCTAATTTGGTACAAGAGGAAATAATGTGGAATACCAGAGATGGGACTTCATCCAAGGGAGAGGATGAAGAAAAAATTGCATTGTTTGGAAAGGGAAAGAAAGGAAAAGGGAAGAAATCTCAATCCAAACCATAGTCTAGCCAAGAGGGCAAGAAGAAAGATTTGTCCAAAATTAAATGTTTCCATTGTCATGAATTCTGGCACTATGCCACAAAATGTCCACACAAAAACACAAGTGAGAAGACCTTAGGAGGAGGAGTGGGTGAAGCCTTGGCTTCATAGTTCGAGCTTAATTTTACCCTTATCGCATGCATGGCCAACACAATGATGGGGAGCGTGTGGTACTTGGACTCAAGTGCATCATTCCACATGACAGGGTGTAGAGACTTTTTCAGTGACCTAGAGGAGAAAGATTTGCAGATGCACATTGAGTTAGGGGACGATAGAAAGTACAACGCAACCGGGATTGGTATAGTCACCTTTTAAAGGGAGTCGGGCTCCCCTTTCAGGCTAAAGGATGTCATGTTCATTCCGGGCCTAAAGAAAAATATGATCTCTGTTGCAGTTTTGGAAGATCATGGTTATGATCTGATCTTCAAAAAAGGAAAGGAATTCCTGAGAGACATAGCCACGAGACAAGTGAAGCAAATTGGGGTTCGTGTCAAGAACCTATATAAGCTTGATGCGAAAGATTGTGATGCGTTATGCAAAAAGACGGAGAAGGTGCAGAATCATGATGTTGGTGAATTTTGGCACATAAGACTTGGCCATTTGCGTCATGGCACCTTGAAGGTTATGTAGCAAATAATCACTGGCCTCCCCAAAGGAGCACTTAAGCAACAAGATGTATGCAAAGGATGTACATTAGGGAAGTACATAAAATCCACATTCCATGATCGGGACAACAAAGCACATGTAGTCTTGGAAAGGATCCACTATGATATCTGTGGACCTTTCTAGACACCTCCACTACTAGACACAAATATTTTGTCAATTTTATTGATGACTTCTCACAAAAGTGTTGGATCTTCTTCATGTAGAAATTTTGAATAATATGACACTTATTCACAGAGATTATCCCAATTATACACTATTGTGGAATACATGCATAATACATAACCTCCTCTACGTTGATCATCAATTTTGCGGAATTAAAAACAATGAAACATCAATGGCATGCGCACATTAACACAACATATAACCCGGGGAAAGCATACAGCTGAAAACCGCCAACTATCTGTATATTATAATGATTGAGAACATGTAACAATACATAGTACAATACTCCTCACAAGTACTCAGTACTATCTCCACCTGTTACACACAAATTAGCTCAGATCTGATGCCTCAAATCTCCTCCATTGTTTGCCTGCCTCCACTACGCAATCCTGCAAGAGAATAATGATGAATGGCTGAAGCAAACTCGTATTTCCTTGGCTGAACCACGCAATCCTCATTGGCATTACTCAATCCATGCATGTGCAAAATCTCATGCACAACTATAGTCACAACTGATAGCAATCTCAACCTCTAACACCTGTCTCCACTGAACTGTCCATGCACTGAGTTAATTGATGTATTCTTCAGTTGCATTATGAGTTAATAATTAGTGAATTAATTAATATTTAATTCACACAACTCATCACTAGTGTATTCTTTAGTTAGACTAAAATACAACTAGTTCAACCAAGTCAAACTGAACACAACTCCATCAACTCCACAATCAACTGCACCGAAACTCAACCACATGAGTTCTAACTGAAGTCTTGCATGCAATAGCTCAACTGACCCATAAGAAAAGCGTATTTCCTTCTGACAGCTGCATGTGCCACATCTGTAGCTCAAACTGAAGTGCTCCAAGAGGATAAGATAATGTTTATAGTCCAAATATTATTATGAGCTAATAATATTCGACTGTTCTATTTTTAGCCTGGCGGTCTAAAAATAGAAACCGCCCATATGTCTAAAAATAGAAGTCCATCTATTTTTACCAACATGACCAATCATCCACAAATAGCATCCTGCAACTCATAGACCATGATCCATATGTCTAAAAATAGACTTTGCGCCAAAAATAGCCTGCGAGCCCACTTAGTGAAGGCGACTCCTTTCCACTAAGCTCCATCATCTTGTTGCATTCTCAACACTTCATGTGGAAGAAAGATAAGACATTCTACAAGTTCATAGAATTTAAGGCACTAATTGAGAAATAAATCGGCAAGAAGGTGAAGGCTCTCAGGAGCGATAATGGAGGTGAGTACGTGTTGAATGAATTCAAGAATTTTTGTGCGAAAGAAGGCATTCGACGAGAGTTGAAAGCACCCCACAACCCACAGCAGAATGGGGTGGCTGAGAGAAAGAACAGTAGCATTGTGGGAGCAGCGAGGGAAATGTTGCATGACCAAGGTCCACCTCCGCATTTATGGGTTGAAGCATGCAACACAATAGTCTATTTGCAGAATCAGAGTCCTCATCGGATTCTTGGCATGATTACACCAAAGGAGGCTTTCTCGGGGAGGAAGTTGGATGTGTCACACTTCAGGATTTTTGGAGCCTCTGTTTACTGCCATGTCTCCAAAGAATTAAGGAAGAATCTTGAGTCGACGGCGGAATTGGGGGTATTTGTGAGTTACACAAAAACTCCACACAACTACCGTGTGTATTAACCATCCCTCAGAATGACAGTTGTGCGAAGGGATGTAAAGTTTGATGAGGAGAAAGCGATGTGGTGCTCTCTTGAGAGGGAGCTTCAGATCCCACCATAAGAGGATATTTTAGCTCCAAAGGAGGAGCCTTAGGAAGTTCTGGAGCAACCACAAATTGAGGAGTAGAGAGTGGAGATAGCCACTCAAGCAGAACCATCCAGAGAAGGCAGAAAAAGAACCATGGAATTAGATATACTTGTGAAGGATGTGAGGGAGAATGTGGGTGCTCCTTCAAATTTACATAGGCTGAGAAGGTCACTTGAACAGTACATTGGCTACGTGGCTTTAATGACTAAGCTTGTAGACACTAAGTCGTCCTCTTTCGAGGAAGCAGTAGAGAAACATGTATGGGTTGGCGTAATGGTGGAGAAATACAAATCCATTTTAAATAATAGTGTCTGGGAAGTGGTCCAAGACCGAAAGATAAATCAATTGTGGGTTCGAGATGGATCTTCAAGGTAAAGCATGTAGTAGACGGAAACATAGAGAATTATAAGGCCATATTTATGGTCAAGGGGTACTCTCAAGTTGAGGGAATTAACTATGTGTTACACAAAATTTTGTCACCATGACTGTTTGCAGTCAGTATGGGTCTATCATCATTCATACTGTCCTCCTAAGCAAGTCTCAAACCTTAGCTCTTCATGTCAAGCTATGAAAATGAGAGAAAGACCTTAAAAATCAATAAAGCTCTGGTTCCGCACTTTCTCTCACTGTTGCCTGTGGTCCCGCACCCCCTGTTCATATTACCTGCGAACCTGCCCGCTCCGTCTCTAAAGGAGTGGGTGCGGACCCCTGTGAGAGTAAAAAAGGTGCAAGTTTATTCTAAAAAACTCACTTTGGGTTAATTCTAGATGATTCTAGAAGGAATTTTGACGTGGATGGTTCGCTCTTAAGTGGTTCATGCATCCCAAAAGAGAAGGAGCTAATCCCTTGATGAGAGGAGCTATCCCTTTGAAGGAGGGCTTTATCCCTTTGAAGGTGGACCTAGTAACTTCCCTCCATTGCACTATAAATTAAGGCATTGGGCTGGTTGCTAAGGAGGTTATAAGCTGAACGTTTTTTAGGGTAAATGCTGGTGGAATTGAGACTTCCTAGTTAAGTTTGAGAGGAGAGATCACATACCTTTTGGCTTCATTGGGAAGAGAGTGAAACTTGTCAAAGTAGAGGAGACTTCTTGTTGGACCCTGGGAGGAGCTTGTACAACATCAAGGCACAGGTTGTAAAGTTCTTCTTTGATTTGAATTAATACAATCAGATTCATTTTCCTCAACAAATTGTCTTATGTGATTTGTTTCATTAATTCCTTGATCATCATGATAAGTATGCTTTATTATATTGGCTTTTCAGGTGCTATTTAATTTGTGTGCTTGTTTGTGTTTGTAGATTCGCTACAAGGGAGCTCATTTGGATCAAACGAGCGAGACTTCCACAAACTTGCATTGGACCCAAGGTAGGCCTAAAACACTTGTTTGCCTTTGTTTATAAATTGCATATTTAGAGAAAGATAGGATTTGATTGGCTTGCTTGTCACTAGATATCATTAGATACTAGGGAGGTCGGTCTTGTCCGCAAGAACGACTCATTCCGTGTGACAAAATGGCGACTCCACTGGGGAATTGATTTTTTGATTTGCTTTACTTTGACTTGAGAAACTGTGTTTTTGTTTCTGTTTTTGGCTTGTTGTGTGTGGAATTGGGTAGATTTAGTAGATCTTGGATTATTTTTTGTTTTTCATACTTTTGGGAGAGGACCGCACCCTCTGCTTGTAACACAGTGCGGACCTGTCCGCACTTTTGCTTTACACACAGAGCGGTACCGCACCTGTGTGGACTGCGGGCCTGCGGACCCTGTCAAAATTTTGGAAAACTTAAGATTTTCTCTTTCAGTCAGCTTAGGATTTGTTTAGGTGTTGTTATCCCCTGCCCAGACCTGCATGTGACTTGTCAGGAACTTTTCTTAGGTTAATTCCATTGGTATTAGGGTTTTAGGTGAAATTCCTAGAAGTTTTGGTTGTCGGGCTTGATTTTCATTTTGGTCTTGTAGTAGCTTAGAGCTTAGAAGCCTTAGAAGCCTCAGATCACCTTGGTTTTTACTGGCCTTCTTATGAGTCTGACCATTTGTAAAATCTACCTTTGTTGAGGAATCCATCTTGTGTTTCTCTTTGCGAAACTTCGAAAAGACTTGTGTTAAAAGTTTTGGATTTCATTTTTAGAAAAGAAAACAAAAATTGGTTGTTTTTTGACTGATTTGTGATTCTGGACAAATTAGTCCTTAGTTTGCTTATAGCTAAGTAAAACATCCTTGAAAAGAAATCTTGTAAGCTTTTACTTCAAATAGTTCTTAGAATTTATAGATCTCAAGATTAGATTTTTCCATAGTTTTGAGTGTTTTATAAAAATAAAAAATCTCTTTTGGAAAAAGTTTGTTTTTGTAGTATTTGAGTGTTTGAAAGAAAAGGGAAATTTTTGTGAGCATAACTAGTTGTCTTGTTTTTTAGTGCATTGGAAAAGACAAAAAGCTCTTCTTTTGATTTGTTTGTTAAGGAAAAGATTTGTTTTTACAAGCATTTGCATTCTCAACTCTTTCCTAGCTAGAAATTCATTGAAGGGAAAAGATTGCTTATCATCTTAAGTGATTTTTTTTAGTGATTTCGAGTCGAGTCTTCACACCATAAGTTTCATCTCCGCACCTCTTGACTTAAAGAAAAACCAATAAAAATAACGCTTAAAGTAAAATCTATCTAGTAATCTTTTTATTTCTAGGGCTCTATTACACCAACATAGCTTAGGCTAGTATCTTGGAGTAGGGAGTAATTAACTCTCCAAGATAGTAAAACAAACAAGTAGTTGTATCTTGCGGTAGGAGAAAAATCCAATTGTTACATCTATGCTCTGGGAAAGCTCCTCTTAAAGGAGAAGCACGAGATCGTGTCCGAACCAGTGTGGGAATCAATCCTTCCTCATTGGGAACGACGCCAGATATTCACGTATTAAAAACGGTAAACCTCGGATTAACCATTGTCGAGGAGCCTGGGGTCACTTGTTGGTAAACCTTGGATTATGTCAAGGAGCCTTCAAGGGGATTGAACTTGTTACTCTGCCCTTGCGTGCGTATCGGATCGTAAACTGTTCCCCCAGGTATATTTGTTTCCGTTGGTAACCATAGTGACCATATTCTATAGGATTCTTTCTTAAGGTGACGGTGGAGGGAAGATCCCACTGTACCTGGAGCAGACGTTGGCTAGACTCACTTGGATTTTCTGGGGGGTTCTCTTCACTCGAGACGGTTTAGTGGAGAAACTTGTGCCAGTCTATTCATTAAGCAGGTTGCCGGGGTAACTGTTCCAACCGCCATTTCTGTATTGAACTCTGCGACGTTGGATTTCATCACCAACTAGTGTTTTCAGTACGGAAAGTTACTGTTTGTGTGTGGTTTGATCTCCTAGATTCTTTAGGCGTGTGATTCAAAATTGTTTGGTTCTTTAGAGGCTTTAGGTGGTTTTCATTGAGATTTTTCTTTGTTTGTGTGTGAAGTAGTTAAAATATTTAATCGTGGCTGAATTACCGAGAAAGTCCTGTAGACTTCGGGGCCAACCTCCTGAGTTTTCACCGAGCCAGCCTGAAGGGTTACGAGCCCTTGTAACTCCTAGAGACAGTAGAGTTGGGTCACCTGAAGAAGGAGAGTCTTCTTTAGTGGTACATCCTGATTATCAAGCTCTAGTAGCATATTATAATCCACAATCTGTTTCTGTTTTCGAAGTTACTGGTAGTTTTTCATCTACTAGTGATTTAGGTGAGGAACCTGATATATCCGAACCTGAAACTGAATTTGCTGCTACGCCAACATCGAGATTTGCCTCTCCAACTTCTAGTGGTCCTGGTTCACCCAGCGTAGAAAGAATAATTACCCAAAATCTTCCTTCTGGACTTACAGTTATTGAAGAACTTGCTACTCCGGAAGAAGAAGGTATCCCTATCCCTGAAAATCAACCTGTTATAGAACTTAGGGAGCGTGAATCAATCTTTTACAGTCCACCTAGGAGCAGTGCTTGGTATCTTTCGTTGACCAATTTTTTGGAAAACCCGGAACTAAGTTTTTCACCACCTCTCATTCCTTTTCACCCAACACCTAGGGGTTACTATCCTCCGTTAAATATGTCAAGACAATCATCCATGTTTTCTCAATCTCCAGAAACCTTTTTATACGGCGGTCCTTCTGTTCCCTCTGGGTATTAGTCACTTACTGGTACTTTTTTGGGAGCATCTCCTCAACCTATTGAACAAGGGTTATTAACTGGAAATAATGGAACTAAGCCGTTGAGTGTAGAAGATATTCTCATGATGTCAAGTACTATTCCTAATCCTCAACCTCAAGGTGGCCAGTTACCGCCTGGGGGGCAGCCTCAAAGTCCTCAATTATCGCCTGGGGGGCAACCTCAAGGTACCCAATTTCCGCCTGGGGGGCAACCTCAAGGACAATACATACCTACGGGACAGTATGTTCCTCAAGGTCAACCCCAGACTCAGTATGTACCTCAAGGTCAACCTCAGTATCAATATGTACCTCAAGGTCAACCCCAGTACCAGTACGTGCCTCAAGGTTATCAACCTCAAGGTCAGTACCCAACCCAAGGTTTCCAATCACCTTCCGGTCAATCATATGTTCAAGGAGCTGGAAATGTACCTTTGAATTATCAACCCTACCCTCAACCCGGTTATGGTCCTCAATATTCTCAACCTATTATGGGTCCATACCCCAGAATGAACTTAGTGTGGGCTCCATCTCAATCTCAACAAGTCTTGCAACCGAATGTACAGTTGTCATCTCAAACTGGACAACCCTTGGTTTCTGGTTCACCCCAGCAACGGTCCAGTCTACTATTCAAACTTCTGCACCTTCTGTAGTTTCTCAGTCTGGGCCTAGTACGCCTCGTACTCCGCCTCAAACGACTGCTGCAACTGCTGCAACATCTATTCAATCTACCCCACCTACTTCTGGAGTATCGACAGCTCCAGTTTCTACTGTTCCTGTATCAACTCCTCAGACATCTTTACCTCAGTCTAGATCCACAATTCAAACTTCGGTTCAAATTCTTGTAGGACAACCTGGTCCAAGTACGGTTGTCACAAGTCAACCTCAATTTACTTATCAACCGTACCAGGGATAGTACCAATTCGGTCCTGCTGTGCAGCAGCCAGTCTATCAGTATCAACCGTACCCTGGGTATACATATCAACAACCTCAACAACCCCAGTACGGTCCAGTTAATCCTGGTTTTCCGAGAGGATATAATATCCCAAATGCAATTCCAATTCCTAGTTATCCTGGATATCCTCCTCCTAGGGCTGGTCTCATGACCCAGGGTTTCAGGGACCCTAATCGTCAGTTACCGTTTATTGCAACTTTGGACTTGCCTGACTTGTCGTGCCTTATGAACGATCCAATTAACTATCTTCTGTTTTGGCCGCCAATGCCGAATAAGTTGCCTAGTGATATTCCTAAGTTTGAAGGCAAATCAGGAGAGGACCCGTCAAACCATGTGATGACTTATCACTTCTGGTGTGCGTCTAATTCCATTTCAGATGATTCAATCCGTTTAAGGCTTTTCCAGCGCACTCTAATTGGTCTTGCGGCCAAGTGGTACATTGAGTTACCGCAAGCCACTTTTTATAATTTTAATGAGTTAGCTACTTCATTTTAACTCATTTTCAGTTGCCAGTCAGATATGACAATGGCACGGAATTATTAACTTCATTAAAGCAGTCAACGTCCACCTACATTTCAGATCACATTCATGAATGGAGACGTCGACGACGTTTAGTGAAATTTTTTATCCCGGATCAAATCTTAGCTGAATGGTTTGTAAAATCTTTATTATCGAAGATCACTGAAGATGTAGCTAAGGCCGGAGTCATTACTGAGGAGCAAGTAATTGCTCAAGCTCAGTACCTTGACTTAGTTTATACGCAGTCAGGTACGTTACACGAGAAAATCCCCGATCTTCCTAAACAAAATCAAATAACTGCAGCTCCTTCAGGGTCTCATAGCGCTAATGGTATGATTGGTACGGTTAATACCAAAATTAAGAAGAAATCTTCCAAGAATTCTTCTCCTATCATAACTTTACCAGATTCCCTGACAGGAGATTCTTCCGCGGAAAGTTTCGCCGATATTCATGTTGTAGAGTCATCTACAGCCAAATCAAAATCTGGCGGTAAGAAGAAAGGGAAGAAGAAAAATAAAACAGATAAAAATTCGAAAGAGAAACCATAAAAATCGGAATCAACTGATGAGAAACGCAAACCTCGTTATCCTTGTCTCATTTGTGACGAAGAGCATTTTACAAGAGACTGGCCTCATCGTGCAGAGGTTGCGAAAATTGTCAAAGGTTCCCAAACACCTGCTGTTTTGAAGGATCATTTTCCTAGTCAAGACAGTAAGATGATAGGTTCTTCCTCAAATGCCTTCGAAGAACCCATAATGATGATGTCCCATGTTAGGTTTGCGACTCGGTCGCATGATTATGGTAGTAAAAGTCCTATTGATGGTAAAGAAGCAGAATCTTCTCATTCGAACCCATCAACTTCAACTCCCGGTTCCGATTTACTACAGATCGAGAAACCTAACCCAGACTTAGTAATCAAACCACCCGCCAAGGGTATACTTCGAAAGTCAGCTTTCAATCCACATGCGAGAGCGGCTCAGAACTATAACATTGTTGAAGATTTGGCTGTTTCACCTTCAGCAATGTCGGCTTTGGAAGTGCTGCAATCATGTCCAGCACAACGTAAATTACTATTGTCGGCTATAGGAGTTGTTGACGTTCAGGACTCGAACCTTATAATTTTCGATCTAGAAAATAGTACACCGTGCTTACCTCATCAAATGGCTTTCCAGATCCCAGTGTTAGTAAAAAACAGACCTTGTTATAGGACTGTGATTGATGAGGGAGCCTCAACGTGTATTATGTCGATACAGTGTTGGAGATCGCTTGGTTCTCCTACGCTAAATCAATCCCCGACGATTCTAAAGGCCTTTGATGGCCGTGGGTTTCATCCTTTTGGCATTCTACAAGATCTACCTATAGGGGTTGAAGGCAAAACTGTTAATCTAGATGTGGAGGTGGTTGATGCCCCTCTAGATTACAACCTTCACTTGGGGCGCCATTTTGTCACAAGGAATGAGTCGTTCTTGCAGACAAGACCGACCTCCCTAGTATCTAATGATAACTAGTGACAAGCAAGCCAATCAAATCCTATCTTTCTCTAAATATGCAATTTATAAACAAAGGCAAACAAGTGTTTTAGGCCTACGTTGGGTCCAAAGCAAGTTTGTGGAAGCCTCGCTCCTTTGATCCAAATGAGCTCCCTTGTAGCGAATCTGCAAACACAAACAAGCACACAAATTAAATAGCACCTGAAAAGCCAATATAATAAAGCATACTTATCATGATGATCAAGGAATTCATGAAACAAATCACATAAGACAATTTTTTGAGGAAAATGAATCTGATTGTATTAATTCAAATCAAAGAAGAACTTTACAACCTGTGCCTTGATGCTATACAAGCTCCTCCCAGGGTCCAACAAGAAGTCTCCTCTACTTTGACAAGTTTCACTCTCTTCCCAATGAAGCCAAAAGGTATGTGATCTCTCCTCTCAAGCTTAACTAGGAAGTCTCAATTCCACCAGCATTTACCCTAAAAAATGTTCAGCTTCTAACCTCCCTAGCAACCAGTCCAATGCCTTAATTTATAGTGCAATGGAGGGAAGTTACTAGGTCCACCTTCAAAGGGATAAAGCCCTCATTCAAAGGGATAGCTCCTCTCATCAAGGGATTAGCTCCTTCTCTTTTGGGATGCATGAACCACCTAAGAGCGAACCATCCACGTCAAAATTCCTTCTAGAATCATCTAGAATTAACCCAAAGTGAGTTTTTTAGAATAAACTTGCACCTTTTTTACTTTCACAGGGGTCCGCACCCACTCCTTTAGAGACAGAGCGGGCAGGTCCACAGGTACCATGAACAAAGGGTGCGGGACCGCAGGCAACAATGAGAGAAAGTGCGGAACCAGAGCTTTATTGATTTTTAAGATCTTTCTCTCATTTTCAAAGCTTGACATGAAGAGCTGAGGTTTGAGACTTGCTTAGGAGGACAGTATGAATGATGATAGACCCATACTGACTGCAAATAGTCATGGTGACAAAATTTTGTGTAACAGATTGCCCCCTAAAGTGTGGAGTCTGTAGTAGATGAGGATTTCATTTATCATCTAGGAAGAGTGAAGTACTTTATCATTTCGAGGATCATCTTGTGAAGAGCCCGGTTGGAACCTGTAAAAACATTCAATGCAAAATATATATATGAGATCAAATCATCACTGAGGTAGGCATTCCCATACTCAGATCAAAACTGATTAGAAAACTAACTACTGCTCTGATATAGGAATGATCTTGTAATACATCACAAATATAGACACAGTATGGATGCAACCATCTGTTTATGAATAGTCCACAGTATAATGAATACAAAATTCCTCGCAGCCTGGATGGTGGAAACTAGATCTAGAGTCTTCATTTCTACTTCCCGAAATAGTACGATTCTATCCATGCGAATGAATGTGTTGAAGTCGAACATGGTAGAAACCACTTGATTGCCAGTCAATGATGTAAACTGTTAACAAGTGTGAGAGAAACCACCAGTAATGTCAATGGCTCTCAAAGTACTTAGTACAATCCATGAGATGTGAATAGATGTGTTGATGTCGAATATGTCACAGAATCCTTTGATCGAAGGTCAATGATGCAACCTATCGTTGAAGGCGAGAAACCTGCCATTGAGGCATGCAGATCCCAAGGTACTGATGATTTCTAGATCATCTTTCTAGATAATGAGCTGAATTCGATAGAAAGCGATCTGTCGTAGGCAAGCCCACAACACGAAATCATAAATCAAGTTTGAAGAAATTTAGTTGCAAGGACTGACTCGGGGATGGTCAAGATGGATGACAGATATTTTGCAGATGAATGGCTTATTTGCACTGACCTCTTGAACACATAACGACATAGCAGATGGTTTGGTGACAATTGACCCAAAGTTAATACCCAGAAACTGGCTGAAGACTTTCAATATGGTTTGATCAACTGTTAGGCAAAGGATTTCCCAACCCAGGTGAATAAAAGTGTCGTGTTCAAGAGTGGTTACAAAGTATGACAAACAGGTTCATTTTTCTCTCTTTTCCCCCACCATTTCTGGCAAGTACCTCTTTATTTTTGACAAGCTTGAGGAGGATAACATTTTCTTGATTATAAGCTCATCCTTTAGATGAGTCCAACTTAGTTTAAATTCGAACCCTAAGAAGGAGTGGTTCGTTCCTGTTTGTAATTGAACAGGTCCTTTACTGTTAAATTTTAACAAGTCCAGTATAGGAGAAACTCGACGTTTTTCAATTTTAGAGAGTCTGAAAAAACTTAAGAAGACTCCATGGTTGACCTTTTTCGTAAATTTGTGTCTCCCAAGCTCGAAAAAGTATAAAATAATACTTGAGAGAACCGCTTGATCATTACGACCAAGGAGTAATTTTCGTAATTAGTGCCTCTGACTCGAAAAAGTAAAAAAGCGATCAATGACATGTCGTTTTATAACCAATATCGAATCTGAAACGACAAAAATCCGGCAATCTTTTCATGTTTTTACGGTCAGAAAAAGAGTTGTAAGTGGACCGTCTTTTTAGTTCCGTTTTAACGAGCTTAAAAAGAAAAACTCGGCGATCTTTTCATGTTTTAGGAGTCAGAAAAGAGCTTAAAGGTGACTCTAATGTTTTTTCGTCGAAAATGATCGATTTCGCCTAAAAAATCCGTTATCCTGAACAAAAACTCAAACATTATTCATACCTGTTTAAAATGGATAAAAAATGTTGCAAAAGTTACCTCTTTAAAGTGAAACATAAACAAATTAAAAATTCATTTATTCAAAAAACTTATAAAAAAGGCTTTTGTAAATTCATTTTTACTGTTTGAGTTCTGGGTGAGAAAATAGAGCTTTTGGTCAGAAACTTCCCGAGAAGATTGCGGAAAATCTGTCCGTTGGAATCGAACGCCGTCCCCTACAGGTAATCTACATCATCCTACTCTTTAATTTCATCCGTTTCAAATTTGTTTTTAGGCTTTAATTTCATTTTTTAAGGGATTCTCAGGTTAGAAACCCGCGCGCGGGGGCCCGCAGGCACAACACAGGTAACCTGCGGACCCCGACTTTTTTGTAACGGGAAAAAAGTCTGGGGTTCCGCACCTGCCATGAAGGCAAGGTGCGGACCCACGCACTGTCTCTAACAGAGAGGGTGCAGTCCCCGCAGCAAGGGTTTTTAAACCTAAATCTCTCAAAATTCACCCAAAAACTTTGCTGTTAGACATTCTAATTCGCCTTTTTGTTGAATGTAGAGTATACATCATGCTTGATTGGCGAGAACGAGAGCATGAGGATGTAGATCTCACTGCGATAAATCATCAACCTTCGATTGATGCATTGAAGGCATGCGGCTTATACAAATTCTGGGCCATACCTGGCATGAGGGCCCAGGTGGACTTTTTACAGTGGCTGGTAGACAGGTGGAGCATACAGGACTAGTGCTTCTTCATTGGTGGTCACCAGCTCGAAATGGAGTCGGCAGACATTTACTTTTTGACTGGTTTGCCTAAGAGAGGTGAACACTTGACTCTATTCGAGACTGGGCCAGGTGGCCAGTCTGTCGATAGCCTCCGGCTAGAGTTCTGTAACAACCAGACTAGAGACAAAGGGATAGATATCAAAGCCATATCCCTTCCTGAACTCAAGGTAATTGCGTTTACTGTTATCAAGCTCTGCGGGAGCGCAGCACTACATGTAGCCACTGGATCCCAGATGCGGATGGCAGTAGACTGCTTTCGAGACACCATCTTCAACTGGTGCGATGCTGTGTTGGCTAATATAAAAGGCCAATTGACTAGAGCAAAGAATGGAAAACTGAAGACCTTTGGATATGGTTCTTTAGTCGTGAGCTTTGGTCTGAAGAGGGTTCCAATGTTGGTCCCACAGCACCTCACTGTTGGAGCTGGACTTCCTTGAGAGCCCAAACTGATGCAATGGGTTGCAGTTATGGCCCGTCATCCTGAGGAGGGGGCAGAAGTCGTTCGATTCACTCCTGAGTATTTCCATTGGTTGGAAACCAGATTTTTGCTATTCAGGACTTTCCTTACGCTGGGGTAGATTTTCGTGGTGACCCAGCTACAGCTCTTCCACCAGGAGAGCAATGGGATGACTCAGGTATTGCGGTAGATTATTTTACCAGGTGGGCCGAGGCGATGCCTACATTTGAGGCAGACGGAAAAACTGCTGCGATTTGCGTGTTCAATCATATAATTGTTAGGTTTGATGTTCCACAAGCGATTATCACTGATCATGGGCATCATTTTCGAAACATTATGATGACTGAACTTACAGACCAACTTGGCTTGCGTCACGATAGTTCAACTCCATATTATCCACAAGCTAATGGTCTGGTTGAAGCCATCAACAAAGTTCTAGTCATCATGATCCGACGAATCATTGGGATTCATAGGTCAAATTGGCATAACATGCTATTTTCAGCACTTTGGGCGTATCGAACCTCAGTAAAAACGTCAACCGGGTTCACTCCTTTCCAACTAGTTTATGGTCTGGAAGCTGTGTTACCCATTGAATGCGAAATCCCGTCATTGCAAATGGCCATCGAGTTACTTCCAACCACTTTCGAAGAGGAAAAACGTTTGTTATACTTGGCTCAGCTAGATGAGAATCGACGTGATGCTGCATTAGCGATCGAAACTCATGCCAAACGTATTAAAGCTCAGTATGATCGAAATGTTACCCCTCGAAATTTTTCGGAAGGAGACCTAGTCTTATTGTACAATCAAGAAAATGAAAATTAGGTGTTGGAAAATTCGTACCTATGTGGCATGGTCCTTATGTTGTTAAGCGAAAGCTAGCAAAAGGGGCCTATGAATTGGTAGACTTTGACGGGGTCTCTTTAGGTAAACCCAGAAATGGTCTTTACCTGAAGAGGTATTATGCTTAAATCTGGGTGTGGAGATTTTTAGTTAGGTTAGTTTTCTTTCTAGCTGGTGTGTTTTAGTTTTAAAAAGTGTGCTTAGCTTAGAGAGTGTTTTTCGTCATTATTCCTGCTTATCTTGGTTTTACTCTTGATATTGCAGATGTCAACGCCTCTGCAAACATACATTGGTTTTGCTGATGGTGCTTGTCGTAATACACGAAATATTTCTTCCGCAGCTTGGGTTATCTATTCGCCCTCTGACGAGTTGGTATCTATGCATGGGGTAAGCCTCGGTCAAACAACGAACAACATTGCCGAGTATAGTGCAGTGATTGAGTTATTATCTGAATCTATTTCATTTGGGATTCGGAGTTTGATAGTGAGGTTAGATTCTGAACTCATTGTATTATAACTTAATAGAGTATATGCCATTAGAAATCCAGTGTTATTAAGATTATTTTTTAGAGTGCGTCTCTTGGAACGTGAATTTGATTATATTGAATATCAGCATATTCTAAGATATTTAAATACATTAGCAGATGCAATTGCTTCTCGAATGTTAAGTAGACATTTGCAATAATCATACAAGTAAATTTAAAAACATTCCATAACATGTTTTACAAGAGAAGCTAGTGATAGTGATATAGTATAATATAGGAGTGTGTCAAAATATACATTGTCTTCGATCATAGGTTGAAAAACACCTTATGATCGGCAAAAATGATAGTACAAAAAGCAAAAAATGTCATATGTGTCTACAATAGGCGATCATCCTATCACTGGTGATGATCTCGATAAGAAACCACTGTACGGGCCACCTTACAAAGGAACCTCCTGAAAGGTCCTGGGACCCCAATCACATAGCGTTGTAGCCTAAGAGGAATGTCATCTATGCCGGTCTCCGGAATGTCTCCTGTCAAACGCTCTAGATGGCTCTCCAATTCGGCCAAGGTCTCTGCTGATTAGTCCTGTGGGGCTGGTGCCGCTGTAGCTGGTTGTTTCCTCTCATAGGGTCGGAGAGCGGCTGGTCGTCGTGGACCTACATCTGCATTTGAAACTTTTACTATCAATTTTGCGACGAGATAAAATAAAAAATAAAAAAAATAAAAATAAAAATAAATTAATTAATAAATTAAATTAGGAAAATGTTGAAAATGATTCTACCTGAGTCATCCCATTGCTCTCCTGGTGGAAGAGCCATGTCTGGGTCACCATGAAAATCTACCCCAGCGTAAGGAAAGTCTTGAATAGCAAAAACCTGGTTTTCCAACCAATGGAAATACTCAGGAGTGAATCGAATGACCTCTGTCCCCTCCTCAGGATGACGGGCCATAACTGCAACCCATCGCATCAGTTTGGGCTCTTGAGGAAGTCCAGCTCCAACAGTGAGGTGCTGTGGGACCAACATTGGAACCCTCTCCAGACCAAAGCTCACGACTAAAGCACCATATCCAAAGGTCTTCAGTTGTCCGTTCTTTGCTCTAGTGAGTTGGCATTTTATATTAGCCAACACAGCATTGCACCAGTTGAAGATGGTGCCTCGAAAGCAGTCTACTGCCATCCGCATCTGGGATCCAGTGGCTACATGTAGTGCTACGCTCCCGCAGAGCCTGGTAACAGTAAACACAATTACCTTGAGTTCAGGAAGGGATATGGTTTTGATATCTATCCCTTTGTCTCTAGTCTGGTTGTTATAGAACTCTAGCCGGAGGCTATCGACAGACTGGCCACCTGGCCTAGTCCCGAATAGAGTCAAGTGTTCACCTCTCTTAGGAAAACTAGTCAAAAAGTAAATGTCTGCCGGCTCCATTTCGAGTTGGTGACCACCAATGAAGAAGCACTGGTCCTGTATGCTCCACCTGTCTACCAGCCACTGCAAAAAGTCCACCTGGGCCCTCATGCCAGGTATGGCCCAGAATTTGTATAAGCTGCATGCCTTCAATGCATCAATCGAAGGTTGATGATTTATCGCGGTGAGATCTACATCCTCATGCTCCCGTTCTCGCCAATCAAGCATGATGTATACTCTACATTCAACAAAAAGGCGAATTAGAATGTCTAAAAGCAAAGTTTTTGGGTGAATTTTGAGAGATTTAGGTTTAAAAACGCTTGCTGCTAGGACCGCACCCTCTCTGTTAGAGACAGTGCATGGGTCCCGCGGACCCCTAACTTTTTTCCTGTTACAAAAAAGTCGGGGTCCGCAGGTTACCTGTGTTGTGCCTACGGGCCCCCGCGCGCGGATTTCTAACCTGAGAATCCTTTAAAAAATGAAATTAAAGCCTAAAAACAAATTTGAAATGGATGAAATTAAAGAGTAGGATGATGTAGATTACCTGGAGGAGACGGCGTTCGATTCCAACGGACGGATTTTCTGCAATCTTCACGGGAAGTTTCTGACCAAAAGCTCTATTTTCTCACCTAGAACTCAAATCGTAAAAATGAATTTACAAAAGCCCTTTTTATAAGTTTTTTGAATAAATGAATTTTTAATTTGTTTATGTTTCAATTTAAAGAGGTAACTTTTGCAACATTTTTATCCATTTTAAATAGGTATGAGTAATGTTTGAGTTTTTGTTCAGGATAACGGATTTTTCAGGCGAAATCGGTCATTTTCGACGAAAAAACATTAGAGTCACCTTTAAGCTATTTTCTGACTCCTAAAACATGAAAAGATCGCCGAGTTTTTCTTTTTAAGCTCGTTAAAACGGAACTAAAAAGATGGTCCACTTACAACTCTTTTTCTGACCGTAAAAACATGAAAAGATTGCCGGATTTTTGTCGTTTCAAATTCGATATTGGTTATAAAACGACGTGTCATTGATCGCTTTTTTACTTTTTCGGGTCAGAGACACTAATTACGAAAAGTACTCCTTGGTCGTAATGATCAAGCAGTTCTCTCAAGTATTATTTTATACTTTTTCGGGCTTGGGAGACACAAATTTACGAAAAAGGTCAACCATGGAGTCTTCTTAAGTTTTTTCAGACTCTCTAAAATTGAAAAACGCCGAGTTTCTCCTATACTGGACTCGTTAAAATTTAACAGTAAAGGACCTGTTCAATTACAAACATGAACGAACCACTCCTTCTTAGGGTTCGAATTTAAACTAAGTTGGACTCATCCGAAAGATGAGCTTATAATCAAGCAAATGTTATCCTCCTCAAGCTTGTCGAAAATAAAGAGGTACTTGCCAGAAATGGTGGGGGGAAAGAGAGAAAAATGAACATGTTTGTCATACTTTATAACCACTCTTGAACACGACACTTTTATTCACCTGGGTTGGGAAATCCTTTGCCTAACAGTTGATCAAACCATATTGACAGTCTTCAGTCGGTTTCTGGGTATTAACTTTGGGTCAATTGTCACCAAACCATATGCTGTGTCGTTATGTGTTCAAGAGGTCAGTGCAAATAAGCCATTCATCTGCAAATATCTGTCATCCATCTTGACCATCCCTGAGTCAGTCCTTGCAACTAAATTTCTTCAAACTTGATTTATGATTTCGTGTTGTGGGCTTGCCTATGACGGATCGCTTTCTATCGACTTCAACTCATTATCTAGAAAGATGATCTAGAAATTGTCAGTACCTTGGGGATCTGCATGCCTCAATGGCAGGTTTCTCGCCTTTGACAATAGGTTGCATCATTAACCTTCGATCAAAGGATTCCATGACATGTTCGACATCAACACATCTATTCACATCTCATGGATTGTACTGAGTACTTTGAGAGCCATTGACATTACTGGTGGTTTCTACCATGTTCGACTTCAACACATTCATTCGCATGGATAGAATCCTACTATTTCGGGAAGTAGAAATGAAGACCCTGGATCTAGTTTCCACCATCCAGGCTATGAGGAATTTTGTATTCATTATACTGTGGACTATTCATAAACAGATGGCTGCGTCCATATTGTGTCTATATTTTTGATGTATTACAAGATCATTCCTATATCAGAGCAGTAGTTAGTTTTCTAGTCAGTTTTGATCTGAGTATGGGAATGCCTACCTCAACGATGATATGATCTCATATATATATTTTGCATTGAATGTTTTTACAGGTTCCAACCGGGATCTCCACAAGATGATCCTCGAAATGATAAAGTACTTCACTCTTCCTAGATGATAAATGAAATCCTCATCTACTACAGACTTCGCACTTTAGGGGGCAATCTGTTACACAAAATTTTGTCACCATGACTATTTGCAGTCAGTATGGGTCTATCATCATTCATACTATCCTCCTAAGCAAGTCTCAAACCTTAGCTCTTCATGTCAAGCTTTGAAAATGAGAGAAAGACCTTAAAAATCAATAAAGCTCTAGTTCCGCACTTTCTCTCACTGTTCCCTGCGGTCCCGCACCCCTTGTTCATATTACCTGCGGACCTGCCCACTCTGTCTCTAAAGGAGTGGGTGCGGACCCCTGTGAAAGTCAAAAAGGTGCAAGTTTATTCTAAAAAACTCACTTTGGGTTAATTCTATATGATTCTAGAAGGAATTTTGACGTGGATGGTTCGCTCTTAGGTGGTTCATGCATCCCAAAAGAGAAGGAGCTAATCCCTTGATGAGAGGAGCTATCCCTTTGAAGGAGGGCTTTATCCCTTTGAAGGTGGACCTAGTAACTTCTCTCCATTGCACTATAAATTAAGGCATTGGGCTGGTTGCTAGGGAGGTTAGAAGCTGAACATTTTTGAAGGTAAATGTTGGTGGAATTGAGACTTCCTAGTTAAGCTTGAGAGGAGAGATCACATACCTTTTGGCTTCATTGGGAAGAGAGTGAAACTTGTCAAAGTAGAGGAGACTTCTTGTTGGACCCTGGGAGGAGCTTGTACAACATCAAGGCACAGGTTGTAAAGTTCTTCTTTGATTTGAATTAATACAATCAGATTCATTTTCCTCAACAAATTGTCTTATGTGATTTGTTTCATGAATTCCTTGATCATCATGATAAGTATGCTTTATTATATTGGCTTTTCAGGTGCTAGTTAATTTGTGTGCTTGTTTGTGTTTGCAGATTCGCTACAAGGGAGCTCATTTGGATCAAAGGAGTGAGGCTTCCACAAAATTGCATTGGACCCAAGGTAGGCCTAAAACACTTGTTTGCCTTTGTTTATAAATTGCATATTTAGAGAAAGATAGGATTTGATTGGCTTGCTTGTCACCAGATATCATTAGATACTAGGGAGGTCGGTCTTGTCCGCAAGAACGACTCATTCCGTGTGACACTATGAGGAGACTTTTTCTCCCATAACAAGGTACTCATCCATTCAATCAATTCTTGCACTTGTCGCGTATATGGGGTGGAAGATCCACGAAATGGATGTAAAAACAAAATTTCTCAATGGAATTATTGAGGAGGAGGTGTACATCGAGCAACAAGAAGCTTTTGAGACATTTGATAGGGATTCTCATATCTGCAGACTCTAGTGAGCATTGTACGGTCTCAAACAAACACCTCGTGCTTGGTAAACTAGGATCAATAGTTATCTCACTGATTTGGGCTTCACCAAAAGTGAAGTGGATGAAAACCTCTATCACATCTTGGTAGAAGGTAAATTGCTTATTATTGTCTCATATGTTGATGATTTGATTTTAACTGGTTATGAGAAGCTAATCAGATCTTGTAAGGAGGACCTTGCAAGGGAATTTAAAATTAAGGACATGTGTCTCGTGCACTACTTCCTTGGGTTGGAAGTATGGTAAGGTGATGGGGAACTATTTGTGTCTCAAGGAAAGTATGCAAATGAGATACTACAGATATTCCGAATGGAGAGTTGCAAACACATGGAGACACCTCTAGCGACCAACTAGAGGAAGGAGGATGCCACTTCTGGTGAAGAAGTGGATGCTACCATTAATTGGAAACTAGTGGGTTCACTCGTGTATCTTGTGAACAAATGACCAAATATGTGCTATGCAGTCAACCAGTTGAGCCAAGCCATAGTTAAGTCAACCAAATTATTTTGGAAGGTAGCTAAGCATGTTTTACGGTACCTCAAAGGCACTACCTAGTTTGAACTATGGTACAAACAGATAGAGGGAGTGAATATGTGTGGCTTCACAGATGCAAATTAGGCGGAGAGTCCATCATATTGAAAGAGTACATCAAGTGGAATTTTCAATGCTAGTTCTGCAATTGTTTCCTGGTACAATAGGAAGCAAAGATCTATGGCACTCAGCTCGGCAAAATCATAATACATGGTTGTAAGTTAAACAACATGTGAGGCAGTCTGGATGAGAAAGATACTTGTTGGACTATTTGGTTAGATGATGGATCGAGTTGTGATCTATTGTGATAACCAGAGTTGCATCAAGCTCTCTGAGAATCCTGTATTTCACGATCGATCCAAGCATATAGATATCTGGTTTTGCCATTTACAAGATTGTGTGCAAAGGCAAATAATGTTGCTACACTACATTCTGACAGAGGAGCAAGATGTTGACATTTTGACAAAAGGCTTTGTCAAGAGGGCAGTTCGAGTTCCATGGGTGCATGATAAGGGTGGTTGACAATCCCTTTCTTGCTGAGAGGGAGTGTTGAAAAATGCAACAAGAAATTCTCAATTTGATTTTGCCTTGATTAAATTGAGAAAATTCGAATTTCCACATCAATAGACAACTTGGATGCAGTTAACTTATGTGACACGGCTTATGTCACCCATATTACTCAGTAAATTCAAGTTGGAGGAGTTAGAGTTCAGTTAAGCATGTGTGATTTCTAATTTTTAGTAATCAAAGTTGGTTATCTCAAGATGTTTTCAATTAAACTAGTTCCAACTACTGGAGGAACTAGTGGAAGGTCAGTTGTGCTGTGGGACTTTAGTCAAACTCAATCATCATCCAGTTAACTGAACAAGCAACCCAAAATAGCTAGTGCATGCAGAGAATTCGAGTTCCCCACTTGTGGTGGAGATTCCAAGGGAGTGTAACATCAGTAGAATAGTCTTGAGTGTACAAGTGTTACATGCATTCAGATGATCAACCTTGGGAATTGTGCAATCCATTTTGGAGAAATTCCTAAATAATAGGGGCCTAATTTATTAGGAATTACACAAGGAAATAGGGGCTCAAGCAGATGCAAAAATTGACTAAGTCTGTGTCAGAGCTTCTCAAGTGAGCAGAGAGATAGGTTATTCACTTGCAGGTTGTGCTCAGTTGAGCAAACAATTGTAATACATCTCTACTCATCAAATTAATGCAAGCATTGGGGTTTTTAGCATATTGCTTTCCCCCGAAAAACTATTGTGTGCATGTGTGTTATTTCTTATTGCATGTCTGAAATTTTTGTGCCAAATTGTAAATTAACTTCCACATATTACTAGAGTAGGTTTCTGTCTTGTGATTTTGATTAAAACTTCATGAGCAGTTGCAAATCTACACCATAATTTCTACATAGTCAAACTGCAAATCGATTTCTAGAGTCATATATGGGCAGGGACGAATAATGTTTGTCTATATACATTATTAGTAAACCATAGTCTTGTAACAAAGCAAAAAAATTCTATAATAAAATGAAAATAAATACTTGTAATTAAAGATCTCGTTAAATATTTTTTTAAATGTACAGATATTTAATTTATATATTAGTTTAGCCATATTCAATTCAAATCTCTAGCATCATAGTCAATTTGAATATGCAGTGGTTGCCAAGTAGGTGATGATATGCATGTATCACCAATTGATCACCTCCCTTTTGACCGGATTATAACCATATGAATTCGGTTATTTAAGTTTTTTAATTCTAAAACAAGTACCACCACTCTCCTCAACCCTTGTTCGAATACAATAAATAATATATAAGATAGAGCATATAGCAAAGTTTAATCGATGGTTCTCAACATGTTGAGCATATACTTTGGCCTTTGTCAATACAACAATCTACTAATGGTGAAAACTTTGGACAACTATGGTCAATACTAATATTTCCCAATTGTTGGATGCAGCACAATGATAATAGTGAGATTATGAACTCCCTTGATCATGGAAAATTGAGAACATAATCAAAACACAATGAGATGAAATGGATTTAATTCGCAACTCAAACTTACAATATTTTTTGTCGTGTAATGTCATGCAAGCACCACTTTAAAAAAAATAAAAATAGTCTTCCCAAACATTGTCTCTTTTTTCCAAGAAAAATGTTAACAACACATCTAGGAGAAATAGTTTAACTATCTGAACCATTACAACATTAATCACAAAATATATATAATACATCTTAATATACTAGAATTTGAATTTGAATACATGGATAAACTTGGATTTTATTAGAAACAACAGTTATGTCTTAATGTGCTTGTGTCCGATTTGAATCAATGGTGTTGCTTTTGCAATATAGCCTAATCAAATATTGTTAGAAACTTTATCTCAATGTAAAGCAAATAATTCAACATTTGAGTACACAAATATAAAAACTTTAGAGTAATCAGGGCAAAATGAATCAATTCTCACAAAATTGAGTTTAAAATTTTTTCAATATTAAAAAAATAATACATTTTATTTCATTGTTTTTCCAAGTTGTATATGAAGGAACTCTAGATATGGCCATGCAAGAGTTTATGGATTGAAATAATTGAAAAGTATGTCTTCCTTGAAGTTGTTGCTACGACTATGACTAGTAGAAGTAGATATATTTTTATTCTTGTCACCCGCAAGTAGTTGAAACTTCTTCTTGTCCACGACCTCGATATCATTAAAACAAACTCGACCATTTACCTTTAGTTAGTGCATTGACTGCCTTAGATTCAACCTCAAAACACAAGATTAAGGTTGATGTATCCACAATCATGTACATATGGCATTCCATCTTCACTAGTATGCAAACTTCCAATTTAGTGAACTCACACTTTTAAAATATGGATTTTGCATTTGTAAATACCTATAAATGTGGTATGATGTCAAATTGTAAAGCATGATGGCATAGGTTGCTCGTGATTGACAACTTCTCAGAGCTAGCAGAGTTTATTGGTGAGATTGGGATAGACGACATTAAGGTTGAAATAAGGCATCAATATTTTTTGTGTAATCAAGTGTTTACAATTTTTTTATTTTAATTATAATAAAAAATGCAATATTTCTAAAATTTAACATTAGATTTTGCATAAATCAAAGCAAACTAATAATATTCAAATTACAAATCAATTACTAAAGTCCTTCTTAAGAAAAGACTAATAATATATATAAATAAAAGAAAAGTTAAATAACTCTCTCTTAGTTTTTTTACTTTTATCTCAAATTATATTAAATTAAGTTAAGATTTCAAGATTTCACTATATAATAGAAATGCAAAACCTCAATAAAATAATATAAATTCAACACACTTTGATCGGGAGGTAAAAGCTATAAGCAAAGCAAAGATTAATAAAAAACATATTATTAATATTCCATTATAATAAGTTTTTATACTTGACTTGAGTAGAGAAAATTAGAGATCTCTCAAGAAAAGCAATGTAATGTGATTATCTCACATTGGCTTATTTGTAGTTAATGACATACAACACATACTTACACTAATAACTTTCATGTAATGTGTTGCTCATGTTTAATGGGGATGGTAGCTTGTGTTCTAACTCATTTTACAATAGATTTCGGGGATTTCTCAACAAAGTGGCATTAGGAAGAATGTTTTATCATAGATAAAACATATGACTGCTTGGAATGGGGTTTCATCAGATGCTTATTAGCAAAGACTGGTCTAAAGTCAAATGTCATTAATTGGATCATGGCATGTATTGAGAATGTTAATTACGCTGTCATCATAAACGACTTTCCTTCTCCTTTTTTCTCGGCAGAAAGGGGATTGCGCCAGGGCTGCCCTTTAGCGCCACTGATATTCATCCTGGCGATGAACTCCCTTAGTCTCCATATCAATAAGGCTGTATCAGAGAACCACTGTAAACCCTTGAAGATATGCAGGAACAACTATATATCCCACAATTTATTTGTTGACGATGTTCTTATTTTTGCGATGCTATGCAGGGTTACATGGAGATGCCTTTATGACATTCTATATAGGTTCCAAAGGGCCACGGGTTTACAAATAAATATATCAAAATCTACCCTATATCACAACGATGTCAATATGGAGATGGTGGCGTGGATTGCTGATATGTTTGGTGTCGCCACAAAGTCAATCAGGGAGGGTATTAAATATCTGGGATTTCACTTAAAGGCAAAAGGATATTCAAAAGAGGACTGGAAATGGCTCATTGACAAATATTACAAAAAGATTTCCTCCTGGGAATATAAATGCCTAACTCTGGCTGGAAGAATAGTTCTAACACGTGCTGTTCTGTTACAACTTGCTGTGTATTGGGCACACATTTTCTACCTCCCGGCAAGCATTATTCAAAAAATGAACAAGATCACTTCAAATTTCATCTGGGGCGGCAATGCAGTTCAAGGAAAATATCATCTCACTTCTCTGGAGAAGATTTCTAGGCCGAAGTCATCAGGAGGTTGGGGTTTACTAGATTTAAGAACTTTTGGAAAAGCTCTTCTGTGCAAATCCTTGTGGAGAGGCATCTATGGGAATGGCCCTTGGAGTAACACCATAAAAATCAAATACATGAAAGGTAAACGTATGGAGCACTGGTTCCGTTTGAAAAGGATTGGTGTAAAGGGCGGTTCTGCTATCTGGCTTAGCTTCCGCAAAATTGAACCTTTCTTCTTGAGCAATCTTAAATGGAGCCTCCAAACAGGTAAAAGAATCTTCATTGGAATCGACCCCATTATGAGTGGATGCGTAGGCATTTCTATACCTGATAGGATCCTTTCCTTTCTACACGGCAAAGGATACTTCACTTGGGATAAATTGATTGCAGACTGGCAGGGTCCCATTCCCATTTGGAAATCGGCTGATGATATTGGCCTGCCGGTGTCACTGTTATATTTATGGAATCCACTCAGGAATGCCCTGAGGAACTGTGGGTTTCTCCGGTCCAATTTACAGGATTTTTTAGTATGGCATTTACCAGGTACAAACAAACAGGTGTCTGTCAAGGATATTTATACTGATATGATGGCTTCTAAATATGCGCTCTCTTATCCACTGTTTCCTATAGTTTTTTGGAAATCAAGGTGCGCTCCCAAGCTCATTTACTTCTCATGGTTGGTTTTTTATAATAAAAACCTGTCCTGGGAGAACTTACGGAAAAGAAATTGGCATGGCCCGAGCAGATGCCAAATGTGTGAATCGGCAGAGGAATCAAATTTTCATATGTTCTTTCAATGCAACTCCATTCAGCGAATTTGGCAGGAACTGGCTTTTCTATATGGATTTCCTCTTGTTTCACATGTCTCTACTCAAGCCGCTTTTGTCTGGTGGGGTAGACAGCGAGAATCATGGAGGCCGATCTTTGTGACTGCTTTATGGTGTGCCTGGAGCTGGCGGAACAATAAAATTTTTAATGATGCAAGGGTGTCTCTCATGGACATTATACAAAACATTTCTTTCCTTCTCGGCTCTGTCCCCAAAGAGAGTCCAAAAATGAAAAAGTCCAACAGGAATGGGCTGCCTGATCCTCTCCTTAGGCCCCCGATGGCCTTTTTTGACGGAGCTGCCCAACGAAATTCTTGTGGCTGTGGGGTTTTCATAATCATAAGCGAGCATCTACATTACAGACTGGCTTGGAATGCTGGTAATGGGACAAACAACATGGCGGAGGCGATGGCCCTTGCGGGTCTGCTCGCTTTCTGTATCTATTTTGACATCCATTCCATCTCTATTTTCGGGGACTCCAAGTCCATGGTAGATCATGTTAATGGTAAATGCATCATCAGATGCCCACATCTTGCTGGCTGGTTGGAGAGAGTCATGTTTTTTTGGGACCTCATGGTTGGCAGCTCTATACAGCACATCTACAGGACTCGGAATCAGGTTGCGGACTGTCTGTCTAAGCAGGGTCTTCTCCTCGGTACAGGTACCTGGTCTCTGGAGGTTTTGGCATATGGGGAGTCTTTTTTCATACAGGACTTCTGTATCCCGGGTTTCTGATCATCTTCAATGGTTTCAAATGTTTTGTTTATGGTCCTTCTCCTTTCTGTATCCTTTTTTGATTTCTCTTGAATATGGGTGGTCTTAAATGATAGTATCCATCTCTGTTACATGCTCCTAGCGGGATGCTAGAGATGTCTTTGCATAAGTCTTATCTTTCTTATCTGAGATTTTGTAGTTTTTTGCACAGAAGTTTCTCCCCTGGAATATGATATATGTAAATACATGATATGTACTTTCTGCCACTGTTTATACAGGACCAGTATAATATAATCTTGCTTTTTTCTTCCTGAAAAAAGATATTATGTTTATATTTTGAAATAGTATTATATATAATCATGTTGTTTAATGTTAATATCATGTTTTAAAATAGTAATATTTTTGAAATGGTAATATGCAAAGAAAAATTATTATTCAAATATAAAAAATGTAATAATAAATATAAATATTAAAAAATAAAAATTTAAAATAGAAAATTTGTTATTTTATTTTATTTATAAAAATATAACACAAATTCAAAGTAATATGATTGGCTTAGGGTGAAGGAAGCCAAAGCCCTCTCAAATATCGAAGTAGAAAGTTATCAAAGTCATTTTTCTTTTCAAACGATTTGTTAAAAACTATCTCAAAATCTATAAATAGAAAGCTATTAAAGTCATTTCGAAATTTTTTAAATAATTTGTTATGCAATTAGTTATGAATCTTTATTTACTTACAGGTTGGAAAACTTATCATAACTCAGTTGTCAAACCAGCAGTGAGGACAACCATCTCTAGCTGTTAACCACGAATGCAGGCTGGCTCATCATCGATATTCAAGGAAAACCACGCCACCTAGAATAACAAGCTGGCGGTCCATAAGGGGGCAAACTTTCACTCCTGTCGGATGCCTCTGGGTCTTGGGTCATTAACATGTTTCCTTATGTCCGAGGAAGATGAGCTCTTAGCCAAGCAGAAATAGTTTTAGGGCATACTCCAAGCCCAATTATAAATCTTTATTATGATATACTTCGCATTGAACTAAAAAAATTGTTTATTTTTATTAAAAATATTAATTATTATAATGTATATTTTATGAAATAAAAAATATTAATGGTGAGTCATATTAATGTAATTTATTTATTTTTAATATTAAAAAAATGTTTTAATAAAAAAACAAATAAGTAATTAATTATAATTCATGTTAATGTAATATAGTCTTTTATATTCTAAAATATATCTAATATGTTGAATTAGTCCAAATAAAACTAAAAGGAGTCCCCACACACAACTTCACTTCATCATGTCCCATCAAAGGAAACAAACAAAGTGAATATTCTTTGCCTTATAATAACATGAAGCATACAAAAACATCACAAGCCCAAGTAAACCATGTAAATACATCTTAAGTTTGATAAAAGGTAAATCATGAAATATGGTAACCATTATCATGTACCATGTACCATGAAAATGGCAAAAACATAGTAATGGTATGACGAGGAATCACATGCAATCAAATTTGGATATGGATTAAAGAATAATCATTAAAAATTGTAAATTGCATTTAACATGTTATGCATTCATTGAACACAACCCCCCAATGCACAATGATAATGCATGTGCATGTGAATTTGGCCTTAACAACATCACCACATATAGGGTTGACTTGCCCTCAATTCAACTCTCTAAGGATATATAACACTTAAAATCGAATTTATCAACTAACATTGATCCTAATCAAATGCAGGATAAGTAAACATCATTGCATTTATCATCCTAGAAAAGAATGAGGGTCTGATCCTAGTCAAATGCATGATAAGAAAACATCATTGCATTTATTATCCAAAAAAGAATGAGGGTCTTAACCTGGTTCATCCTTATCATATTAGTTATAGTGAAGTCGGTTTAGAGTGCAAGATACATCATGTCTTGTTTATTTCTTATTTATAATCAAGGAGATTTGGTTAAATAATGATATCATATTGTGTATTTATATATTTTGTGATTGGAGGTTGTCACTTCAAAGAAGTTATAATTCACTCATTCATTTGTTTTAGGTGTGGTATTAACTAGAAAAGAATAAGGGTCCTAACCCTTGTTCATTATTATCATATTAGTTATAGTCAAGTCGGCTTAGAGTGCATGATACATCATGCCTTGTTTATTTCCTATTTACAAATCAAGGAGATTCAATCAAATAATGATCTCAAATTGTGTATTTAGATGTCTTGTGATTGGAGGTTGCCACATCAAAGAAGTTATTATTCACTCTTTCACTTGTTCTAGGTGTGGCATTAACTAGAAAAGAATGAGGGTCCTAACCCTTGTTCATTATTATCATATTAGTTATAGTCAAGTCGGCCTAGAGTGCAAGATACATCATGCCTTGTTTATTTCCTATTTACAAATCAAGGAGATTTGGTTAAATAATGATCTCATATTGTGTATTTATATATTTTGTGATTGGAGGTTGTCACTTCAAAGAAGTTATAATTCACTCATTCATTTGTTTTAGGTGTGGCATTAACTAGAAAAGAATAAGGGTCTAAGGGTCCTAACCCTTGTTCATTATTATCATATTAGTTATATTCAAGTTGACTTAGAGTGCAAGATACATCATGCCTTGTTTATTTCCTATTTACAAATCAAGGAGATTCAATTAAATAATGATCTCATATTGTGTATTTAGATATCTTGTGATTGGAGGTTGCCACATCGAAGAAGTTATTATTCACTCATTCACTTGTTTTAGGTGTGGCATTAACTGGAAAAGAATGAGGGTCCTAACCCTTGTTCATTATTATCATGTTAGTTATAGTCAAGTCGGCCTAGAGTGAATGATACATCATGCCTTGTTTATTTCCTATTTACAAATCAAGGAGATTCGGTTAAATAATGTTCATATTGTGTATTTATATATCTTGTGATTGGAGGTTGCCACCTTGAAGAAGTTATTATTCACTCATTCACTTGTTTTAGGTATGGCATTAGTGAAATTGGTGTATTTTAATGCTTATTTGGTTGCTTGGTTCATAACATTTGGTATCAAAGCATATGATCCTTGGGTTGGTTCCTTTAAATAAGTCATCTCACCATTTTTTTTGGATTATTGTATTGTCATTGGACTTAGGTGGTTGGAAAGAAGAAACAACAAAGTATCTTAAACCAAAATTTCAAAATCTAGTTCACCATACTTTTGGAGTTTTAAGTTGTATAATTTAGGGGTTTTATCTAGTCCTCAAACTATGTTTAAATAATTGGTTCAATAAAACAAACACATGTGAAGATCATAATATCCAAATTGGGTCCCTCTTGTGGGATTAGATAGAAGATGGACCAAGGCATTTTGGGTTAGAATTTTAGGCTTATTAGGGAGCTACTAGTGGTGTGGGACTCCAAACAAGTTTGTTCACTTGAAAAGTACTAAAAAAAACAATTATTGGTAGCTTGGATGTAGCTTCCTCTTGAATACTTGACGTGAACCAACATTTTAACTTGAAACCTCCATAAATTTTTATGGGGAGCTATGCTTCAGGTTATTAAAAAGGGGTTGCAATTATAAAATAAAGAACATTTTAAGTAAATAAGATATTCTCCCCACATGGTAAAGTACAAAAAAACTCTATGCCAACTAAACCTTCATAGAGCTCATCCATATCTCATAAAGAAAGTGAAGACTTAGAGAGCAATGTATCCAAATTTGAGAGTATACTTGAGGCATTGAGGATATAATGTTGAAAAAGACTAGTATCAATATTTTTAAGAAAACAACAAAAATGAAATAGACTAATTAAAAGATAGTATCAATAATGTAGAAGAATTAAAGAAATCCATAAAATTTAGGCCTTTTGCAAGCCCTAAAATATATATATACTTTAAAAGAGATAATGTGATCCAATGAACTCATGAGAAAAAAGACAAGGAAGATTATCTAAAATGAGAAGAGACAAGGAAGTACAATCACCCAATGGATTACTTTTTGGATCCACTATATGAAAGGGACATTTTTGGAATGGGAAGTTATATTCATTTCAAGAAAAATACCAAGGGAGGACATAGTTCCACAAATTATTGATTTTTGAAATCCTTGGGGCCTAAATAATGTTCAACCTAAGTATGAGTATGATTGCCCTAACGTTCCTTTCGTTGTCCCTAGCATTAGACCTCAAGATCTGCCATGGTAAATTATCAAATCTTTCAAACTATGGTTGAAAGGGTTAATCAAAGGTTTTGAATCAAGTAGATACAAAAGTTGATGCTAGCACATGCAATGGGCCTTGACCAAAGATAAAAAGTGCAAGGGACTGTTGAATTAAAAGGATCCAATTATGTGAAATATAATTCAAGATATCCATGTAATGTGACATTTAATTAGCATGTGGATACCAAAAGGGTCATATCACTATCCTTTCCCACCAAAATTTTCTTCAATTCTATTCTTAGAACCTTACAAATGCTAAGCAATTGGCTAGGGAAAGGAACAATGTTGTTGTCGGGGAGGTTATGATGTTGGAAATATTCTTAGGTTAGTCCACCATAGTCAATGGTATGTCAACCTTATAATTAGTCATATGAATTGTTGTGTCTATACATGTTGTATTGCTACAACTCCTCGACTACATATAAGCAAGTATATGAAAGATTTTAGGAAGGGAGTAGACTTGACTCTTATTTTACATGATCAAGCACATGGATAAGTCTCTCACATTTTTCTGAATAAAATAAACTAGATATATTTTCATTATTTGGTATCAAATAAAGTTGGCCATATGTGTATTATGGTTTTTTTATTACTAAGGGGTAATATCGATTGCTTATATATCCTTATGGACCATAGTCTATGAGAGATCAAATGTTATATTAGAATTCGTCACTTTTATTGTGGATGGTTTGTGCAAACACACAACAATATGAGGAGATTTAGAGATTAATACCCCCATTTTTATTTAGAGGAATTCCAATTACCAAAGTTGTTATTCATCGAAGAAGAAGTACATAGGTTGTTGATTATGCCAACTATTGAAAAGACTAGGTACATTATGTTTAGTGAAATTATGTTTTTTTAGTTGATTTAGTCAAGACATACTTTGCTTACGTGTGGCTCTATTACATTATTGTTTAGATCTACTTTACATGTCTTATATATTTTCTTTGGGAAACTTATCATGTATCTCATTGACTATGTGTTGGAATGATTCGAGGTTAGATCTTCTCAATTTATGGTTGCTAGATTATGTGTGCTTGCCAGTGGTTACACCTTTGTGATGTAGGGAACTAGCAAGGTGAGTGAGAGAATTATCATTGATTTCAAAAATTATTTAGCTCCAATGAGCCCTAGTTTAAATTCGTTAGACCCATCATGCATAGTTTACCAAATCATGTGCTCAATCCTACAATTCTAAGAGATATGTACAATAACGAGCATGATATATTCACATTGAATATTGTGAGAGTTCTTCCTTGGAGGATTCATTTCCACAATGTGGAATCTACTAAAAATGGCTTACACCAAAGCATCAACAATTGTAGTAAAGATATACCATCAATATCAAACACCAAACATCTATCCATCTACTTGAATGATTTGATTAAGCTCGTGTTAGGGAGATTTAACTTGGGTGAAAATAAAAGAGATATCCTTCATGATAAGTCTAAGTTTTGACCATTGTAGGAGACAAATTTATGTTGCAATCAATAAAATATTTTTATTCCAATACAACATTTGATTCAACAATGTGCATTTTATTTTACAACTTGGGTCCATGTACTTTCTCAATGACTCTAGTACTTTTTTCTACATGATCTTTTATACCAATGGCAATGCCTTGTCACAAATAACTTACCTCCGTCGATGGATACATGAAGCACCAAAATAACTAGAGTGATAATATCCTTTGGTATTTGATCTAATATTAGGCATTACACACAAGTTTTGAAGGATATGTAGGATCTATTCCACTCAAAATTTCTCGTAGAAAATATTATTTGTAGTTGTGTGGATGCATTTTTGCAATTCACGGGTTGTATAAAACCACATTCAACCTCCTTTTATTGGGATCAAACCCATGCATGCTTGTTTTATCACCTTGGTGCCATTTCTACTTGACCCACAATATGATTCTATTCTTTTGTAGTAGGTTTGTTCCTTCATCATATCAGTTTAATTCAAGTTTTAAAAAGAAGAAAAAAGGAAGTTTGAGAAAATAGGGGAAGGAGGTCACTTACCAACCTTGAGTTTGTCATTAACCCGAAGGAAGTTGTGTACTACAATGGAAAAACCAAAGAGCCAAAAAGACTACATAGTTGAAGACTTGCACCCATCAATGACAATGATGACACACTCCATATGCATACAAATTAGAGTAACTAATGCCAAATAAACTAAAACTAGGATGGTTACTAGTGGCAACGGTGATCGGTCTTGTATAAATGATCAAGTGGCAATGAAAAAATGTAGCAACTACCTAAGTTGGTCAATGAGGTCGACAACAACCATTGAAGACATAGCAAGGACCCAACCGCACTATTTTTATTTGTAATTAATCGATAAGGCCCAAGCAACTAAAGGAGCATAAGAAAAGAGAAGAGGAGGCTCATGCCGCACCTTTTTCAGATATAGTGTTTGTTTCTATCCATATTTGATTGTATGATTTAAGATAGAGCGTGTGTCCCTATCCTTTGTAATAAATATCAAGAAGTGGTGACATGACATGTTCCCACTATTGCATTTTGTCAAAATGGAAATCCATGCTGTCCATATCTATTAGTTTTCTCATTGGAGCATGTTCCATTTTTCATGAGGAGTGATTTATTTATGTAATAAGCGGGTGAATGTTGAAATACTCGTTGGTTAACACATGATAGTCAACGGCGTATTAATCTTATAATTAATCATATCCATGATTATGTGTGTACATGTTGAGTTGTATCAACTAAACTATATATAAGCAAGTATGTGAGAGATTATAAGAAGGGATTAGACTTGAGTCCTATTCTATAGGATCAAGCGCATGAATAAATCTCTCACATTTTTCTCTTTAAAATCAACTAGTTAGCTTTTCATCAAACACTAGTTCATGGAAGTAAAGTTTGTATTTATATGGTCAAGTTCAAAATAGGAAGCCCAAGAGTAGGGACGAGGGTTTAGGAGTATAATTGAGGGAATAATTAGAGAAAAAAAATGTGTGTTCCATAAGGAGAGGGTTAAAATAGTGATAAGGGAGGATATAACCATAAGTCATGTCCTTGATATTTAAGAAATAATTTTGTTAGGGAAATTCTATGGGAGATCCATCATTGAAAGGAAATTGAAATAATGGGTTTTTGAAGCATGGGAATGATTAGTTGGATACATGATAGGATGTTTCATATTGTTGATTATTTGATTAGATTTCTCCTTTAGAATGATAATTTTCTCAAATAGAGTCAAAGAAGGGTGTTGGTTATAGGGTAATTTGATGTTGTCATTGGAGAATTGGTTACCAATGTTTAACAAAAGAAAGGAAAAGGATAATCTCTAGCCTATACATGTGAAAATATCAACCTTACCCTTACAATTGTGGAATGAAAGAATGATGAGGAAAATTGGTGGGGCTCATCGAAGTTTCATAGCAAAAGAGGAATGGTTCATAAAAAAAATGTAAAATTTGTGGTGCAATAATGTGTGGGAATGGATTTAAGTCTTAGATTTATAGATATGATTGATATTGAAGTGGGAAGGTGGTCCTATAACCTTAAATTGGACTACATGAGGGTTCCTCGTTGATGGTCTTCATGAAGAACAATGTTGAAATTCTGACTGTAGATTAACCTGATGATGCAATATAACTAAAGCAAAATACTTTAATCTACTTCTACAATCTATTTGCTGAACCTTAAAATATTTGAGCAAGATCAAGCTGAACACATATAACCAGAAGAAGAATCAATGCACATGAAACACAGAAGAATACTTAGGGGAAAGCCTCAGCGAAAAACCCCACTATCTGTATTACCATACAAGTTGGAAATATCGCAGAATTACACAAAGCCTTAGCTCTTATAGCTTGCCAACTCTCAGTACAATCCTCACAGATGCTCACAAGCAAAATAGACTTCTCATAAGTCTTCCACTCTGTCCTCCAAGCTCCTATTTCCTTGCGTTGTTTCTCTTGGGCGATCCTCCTGTTACCAAGTGTAACACTGATCACTCACACTGATCTTACACCCTGTAAAACTCTGCAATCCTCAAGGAATGAATTACTTCTGCATGCACGAGTTTAGTTTATAGGAAAACACATGCAACTGATAGTACATTGTCCCTGTCTTTAATCTCAATTGGGTCTTTCTCAGAATAGACATGCATGAGTTAATGATGAGAGAATCTTCAGTTATCTGGAGTACACTATTTGAGTGCATGCATGCATCAACTGACTAATAACTCAATATTAGTTCCTCAAACAGTTTGGAACTAATTTAACTGGATTTAACTCAGTAAACTGAGCTAACTAATTACAACTCAAATATAACTCAATCTTATCTCCTTAATTAAGGGATAATCTCCTTAATTTAAGGGATAACTGTTGCATGACTTCAGAAAGACTTCTAACTTGAATTTCTCCAGCTAATTAACTCAAGATGAATTAATTAATTATTTTTCATGTAGCTGGTGAGACTAAATTCGAATTTTAATTCAAGGACTAATTAAAATTGGAATATTCTTGTTGCCACATTTCAACACTCCCTCTCAACAAGAAAGGGATTTTCTGCCACCCCAATCCTGTTTCTATGGAACTCAAATTTACACTTTGACAATGCCTTTGTCAAAATTTCAGCATCTTGCTCCTCTGTCAAAATATACTGCAGCAACATGATCCTCCTCGCTACACAGTCTCTGAGATGATGATATCGGATGTCGATGTGCTTGGACCTATCATGAAATATTGGATTCTCAGAGAGTTTGATACAACTTTGATTATCACAATAGATCACAATTGGATCCATCCTCTGATCAAACAAATCAACTAGGATCTTCCGCATCCAGATGGCCTCACATGCTGCCTGACTTGTAGCCATGTATTTAGCCTCTGCTGAGTTGAGTGCAACCAACCTCTATTTCCTGTTGTACCAAGAAACTGTAGCTGACCCAAGGTTGAAAATCCCTCCTGATGTGCTCTTCCGATCTGATGGACTCCCTGCCCAATCTGCATCAGTGAAGTCCTGTAGCTTCACTCCCTCTGTCCATCTGTACCATAATCCATACTGAGATGTGCCTCTGAGGTATCTCAATACATTCTTTGCCACCTTCCAAAACATCTTGGTAGGCTGAACCATTGCTTGACTCAGCTGGTTCACCACATAGCAGAAATTTGGTCATGTGTTCACTAAGTACATCACTGAACCCACAAGTTGGTTGTACACAGTAGCCTCTACTACTTCTCCTGAAGTAGCATCCTCCTTCCTCCAGTTACCTGCTAGAGGAGTCTGCATGGGCTTACACTTCTCCATGTGGAATCTCCTGAGTATCTCGTTGGCATACTTTCCCTAAGACACAAACAACTCCCCATCCTTCTACCACACTTCCATGCCAAGGAAGTAATGCATGAGACCCATGTCTTTCATCTCAAATTCTCTTGCAAGGTCCTCCTTGCAAGACATGATCAATTGATCATCACCTGTCAATATGAGATCATTAACATAAAGTACAATGATCAACTACTTACCTTTCACCATGATGTGGTACAAGTTCGCATCTGCTTCACTCTTTGTGAAGCCCAACTCGGTGAAGTAGTTGTCTATCCTGGTGTACCAAGCACGAGGTGCTTGCTTTAGCTCGTACAAAGCTCTCTTGAGTCGAGACGCATGCGACTCACGATCGAAGGTCTCAAAACCTTCCAGCTACTCTATGTACACCTCTTCCTTAATCTTGCCATTGAGGAATGCAGTCTTCACATCCATTTGATGGATCTTCCAACCCAGCTGTGCTGATAGTGCCAACATTGATCTGATAGATGAGTACCTTGCGACAGGCGCAAAAGTCTCATCATAGTCAATCCCCTCGACTTTTGAGAAACCACGGGCAACAAATATTGCCTTATGCTTCTCCACACTACCATCAACAGCTTGCTTTACCTTGTAAAGCCAACGGGAACTCACAACTGACTTGTTCTCCGGTCTCAGAACCACGTTCCAAACACTGTTACGAATTATGGAGTCATACTCCTCCACCATAGCATCAACCCAAATCGGCTGCTGCACTACTTCCTCAAAGGAAGATGGCTCGGTCTCAACACATTCCCCAACAAAGGCCATGTATCCAGTGTACCTCTCAGGTGACCTCCTTTGTCTGTGCTGAGAAGATGGTTCTCCCACATTCTCTCTCACATCCGTCAACAATTTGTCAGCTTCTCTTGTGCGCTTCTATCCATCTCTGGAAGACTCTACTTGAGTGGATGTCTCCACTCCTAGAACCTCTGCATGCGGCTGCTCCACATCAGTCTGAGGCTCCTCCTCCTTAGGAACCAATAGTTCCTCCATAGCCTGTAGTTGGAGCTCCCTCTTAAGGGAAACTCGCATGGCCTTCTGCTCATCAAACTTGAGATCTCTGCGAACCACTGTCCTCCAACTGGTAGGCAGGTACACCCGATAGTTGTGGGGTGTATCAGTGTACCCCACAAGTATCCCCAACTTTGCTATCGGCTCAAGCTTATCATGGAAATATATCGATGAGCCAAAGATCCTAAAGTGACCCACATCTGGTCTCTTACCGGAGAAAGCCTCCTCTAGTGTCTTCATCCCAAGTATGCGATGCGGGCTTCTATTCTGCAAATAGACCACTGTGTTGCATGCCTCAGCCCACAAGTGAAGTGGTAGGCCTTGGTCATGCAAAATCGCCCGTGCTGCCCCTACAATAGTTCTGTTCTTCCTCTCGGCCAACCCATTTTGCTATGGATTATGAGGTGTCGTCACCTCCCGTTTAATTCCTTTTGTTGCACAGAAGTCCTTAAACTCTTGAGAGACATATTTTCCACCGTTGTCACTTCTCAAGGCCATGATCTTCTTCCCTGAATCTTTCTCGACCAAAGCTTTGAACTCACAAAACTTTGTGAAGGTTTGGTCCTTCTTCTGCATGAAATAAATCCAACATTTATGAGAAAAATCATTAATGAAAATCACATAGTACCTTTGCTTCGCTATGGATGCCGTTGAGAATGGTCCACACACATCAGTATGAACTTGCTCTAAGATAGCCTCTGCTCGACTGTCTTGATCATGAAAGGAAGACTTGGTGTACTTTCCTAAGGTACAACCTTTGCATGTGTCAACTTGCTCAAGTTTACCTTTGGGAAGTCCTGTAGATATCTGTTGCATTATCTTCAAGGCCCCATGATGCAAATGGCCCAACCACCTATGCCACAACTCACCAATGTCTTGGATTTGCACCAATTCTTCTTTCGTACTCAATGCTGCACAATCATCTACCTCTAGTTTATAGAGATTCTTCACCCGAATCCCTATCCTCTTGGTCTGACCTGTGGCTATGTGTCTTAGGAATGCCTTTCCTTTACTGAAGACAACATCATAGCCTTTGTCCTCCAACATTGTGACTAATACCAAGTTCTTCTTAAGCCCAGGCACATACATCACATTTGTCAAGGTGAGAGGAGCTCCATGCTTCCTCTGAAAAGAAACTGTGCCCTCTCCTGACCCATCGTCACCCATCTCTATGCGCATCTTGAGGTCTTTCTCCTCCAAGGTACTGAATAAAATTTTATCACCGGTCATGTGGAATGAGGCTCCACTGTCAAGATACCAGACATAACCCATCATTGATGACACCATGCATGCGATGAGGGTAAAGTCCACTTCGAACTGAGAGGCTAATGCCTCACCTTTCGATCCTTTCGAGGATCCCTTCTTGGACTTCTTTGATGGGCAATTAGTCGCATAATGTCCCATCTCGTGACAATTAAAGCATCTCACTTTAGACTTGTCAACCTTCTTCCCTCCATGAGAAGAATTCGATTTGGAATGGGAAGCCTTCCCCTTCCCTTTCCTTGCCTTACTTGCTAAGGCCAGATTTTCTTCATCATCATTCTTGGATGAAGAACCATCTCGTGTGCTCCTCCTGATCTCCTCCTGCATGAGTTCCGATCACAGTCGTTCCCAATCTGACAGTTTCTCCCTTCCATTCATAGTCCTAGTAGCTATTCTATCTCTTTGGAAGGCCAAGGAGAGTGAGGCTCACCATATCATCATCGGTAGTAGTTATTCCCACACTGCTAAGCTCATCTCTGTAGGTGGTGAGCTTGTTCAGATATGTGGAAATAGTATCGCCCTTCTCCATCTTGATTCTTCGAAGCTTATCCTTGAGCACCAATTTCCTCTGGTCGCTACTATTCTAGTAGAGGTCCTTCAATGTCTTCCACATTGAAAATGGAGTATCCTTCCCATGGAGACTCGAGACAATGTGGTCTCAAACTCCCTCAAGGATGATTCGTCTCGCCTTCGCCACACACTTCTTCCATTCAGATAGCTCTTGTGCATTATTTGAAGCTAGCTTTTGGATTTCTTGATTAATGAATTCCTTCAAGACGTTGTCTTCTAATACAACCTCCATGCGATCTTTCCATGCTATGTAATTCGAGCTACCATCCAAGGCATACTCGAGTCTCAAGCCATTGAATGCCATTGGCCAACCTTGAAGTATGATAAAAATTCGATTTGCACTTGCAACCTCGAACTTCAAACTTCAAATTCTCTTCTCCGTATACTATGCACAGCGCTGATAATCTTTGCTTTGATACCATGTAGAAATTCTAACTGTAGATTAACTTGATAATACAATATAACTAAAGAAAAATACTTTAATCTACTTCTACAATCTATTTGCGGAAGCTTAAAAGATTTGAGCAAGATCAAGCTGAACACCCCACTATCTGTATTATCATACAAGTTGGAAATATCTCAGAATTACACAAAGCCTTAGCTCTCACAGCTAGCCAGCTCTCAGTACAATCTTCACAGATTCTCACAAGAAAAATAGACTTCTCATAAGTCTTCCACTCTGTCCTCCAAGCTCCTATTTCCTTGCGCTGTTTCTCTTGGGTGATCCTCCTATTACCAAGTGTAACATTGATCACTCACACTGATCTCACACCCTATAAAATTGCACAATCCTAGAGGAATGAATTTCTTCTGCATGCATGAGTTCAGTTTATAGGAAAACACATGAAACTGATAGTACACTGTCCTTGTCTTTAATCTCAATTGGATCTTTCTCAGAATAGACATGCATGAGTTAATGATGAGAGAATATTCAGTTATCTGGAGTACACTAGTTGAGTGCATGCATGCATCAACTGACTGATAACTCACAATTAGTTCCTCAAACAGTTTGGAACTAATTTAACTGGACTTAACTCAGTAAACTGAGCTAACTAATTACAACTCAAATATAACTCAATCTTATCTCCTTAATTAAGGGATAATCTCCTTAATTTAAGGGATAACTGTTGCATGATTGCAGAAAGACTTCTAACTTGAATTTCTCCAACTAATTAACTCAAGATGAATTAATTAATTATTTTTCAAGCAGCTGGTGAGACTAAATTCAAATTTTAATTCAAGGACAAATTAAAATTGGAATATTCTTGTTGCCACATTTCAACAAACAGATGGGAATGTGAAGTGTGAGTGCTCAAAATCTTTTTTATTTGGGTCATATAATTAGGTGTAGACAACTCTCGAAATACTAAGTGAACCCTATCAAAGGAACATAAGGGATCCCTTGGTTGATGATGTTGTAAGTGAAAGGGCATAGGAGAGTCAAAACAAAATTGTCTATATGATGTGATAATATGAAAAATCCTTTAACTTGGCAATTAAGAACATAAAATATTATCCACATAAGTAAAGGGACTTTCTTAACAAAAAATTTAGTCTTATGCCATCCAAAGAAATGGAAGGCACTTTTGTATCCTATCCTTAACTCAATTATAAGAAAAAAAAATAGTAAGGAAATCACCTCCGCTCCTTGCGTTATTTTTTTCAAATCCTTCTAGTCAAATTGAATTTGTTCTATGTGTAAAAGCTTGGAAGCTTTCTCAAAACCCCAGTCAAAACAACCATAATTCTTGGGAAATATATATTCATGTCTATCATGCTTCTTAGTTCAAATTCATGTACATCTTTATCCATCCTTAACCTTGAGCTAGCTCTTCCCCATATCCTCCATGTGAAGATGTTGCTTGAAATCTTCCAAGCCCATGTAGGGAGAAAGTGAGTTTGTTAGAGTGTTGGGAGATTAGACAAGACTTAAGTCAATCTTCCATTCACAATCTAATGGGGAGAAAATCTTATTTGTCCATAGAAAAAAAAAAGATGAATGATAAATTGTCAAATGAAAATAAAAATTTATAGATGGGGCACTTAGAGTAGGGACAAATCATTCCAAAGCTAAAATATGATAATGTTATCCTAGAATTTAAGGGGTTTGGGAATCCTCATAAAAAAATGCCCTAGATCATCTAACAAAGTCTCAAAAAGCAATTGTGTTATTGATTAAGGAAACTATGAATTTAGGGGAGAAAGTTATTAGTACTCCATATACTTTCCTAAACAGTTGGTATGTTCATGTAAATGATATCATAGGTAAGTTTGGAAATCAAGTGATAACATAGAATCAATATTTCTCTTTACAAAATTCAAAGCTTATGCCCTCTAGGAATTAAAATGAGTTGCTATAGAAGGAATCGATGATAGTAATTTTAGTGTGTGATATATATGGACCTTACTTTGACAAAAAACCTTTATGGGAGACATTTGTTGGCCTTCAAAATCTAAGTAAAGTGTTTGTTATAATGGGAGGAGATTTCAATCTCATTTTATGATAAGAGAAAATTTGGGGTGACACCTAAAAAATGGACCCTTTGGAAATTTTGCTCCTTGACAAGATAGAAGACACCCATATATGTGGTCCATGTGCAATTGATCTAAAAATGACATGGATGAATTTTCATTTTGGAAGGGAAGGGGTTTCAAAAAGTTTGGACCACTTTTTGGTGTTTCAAGTAGCGTTGAAAATAACAGCTAGGACAAGGGCACATATTAGTATGGGGTGTAGGTTTTAACCTTGTACAAAATTACATGTGAGCAAATTCTTAAAATAGAAAAATAAACAATGGAGAGAACATAAAACAAATATACACAAAGATTTTCCTTTAGATCCTGAAACTGGGACTACCAGATTGATTGTCCATTATTTCTTTTCAATGTTACAATACATATATATACATGCCAAAGCATTTATAAACCCTAATCCATAACCCTAGATTAGAACATACCCATATTTCCCTTGAACGGATCTACAAAATACCATGGGAAGAAAACCATCATGCCCAAAACAATGTGCAAAACCCAGGCACAAATCCATGGGTAGGCCTGCCCATCATCTGTGGGTCTAAACCCATCCTTGGGTCCGCATAAAAAAAAATCCTAGGGTGCTGCCTCGGACCCCGTGCAGGGGGGCCATCACCCCCTTACAAACCCCTAGACAGGGAGGTTTCCGCCCCCCTCTGTGACCCCCCCACTACGCCCAACACAATGTATAATGCCTGAAGCTAGTCGCAGAAAGAATATATAACACACCCAACTTGGGGGGTCCCTTAGACCATGTTATGAAACCATCTCAAGAAAAGATAGAAAAGATAGATCAACGCCTTAGAATTCAGCCTCTTCGAGGGGGCAACCTCCTTTACATTACAGAAATGAACAATTCTTGGATGATTCAAATGACAAAACCTCCTTTCTATATATAGGAGTCCAAGGAGTCACAATATAACCCAGCAACCTAACAATAATAATATAAAGCCACAAAAATAACAATAGAGGGATTCTATGGGGCACAGTAATCACAATATGGGGATAATAGGGGCACAACAATATTAATAAGGGGTGCAACTACAATAATAATGGGGTAATCACTAGTATTATAGGGACCCAACATGCCCCTCTCCTTCAAAAAAGTGTTGTCCTCAATGCTTGAGAAGTTATGGATGCTTCTGTATAAAATTCTCATCCTCCCATGTGGAATCTTCAGCGGATAAGTTCTTCCACTTGATAAGATACTCCGAAATTGATCGATTTCGTAGCTGTCGAGTTCTTGTTTCTGTGACTGCTTCTGGTTCCAATATAATTTTTCCTTCCTCGTCAAGTTCTGGCAATATTGTTTGAACTGGGAGCTTGTCGCCTATAACCTTCTTTAAACATGAAACATGGAAAACTGTGTGCAATCGAGAAGCTGCAGGAAGCTCCAATTTGTATGCCATAGTACCAATCTTTTGCAACACCTTGTACATACCATAATACTTTGGTGATAATTTATTATCCTTCTTAGCTTGCTTGAGGGACATTTGCTTATATGGTTGTAGCTGTAGGAATACCCAATCACCTACATCAAAACTTCTTTCGCTGCGATGTTGATCTGCCTGTTGTTTCATTCTATTCTGTACCAACATGAGGTTATCCTTTAAGAGTTGGAGGACTTGTTGTTGATGTTCGATGTGATGTTCCACTGCTTGAACCTTAGAATTTTCTCTTAAATATGATGTGATGGATGGTGGCTGATATCCATAAAGTGCCATAACTGGGGTCATTTTTGTTGCTGTATGGAAGGAAGTGTTATACCACCATTCAGCCAGAGGCAACCATTTGACCCATTATGTCTGTTTATTAGATACAAAGCAACGAAGATATCCTTCCAAACATTTGTTTACTATCTCAGTTTGCCCATCAGATTGAGGATGATAAGATGAGCTATGAGCTAACTGAGTACCAAGACAAGAAAATAATTCTGTCCAAAAATTTCCAGTGAAAATGGGATCTCTGTCACTTACAATAATCTTTGGGTTTCCATGTAGCTTTTGAATTGTTTCCATAAATGCAGTAGAAACTGTACTGGCTCTAAATGGATGTGATAATGCACAAAAGTGTGCATACTTGGTAAGTCTGTCAACTACCACCATGATGACACTCTTTCCCTCAGACTTGGTAAACCTATGATAAAATCCATTGAAACCTCCTCCCAATGTTGGCTTGGAATGGAAAAAGGTTGTAATAGACCCAGTGTCTTAATTGTTTCAACTTTATTTTGTTGGCAAACCTAACATTCCGCCACAAATTTTTGAATATCCGATTTAAGGCCATCCCAAAAAAATTCCTTCTTAACCCTATGGTAAGTTTTTAAAAATCCTGAGTTCCCTCCTAAGGGAGAAGTGTGCAATTCCATAAGAATCTTTTGTTTTAGTTGGGAATTCGTACAGAGGTATAAGCAATCTTTGTACCATAAAGAATCATTTTGCCAGCTAAATGTATCAGACGTACTCGAATATTGTTGTAACTTTTGAATAAGTGCCCACACTTCTTCGTCATTCTTCCATTCCTCCCTTGCTTCGTTTATCCAATCTAATTGGATAATAGAAATGGCGCACAACAATGCTTCCACATCCTCATCCTTTCTTGAGAGTGCATCTGCCACCACATTTTGCTTCCCTTTTTTGTAGATGATTTCAAAGTCATAACCCAACATCTTTGCGACCCACTTTTGTTGCTCTTCAAAGGATAATCTTTGTTCTAAAATATATTTAAGGCTATCATGATCCTTTTTTACCTTGAAGTGTCTTCCCATTAGGTAGGGTCGCCATTTCTTAATTGCATGGAGTATTGACAACATTTCCTTCTCATAAATAGATTTGTGTAAAAACTTTCCCGTGATTGGACAACTTTCAAAAGCAATGGGTCTTTCATCTTGCATTAAAACAACACCAATTCCATTTCCTGAAGCATCACATTCCACAATAAAGGTTTTTGTGAAGTCCGGTGTAGCTAAGACCGGTGCTTGGCACATTGCCTCTTTAAGATGTTCGAAGGCCTTTGTTGCTTCTGGAGTCCATGAAAATGCATCTTTCTTCAATAATGTTGTTAGAGGTGCTGCTATTCTCCCATAATTCTTAACAAACTTGCGATAATACCCTGTCAATCGAGAAATCCTCGCAGATGCTTTATGGATGTGGGGATTTTCCATTCCTTAATGGCTTTAATTTTGCTAGGGTCTACCTTAACTCCTTCATGAGATACAATATGACTCAGATATTCCACCTCTTGTACTCCAAAGAAACATTTGGATCTTTTTGCATATAATTGTTTCTCCTCCAATAGTTGTAGCACCCTGTCAACATGTTCAACATGATCCTTCCAAGACTTGCTGTAGATTAGTATATCATCAAAAAATACTAACACAAATTTTCTAAGGAATGGTTTGAAAATGGAATTCATCAAACCTTGAAATGTTGAAGGTGTGCTGGTAAGGCCAAAAGGCATGACCAAAAATTCATAATGACCCTCATGAGTTCTAAATGCTGTTTTCGGAATGTCTTTAATCTTCATTCTAATTTGATGATATCCTGAACAAAGATCCAACTTGGTGAAGTAAATTGATACATGCAATTCATCCAGTAATTCATCAATGACGGGAATGGGAAACTTATCTTTAATAGTGAGCTTGTTGAGCTCCCTATAATCCGGACACATGCGCCATGATCCATCCTTCTTGTGCACTAATACTACGGGAGCAGAGAAAGAAATTTGACTCGGTTGAATTATACCAGCCTCTAGCATTTCTGCAACCATACGTTAAATTTCACTCTTTTGGGCATAGGGATATCTATACAGCCTGATGTTTGGAGGAACACTTCCTGGAATCAGATGAATAGCATGATCATGATCACGAATAGGTGGGAGACCTTTGGGAGTCTCAAATACCTTGGAATGATTGTCCAAGACTTTTTGGAGATCTGGAGAAATAGATGATTGCAATGTGGAAACATCTAGCGAACATAATTGTGCAATTACACCCCTTTGTTCCTTTTTTAGAAGCTTTGTCATACCATTAGAGTTGATTATCTTACCTGGTTTCCCTGCAATGCCCCTTAATTTAACTTCCTTTCCTTCCATAGAAAATTTCATGAAAAGTTCTTGAAAATTAAAAGCTATTGTACCCAAGGATTGTAGCCATTGGACTCATAGTACAACATCAACACCTCCCATTGGAATGGAAAGCATTGGGCTAGTCAATACATATTTTCCCTTCGATAGCTTGATATTATGGCACTTTCCAAAGCAATTTATTGTTCCTCCATTTGCAACCATCACTTGACACTCTGGTGCTGGATAGAAGAAGAAATTCAATTCTTTTGCTACCTTACAATGAATAAAATTGTGGGTACTTCCTGAATCAATCAACACTATTACCTTTTTCTTCTTGATTTGTCCTTCTATCTTGATGGTTTGAGGAGTGGTAATTCCCGCCAATGCATTACAAGATATGGTCGAATTCATTTCTTCTTTATCTAGGCTTTGTTCCTGGAGTATATCCTCTTCTCTTGACCTTTCTTGCTCCTTTTCTTCTTCCTCTTCGCAATCTATGTAGAATAATTTCTTCTTAGCACACTTATGACCTTTAGTGTATTTGCTATCACAATTGTAACAAAGCCCTTTTGCTCTTTTTTCTTCCAATTGTTGTGGTGTCAACCTTATAGGTTGTGGAAGACTAGGGGCAACAACACTTCCATCTTTATAGTTGTGAGTGGTATGCTTCCGGGTTGCCATAATTTTGCTTTCCATTTTTCTTGCTAACCTGAATGCCTTCTCTAATGAATCAGGTTCCCAAAGGCGAACATCATGTTGGATATTATCCTTTAAAGTCCCTATGAACACATCAACCCTATGCTCCTCTGGAATATTTTTTACCCTTATGTTCAATTTTTGGAACTCCTCAATGTGCTCCATTATTGAACCCTTTTGTTTGAGACTTATCAATTGGCTAAAAAAAGTGTTGCTTTTTGTATCCAAAAGTAAGTATTTCTTGAAGAAAATTTGTTAACTCTGTCTTCAAATCTACCATGTCTGTCTTCAAATCTGCCATGTCTCTCTTCAAATTTGTCTTCAAATCTATCTTCAAATCATCCCTCTTAGCTTCCACGCCCTTTATCTTAGATTCCACGCCATTTATCTTAGCATCTGTTAGCTTTTGTGAGAGTGACATTTGTTGCACTTGTTCTTGTAATTTTGATATATCATGTAGCATTTCTTCCTCTTCTTCATGAGTCATGCTAGAGCTTTCAAGTTGCTTACTAGGTGTTTGCATTTTCTTTCCTTGGGGCATCAGTTACCAATAATAATGTTCTACTATGCCCTTTGAATTCCTTCAAAATAAATTTTCAAACCAAGCTTAAGCAAAAATTTAAAAAAATCTACACACCTTTTTTCACTTTGTAGGAGCTCGATATTGCCTCTGATGTATCTCTATACTTTCTGATCATCTAGCTCTGAAATTTCGACCTACAGTAGCCCTCTGTGTCCTCTTTCCAATGCCACCAGTCTGACCCAAATTGGATTCTCCAAGGAAGAGTTATGCGAAATCTCCCACAGTGACTTGATTATAGACTAGTTCAGTAGAGCGAACTTGTATGACGTGCCATGAGTCACTGTTTCGACCTTTGGCTCTGAAAAATATCTAAAAGAAACTACAACCTGTCCTCTTTCTGTAACTTCTTACGAAATTTCAATCCGATGCTCAGAGAGAAAGTTATGACGATTTTCCCCAGGTCACCTGTTTGGAATGTAATTCAGGAGTCTGCAAAAATACCAACTTCCTCATATCATATCTCTGCAAATATAGTGCGAAAAGCTCTGAAATTCGGACTTGAGTTTAAGCGCGATGTCTTCTAAAATGGGTTTTTTTTAGCTTCTGAAATGTCGTAGAAAAAAATTTATAGCGAAAATTCCACGATGACCTATTTGGAGCAGCGAAACCCTAGAATCCAAAGCTCTGATACCAAATGTTATGAAACCATCTCAAGAAAAGATAGATCAACGCCTTAGAATTTAGCCTCTTCGAGGGGCAACCTTCTTTACATTACATAAATTAACAATTCTTGGATGATTTAAATGACAAAAACTCCTTTCTATATATAGGAGTCTAAGGAGTCACAATATAACCTAGCCGACTTAACAATAATAATATAAAGCCACGAAAATAACAATAGAGGGATTCTATGGGGCACAATTATAACAATATGGGGATAATAGGGGCACAACAATATTAACAGGGGGTGCAACTACAATAATAATGGGGTAATCACTAGTATTATAGGGACCCAACAGACCAAGTCCTGGTCTACTTCCAAATTTTATTTTTATTTTATTTTATGAAAACCCCGTAAGACCCTTCAAATACAAATTTCATTGGCTACAAGATGACAAATTCATTTCATTGGTTAAAAATGAAAGAAGAAAAATGAATTATGAGGAAGAAAGATATGTCATGTTCCTCTTTAGATCCAATCTTTAAAGGTTGAAAGGGGCCACAATGGAGAATGCCAAAGCAAAGTATAATAATTCCCATAAAGCAAAGTATAATAATTCCCTTAAAAATATCTCTAATATTGAAGGGAAGATTGCAGTTTTTTTGTTGTTGAAAATAATAGTGACATATTTTATGATGAAGAAGAGTGGATCTAAAAGCTTTGAAGGACATAAAACAAAATGTGTTAGAATGGGAGGATGCTAAATGGAGATTCAAGCGCAAGGATTTTGTGGTTGGAATGGGGACATTAAAATACAAATTTCTTTCAAGATTTTGTAAAAGGAAGCAAGCATGGAAATGCCCAAGTTCAATGGCAACAAGGTTTTGAACTTAAAAGAAATTTGAGAGATTAGAGTTAAGTATTTCAACCAGTTATTCCTAGCTCCAAACATGGGAAACATAGCATAGATCATCATTTTATTGAATTCTTTCCAATATTATTAAATCAATAGGTAAATGATGAATTAAATGGATAAATATAAAAAGAGTAATTAGAAAATCAATGTTCTCCTTTCAAAAAGATAAGAAATTAGGACCAAATGATTAGTTGTTGGACTTTTCCCCAAGCTATAAGAATGTTGGAGGAGGTAGTGGTAGAGGAATCAAGAGCTTAAGTAGTGTGTTAGGTACCTTCAATGAAATTTTATGGCACTTATCCATAAAATTAACTAGCCTTGATCCTTTGATTATTTTCATCTTGTTTTCTTATATAACTCCATCAAGAAGATTATCACAAAGGTAATATATCAAAGACTCAATCTTATTCTCTCTAATGCAATTTTTATAAATAGTTTATAGAAAATAAGGAAATTCATGATGTGAAGGGAGCTAACCAAGATATTTTACATATCATTGAGATTAAAAGGATTCATTCAATGGTTATGTTGATGTGAGTAATATCCTCCTCCACAGTAGGGGTCTCACTAGTGTGGTTTCCTAATATAGATCTCACATTGTTCGGAATAAGGAACTTATCTAGATGCTAACCCAAAAACCCTTAATGGTTTAGGCATTAAATACAAATTTTAAATGCAAAAATGTTTGATGCTTCTAATAAATGCACAAAATGTATTCCTATTTTATCTATCTTGGCTAGGATAAAATGTCGAAAGTAATATACACAAAACCGAGTATATATCCGCAAGAACTTCATGAGTAGATAACTATCCAAGAAATAATAGTAGAAAATACAAAAATAGTGATGAAGTCAAGAAAATTATATAACTGGTTTTTTGTTTATAGTCATTAACTCACACCTAAAAGCAACAAATCTTCGTAACAACAAAAATAAAAATATGACTTTCCAATATAAGAGTACTCTATTATAGAAATCATAGCAATGCAACAATTCTAGCATAGCAACAAACACATGAATAATATAACAAGGTTCACCGCATTAGAACTTAAACTCCTCCAAAAATTTTGGCCTTAATGGCTTCTCTTATTCAACATCTATAAAAAAATTTACAAAATTTCTAGTAGCGAAAATCCCTTTCCTCTCCTTTCTAATCTACATTTATAACTTCTACAAATAATTGCCTCATGGACCTTTTGATTCCTTATTAGTGGTTTTGTTCTGTTTGACTCCTTTCATGAGCAAGTTCAAAATAAAAAGTTCAGTACCTTATGAGATAATGTTGAGTGAAACAGGAGCAACTCCCATTGAAGCAATTGCTATGGTGTGGCTCATAAGATATCTAAAACGAATTGAGCAAATGAGAGTAGGTAGATGGCCTAATGTTATATTCAATGAAAGCATAAGTGAAAGAAATAAAACATGTATGAAACAAAACTACAAATGGATGCAAAAATGGAATATCTACCTCAATACTTGTCCCACAAATAGCAAGGAGCTAAAGGATTTTGTTATGGAGAAGTTTCGTAAAAAGGTATGGGGAAAGAGTTGGGTAGAAACAAGAAATATTACATTGAGGAATTCAACCCTATGTGTGATCTACAACAAAAAGAGTTCATTGGAGCTAGCATTTCGTGGAGGGAAAAGGTTCTTATTGCTCAATTAAGGACCAACTGACATCAACTTTGGTGTGAAATAGGACGGTGGAAAAGGCCTAAAGAAGCCTGGTAAGAGGTGTGTACATTTTGCATGTCTGGGGCTGTGGAATCAGAATTTTTTATTTATTTTGGAATGTGATGCATTCAAAGAACATGTTAGCATCAGTTTCTTGGCATTATCTTTTTAGCGAGGGGATTGTTGGAAGGTTGGGCCAGCTCATCATCAATTTGAATCGGAAAAGGATTGAATTGAAAAAAGAGAAAAACAGGGAACTAATGGTCTCATATACTATTTTTAGTCTCGTGGACCTTAAAATATCATATCATATCATTTCATTTATTTGTTATTTTTATCTTCTAAAACATTTTATACGTTAAAATACAACTCGTCATCATTTGAAGGTTAAACTTAGGCGATAAAAAATTGTTTTCTGTTTCCACTCTCCACATCTCATATTGAGAGGATACTTAAATTATATGCACATGGTTGAGTTGTTTACATGCTACCTAAAAGGCCAATATTTCTTTTGGCACGGACCCCACTCCATTCTTAATTGTTGACATATCAAAATTAAACTAATCTCTTTTGAAGGAATAGAGACACGTTTAATCAAAAACCTCCTTTGTGATCTTTGAATTTGTGCATATAAAGATTTGTTTTTGCTACATAATTTATTCTAACTCCTTTGTCAGTTCAACAATGAGTCGAGTATAGTGATCCCACCCAATGACGCTAAATGACATTTTCACTAACCTTCTTGGCAGCTAGTAAAGATGTTAACACTTGTTAACTAGGGAATTAACATCTTTGCCAAAGGATGAGCTTGCATATTTTCAACTTGTTAATGCTAAATAATTGCATTGAATGCCTTTTTTTTTCACTTTGGGAAGGTTTTTTTTTGGCATCCTTTTCTTTAGTTTTCCATTTCTTAATCCCATTTGACCCTAATCAAAATCCTTCTAGAATAAAAAAACTTGCATGTAACATTGTTATGAAAAGATAAGAATTGAAATGAGTGCTCATGGAATTCTTGTAGATTGTTGCACATTAGCCTCCATGTAATTTTTATCTCATCTTGTATAGCAAAAGCACATGCCTTAAACGTTGACAAGTTGGTCATGTCCTTTTTGATGTATGCTACTTGATTTCTTAGAAAATCTCTCTCTCTCTCTCTCTCTCTCTCTCTCATAGTCTTCCATTTCTTTTACCATCTTGGTTGGACTTGATAGCTTGCATACAAGTGACACTTGTAGAATTTGCAACTACTAGAGCCTTATGCATGTTTATCAAGACATGAGCCTTTGTTGTGACTATTAACTCTAGGACTCCAATCAACTTGAGTTTTTTTGGTGTTTTCCTTACTATTTCCTTATTTTTCTTGTCAAAGACAAATGAGTTTGGCATTGTGATTAATTTTGAATTTAATTAAGTGAAAATTACTAAGCTTGTCTTAGGGTGGAGGAAGTGACCTCCATTGATGGATTGTATTGCAGGGTAGGTTGAAGCTTTAGGGTTAGATGATCCTTTGTCCATAGGCTTCGTTTCATATGTTTGTTCTTTTCTCTTTTTCTTGGTTTCTTCCTTGGCTTTAACTTCTTCTTCCTCTCTTGAATTTCTTTCTTCAAAATCTTTTTGTTTCATTTTTTATTCTTCTTGTGCTTTAAGAAGTTCCTTTTTTCTATGAGCCTCTACCCATTCTTTAGCTTCTTTCTTTTCTCCCCTTGTTAGTTATTCTTCTATTGATTTCTCCATTTCTTCTTGCTCATTTTTTTATTTGTTCTCTTATGTATTCTTACTATCTTTGGCTCCTTTTCCTTTGCTTATGATCCTTATTTATAGCTCATTTAGAGCTATGGCACCCTCTAGTACAATTATTCATGCTATGCCACTTCATTTTGATAAGGTCATTTGTACTTGAAAATTGAGTAGTGGTGGGCTAATACATTTAGAGGGTCATATCCCATGAATCTCTCTATTCCAAAATGAAAAACAAATAATGCTTCCCCTTCTTCCTCAATTTCCTTTCAATATTTATGCTACATGCCCCTATACTCAATAGTAATGGGGGCTAAGCAGATTTATTATTTTGGGCAAGGACCATCCAAATATGTCTGATAAGCTACCTCTTGAACGACCAATTTACATTGAGTGAATTTTGGTAGTAAATGTGAAGGCTGAGAAGTTCCAAATATTCTTAGGTAAGTGCCTTTATCTACACACACTAGTCATTAATGACACTTGTTGTCGACATGGCCTTTTGCATCCCATATTACAGAGGTTGACAAAAAAATAGAATATACAAAGGAGCCATTAAATTCTCACATACCTTGGAGTATTTAATTTGGTATTTATTATCTCACATCATCTAAAAATGTTCAAGTAATGGTTTCTCACTAGATAGCCAATACCATCCCATCCCTAGAAAGTTGTTAATGGTGGACACTACATCTAATATTTAAGAGGGCACACAAAATGCAAGGGGTATCCCTACAATTAGGTATGTAATCCTGAAAACAACCTAACATGAACTATTTGACAAGATAAAGGCCTAATTGAACCTTTTGCTAACTTTTGTTACTTGGTACATTAAATATACACATGTTTCTTTGAATTAAATCATGTCTTCTTCACCATATTGCCTATAGATCAAAGATATTACTCGCTTGTAAGGTGTTTTGAGGTTTGTTGTTGGGTACACACATTCCCTTTGCAAACTAAACTTCATTCTTGGAGTCCACCAATTCTTTAGGATTTTATGATAGTTGAGGGTGAGTTGAAGAACCCATTCCTTTCTAAGACAAAACGTCTAGTCTATGAAATTTATAACATATATCATGGTTTGAAGGTTGGAAATATCCAATAAAATTTTTCTCTCTATTTTTAACCATTTTGTTTTCAATGTTTGTGCCGACAATCATAGTGATAATGAGGTACTTAGTCCTAGAAACAACATAACTTACACTAATTGGCAGGATATAGGCCCAATTGAATGTTATGCTAACCTTTGTTACTTAAAACATTAAAGATACACATGTTACTTTGAATTGAGTCATGTCTTTTTCACCATATATCGTGCAAATCAAAGTTATTATTAGCTTATAAGGTGTATTTAAGTTTGTCATGGGGTACACACCTTCCCTTTGAAACCTAAACTTTTTCGTTGGAATCCACCAATTCTTCAGGATTTATGATAGTTGAGGGGGAGTTGAAGTACACATTCCTCTTTAATACCAACCTCTAGCCTATGAAATTTGTATCATATATCTAGGTTTGAAGGTTGGAAAGATGCAACAACTTTTCCATCTCTATTTTTAACCAATCTATTTTTAATGTTTGTGGGGGAAATCAACCATAATATGACCTTAACACAAGGCAACCCATTTGGTCTAGTTACCACCATATGAACACTAGATCTTCTAATAATATGTTATACACCAACAATATTCTTCTCTCCTTATGATGGTAATAGTTAGGGTATGTCTCTTCTCGGGTCATTTGATATATATATCACCTCACTTGTCACTAGTTCCTTTATCAAAATTTCACACTATCTCCCCATAAAATGTCCATATTGCTTTCTCATTTTTTTGTGCTTGTTGGTATTTCACTATCTAGGCTAATTTTGTGAACTCACTCCTTCTACTTACATGTTCTTTTGTAATCCATCTTTGAGACATGTAACTCATCCACATCATTGACAATGCACATTGGCATGATTAAGAAAAAGAATGATACAATGTCTATGTCCATTTCCTTATTAATTTCATGTAGGACAACTTTAAAAAGGATGTCCAAGAGGACTTGGAGGTCTCTAGTCCATATTTCTACACATCAGATAGAGTCACATGTGTAGGTAAGCTCATTTTATAGAAGATTACCAGTGAGGTATCCAAGGGGTCGTAGGGTGATGAAATTGCTAATATACCATTCTCAAATACTATAAGGAATAATATCACCCATATATACAAGGGTCTTAAATAGTTCCTTTGACCTTAAGACATATGTAGATTAATTCATGAATGCCAACATCAATGTGGGTTCATTCATTACTTGAACAATCCATTTTTTTGTTTTGAATTAGGGCAAAGAGTGAGAGTGGAAGAAAATGATAGGGCTAAGTTAGGGCAAAGAGTGTGAGTGGAAGAAAATGATATCAAGTGAGATATGTAATTGGGTCAAAGAATAAAGCATTGGGTAGAAAATAACTAAGGTATGACCACCATTCTTATGGGGTTTCATTTTCCTATGCCACATTTAGGGTCAAGTTTTGCATGAGTGGTTCAAATTCCTTCCCCTTTTGGGTTGATATCAATGCTAAGCTATAGTGGGAGGAGTAGGGACAAGTGTAAAAAAATAGGAAAAGGATAAGTAGCAAATGATGGATATTTTAACATTTCAAGCAAAAAGAACCAATTAGATTTATCATAACAAAAATGCATGCTGAATCAAAACTTGGAAATGTAATCAACAAGGCATACTTGGCTATATGTTGATGGGTAAATAGAGCTTGAGGTGAGGAGTAGACCATTTCCCCCTTGATAGGTGGTCTGATTAACTGACAATAAATAAACATGTGAAATTTTGTGTAAAAATAAATTAACCTTCACTTTTACATTCCATGTTTGTATTCACTTTTCTCGTTTTAACATTACATAAAATTTTAATAAATTTTTCTAGGCCTTTCATAATTTACTACTCCTTTAGAAACCCTTTTACATGGTTGTTCTATCACAAGGTAGTCAACTATATAAGTTCTCATCTAGTGCAACAGATCAATGGCTCAAACTCTTTACCATTGTGCTTTGTCACAAGGCTATAATTTTCAAAACTTAGTTTAGTGTGAAAAGCAAGAACCTCATCCTTTTCTCCTTGAACTTTGTTAAAAGGTGAACAATCTTTTAATTTATATCATCTCGTGATATATTGAAATTCCTAAAGTTTCTCTATTTCATTTGTCATGAGACTTGAAGATTTTGCAACCCTTGCAACATTTCCATGGCATTAGAATTTCAACCATCACTATGTTTTCTTATTTGTCACATATTGCACTAACAATATTTCAGCCTATGATCCTTGCCACTATATTTCTAATCTTGCAACCTTTTGAGTGACATATCACACTTCACATTGATTTAAGCCATTTCACCTTGTCACATGCATGTTAATCCCATCAAATTTTAAATCTTTGCAATATATTTCACTCCACATATATATCAACTTTTACCTTTTATATTAAATGCTTAACAAATGTGTTGTTGCAATATTTTCAACATTTGAGGTTTGGTCGATTAACAATATATCACATATGTTGCGAAGTTGTAAACTTATAAAAGGCATTGTTAAACACACATGTGGATTGGACAAGATATGAAAGATAAACATGAGATGCATTTACTATTCAGATGATATATATTTATAATACATTCTTGTGACCCTTGGTCTTCATATACCAAGTGGTCTCTTGGACTTCGGTCACTGTTCACATTCCACACCAACCCTTAGAGGATTAGGTGTCCAACATTCCCCCCCTTAATTCGAAGGGGTATATACGAGTCCAAGAAGAGAGTTATAATACAAAAGTACAATAATGCATGACAACAATAAGTTGAATGTGCTCTCTGAGATGATGACATAAGGTGGGAGAACTTGAGGTCCCAGCCTGAGATGGTTTAAGGATGAACACCAACACTAGAATGCTTAGTGCAATTCTTGAAAATCTTCCAAATATGGCAAGAAGTTGAAGTCTTCCGCGAGAGGAAGTGCTCCTTAATGCTTTGAAGAGGGAGACCTTCAACTTAGAAAAAGGGAGGTCTTCAATTTATGGTGGTTTAAGGAAGACCACTAACCAAAGGGATGCTTAGTGCAATTCCTGAAACTCTTCCAAATCTAGTAAGAAGCTAAAGTCTTCTACCAGAGGAAGTGCTCATTAATGCTTTGAAGAGGGAAACCTTCAACCTAGAAAAAAGGGAGGCCTACAACCCACAGTGGTTTAAGGAAGGCCACCAACCAAAGGCATGCTTAGGGGCTTTGGTGTCTTTGGCTAGTACTCTGAATCTGGGTATGGTCATCTCTAGCTGTAGGCTTAGGCAACAGGTTCAAGTTGTGGCTCAGGCTTGCTTGATGTGGCTTTGAAACTAATAGATGAACATCATTTACCCCCTTGTCAGATACAAGGTGAGAAGATGAAGAAAACTCAACTACAAGACTTTTTATATTCGAGAAAAAATCTTGTGGTATGATTTCAATATCTTCTTGGTTGTTGAAGCCCATTTCCAAGAAGCGATCCATCCAAGATGAATATTTGTTCTTGCACGAGGCTTATTTTTAAAGCATTTGTTTGAAGAATGAGTGTGCTAACCACAATTCTTGTACGGATGAATATCAAAACAACGATCTTTCACATGGCCAAGTTTGTCACAATGTTTCCATTTCACAATCTACTGTTGTGGAGGAGCAAAAACAGGCGAAGATGTAGCATCATGAAGAAATCCAACACTCTAAAATTGGATTGGCTTGGGATAGTCTAGAATATGAAAGGACACATCCTTGTCATATCCAACACTGGTTCTGTGCTTGTTGTTGACAATCTCTTCCCAAGGTCTGATGATGGGGTTGGGAAGTGCAAGCTGAATTTATGCTTTTGTATGCAACTTTCCCTTTCAATGATTTGATTTGTTTTTGGTCGCGACGGGAGCCTGTCTCAATCTCAAAGAGAGGAATGTTCTAAACAAAAAAAAGGTTCAAAATGTTTCTTACGCTATTATAACCCATCTCATTGTAACTGAGATTCAAGCTGCAAAAAATCAATTTTGTCATGTGCATTTTGCAGGTAGGTACGGATTTCAGAGAGAGTGTCTTTGCTGATGTTTACCATCACATCAATAATAGAATACATTAAAGTATTTAACAACTCTAATTCATCATCAAATTTAGCCATTTTCTTCAACTTTTCAATTAATATATCATACTAAAAATTGTACAAAACTGGTTAGACTATAATTGTAACACTACAACTTTTTTTTTTTTAATGATACTACGTAAACTGTACCATGAATGAATCTTGATAAAAACAACATGAATATGCTACAAAATTCAACGCATCAACAAGCGTAATCAACTAATATATACACAAGTGCAATCCTCAAATATGAACCAACTCAATTAATATTCCATGAACCTCACATATATCATCACATCTAATATATCAATGCACATACAAGAACCATCTACCAAACATTAAAAATGCATATATGGTAAATATCACCCTCCCATACAGTATGATCTCATTCTCCAACATATAACATACATACCCACGTCCTTCAAAGACACCTCATCACATACATACTATAAAATTCACATCAACATATACAATTCAATGTACAACATCATCAAACCAATGTTTAAGCACACCAATGCACCATACCCAACATTTAAACAACCATCCATAGGCAACATTGTTCTCAGTCTTCAACAGGGTTTCAATGCATTTTTCTAGGACTGTTCAACGCATATGCAAGATTTGGAGGAGTTATCGACTCAGCGCAAAGAATGGATACCAACACGAACATGCAGTTACAAATTCAACGGAGATTAATTCAACGTGAAGGTAGAAATGACCAGCGTACAATTTTAATTCAACGCATCACCATTCAAGCCGCTCATACATCACATAGGACTTCAATCAACGATTGCACGATTCGACAGACAATGCATGACAAAATATATATCAATGTTAATATATTATATCAATTCAATATAATGTTAATGCAGGGCACGGTGCTCAAGTGGTATGAGAGAATATGAACGATGTATTCACACCATTTAATGCAGTTTCCAAGCTGGTATTGTCTCAGTTGTTCAAATTCTCAATGGAAGCACTGTAGTGGAAAATAAATTCTTAAAGGAATCCTTAGTTCGCTGGTTCATATCCGATAGGTCGGACCAATTTTAACGTAGAGATTCATCATTGCAGGCTATTGTTTGAACGCTCCATTTCTAGTAAACAATTCAACAAACTTCTTCAAAAGTTGTTCGCAGGCCGGCTTCACAAGTCAGCCATATACACCAGCTTGCTGCTTTAATCAACCAGAGCTTCAACGGACATTACAAATCAACATTTAAACCTAGGAACAATTCAATGTACAACCAACATATACGATGCATATGACATACCAACGCTCTAGCACACATACAACACCAGGCTTTGACCAATGCATCAAGGAGAGTTTCAAACCCAAGGATTCTCATAGAAAGTAATGTTGTAGGTAGCAAGCAGTCAAGAAATAAGGTATAACATAAAGTTTTAGATGGAACTGAGGCAAAATAACAGACACGTAGTATTGTGAGCATGAATAAGGAGGAACAGTTATGCAGGGACAACAGTGGAGTGCGAAGCAAAGAAATGGTTGAGAAAATTGGCAGCTCGAATTTAGCTTGGAACCCTGGCAGATAGGCAACTTGTAAGTGGTAGGAAAATGACACAGGCGTTAGGAAGATCGTTTACTGCGATTTCGTTGAGAGAGAGGAGTGTGTGATGGTTTGATGGGTGATACGACGGTATCACACCAATAATTCTTCTAATTCATGGGCGGAACAAAGTGGGTAGGTCGGTTGGATGGTAGCAAAATTGACCAGCAGAGAAAAAAACAACAAAAACTAGTCGCTGAAATTTGAGCAGGGCAGGAATTTGCCCACTCTGATACCATGTTAAACACACACATGGGTTGGATAAGATATGAAAGATAAATGTGAAATGCATTTACTATTAAGATGCTATGCAGTTATAATACATTCTTGTGATTTTTGGTCTTCATATACCGAGTGGTCTCTTGGACTCTGTTGACTTTTCACGTTCCACACCAACCCTTAGAGAATGAGGTGTCCAATGGGCATAATAAGTAGATTTTCAATGACAAATCCAATATTCATAAGAATTGAAAATGATAAAAGATGTGCAGTGTTGCAGAGGTCAAAAAGTTCATAATTTAAATCAAAGCAAACTTTGAGGGAATGTAAACTTTTTTCTTAACTTCCAATGATTCAAATTGTTAATAAAATAAGGTTACCAAAGTCAATTAGGTTTATCTTGAGTGGTTATGAGGAATGATTATGATCCACCTCATCCAAATGCAACTCCCCCAAGTGACATGATGAGCTTTGACGTAATGACTTCAAGCCTTGTTGTTGAAAATGAATAATCCCTCAAGGATACGAACATGTATATTCCTCATATGGAATATAAAAGGGAAAATCTAGACTTAGCAAAAATTTCAAATTTGTAAGCTAGAAGACAATATATCTCAAACAATCCATGTTGAAGGTTAAATATAACCAAGGAACTTATGAGCAAGCAAAGTGTCTTCAAGATATAGTTTCAAACTTATGTTCATTCAATTGGGGTGGAAAATCCAAAAATATCAATGCTTCATGCAACATAAATAAATGGTCCCTCATTTCTACCAAGGTGATGTATCAAGAGGTAGAAATTAGAGGAGTTGTTGCTAGCTCAACAATTATTGATGCACTAAGTGAACCATGAATTTATACAATCATTGTTGGAATTATAAATGACCAGAGAAGGTAACAATCATCTCTTCTTAAAGGATTTTAACTTCATCCATGGGTTTCCACCATTTTTTTTTCTTTTGAACCAATTATAGAAGTACCTAATGCCAAGCTTGAGTAATCTACTAGTCAATGTTGGAGGGTTAAATTATCAAAGTTAATTTTCGAGCTTCCTCCTATCGTTAGACGACTGTACAATGCCATAGAGTACCTACAGATCTAAGATGTTAAAGATTTGTTCATGTTATTTGTTCATCTTCTCTTAGTGTTGTTTCACTACCAATGATCGTTTATAGCCCTAGTAGAGTCAGCTTAGTATCACAAGCCCTGCTTTGATCCTAAATACCATCAATAGTTGATTAAGGTACTTGCATGTATCAAATGATCTTAGAATCCTTTCTAAAGCCTTTACCTTCTACATTTTTTTTAGCAAACTGTAGAGGGGGAATCAATAACCATTTAAAGGCATAAGCAATGATACCCATTATTAAGAACATATTAAAAATACACTAGAGTGATGATATACACTCACACATAAACATATCCCTTTCTATTTAGATGTAACTACCACGTCATCATCATAGGAAGATATCAATCACTATTATGTGAATTCCAGGCCCTTGTAGACAAATAGTAAGCTATTCAATAGTTGACTCCCTAGATTACTCATAGGTTTATCACGTAACAAAATAATGTTCCACCAAATTTAAATACACCTCATGAAAGATATTTTAAGTAGTTTTTCACGGGTCAATGCCATAAGAAACTTACATGATAGGAACCCATTGTTTCATATAGATGCGCTTAGACATAAGAGTTGTGTAACGCCCCATATTATTAAATAATACTAATAATAATAATAAATATAAATATAAATAAATAGATAGAAATAATAAATAAAGTAAATCATTATAATAAATAAATAAAAACTATTGTCAATTAACTTTAGCTTGGGTGGAATCGTTGTGACCCTCTCCACCTAGGTTTAAGTCTCATAAGTTGACACATTTAAGCTCTGGAATAGAGTTACTATGTTGTGTTGTTAAGTGGATATACATTGTGTGTTGGCCATGTACTGACAATCTCTCTTGCATTTGGGTTGAGACAAGACCTATTTATTTCCTTGAGTGGTCTCCAATGCCCAAAAATTTAACCTTGGGAAAATAAATAAATAAAAACAACTATTTGTGGAAAGCTAAATTAAGAAAAGCTTGAGGTAAAACTTAAAATGCATGATGACAAGTGGATTATGTGCATGGAGTTTTTCATCCATTTTTGGATCAAGGAGTTTTGTTTAATGGATGAGGATAAGGGTGTGAGGTATCCTTTTCCTAGGGAATTATTAGGAAGCAAGGATTAGTCACTAGCAAAGGTAGTTGATTGAGAGTTCATGGGTGGCCAAAGTTAGAAAGACATTGTGGATTTGATTAGATGATTGGGTGGAGAGTCATCCCCCACATGTTGGTTGCATTCAACTAGATCAAATATTGGTCCATAATAGCTCGGTCTCCACAATTTTTTAAGTAAGTTGGGTTCTTCAACTCTCAAGTAAGATTCCTCTCACTCACATCTCACATGGATTGTGCAATTGGTAATGAAATATTGTTTATGTTTATTACTTAATGGTTATGAAATTATGCATGCAACTTATGTATGCTTAATCTTGAAATCTGGGCTATTACAAGTTGTTATCAAGAGAGCTTGTAACGTGAAACCATTTGTATCAAGGAGGCAATTAGAATGCAAGACTATTCTATGGAAATTGTAAAAACAAATTGAAATTATGAAAATCTGCAGAGGATCAAAATGTAAGATGTAAATCAAAACTGGAAATAAAATATTCAAAAGCCAAAGAAATCAAGTAAGGCATTGAGTGATAGTTGTGAAACATGTAAGAGTAAAAGCATACTTATTTATGTACAGGTCAACAACCTTAGAGGTACACTGTTGAAGTATCACTTCAACATTTGGCCATTGATAGGAAAGTGGTATGCTTTCGCTTTTTAGCTTTTGTAGTCTACACATGTCTGTTGGGTAATAGTTAGATGAGTACAATAATGAATTCCTTTATCTAAAGAAAACATAATTAACTTCAAAGAAGGAAAGTAAGTAGCATTCTAAAAAATAAGTGTTGATGGAACATTAAAATTGGTAATTAGATGTTGCTCTAAAAATTGGATGACTACCTCTTCGTTGATGTCGATCAAAGGCATAGCTTATGTCCACACCAATAATTAGTTTTTGGTAGTCAATATGCACTTGTGTTATTTAGTAGAGTTTTGGTTTATCTCTCTTATGATGTCCAAGATCCACTGTTGAAAAGGTACTTCAATTGTAATAGATTATAATGGGACAATCAATTTATTTTCACATCTAGCACATTTTTGACATATTTGAAACTTTTGGGTATATGAGTATACCTCTCTTAAAAAATGGTAAGTAATACCTAGTTTTCATTATTTTATGCATTGTTGTATCATTGGTGAAGTGTTCTATGGAAGGAGTATAATGTTATTTTTTAATTACATTATCCAAATATCATTTCTTAAGTAACCTAATGAGTACTCCATCATGGTTTTGTGAAACAAAATGCCATTAATTAGCTTGTAATGCGGGGAATTGAATTTCAATGTTCTCTCATGCTTTGAATTAATATAGTTGGTAGCATTGCCATGATGTAAATATTGCTCTATCTCCTCATACCAAGAGTATGTATCTATAGGGGCATACAAAACTTCATTTACATATAGAAACATCTCGTTTTCTCAACCTTCATCGTTAGAATCAACATTGTATAAATCTTTAGCTGATAGTTTGCATAAGCCTTGGCCTATGACAATAGCCGCGGGATTGAACTCTAGATCATATTCCTAGATGGATGCTATTTTATTTCCATTTCACTTGCAAAATCCTTTCTACACAAACAATGATCTCACAGTTGAGTGGGGTGCTATCACTTTCATATGGTTCTTCAAGATGTAGGCTCTAATTTGTTTGACAACTTAATGAACTATGAATGATTGCATATCGATGCTTGTAGAATAATGCTTATGAATGGGATTGGATATTCATTCCATTACTCATATTTTTATGTAATCATTGTTGCAAGGGACATGTTGGATGAAAATGCATATAGTGAAAAATGCTTACTAAATCCTAGGTATGCAACATTGGAGCAAAAACTAATGTAGCCTTGATCTTTTCAAAAGCCCCATTCTCAACATAAGTCCATTTAAACAGAAGCACCCTTCTTTATCATCTTCTATAAATGTTTGATAATTTCAACAATATAACTTACAAACCCATAACTTAAATTAATCTTCCTAAAGAAGGACTACATGGATTTTTTACTGTTAGGCATGGGGATCTAAATAATAGTTTTGGTTTATTATAGGTCCATAGACATTCCATCCCTGGAGATAATAAGTCTTGGTAGTTTTCCTTCCAGGATAGTGAAACCACTCTTCTTTGGCTTCAAAGAGATTTCATACTTCTATCATTTTTCAAATATTTTCAGATGGTGAAAACGATCTAACTTTTTCTTTGAATATATTGTAATGTCATTAAGTTAAACCACCTTGATTTGACCTATTATCCATATTGTCACATACCCAATCACGTAATTAATATTAAGGAGGTGTATTAATTTGAATTTTCCTCCAAAATCATTGATAGAGGAGCACTTTTAGGATCTCTAAGGCCTTCTACCCATCAAGAGCTTTCCATCGACTATATTCTTAATTATGAGTTTTAGGCACAAATTTAGGGCCCCTTGAGAAAGAGTTGTCCTTATGCAAGAGCATATTAAATCCAAAAAAAAATATCATGACATTGCACACTTGAGAGAAGCTTCTTCTCTATGATATTTCTTCTCCCCTTTCCTATATTTTTCCTTACCATTGCTTCTTGATATTACACCCTCAAAATTTTCTAACTCTGCAACATGTCACAAGAAGTTTAATTTCTTGTAACAGATCACACTCTTATAAGTTTTCTTCTCGGGTGACACTTTATCTAGGCCTTTCCTATATTCCTTTCCTTTGTCATTGTCTCCCTTCCACATATTGTGTCAACACAATTTTTTTGTTTATGTGATATTTTTATCGCAGGGTGTATACTTTTTATCAATACAACATATCACATCGATAATTTTTTTGGATGGGATACATCACATCCAACAAGAATTCCAATCTTGCAATGGGGAGATCACAACCTCAAACATTTCTCCTTTTGCACCCTCATTAACTTAGGCTATGAACCTCATTTCACATGCCCAAAGAATCATGCCACATGCCTCGCCAAAATCTTACTGGCTTCTATAATATCATAAGAAAATATTTTTTGTGTGATATAGATGTCATCACATGAAAAATATTTTCTTGCAATATGCCAAAAAAAATGTTTTTTCCTTCAAAAAAATTACAGGTTTTTTCTAAAGCTTCTCGAAGGATATCAGACCCCTTTTAGGCCCTCCTTCGACTACTCCAAGGTCTTAAAAAAGACCCTAATCTTTAACTTATTCCTACATAAGTTGGATGTGAATATTATAAGAATCAGTTGAGTTTAAAATGAATGGGCCTAGCCTTAAGAAGTTGAGACTTAAGCCCATGTTATCAATAGAGATATGTTCTAGGGTTATCTTAGACCATTTACATACATATTAGGCATGTAAGAGGCTTATAATTCAAGGTATGATGGCTAGGATACATTGTTACTCCATTAATATCCTAATAAAATATAATGGCTCTTTTTCATAGCATATCTCTTTCAAAGGGATACATATATGAAAATTACATTAGGTGGCAAATAATTACCATCCCATCCACTTAGAAAAGATGTCCTTCTTAGGCTTATAATCTGGTTTTTGTAATGAGATGTGACTTTTCTTGTCACTAGGGGATATAAGCATGCTTACCAATTCTTAGTGAAGTGACCATTAAGTTGTTCATTGTGTTAGTGATAGATCTAACATACTCATCATTTATAATGAAATTCACTGGAGAGAGACAAGGGGGGAGGGATCTTATAGCTTACATAAATTTATCATGGAAAGAAATTTCCATCTAAACACATAATTTCCACTCTGAGACTAAATCTCATTCATTATTTCTTTTTCATGGCTTAGCCAGTGAATAGAAGGGGAATTCATCAAACCATCACAATGGTAGAATTTTCCTAGCACTTGAGTTAGAATTTTACTAGAGAATGGATTGAGCCTTGCCAATAATGGACAAAACAAAACTTAAAGGTTTCCTACTTATTAGATGGTCACACTACCATCCACCCCATTTAGTTCCACTATAACGATATATCCTTTATGCTATAACCCATAGCCAATTCCAACCCCAAGTCTACCCTTTTAAGATTACATACATTAGGTGCTTTACTTGAGTTTGAAGTGAGATTTCAATCATTCCAACTCCATCAACAATCTCACTCACATTGCTTTATGAATAGAGAGCAAGGAAGTAGATCAAGGCAATTCAAGCTCACAATTCCTTTGAAGTACTAACTCAAATTCAAATATGGAACAAGCCATCAAAAGTACAAACGTCACACATTTCAGGTGTTGTATGCAATGTACCTAAGGTACATCTAGTTACCTAAGTGATTCAATACAGGAGATTAACAACTTAACTTAAAAGGGTGCAAGGATATTGCATAAATGTCACCAGTAAGGCATTGCTACTAGGGTATAATCATGAATGCATAAATGAAATTGAGCTACCAATGTTAATAACAAATTTCACAAACACAACTATTATTTCATGAATAGCTAACTTAATGGCATATCTAATTCATTTGGCCATCTCAAAAATTACAGTCATCATGCCACAACATTAAAAAATAAATTGCATCAACACTAGCATTATCTTATGCAAAGTCGAGTCATTTACAGGCCATAACTTATATTCATAGAGATGATTGCATCATGCATATTTTTTTTTAGCTGAAGAAATTGTGCTTGGAGCAACTCTTAGGCATACATAGTCCTGGCCGGGATTGGACCACGAGACCTGTGGAGACCAAACTTCCCCACCTAACCATTGGACCACAACCACAAGACTACACATTATCATGCATAATGCATATTACATGCATTGACCATTAAACACAATAATGCTAACCAAAGGTTGCCAACATTTATATTTGAGGTTGGACTATGTTTTGACAAGCACATGAAATTCGATTAAAATCCTAAGGCAACAGTGAAAGAGTCCATTACTTCTATGCATACAAAATAATTCCTTCACACATTTCACCACAGTCACATTTCTCATACATTTTCAAGTGCAACTAAAAAATCATAGAGGTTGTATGACTAGCAAACAAAGAAAATACACTTATCTAAATTTGAAGTCTACTCAGTAAATTTACTAAAGGTGAGAAATTCTCCACCCAACTATAGGATCAACTACACATTTCTTTCTATAACTAGCTAACTAGTAGTCAGGCCATGATATGACACTAGTAAATTAGCAAGTCTCTCAATAGTACAGACAATTCACAACTTTACACTAATAACCTATCTAGGAAATTCCTTTCCTCATAATGTAGGAGGCTTCCATAATTCCTATGAGTCCTCTAATAGCCTACAAAACATCTAAGTGATGCCCTTCACTACTATCTAGTGTTGAGAAGTGTAGAAAGAAAGGCTCAATTTGACTTAGCCATGATAAAATTGAGTAAATTCGAAATTTCCACATCAGTAGATAGGATCTAGGTTTCAGACAACCGTGAGCTCAAGAAGCTTATCCTGAGAGAATTTCATGTTAAACCATATTCAGGTCACCCAGGATATCAGAAGACATCGACACCAGTGAAGAAGTTCTATTATTGGTTGAATCTGAAAAAGGAGGTGGTAGAGTTTGTGTTTAGATGTTTGGATTGTCAATAGGTAAAAGCAGAGTGTAAGCATCTAGGTGGATTACTACAACCGATTCCGATTCCAAAGTGGAAATGGGAGGTCATTCCTATGGACTTCATTACAGGTTTGCCGAGGACATCTAGATATTGTGATTCCATCATGGTTGTGGTGGAAAAGTTGACAAAGGTAGCACACTTCATTCCAGTGAAGTCTATGTATTCAACTAGTGATGTAGCATAGGTCTTCATAAGAGAGATAGTGAGGCTACATGGTGGTCTGAAGAAGATTGCGTTGGACATAGATGCTAAGTTCACTTCCAGATTATGGAAATATTTGTTACAAGTTTGGGCACAAAGTTGGCCTTCAACACAACTTATCATCTGCAGACGGACGGACAAACATAGAGGGTCAACAAAATACTGAAGGACATGTTGAGGATGTAGTTGATGCATCAACAGTGGAAGTGGGAAGAGTATTTTCCACTGGTCAAGTTTGCTTACAACAATCAATATCAAGAGTCGTTGAGATGATTCTGTTTGAGGCATTGTATGGGTGGAGTTGCAATACTTCTATTAGTTGGAGTGATCTAGTAATAGGGTGTTGATAGAACCAGACATGTTGGCAAATATGGAACATGAAATGTAGGTTATCAAGAAGAATCTAAAGGCAACACAATACAGGTAGAAAAGTTATGCATATCAACACAGGTTGTTTAAGGAGTTTCAGGTTGGGGAACATGTGTACTTGCGCATCAAGCCCAAGAAGAGCTCCTTGAGGATTGGGTCATGTGTGAAGCTGGCACCTCGGTATTGTGGGCCTTTCGAGATCCTTGAGAGGATTGGACTAGTGACCTACAGGCTTGCACTACCTTTGACACTGAAAGTCCATGATGTTTCCATGTTTCATTGCTTAAAAGGTATGTAAAGGATGTTGATCATGTTATTGATTGATCTCTATTACAGGTGGAGTGAGAAGGAGAATTCCAGCTGGAACCTCAGTGTATTTTGCAAAGAAAGATGCTCATGCTCCATAACCAAGCAATTGAGCAGATTAAAGTGTAGTGGAAGCACTTTGGGCCCGATGAAGCTACATGGGAGATGGATGATCATATGTGAGTTATGTATCCTTCCTTATTTGTCAGTTGAGACAAAGTAGTTTTGGTATATGTATATTGATCCTAATAGAAAATGGCATCAACCCATGGTATTCATCCACCCATGGAATTTACCCATGGTATTGTAAGTGGCATCCACCTATGGTATTGTAAGTGACATCCACCCATGGTATTCATTCACCCATGGTATTTTCCCATGGTATTGTAAGTGGCATCCACCCATGGTATTTATCCACCCATGGTATTGTAAGTGACATTCACCCACGGTAGTCATTCACCCATGGTATTGTGATGTCCACCCATGGTATTTATTCACCCATGGAATTGACCCATGGTATTGTGACATCCACCCATGGGATTCATTCACCCATGGAATTGACCCATGGTACCGTAACTGAAAAATACTATAAGTAACAAGTCACATTTGTAAAAGGACAGTTTGTATTAGAGCAGGTTATGATTCCATGAGAATGAGGGTTTGATGCATATTTCAATTTAAAATTTTGCAGCAATATTCAACAAACTTCAGCCATGTGCCACGTCCTCCACAGAGCATTTTCTTGGGTCAAGCAGGAAGAATTTTATTTATTTATTTATTTTTTTTTGTAGGAATGTTTTTGGGCTGCGAGTTTGTAGATCATATCTGAAATTTTGGTGCAAAATTTACAAAAAAAATAATAGATTTTGATTTCTTGCAAAACAATACCTGAATTAAAAAAAAAATCGCTCGAATCGGAGTCTGGATGAGGGAGATATCGTTGATTTAAAATCTACTATGTTACATAAATGTTTTTGATGACAATTCGTGGATGACGGCTCTCCTATCTTATTTTTGAAAATTTGGTGCAAAATTTTGGAAAAATGATTGTAGGTCTGAGCTCCTCTTCAAAAATCACTCATTTAAAAAAAATGGGTCGAATCAGAGTTTGGATGTGTCAAATATTGCTGATTTAAAATCAATTATTTTTTTGAGAACTTTTGTGACCGCGGAACACTTGTAGCGTGAATCTGAGATTTCAGAGTGTCCAGATAAGGATTTCCAACACATGAGAAGATGCAAAATGGTCCTTCTGTTTTCAAAAATAGGTTATAATAAATATTCTGAGTTATATTGGCCGAGTTATGTCCATTTTAATTCTGGAGTAGCATTCGGAGTGGGTCCCCTTAGGAGATGTGCCTTCCCACCCCGCTTTAGTAGACAGCTGCTTCACATTCATCAGTTTCAGCATAGCAACATTTGGCTTGGCTTCTTTGGAGATGCGCCCTCCTGCCCGAGGCTATGTAGGCACTTGCTACTTCATCAACAACCAACATCACGGTTATTGATCAACTGCACAAAATCCTTGTCATCGAAGTCCATTTGCTAGGCCGCACACTATTAGTATCACAGTTGGTCACAAGTATTACAAGGTATCTATATCCTCGGATCTTTGTTTTAATGGTTGTGGGTCATCCACAAACCCACACTTCATCGAAGACCATCTGCTAGGCCACACACTGTTAGTATCACAGTTGGTCACAAACATTACAAGGTATCTCTATCCTCGGATCTTCGTTCATCAAGGTTATGGGTCATCCACAAACCCACACTTCATCGAAGTCCATTTTCTAGGCTGCACACTGTCAGTATCACAGTTGGTCACAAGCATTACAGGGTCTCTATCCTCGGATCTTCGTTCATCATGGTTACGGGTTAACTACATAAAACCCTTCTCTTCAGTAGCTCTTCATATTCAACAAAGGATTCGTAGGAGGGAACTTCACGCAATAGGGACCATTACTTCTTAAGGAAAGAGGAATGACCCAAATAGAAAATGTCATCAACCCATGGAATTTATCCATGGTATTGTAAGTGACATCCACCCATGGTATTCATTTACCCCTGGTATTTTGACATCCACCCATGGTATTCATTCACCCATGGAATTGACCCGTGATATTGTGACATCCACCCATGGTATTCATTCACCCATGGAATTGACCTGTGGTATTGTAACTGAAAAATACTATAAGTAACAAGTCACATTTTGTAAAAAGATAATTTGTATCAGCGCAGGTTATGATTCCATGATAATGAAGGTTTGATATATATTTCAGTTTCAAATTTTGCAACAATATTCAACAAACTTCAGGCATGGGCCATGTTCTCCATAGAGCATTTTCTTGGGTCAAGCAAGAAGAATTTATTTATTTATTTTTTGCAGGAATGTTTTTGGGCGGCGAGTTTGCAGATCAGATCTGAAATTTTGGTACAAAATTTACAAACAAAATAACAGATCTGGATTTCTTGCAAAAAAATACTCGAATTCAAAAAAAAAATTCGGCTGAATCGGAGTCCGGACGAGGGAGATATCGCTGATTTAAAATCAGCTATGTTACAGAAATGTTTTTGACGGTAATTCGTGGATGATGAATCTCCTATCTTATTTTTGAAAATTTAGTGCAAAATTTCGGAAAAATGATTATATATTTGAGCTCCTCTAAAAAAATAACTCATTTAAAAAAAAATGGGTCGAATCGGAGTTTGGATGTGGGAGATATTGCTAATTTAAAATCAACCTTTTTTTCCCTTTTTTTTTTTGATGGCGAAACAGTTGCAGTGTGAATATGAGATTTCAGAGTGTCCACATAAGGATTTTCAACACATGAGAAGATGCAAAATGGTCCTTATGTTTCCAAAAACAGGTTATAATAAATATTCTGAGTTATATTGAACGAGTTATGTCCATTTTAATTCTGGAGTAACATTCAGAGCAGGTTCCCTTTGGAGATGTGCCCACCCACCCCGCTTTAGTAGGCACCTGCTTCACATTCATCAGTTTCAGCATAGAAACATTTGGCTTAGGTTCTTTGGAGATGTGCCCTCTCGCCCGTGACTATGTAGGCACCTGCTACTTCATCAACAACCAACATCACGGTTATGGATCAACTGCACAAAATCCTTGTCATCGAAGTCCATTTGCTTGGCCACACACAGTTAGTATCATAGTTGGTCACAATCATTACAGGGTATCTCTATCCTTGGATCTTTGTTTTTCATGGTTATGGGTCATCCACAAACCCACACTTTATCGAAGACCATTTGCTAGGCTGCACACTATCAGTATCAAAGTTGGTCACAAGCATTACAGGGTATCTCTATCCTCGGATCTTCGTTCATCATGGTTATTGGTCATCCACAAACCCACACTTCATGGAAATCCATTTTCTACGTTGCACACTGTCAGTATCACAGTTGGTCACAAGCATTACAGGGTATCTCTATCCTCGAATCTTCGTTCATCATGGTTATGGGTTAACCACATTAAACTCTTCTCTTCAGTAGCTCTTCATATTCAACAAAGGCTTCGTAGGAAGGAACTTCACACAATGGGTACCATCGCTTCTTAATGAAGGAGGAATGACCCGAATAGAAAATGGCATCAACCCATGGTATTCATACACCCATGGTATTTACCCATGGTATTGTGACATCCACCCATGGTATTCATTCACCCATGGAATTGACCCGTGGTATTGTAACTACTATAAGTAACAAGTCACATTTTGTAAAATGACAATTTGTATCAGAGCAGGTTATGGTTCCATGAGAATGAAGGTTTGATACATATTTCAGTTTCAAATTTTGCAGCAATATTCAACAAATTTCAGACATGTGCCACATCCTCCACAGAGCATTTTCTTGGGTCAAGCAAGAAGATTTATTTATTTATTTATTTATTTTTTCAGGAATTATTTTGGACGGTGAATTTGCAAATCAGATCTGAAATTTTGGTGCAAAATTTACAAACAAAATAACAGATCTAGATTTCTTGCAAAAAAATACCTGAATTCAAAAAAATAATCGGTCGAATCGGAGTTTGAATGAGGGAGATATCGTTGATTTAAAATCAGCGATGTTGGAGAAATGTTTTTGACGACAATTCATGAATGATGGATCTCCTATCTTATTTTTGAAAATTTGGCGTAGAATTTCGGAAAAATGATTGTAGATCTGAGCTCCTCTAAAAAATCACTCATTTAAAATAAAATTGGGTCGAATTGGAGTTCGAATGTGGGAGATATTGTTGATTTAAAATCAACTATTTTTTTAGAACTTTTGTGACAACGGAACAGTTGTAGCGCTAATCTGAGATTGCAGAGTGTCCAGATAAGGATTTCCAACACATGAGAAAGTGAAAAATGGTCCTTCTGTTTCCAAAAACAGGTAATAACAAATATTCTGAGTTATATTGACTGAGTTATGTCCATTTTAATTATGGAGTAGCATTCAGAGTAGGTTCCCTTTGGAGATGTGCTCTCCCACCTCGCTTTAGTAGGCACTTGTTTCACATTCATCAGTTTGAGCATAGCAGCATTTGGCTTGGGTTCTTTGGAGATGTGCCTTCCCGCCCGAGGCTATGTAGGCACCTGCTACTTCATCAACAACATACATCACGGTTATGGGTCAATTTCACAAAATCCTTGTCATCGAAGTCCATTTGCTAGGCCGCACACTGTTAATATCACAGTTGGTCACAAGCATTACAGGGTATCTCTATACTTAGATCTTCGTTTTTCATGGTTATAGGTCGTCCACAAACCCACACTTCATCGAAGTCCATCTACTAGGCCGCATACTGTCAATATCACAGTTGGTCACAAGCATTATAGGGTATCTTTGTCATCAGATCTTCGTTCATCATGGTTATGGGTCATCCACAAACCCACACTCTATAGAAGTCCATTTTCTAGGCCGCACACTATCAGTATCACAGTTGGTCACAAGCATTACGGGGTATCTCTATCCTCAGATTTTCATTCATCATGGTTATGGGTTAACCACATAAAACCCTTCTCTTCAGTAACTCTTCATATTCAACAAAGACTACGTAGGACGGAAGTTCACGCAATGGGAACCATTGCTTCTTAAGGAGGAAGGGATGATCTAAATATATAATGGCATCAACCCATGGTATTCATCCACGCATATTATTCATCCACCCATGGAATTTACCCATGATATTGTAAGTGGAATCCACCCATGGTATTTATCCACCCAAGGTATTCATTCACCCATGGTAATGTGACATCCACCCATGGAATTGACCCGTGGTACTGCAACATCCACCCATGGTATTCATTCACCCATGGAATTGATCCGTAGTATTGCAACAGAAAAATACTATAAGTAACAAGTCACATTTTGTAAAAAGACAGTTTGTATCAGAGTAGGTTATGATTCCATGAGAATGAAGGTTTTATGCATATTTAAATTTCAAATTTTGTAGCACTATTCAACAAACTTCAAGCATGTGCCATGTCTTCCACAGAGCTTTTTTTTGGGTCAAACAGGAAGATTTTTTTTTTTTTTTTTTTTGGGTGGCAAATTTGCAGATCATATTTGAATTTTTGGGGAAAACTTTACAAAAAAAATAACAGATTTAGATTTCTTGCAAAGTAATAACTGAATTCAAAAAAAAATCGGCTGAATTGGAGTTCGGATGAGGGAAATATCGTTGATTTAAAATCAGTTATGTTGTAGAAATGTTTTTGACAACAATTCATGGATGACGACTCTCCTGTCTTATTTTTGAAAATTTGGTGCAGAATTTTGGAAAAATGATTGTAGATTTGAGCTCCTCTAAAAAAATCACTCATTTAAAAAAAAATGGGTCGAATTGGAGTTCGGATGTGGGAGATATTGCTGATTTAAAATCAGCTATTTTTCAGAACTTTTGTGATGACGAAATAGTTCCAGCTCGAATATGAGATTCCAGAGTGTCCAGATAAGGATTTCCAACACATGAGAAGATGAAAAATGGTCCTTCTGTTTCGAAAAACATGTTATAATAAATATTCTGAGTTATATTGGACGAGTTATGTCTATTTTAATTCCGGAGTAACATTCAGAGCGGGTTCCCTTTGGAGATGTGCCCTCCCACCCCGCTTTAGTAGGCATCTGCTTCACATTCATCAGTTTCAGCATAATAGCATTCGGCTTGGGTTCTTTGGAGACGTGCCCTCTCGCCCGTGGCTTTGTAGCCACCTACTACTTCATCAACAACCAACATCATGGTTATGGGTCAACCGCACAAAATCCTTGTCATTGAAGTCCATTTGCTAGGCCGCACATTGTCAGTATCACAGTTGGTCACAAGCATTCCAGGGTATCTCTATCCTCCGACTTTCGTTTTTCATGATTATGGGTCATCCATGAACCCACACTTCATCGAAGTCCATCTGCTAGGCCGCACACTGTCAGTATCACAGTAGGTCACAAGCATTACAGGGTATCTCTATCCTCGGATCTTCGTTCATCATGGTTATGGGTCATCCACAAACCCACACTTCATCGAAGTCCATTTTCTAGGTCACACACTGTCAGTATCACAGTTGGTCACAAGTTTTACAGGGTATCTCTATCCTCGGATCTTTGTTCATCATGGTTATGGGTTAACCACATAAAACCCTCCCCTTCAGTAGATCTTCATATTCAACAAAGGCTTTGTAGGAGGGAACTTCATGCAATGGGAACCATTGCTTCTTAAGGAGGTAGGAATGATTCGAATAAAAAATGACATCAACCCATTGTATTCATCCATCCATGGAATTTACCCATGGTATTATAAGTGGCATCCACCCATGGTATTGTAAGTGACATCCACCCATGGTATTTTCCCATGGTATTGTGACATCTACCTATAGTATTCATTCACCCATGGAATTGACCTGTGGTATTGTGATATCCACCCATGGAATTGTCCCGTGGTATTGTAACTGAAAAATACTATAAGTAACAAGTCACACTTTGTAAAAGGACAATTTGTATCAGAGCAGGTTATGATTCCATGAAAATGAAGGTTTGATGCATATTTCAATTTCAAATTTTGCATCATATTCAACAAACTTCAGGCATGTGCCACGTCCTCCACAGAGCATTTTCTTGGGTTAAGCATGAATAATTTTTATTTTTATTTTTCATTTTTTTGTAGCAATGTTTTTGGGTGGCGAATTTGCAGATCAGATTTGAAATTTTGGTGCAAAATTTACAAAAAAAAAATAACATATCTGGATTTCTTGTAAAAAATTACCCTAATTAAAAAAAAAAATCGGCCGAATCAGAGTCCGAATGAGCAAGATATCGCTGATTTAAAATAAACTATGTTCCAGAAATGTTTTTAATGACAATTCGTGGATGACAGCTCTCCTACCTTATTTTTGAAAATTTGGTGCAAAATTTCGTAAAAATGATTCTAGATCTGAGTTCCTCTAAAAAAATCACTCATTAAAAAAAAATGGGTTGAATTGGAGTTCGGATGTGGGAGATATTGTTGATTTAAAATCAGCTATTTTTTTCAAACTTTTGTGATGACAGAACAGTTGCAGCGCGAATATGAGATTGTAGAGTGTCCAGATAAGGATTTCTAACACATGAGAAGATGCAAAATGGTCCTTCTGTTTTCAAAAACATGTTAAAATAAATATTCTAAGTTATATTGACCGAGTTATGTCCATTTTAATTATGGAGTAGCATCCGGAGTGGGTTCCCTTAGGAGATGTGTCCTCCCACCCCGCTTTAGTAGGCATTTGCTTCACATTCATCAGTTTCAGCATAGCAGCATTCAACTTGGTTTTTTTGGAGACATGCCCTCCCACCCAAGGCTATGTAGGCACCTGCTACTTTATCAACGACCAACATCACGGTTATGGATCAAATGCACAAAATCCTTGTCATCGAAGTCCATTTGCTAGGCCGCACACTGTTAGTATCACAGTTGGTCACAAGCATTACAGGGTATCTCTATTCTCGGATCTTCGTTTTTCATGGTTATGGGTCATCCACAAACCCACACTTCATCGAAGTCCATCTGCTAGGCCGCACACTGTCAGTATCACAATTGGTCACAAGCATTACAGGGTAGCTCTATCTTCAGATCTTCGTTCATCATGGTTATTGGTCATCCACAAACCCACACTTCATCGAAGTCCATTTTCTAGGTCGCACACTATCAGTATCACAGTTGGTCACAAGCATTACAGGGTATCTCTATCCTCAATCTTCGTTCATCATGGTTATGGGTTAACCACACAAAACCCTTCTCTTCAGTAGCTCTTCATATTCAACAAAGGTTTTGTAGGAGAGAACTTCACACAATGGGGACCATTGCTTCTTAAGAAGGGAGAAATGATCCGAATAGAAAATGGCATCAACCCATGGTATTCATCCACCCATGGAATTTACCCATGGTATTATAAGTGGCATCCACCCATGGTATTTATCCACCCATTGTATTGTGAGTGACATTCACCCATGGTATTTCCCCATGGTATTGTGACATCCACCCATGGTATTTATTCACCCATAGAATTGACCCATGGTATTGTGACATCCACCCATAGAATTGACCCGTGGTATTGTAACTGAAAAATACTATAAGTAACAAGTCACATTTTGTAAAAGCACAGTTTGTATCAGAGCAGGTTATGATTCCATGAGAATGAGGGTTTAATGCATATTTTAGTTTCAAATTTTGCAGCAATATTCAACAAACTTCAGGCATGTGCCACATCCTCCACAGAGCATTTTCTTGGGTCAAGCAAGATGATTTTTTATTTTTTATTTTTATTTTTATTATTATTATTATTTTTCACAGGAATGTTTTTGGGTGGTGAGTTTGTAGATCAGATTTGAAATTTTGGTGCAAATTTTACAAAAAAATTTAATAGATCTGGATTTCTTGCAAAAAAATATCCGAATTCAAAAAAAAATCGGCCGAATCGGAGTCCGGATGAGGGATATATCGTTGATTTAAAATCAACTATGATGCAGAAATGTCTTTGATGGAAATACGTGGATGACGGCTCTCCTATCTTATTTTTGAAAATTTGGCACAAAATTTCAGAAAAATTATTGTAGATCTGATCGCCTCTTAAAAAATCACTCATTTTCAAAAACAAAATGGGTCGAATCAGAGTTCGGATGTGGGAGATATTGCTGATTTAAAATCAGCTATTTTTTTAGAACTTTTGTGACGGTGGAATAGTTGCAGCGCGAATTTGAGATTTCAGAGTGTCCAGATAAGGATTTCCAACATATGAGACGATGCAAAATGGTCTTCTGTTTCCAAAAACAGGTTATAATAAATATTCTGAGTTATATTGACTGAGTTATGGCTATTTTAATTCTGGAGTAGCATTTGAAGTGGGTTTCCTTTGGAGATGTGCCCTCCCAGCCCGCTTTAGTAGGCACTTGTTTCACATTTATTAGTTTCAGCATAGCAACATTTGGCTTGGGTTCTTTGGAGACGTGCCCTCCTGCCCGAGGCTATGTAGGCACTTGCTACTTCATCAACAACCAACATCACGGTTATGGGTCAACCGCACAAAATCCCTGTCATCAAAGTCCATTTGTTAGGCCGCACACTATTAGTATCACAATTGGCCACAAGCATTATAGGGTATCTCTATCCTTGGATCTTCCTTTTTCATGATTATGGGTCATCCACAAACCCACACTTCATCGAAATCCATCTGCTGGCCGCACACTGTCAGTATCACAGTTGGTCACAAGCATTACAGGGTATCTCTATCCTCGGATCTTCCTTCATCATGGTTATGGTTCATTCACAAACCCACACTTCTTTGAAGTCCATTTTCTAGGTCGCACACTATCAGTATCACAGTTGGTCACAAGCATTACAAGGTATCTCTATCCTCGGATCTTTGTTCATCATGGTTATGGGTTAACCACATAAAACCCTTCTCTTCAGTAGCTCTTCATATTCAACAAAGACTTCGTAGAAGGGAACTTCACGCAATGGGGACCATTGCTTCTTAAAGAGGGAGGAGTGATGTGAATAGAAAATGGCATCAACCCATGGTATTCATCCACCCCTATTATTCATCCACCCATGGAATTTACCCATGGTATTGTAAGTGGCATCCACCCATGGTATTGTAAGTGACATCCACCCATGGTATTCATTTACCCATGGTATTGTGACATCCACCCATGGTATTATGACATCCACCCATGGTATTCATTCACTCATGGAATTGACCCGTGGTATTGTAACTGAAATATACTATAAGTAACAAGTCACATTTTGTAAAAGGACAGTTTGTATCAGAGCAGGTTATGATTCCATGAGAATGAGGGTTTGATGCATATTTCAGTTTCAAATTTTGCAGCAATATTCAACAAACTTCAGGCATGTGCCACGTCCTCCACAGAGCATTTTCTTGGGTCAAGCAGGAAGAATGTTTTTTTTTTTTTTTTTGCAAGAATGTTTTTGGGCGGCGAGTTTGTAGATCAGATCTGAAATTTTGGTGCAAAATTTACCAAAAAAATAATAGATCTGGAGTTCTTGAAAAATAATACCCGAATTCAAAAAAAAAAATCGGCCGAATTGGATTCCGGATGAGGGAGATATTGCTGATTAAAATCTACTATGTTGCATAAGTGTTTTTGACGGAAATTCGTGGATGACAACTGTCCTATCTTATTTTTGAAAATTTGGCACAGAATTTCGGAAAAATGAATGTAGATCTGAGCTCCTTTAAAAAAAACACTCATTTAAAAAAAAATGGCCGAATCGGAGTTCTGATGTAGGAGATATCGCTGATTTAAAATCAGCTACTTTTACAAAAAATTTGTGACGACAGAACAGTTGCAGTGCGAATATGAGATTCCAGAGTGTCCAAATAAGGATTTCCAACACATGAGAAGATTTAAAATGGTTATTCTGTTTCGAAAAATAGGTTATAATAAATATTCTGAGTTATATTGACCGAGTTATGTCCATTTTAATTCTGTGTAGCATTCGGAGCGGGTTCCCTTTGGAGATGTGCCCTCCCACCTTGCTTTAGTAGGCACCTGCTTCACATTCATTAGTTTCAGCCTAGCAGCATTCGGCTTGGGTTCTTTGGAGATGTGCCCTCCCGACTATGTAGGCACCTGCTACTTCATCAACAACCAACATCACGGTTATGGGTCAACCGCACAAGATCCTTGTTATCGAAGACCTTTATTAGGCTGTACACTATTAGTATCACACTTGGTCACAAGAATTACAGGGTATCTCTATCATCGGATCTTCCTTTTTCATGGTTATGGGTCATCCACAAACCCACACTTCATTGAAGTCCATCTTCTAGGCCACACACTGTCAGTATCACAATTGGTCACAAGCATTACAGGGTATCTCTATCCTTAGATTTTCATTCATCATGTTTATGGGTAATCCACAAACCCACACTTCATCGAAGTCCATTTTCTAGGCCGTACACTGTCAGTGTCACAGTTGGTCACAAGCATTACAGGGTATCTCTATCATCGGATCTTCGTGGTATCTCTATCATGGGATCTTCGTTCATCATGGTTATGGGTTAACCACATAAAACCTTTCTCTTCAGTAGCTATTCATATTCAACAAAGGCTTTGTAGGAGGGAACTTCACGTAATGGGGACCATTGCTTCTTAAAGGAGGAATGATCCGAATAAAAAATGGCATCAACCCATGCTATTCATCCACCCATGTTATTCATCTACCCATGGAATTTACCCATGGTATTATAAGTGGCATCCACCCATGGTATTTTGACATCCACCCATGGTATTCATTCACCCATGGAATTGACTCGTGGTATTGTGACATCCACTCATGGTATTCATTCACCCATGGAATTGACCCGTGGTATTGTAATTGAAAAATACTATAAGTAACAAATCACATTTTGTAAAAGGACAGTTTGTCCGCCACAATGTAGCGTTTACAATTATTCTCCATTTTAATAAAAAATTTCTTTGTGGTTTTGTTTATTGGGCATTCTCTTCTTTTTTTTCTAGCATTTCAATTTTCATATCTTAGGAGCCTCTCCCCCAAAATCCATTTCAATATTTTAGATCTTGGGGGTCTCCCTTTGCAAAATGTGACTTGTTACTTATAGTATTTTTCAATTACAATACCACGGGTCAATTCCATGGGTGAATGAATACCATGGGTGGATGTCACAATACCATGGGCAAATGAATACCATGGGTGGATGTCACTTACAATACCATGGGTGGATGCCACTTACAATACCATGGGTAAATTCCATGGGTAGATGAATACCATGGGTTGATGCCATTTTCTATGTGGATCATATATCGATGTAAATACCGCCATGAGTTGTGTTATAAAGCTCCAATAAGTGGTATGGGTGTCATGTTGTTATGTTTGTCATGTTGGTTTTCTTTTAAGCAGGTTGTTCATTGTAAATATTGCATAGAGCTAAGTTATAAAGCTCCATGGGCAATATGTTTTGATTTTCAATGGTCTTGATGGTTGTAGGTCTCATTGAACATTGAGGATGGTGTTCCCCTAAGGGGGAGGGGTGTGTAACTACCTTGGGTTGAAAAGCCATGTAATAAAGTCGATAAAGCAAAAATAAGACCAAGGTCATGGGACACTTATTTCAAGTTGAATGTTGGGAAAAACATCCTAGCAGGTGTTCATTTGGTTTATTATGGCTAAAGGAAATTGACAAAGACTTTGGAAAGGCAAGAGGCAATTATTGTCATTTTATTTATGAAAATAGTGGAAATTAGTATAAAAGGAAGGTGAAAGGTCATAGGTTGCATGTGAGGAGGAAAATGAAGGAAAATTAATGGAAAATTAAGAAAATAGAGGCCTTAATGCTAAAAAGGATTTTGAGGATCAGTTTACAATCTTTTGTCAGTTTAGTTTTGAAGTTCTCTCTCTATTCTCTCTATCTCATACTCTTGGACACTTAGAGCATTCTTGGAGCACTCTAGCATTGGAGGAAGGAAGGAAACGAAAGGAAAAGACAACAAAGGGGAAGCCAAGATCAAGTAAGGAAGAGTTGGATCAAGCGGCTACATCGGGATTAATTGCAGGTATCAAGTTGCATGTATGATTTCCTTGCTAGTTTTGGCATGCATGGTGCATGCATGTGTGTGTTTTGGGTTCTCTTATTGTCATTGGCATGGGTTTTGCATGGTGTGACAATGGTTTTCAGCCTTGCCTTGGCATTTTCGGATAGCCATGGTGTGACAAAGTTTTTTTTACTTGGTTAAGATGGATTTTCAAATGGTTTCGAAACTGAGTGGGGTGGTCTCAAGAGAAATCACAAGACCTAGGAATCCCTAGACCGGTGAAGGTGGGATTGCGGTAAATCCTGGTTATGTGTGCCCTCATTGGGCTTAGGAATCCTCGACAGGTAAATGGTGGGATATACGGCAAATCCTTAAGGGTTGAAAGAGACAAATTCCTCACAGTTTAGGTGGAGAGATTCACAGGCATCCATGTTTGTATCGGCCTAGTGATCCTTGGACCAGTATATGGTGGGATTGCGGTAAAGCATGGTAGTGTATGTTTCTTGTTTTGGCCTACGAATCCCTTGGTGGGATTGCAGTAAAGCTTGGTTGTATAGATGAGGGTTTTGGGCCTAGGAATCCTTGACCCGTATTGGTGGGATACATGGTAAAGCCAACATAATCCTTGATTGGTTTTGTTGTGAGTCCCACATTCATGCTTGGAATATGGCACGGGGGGTGATTGGCTAAAAGAAAGATTTGGTTCAACTCAATATATTGTCGGGTTGTACGTGGAAGTCCCTAACTTAGTTGGATTTTGCATATGTTAATAAGATCTCTTTTCCTCTTGTGTTTCATGTGTAAATATACATGTTAATATGTGGTTTCAATGGTTGTTCTATCATTTTTATTCTGTTGGTTATATGTTGGTTATAAGCATGGTTTATGACAGGTTTTGGTTATGGATATCATGATGTTTTTATTAGTAAATGAAATTTTAATGAATGTATGACATAATAGATGATAATGCAACTATTGTGAGACGGCATCATATCTTTTTGATGAATCTCAAATAAGTATGATGTCTGTTATGAAACCAACTCACAAAAAGATAGAAAAGATAGATCAACGCCTTAGAAATAAGCCTCTTCAAGGGGCAACCTCCTTTACATTACACAAATGAACAATTCTTAGATGATACAAATGACAATACCTCCTTTCTATATATAGGAGTCTAAGGGGTCATAATATAATCAGAGCTGACATAACAACAATAATGTAAGGGAACAATAATAACAATAGTGGGCTTTTATGGGGCACAATAATAACAATATGGGGACTACATGGGTACAACAATATAATAAGGGGGTTGTACTAATAACAACAAGGGGTTACACTGGTACTATAGGGGCCTAACATGCCCCTCTCATTCAAAAAGTGTTGTCCTCAACGCTTGAGTAGTTCTTGATGCTTCTATATAAAACTCTTGTCCTCCCATGTGGAATCTTCAGCAGGTAAGTTCTTCCACTTGATGAGATACTATGAAATTGATTGATTTCGTAGCTGTTGGGTTCTTGTTTCTGTGACTGCTCTAGGTTCCAATATGATTTTTCCTTCCTCTTCAAGTTCTGGCAATATTGTTTGAATTGGGATATTCTGCAACTTTTGAATGAGCGGCCACACTGCTTTGTCCTTCTTCCATTCATCCCTTGCTTCGTTTATCCAATATGGTTGGATAATAGAAATAGCATAAAACAATGCTACCACATCCTCATCCTTTCTTGAGAGTGCATCTGCAACAAAAATTTTCTTCCCTTTTTTGTAGATGATGTCAAAGTCATAACCCAACATACTTGTGACCCATTTTTTTTTGTTCTTCTAAAGATAATATTTGTTCTAAAAAGTAGTTAAGACTATCATGATCCATTTTTACCTTGAAGTGTCTTCTCATTGGGTAAGGTTGCCATTTTTTAAGTGCATGTAGTATTGCCAACATTTCCTTCTCATAAATAGCTTGCTTGAGATGTAGCCGTAAAAATACCCAATCACCTACATAAAAAAAAAATTCACTACGATGTTAATCTACTTGTTGTTTCATTCGATTATGCACCAAAGTGGCGTTAGCCTTTAAAAGTTGGAGAACTTGTTGTTGATGCTCGATGTGATCTTTCACTGCTTGAACCTTTTTCTTCTTGATATGAACTTCTATCTTGAGAGTTTGAGGAGTGGTAATTTCTTCCAATGCTTTACAAGATATGGTCGGATTCATTTCTTGATGCTTGATGTGATCTTTCACTTCTTGAACATTTTTCTTCTTGATATGTCCTTCTATCTTGATAGTTTGAGGAGTGGTAATTCCGACCAATGCATTACAAGATATGGTTGGATTCATTTCTTCTTTCTCGATGTGATCTTTCACTTCTTGAACCTTTTTCTTCTTGATATGTCCTTCTACCTTGAGAGTTTGAGGAATGGTAATTCTTGCCAATGCTTTACAAGATATGGTTGGATTCATTTCTTCTTTCTCTAGGGTTGGGTCCTGGTGTATATCCTCTTCTTTTGATGTTTTTTGATCCTTTTCTTCCTCCTCTTCATACTCTATGTAAAATAATTTCTTCTCAGCACACTTATGACCTTTAGTGCATTTGCTATCAGAATTGTAACAAAGCCCTTTTTCTCTTTTTTCTTCCAATTGTTGTGGTGTAAACCTTGTAGGTTGTGGAAAGCTAGGAGAAGAAAAACTTCCATAATTATAGTCGTGAGTGGTGGGATTCCTTGTTTCCATAATTTCGCTTTCAATTTTTCTTTCCCACCTGAATTCCTTCTCCAATGAATCAGGTTCCCAAAGACAAACCTCATGTTGAATTTATCCTTTAAAGTACCTATGACGACATCAATCATTTGCTTCTCTGGAATATCATTTACCCTTATATTCAATTTTTGAAAGTCCTCAATGTGCTCTTCCATTGAACACTTTTGTTTGAGATTTATCAATTGGATAAAGAAGGTGTTTCTCTTTGTATCCTCATAATGTGCTATCATTTCCTCCGTGAAAATTGACCATGTAACAAGTGGTTTACAAGAACAAAGCCCTTTATACCATAAAAATTGATCTGGGTCTAAATATGAAGATGCAATACATACCTTTTGTAACAATTGCACCTCATGTAGATCAAAATATTGCTTCATCTGTAGTATCCAATTTACTGGATCATTGCCATCAAACTTCCTCATATCGCCTTTTCTTGATTTTAGGAGCTCGATCTTGAAATGACTATAACTCTGTAATTTCGGCTCTTCTAGTTTTGAAATTGTAAATTACAATATAACTCCGTGTCATGTTTCCAGTGCCACCAGTCTGATCAAAATTGGATTCTCCAAGAAGGATTTAAGCACAATCTCCCAAGATGACCTGGTTATATACCTTTTCAGAAGAGGGGACTTGTATGAAGTGCCACATGTGACTGTTTTGACCTTTGGTTTTGAAAAATATACACAAGAAACTACAGTTCGTCCTCTTTCTGTAACTTCTTACGAAATTTCAATCTGATGCTCAGAGTGAAAGATATGATGATTTTCCCAAGGTGACTTATTTGGAATGTAATTCAGGGGTCTGCAAAAACCCTAACGTCCTTAGACTATATCTCCGAAAATATAGCGATACAGGATCTGAAATTTGGAGTTGAGGTTTAGACTGATTTCTTCTCAAATGGGTTTTTTTAGCTTCTGAAACTTCATAGTGAAAACGTTATAGAGAATATCCCATGATGACCTGGTTTAGTTGAAATTCTGAAACTTGCAAAAATCCTAAATTCCTCAGATCACATCTCCGTAAATATAGCGAGATAAGATCTAAAATTTGGACCCTGGGTTCAGTGCGATTTCGTCTCAAATGGGTTTTTTTTTATAGCTTTTGTAACTTCATAGCGAAAACATTATAGAGAAAATTCCACGATGACCTGTTTGGAGCAGCGAAACCCTAGAATCCAAAGCTCTGATACCAACTGTTATGAAACCAGCTCACAAAAAGATAGAAAAGATAGATCAACGCCTTAGAAATAAGCCTCTTCGAGGGAACAACATCCATTACATTACACAAATGAACAATTCTTAGATGATACAAATGACAAGACCTCCTTTCTATATATAGGAGTCTAAGGGGTCATAATATAATCAGAGCTGACATAACAATAATAATGTAAGGGAACAATAATAACAATAGTGGGCTTTTATGGGGCACAATAATAACAATATGGGAACTACATGGGTACAACAATATAACAAGGGGGTTGTACTAATAACAATAAGGGGTTATACTGGTAGTATAGGGGCCTAACAATGTCCCTATGTTAAGATTTGTTTATATGGCCTATACATTACATAATTATGATGTGTTTGATGAAATTCTTGTCATGGATGGTAGGGTTTAGGTAAAGTCTTTGTTCAAGTGTTTGCATTATTAGCCTTATTTCATTGTTATTTATAAATTATGGAAGTTTCATGAAATTCTGGGAAGAGGTCTAAGTCCTGGTCGTGAAAAAGTGGCTCAGAATTCAAGGTTGTTGGCACATAATTGTCTGAAAAAGGTTGCAGTTGTGGGGATGCCTTGCTGTGGGAGAAAATAGAGAGTCTCAGTCACATGGAGGGATTGTCATGGGAGCGACTGGGGATCTAGTTCAACAAAATATCAAGTTGCCTTAGGAGTTGGATGCCTAGAGGGGTTGCCTGGCTCTTGAAGGTTCTGTAGCTTATGAGGAAGTTTAGATTGGTCTTGTCTTGTCGATTCCACTTCCTTAACTGTACATGGGGAGTTGAATCATATCATAGTAACTCTTCGTCACATGCTTACCTTGGTGGACTAGTTAGCTTGGATAAATGTGGGAGGAGGGTGTTACAGAGTGGTATCAGAGCATGGTTCACCCCTTGGACTGGATGGGAGGAATGTGTTTGTCATGCATACATGTCGGTTTCATATGTGTTGTTTATGCTTGCGTTTTATGTTCTTGTTGTGTATGCATGGTGGTGGTTATTATTACAATTGTGTTGTCATGTAGAAGTTGAAGGTGTTGTTGTTAGGATGTGTCTGTCATGAATGAATTTTGGCTATGCATATGTTATGCATGTCAGTGTCTATATGTTGTTACACAAGCATTGCCATGGTTATGGTATAGTCATGCATGGTAACTGGATAATGGTTGAAATGATGTCTATATACTGATATGATTATGTTTATACATGTATTGCGCTAATATGGTTGATCTTGTAGATGAGATATCCTCCCTTGAACTATACTGAGGTATGTTGATTATGTTTATATTTTGGTTTAGCTGACATGGTATACTTGCAGGAAGAAGATCAAAGATGACTAACAAGATGGTAGACTACAGTTCACGAGATTATCCCTATAGATCAGATGAGCAACATGGTGATGGGCACTCTCCTAACATAGCAGACACATTGAGAAGTTTGAAGGCAAAAATAAGAAGTTGCAAAGCAGATAATGACAAAATCATTCAGGCACGTGAGAAACAAGAAGAAGTTAATGCAATTATTCTGCAGAGTTTGATAGATTTGCAAAGACGGGGACCGCTTAGGATCAGCCATGGGCCGGAGGATAGGACTAATGGGGCATATGGCAGTAGGTATTATGGTGGGCATAGGTCAGATAGGGATGACACAATCAAATATGACAAGTTCTTAGATACGCCTGATAGGAGAGGTGATGGACACATTCCATGATCGAGACAATAAAGCAAATGTAGTCTTAGAGAGAGTCCACTCTGATGTTTGTGGACCCTCCTCGAAAACCTCCACCACTAAAAATAAATACTTTGTTATTTTATTGATGATTTCTCAAGAAAGTGTTAGATCTCCTTCATGCAAAAGAAGTATGAGACATTCTCAAAATTTGTAGAATTCAAGGCACTAATTGAGAAAGAGACCAGCAAGAAAGTGAAGGCTCTCAGGAGTGACACTAGAGGTGACCATGTCTTGAATGAATTCAAGTATTTTTGTGCTAAAGAAGGAATTCAAAGAGAATTAATAGCTCCCCACAACCCACAACATAATGGGGTAGCTGAGAGGAAGAACCAAAGCATTGTGGGAGGTACGAGAGCTATGATAGATGACCAAGGCCTACCACTACATTTGTGGGCAGAGGCATGTAACACAACATTCTACTTGCATAATCATAGTCCTCATCAGATTCTTGGTATGATTGCACTGGAGGAGGCTTTCTTAGGGAGAAAGCGGATGTGCCTCATTTCAGAATTTTTGGAGTCTCTGTTTACTGCCTTGTCTCCAAAGATTCGAGGAAGAAACTTGATTTGACAAAAAAGTTGTGAGTTTTGGTGGGTTACACAGAAACTCCACACAACTACCGGGTGTACTTACCTTTCCTCAAAATGACAGTTGTGTGAAGGGATGTAAATTTTGATGAAGAAAAATCAATGAGATGCTCTCTTGAGAGGGAGTTGCAAATCCCACCAGAAGAGGAGCTTTTAGCTCCAAAGGAGGAGCCTCAAGAAGTTGTGGAGTAACCAAAAATGGAGGAGAAAAGGGGAGGCAGAGTGGAGACATCCACTCAAGCAGAACCATCTAGAGAAGGTAGAAAGAGAACCAAGGAAGTTGATAGATTGGTGCAGGATGTGAGGGAGAATGTGGGAGCTCCTTCAAATTTGCACAGGAAAAGGAGGTGACATGAGAGGCACATTGGCTACATGGTTCTAATTACCGAGCTTGTAGAGACTGAGCCATCCTTTTTTGAAGAAGTAGTTGAGAAACCAGTTTGGCTTGATGTAATGGTAGAAGAATACAAATCCATCATGAAGAATAATGTTTGGGAAGTGGTCCCAAGACTGGTAGATAAATCAATTGTGGGTTCAAGATGGATATTCAAGGTTAAGCATGTAATAGATGGAAGCATAGAGAAGTATACGACCAAATTTGTGGCCAAACGATTCTCTCAAGTTGAGGGAATTGACTATGAGGAAACTTTTGCTCATGTAGCAAGGTATTCATCCATTAGATCAATTCTTGCACTAGTTGTGGAGATGGGGTAGAAGATCCACCAGATGGACATCAAAGAAACATTTCTCAATGGTGTTATTGAGGAGGAAGTGTACATAAAGCAACCATAAGGTTTTGAGACATTTGGTCGGGAGTCTCATGTGTGCAGATTCAGGCGAGCATTGTATAGTCTCAAACATGCACCCTGATCTTGGTACACTTAGATTGATAATTATCTCAATGGATTGGGCTTCACCAAAAGTGAAGTGGATGCAAGCCTATATCATATTTTGGTAGAAGGTAAATTGCTTATTATTATTTTATATGTTGATGATCTAATATTGACAGGTGATGAGCAATTGATTAGCTCTTGCAAGGAGGAAATTGTAAGGGAATTTGAGATGAAATACATGGGTCTCATGCACTACTTCCTTGGGCTGGAAGTATGACAAGGTTATGGGGAATTGTTTGTGTCTCAAGGAAAGTATGCCACCAAGATACTGCATATATTTCACATGGAGAGTTGTAAGCCCATGGGGACACATCTATAAACCAACTGGAGGAAGGAGAATGCCAATTCAGGTGAAGAAGTTGATGCTAACATTTACCGGTAGCTAGTGGGTCCACTAATGTATATTGTGAACACACGACCAAGTATGTGCTATGTAGTCAACCAATTGAGCCAAGCTATGGTTAGGGTGACCAAATTGTATTGGAAGGCATCTAAGAATGTTTTATTGTACCTTTGAGGCACTACCCAGTATGGATTATGCTACAAACTGATAGAAGGAATGAAGCTGTGTGGCTTCACAGATGTAGATTCAGTAGGGAATTCATCCGATAGAAAGAGTACATTAGGTGGAATTTTCAGTGTTGGGTCCGCAACAATTTCCTGGTACAACAAGAAGCAGAGGTGTGTGGCGCTCAACTCAGCAGAAGTTGAATACATGGTTGAAAGTCAAGCAACATGTGAGGCGATCTCGATGAGAAATATACTTGTGGGATTGCTTGGTTAGGAGATGGATCCAACTTTGATCTATTGTGATAATCAAAGTTGTATTAATCTCTTTGATAATACCGTATTTCACGATTGATCCAAGCATATCGATGTCTGATATCATCATTTACGAGATTGTGTGCATAGGAGGATAATGTTGCTACAATACATTCCGACAGAGGAACAAGATGCTGACATCTTGACAAAGGCTTTGCCAAGAGGAAAGTTCGAATTCCGAAGGTACAAGATAAGGAGTGTTTGAAAATCCCTTTCTTTCTAAGAGGGAGTGTTGAGAAGTGTAGCAAGAAAGGCTCAATTTGACTTAGCCTTGGTCAAATTGAGTAAACTCAAAATTTCCACATCAACAAACAATTTGGAGGTATTTAACTGAGGTGACATGCCTGTTGTCACTTGGTTAGCTCAACAAATTTGGGTTAGTGGGCTTGGAGTTCGGTTTGCATCTGTTGATTGCTAATTTGTAGCAATCCAGTTCAATTATTTCTAGTTGTACTCAATTAAACTAGTTTTAACAGTTAATAGAACTAGTTGGAGGTCAGTTTTGTAGTGGGATAATAGTCTAATTTAGATATCATCCAGTTAATTTATCAATCAACCAAAAATAGCTCATGCATGCAAGGAATTTGAATTTCTTAGTTGTGGTGGAGATTCCAAGGCAGTGTAACATCAGTTGTAGACTAGTCTTGAGTGTATAGATGTTGTATGTAATCAATTATCTATCCTTGGGAATTGCATAATAAATTTGGAAGAAATTCCTAAAGAATAGGGGCCAATTTTCTCAAGATTTGCGCAAGGAAATAAGAGCTCAAGTGGGGGAAAAAATTGACTAAGTTTGTGTCAGATCTTTTCATTGAGCAAAGAGAACAATTATTCACTTGTAGGTTGAGCTCAGAGTGAGCAAGCAATTTTAATACATTCTTTATTCTTCTGATTAATGCAAGCAAGGTTAAGGGGTTTTTACCAATTGTTTTCCCTAGATAAATATGTGTACTTGTGTATGTGATTGATGCATGTTTTTGAATGTTGTTCTAAATTGTGAATTAATTTCCATAGAGCAGTAGAGTAGAATTGCGTCTCTTAATTTAGGTTAAGTTTCATGAGAAGTTGCGATTATATCAACATATTTCGACATATAGTTCCTTCTATGGATTCTCTTCCTCATGCAAGCCCCATGCACCTAGTAGAGCTCCAATTTCATCCCATGAGTGAATTGTAAGGATTTCCTTAGTGCGAGCTAAGGATATGGGACTAGAGACTTCCTTAGAGGATTTATTTTCCAATCCAATTTTTCTCTTCCTCAACTCTCCTTTGCATTCCATTTGAATTTTATTCTTCCATTAACCATGTGCAGTCTCATCCTTCATGCTCTCTCCAAAACATTTCATGTGTGTCACCTTTTCTTCCCTCCTAATGAATGAATTGTCCCTTCCTTAGAACTTGCTCATTTAATTTCATTGGAAAATTTCCCCAAGGAAAAGGTGAAGCTTCTAGAAGGCGATGGAATTCAACCCATTCCTCTTATAATATTGCAATGTGGTCCTTCCACCAAACTCATTTTATATTGTCAAGTCAATGAGGAAAATTGGAAGATAATTTTCACAATTTAACTTGGCAACAAAATAATTAGGTAAATGGTGGCTAGAGCTCCTTAGACACATTGAACCCATTCCGAGTCACCTCACTATTCTCCACTCATGATTTCATGGTCCCCGTAGATTCTTGTGCTATAGTAATCTATTGGCATCTTTTTTTAATCAAATAAAGTTATTCTGATTTAATTATGCTTTTGATCAATTGAGTTGGCAGGTTATTCTGATTTAGATTGGGTAGGGAACCTTGATGAAATAGGATTAACTTCAGGATATGCATTTAGACTTATATTTGGATTTGTGGCACGGAGTAGAAAGAAACAACCAATTGTTTATTGATCCTAAATTGAAGCATAATATAAAACTTTGTATAGTGCTACATGTGAAGCAGTTTGGTTGCGGAAAATTCTTAAATATGTTGAAGAAGTACATAAGATACTAATGATTATCAAATGCGATAATCAAATTTCAATCAGATTGGAAAACAATCCTTCATACCATGCAAGATAAAAAAATATTGAGAGTCATTATCATTTCGTTAGGGAAAAACATAGTTTAAGGAAATTACTTTAATTTATTGTAATACTAGTGAAAATATGGCTGACATCTTTACAAAGCCTCTTGGAAAGGAAAAGTATGAATTATTTAGAACTAAGATAGGTGTGATAGGAAACACATTTCTCCATTAAAAGGGAGAGTTAGAATAATGGAGAAATCTCTAGATTATTTCATTATTAGTCTCTTGTTGTGTCTTCTTAAGATTGCGTATTTTAAATAAGTTCTAGATCCTATTTAAGAGGAGGTTGTTCAAACTCAACTAATTTGTAATGTTGAGTATGTTGTCATCGATGTCAAAGTGGTTGCAAGGTGTCGTCATTGATGTCCGTATGTTGGTAAACATGGATGAGATGATGCATTGAGGAAATCCTAGCTCTAGGGTTTGGAGATACCAACTGGATGACATGCCAAGGTTGAAGCCCCACATTTGTTGAGGATTTGGAAGATGTATGTCAATGAATTTTCCTTTGAAACCACCACCAATGGATTCTTCTTTTCATATTGATTTTATCGTTATATGGTACATCACGAGATTCGTTTTGGTTTGAGAGATATCCTTGTCAAAAGATATGAAGCCCCACCTTGTGGTCCAAAGCCCAAAATGGTTGACGTTGCATCTTGTCATTAGTTGGAAAATTCAAAGTCAAAGAGGTCTTCTTATTAAAATAATAAATTAAATAATTTTTGGTTAATACATCATGTTGAGGGCATAAGATTTGAACTAAAAAAATCAATATTTAAGGTGACCTCAAGGGATCAACTATTTTTGGCTCCATCTTTTTGAAATTTAAATTTATTTTTTCACTCCAATGTATGCATGTCAGCTATCCTCCTAAAGGTCACCATATCCTACATAAATATGGCTCCTTATCTGTTATACGATATTTATGATTACAAACAAAAGTATCTCCCCTAGGTTGATGGCTAACCTAGAACAATAGAGAGACAAGGAACACAATGCTTTTCCTTAAAGTACATAGATGACAAAGTGAGGCCTACCTGGAATCCTTTGCACACTTTGCTCCTTCTTTAGCTTGGAAGCTCCAATTCCAGCGGAAGTAGCAGTTGATCTTGTAGAAGAGCTCCTCCAAGTTGTTGACTTGTCCTTTCCTTCTCACAATATGCACCTCTAATCATCCTAAATGCATGAGATGATGACCGCTTACTATAATTGCATAAGGGAAAAATCACTCTCCAAAATCCAACCCCAACCACATAGAAGGCTGGGAATATATAGAGAATTAAGGTAAGTTGGGAGTTCTTATACAATTACCAATCTAGGGTAAGAGATCCACCTTTGATGGAGGGATAAGATCAAAGGATAAGTGATGAAAACTCCAAAGTAGGGAAGGATAGGATCCAAATGTTTTATCCAAGGTAAGTAGTTGAAACAACTTCTGGAAACTCCTAGACGGGGAAACTTTCATAATCCTGATCATTCTCCCAGATTTCGAGAACCAATGCAGGTGCAAAGGGGAGCAACCTGCTGGTCACCAACACAGGCCATAATGGAGCAATCTGTTGGTGAACGCATCCCAGTAGGCTTACATGGAGCGTTGGTCCTCAAACTGGCTTAGATGAACCAGTTTAGGGCTGAAACTTTGGGAAATGAAAGTTACATGCTTAGGGATTTGTGTAAGATGGTGACAAGTGGGAATATGATGTTGATTGATCCCATTAGGAGGCTCACTGGTTGGATGTGACAAAATGGCCTATAATAGAATGCCCCCTAAAGTGCAAAGTCAGAGATGATGACTGAAGTGCTTTACCTTGTGACAAGTAGGGATCAAGGACAACCGATGAGCTTCATCTATTACAATACATTTACAACATGATATCTTTGTTTGCTAAGGGAGGCATACCCATACTCAACTCATAAGTTAACATAACATGTACACTTATCAAATTATGTGCCCACAGATGCAACTAGTGGACCCATGACTGGATGTCTATCTATATGATCACGACCATCATACATTGTGATCTTTGTATAATCTTGAAATAATAGCCCGGATGGATGAAAATAGATCTGGGGTCTTCTATCTCATTCATGTGACTAACCAATGTACGAGTCTAACCATATGAATCAATGAGATGAAGTCCAACATGGTAGACACCATTTGATTACCGGCCAATGATGTAAGTCATTAATAGACGCGAAAGAAACCACTAATGATGTTAATGGCTCTCAAGGTACTACAATACAATCCATATGGTGTGAATAAAGGATTTGATGTCGAACACCACACAAAACCTTTTGGTTGAAGGCTATTGATGTAAACCTGTTGCCGAGAGAAAGGAAACTTGTTATTGATGTATGCAAGCACCAAGGTACCAAGGGGTGTTTCTAAGTAAACTTCCTGGGTGATGTGCTGATGTCAACATGAAGCGACCTGTTGCAGGAGGGCCTTGATGTATCCCCCATCAACGACACGAAATGGGTATGATGATTGAGACAGAATGATCAAAATGATACTGACATGTAACTAGATTAGGAAAGGCAGACATGAAATGAAGGCTTAAGAGTATTGTAGCGGAGATCAATTGAATGACTTCTCTTGAACACGTCGACGACACTGAATGGAGTTGGAAGCATTGACACAAAACCGAAATGGAGGCTATAAAAATGGTATGATAGCCAAAATACAAGCAAATTACCCAACCCAATAGCCACATAGATGAAGTCGAAGAGGGTCGTGTTCAAGAGTGACTTGCTGCCATTAGCAAAATGGAATCCCTTATTTTCCAAATTTCCCCAATCATACTGGTCAGTGCCTCATTACTATTTAACAAGCTTGAGGAGGATAACATATGTTTGATCTATAAGTTCATCCTTTGGATGAATCCCTCCGAGTATATTTAATAAACTCTGAGAAGGAGTGGCTCGAACTTGTCATGTTCGACAAGTCCATCACTGTTTGATGTTTTAATGAGTCAAGTGAAGGTAAAACTTGAGATATTTTTCATGTTTAGAGAGTTTGAAAAAGAGGTGAAAAAGAAAACTCCAAATGTCCCTTTCGTAGGTAGTCCCTTAGGTTTGAAAAGGTAGATAACAATACCCAAGAGAACCTCTTATCCATGTTCGACTAAGGTACTCCTTTTCATAGTAAATCTATCTCAGTCCGGAAAAGCATTAGACTTATACTGAGTAGATGTATTTTCATTTACTTTAATGAGTTCTAAAAGACAAATTCTTGACAATATTTTCATATTTTGGGAGTCTGAAAAGAGTTGAAAGAGGACTCCAAGGGGTTCCTTTTTCCTAGGTTTAAAGAGTTCGAAAAAGAGATAAAAGTGTACTCTGTGGTCAAAGTAACTTGTTCAAACATAATGAAAACCTGCTAACAGCTGTCGACCTACTCAAAAAAAAACAGAAGGATTAAACATACCTATTTCATAGTAAAACTGAAGCATATCTAGGTAAAAACACTAAAAAAGAATAAAATAATGAGAAAATGACCATAAATATTCAAAATGACTTCTCATTTTTACCGTTTCACATTTTACCTTCAACAATGAGTATTTGGAGCCCTTTTTCCCTCGATATTCTGCAGCTAATTGCAACCAATACAAGGAACCATTTCAAGTGTCATTGCTTCTAGGTAGATACTATAACCTTTCTGTATCTTTCTACGGTCCATTTTTGTGTTTTCATGTAAAATTTTTAAGGTTTTTAGGCCCCCGAGGTTCATAAAAAAGCGCGCTAGGACCAATGCACCCCCCCACCCCGTGTCAAAAACTGCGTTGCACGTAGGCAGAGAAAAATTGCAGGCATAGATGCATGTTCTGGTAAACACTGTTGGGGTGCGTTGGGTGCATTTTCCTAAGTTGTCTTTCAATTTTTCCTCAAATTTTGTCAAGTTTTTTACATGGGAAAGAGCCTAATGGATTCCTTGTTGATGTTTCAGGTACCCATTAGCACAAAATGGCATTCATCTGGCGAGAAAGAGAACATGAGGAACAAGATTTGAATGCAGAAAATGACCCTGCTACCATCCAGGCGCTAAAAAACTGTGGGTTATTGAAATTCTTTTGGCTTCTTGGTATGAGGCAATAAATGGAGTTGTTGAAGTACCTTGTCCATTCATGGGATATTCAGGCACAAGCATTTAGGTTTGGGGAGAATCTTCTCGAGATACATGTAGAGGATATTTAGTTTCTAGAAGAAGTGGCGGCAATACAATGAAAGACTATATTGCTACCTATTGCAGACCTCGAGCCCTTCCTACTAGGGATGGAAATATCAACATAAAGGATGTAACCCAATTACCTCTAAGAATAATCTTGTTCATTATCGTAAGATTGGCAGGCAACTCAACACTACATGTAGCAAGTAAATCACACATGCAATATGGGATAGAGTGTATAGAGCCAACAATATGCAACTGGAGTGAGGGTGTCTTGGTCAATTTGAAGGAACAACTTACTAAATCAAAGGAGGGGAAGTTGAAGAACTTTAGCTATGGCATGATCTTAGTCTCTTTTTCTCTAGAGCAGGTACCATTACTGCAGCCTCAACAGATTTTACTTGAGCCCATCGATCTGAGGACCCCATGGATGAGGAGGTGGATAGACCATATGAGTCGACATGTAGGCTCATTAGCGATCAAATTTTCACCAGCCTTCTTTGGGTAGCTATGAAGGCAGTTCATCATCAGTGATGATTATCCTTACGTAGGGATGGATTTCCGTGATGAACCCAAGCTTGATTTTCCTGAGGGTGAGAAATGGGATGCTTCAGGTAAGATACTTTGACCATTAAGTTTTTGGAAGTTTTACGATTTTTTTTGTGTTTTTTGATGTTCCCAAGACTAAACTATTTGATGTTTTCATGCAAATATCGGGCCTATTCGACTAATAGGTGCTACATATCTCCGTCGCCTAGAGAGATAGCCATAGGGGGAGGTAGTGGGACCTGTACATGTTACTGCAGTAGGACGAGATGCGTTGCTAGATCCAGATGTAGCAGAAATCCTATCAGAGGTGGAGTGCCACGTGGAAGGACTGACACACATGAGTGATGAGATCGTGGTTGATCAAATTCCATTACGACTTCAACGACACACAGTCAGAGTGCCTATTTGTATTGGTCAATTACTACGCAAGATAACTCATTCAATGTCATTTTATCATGAGCACTACTGATTTTCTCTACTTAGATGTTTTGTATGTAGTTTTTATATGGACGATGTAGCCATACGTGTCTTGGGGCACACATTTTGTAAAACCAAACTTAATATATATATGTGTGTGTGTGTGTGTTCAGTGTTTCCTCGTTCCTATTCTTCTTTCAATATGATGTGATGTGAATTGAAAGTTATTTACGTTCTTTGTCGATCTAAAATAAAATTAGCTAGGGAATCTGCTAATGTGTTCATATTTATAGAAATATGTTCATATCGTATGAAACCAAAATGCCTTTCTAGAAGACACACTCTCAAAACCATGCGAAGGATGGTGGGATTTCTCACTGAATAGATATTTGCGAGTTGTAGTACTACGAGTTGTGAGTCAAGCCTGATGACTATACGATGGATACCATGTGAAATAACATCAAAGAGTAGCTCAACCACTGTGCTATACTCACCGATTTTGTTGACCAATGAAAATCCATTTCATACTCACTAGCTCGCCATTCATATCAAAGATATCCCATGCTGTGGAGGATAGGTTCCGAGTACTATGACTAGCACCATCAACATAACCAATATACTGTTCGAGAGAGGTTGACATTTGCAATCCAAAAGTAAACAAAATCAACAGAAACCATGGTAAACTTCGAAAAACACACTGTAAACACACTCAACACACTTATAAACAATATGTACACAATGTACCATGCATGGGATAAAACATAGTATTTTTTAAGGTATAACACATTTCTAGGCTGCTCTAATGGAACCCCATTGAGATCTACTAACTCATAAGCTCATTTTGCAAGGAATCACTTGACAATGTATGGGCCCAACCACATAGGATGGAACTTTCCTCGACCTAACTTGTCAGGCTCTTGGTCATATAAGAGAAACGAATCTCCTTCTGAGAAGATTCTAGGCTTGACACTTTTGCCATATTGCGCTTTGATGCGTTTCGAAACCAGAGATTCTGGGTTCGATCCCTAGTGGAGTCACCAATTTGTGATTGCAAACAAAAGTATCTCCCCTAGGTCGGTGGCTAACCTAGAACAACATAGAGACAAGGAACACAATGATTTTTAATAAATTAAATAGATGATGGAGTGAGGCCTACCTGGAATCCTTCGCACACTTCGCTCCTTCTTTAGCTTGGAAGCTCCAATTCCAGCATAAGTAGCAGTTGATCTTGTAGAACAAATCCTCCAAGTTGTTGAATTGTCCTTTCATTTTGACAATATGCACCTCCAATCACCCTAAATTCATGAGATGGTGACCACTTACTACAAAAACGTAAGGGAAAAATCACTCTCCAAAAGCCAACCCCCAACCACATAGAAGGTTGGGAATATTTAGAGAAGTAAGGTAAGTTGGGAGTTCTTATCCAATTACCAATCTAGGGTAAGAGATCCACCTTTGATGGAGGGATATGATTAAAGGATAAGTGGTGAAAAATCCAAAGTAGGGAAGGATAGGATCCAAATGTTTTATCCAAGGTAAGTAGTTGAACAACCTCTAGAAACTCCTAGAAGGGGAAGCTTCCAGAATCCTGATCATTCTCCTAGATTTCTAAAACCAACATAGGTGCAAAGGGGAGCAACCTTCTAGTGACCAACGTAGGCCATAGTGGAGCAACCTGCTGGTGAATACACCCCAGTAGGCTTACAGGGAGCATTGGTCCTCACACTGGCTCGGATGATGCAGTTTAGGGCTGAAACTTTAGGAAATGAAAGGTATATGCTTAGGGCTTTATGAAAGATGGTGACATGGGGGAATAGGATGTTGATTGATCCCATTAGGAGGCTCACTGATCAAATGTGACAAAATGGCCTATAACATTCTCCTTCAAGGGTATGAATGAAGACATCAATTTTGTAAGAAAACTTCTAAAATAACATTTGCGGCCTTGTGGAGTCTCGAGGTTCTGGTTTATGGTTTATATTATTTAGATGGGATTCATTGGGTTGTGATGTATTTTTCAAGTGGATTTTTGTTGTGTTAAAGGGTGATAAATATCCATCAAAATTATTTTGTATCCTTCTATACTTCTCAGTCCTGTGGAGAAACATATATTCCGTTGAAGGTTGAAAATTTTTGGGAAGTTTTTTGGTTACATTTTTCTAGGTTTTGGCTCTCACTACCCTATTAGGGCTGATCTACCATGAACTCATCAAACAAAGCCATAAATAATGTGTTGGTTCTAATCTTCCATAGTAAGGATTCAGTGTTAAAAAAGCCTAACTCTGTGAGCACCTTTTCGGTCAAATGGAGCTGTGAATCATCAAATTTGAGGTAGTCATTTATTCAACACTATTCTTTTATCCTTCATTTGGGCTAGGGCATGAGCCCTAATTGTAGTTTAATGTTCACTTGCACATATACAATTTACATTTGACCTTGTGATAGAATAATAAGAAGTTGAGCTTTTGAGGAAACCCATTTGTGAAGTGGTCATCATCAAATATACCGAGGTTAACATACGAATGACTGAACTTGCGGATATGAGGTGTCAAGTTGTAAAAAAAAATTAATGTATAATTTTATGAATGGGCATTGGATAAGTAATAATATTTCAAGACCGCTATAACCCTTATTGATTCACTAAAAAATGTTGTTATATTAGACTTGTATGGACATAAAATATTAAACCATCACGTCAAGGAGAAACATATTAAATATATCTGATCCTTTTGATCCTACAACAATCCATGGTATCTTCAACATTGATATAACACCTATGGCCCTAACAAAGGAAAATTAATATTGCCATTAGACCGACCTAAGTTGATGTCACTGAGACCTATTAATTGTGACTCTGCATAGAAAAATTTGAATTATTTAAAAATATGGAGCAAAGGTAAATTGGGACAACATATGGAGCTAACTTGTGTGATGGATTGATATATGGTGGTTGTGCATACTCAATATTAAATCGATCCACTGCTTACAATGTAATAATCGTGATCTTATAAAGCATTTTGAGTATGATGGGATTTGTCAGTGCCACATTTGTTGAGCATAAATATTGTTCCTGCCATTATTATTATATTGCTGCTACTAATGTGTTTAAGTGCAGGGGTTGATGCACTGCTAAGTGTATCTTTCTAAGGTCCAAGTTTTTAACAAAGTTTCTAAGGGCTTGATGAAATATTAATTTCATAAGAAGAGTTGATTATTAAACTGTTATTTGAGTCTTATATACACTATTGTTGTACTAAGAGCATTAAAAGGATGTACCGATGACATTGTAGCAGAGATTGATGAATTTACTATAGGTTTTTTATCATGACAATATGATATTGTAGCTGATGTATTGGTTGAGCAAAGGAAGTGTGTAAATTCTAAGAAAAAGCTACTAGGGCTTATTATTAATCTACATCTATATGTTAAGCAGTCATTGATGAAGGATGGTTGCTAGGGTTTGTACTGTAGTTGTTGAGCTCCAATGAATGATGTCAAATAGTTATTTAGGATTGACAACCATACTATGACTATGTAATTTCTTGTGTGGTAAATGTTGAAATACAATGAGAGTAGTAAGAGTGCACTAGTTATGTGTCAATGTTGATGTTTTTCTCTATGTTGATGTATTATTTGTATGATACCTTTGTACTAACAATACCTAGAAGTCTGAACATGATTGCATAACAAAGTGTTATGCTAGGGTTATAAAGTATGGTTGACAAGCAGTTGGGCCAGGGTTTGAAGTACATGTTGACAACTAGTTCTGTGGCAGATATATGCTGGCATGAGATGAAGTATTCAATGGGATTGTAAACAAGCGTGCTGAAGATATGCTTGATGGTTGAGTTGTGACATTTTGTTATTATGATTATTGAGAATAATATATGAAATTATTATTGATGAACATATTGAGTAAAAATAGATCTAAGTGCAGTTGTTCAACAATGACAGCAGGTGTGGTAGTGGGAAGAGGTAGAAGTGAAGTATAATAGTAGTGGTAGTAGACATGGCAATGAATAGAGGAAACAATGAAATGCAACAACATTAGCAACATGAGTGATAGTGGTATTACTGAGGTATGTTGTGCATCTTCTAGATTTGAAGTTGGAATATTGACTAGCTTGAAGTTGTGACAATAGTATGAAATTTGGGTTTTGATCTTTGTATGTGGGCCATTGTCCCTGGTACAAGAGCCAAAACCTAATTTTGATCATTGTATGGGGCAAAAAAGTGTTTTGGTGTAGGTAGAGTTTGAGGTAGTAGAAATAGAAGTGTGAATTAGGTAAGTTGCATTATATAAGGGGAATGAACACCCCTTTAGATTGGATCTGTAAAATTATCCAGGCCTTGGGAATTTTTGTACTTCCTTCCAGTTCGACGAGTAAACATGTATGTACCCATACATAACAAGTCTTGTTGAGAGAAAAATATTTTGTGCAATGTTTATGTGATGTAATTATGCTCTAAATGTTTAAAGCAATATAACCAATTGTAAAATATTAAGAAATATTGATTCACCCCACTCTCAGTATTTACTACAATTGGTATCAAAGTCGGTCTTTCTCTGGAAGATTAAAATCTTGAAGGTGGATCCATAGCATTTAAAGTTGATTGGTGGAGTTGAAGATAAGATGCCTGTTGATCCTGAAGAATATGTTAATTCCCTCAAAGGAAAAATTGATCAATTGGAAAAGGAAAAGAATAGGTTCAAAGCTTTATATAATAGAATTCATTTGGAACATGAAGAACTGATGACAAAGAATTCATAGACACAAGGTGAACTTAGAGTAGTCATGATTAAATCTAACTTTCTTCAAAATAAAATTGATAACCTACAAATGCCAGAAAAGGATTGTGAACTTGATGAAGCAAAGAAGGAAGTGAACCATCTCAAAAGTATGCTACAAGAGGCAAACAATAGAGAAAGTACCTTGACAAGATAGGTCAAAGGAAATGCCAAATAAATGGAACGAGTAGGATAAAGAACTTGGAAAGAAAATCACCTCCTTGAAGAGGGAACTTGAAGAAGCCAAAAGGATTGAGGAAGTATTAATAAGTAAAATGAAGTAGAAGGAAGAGGATTGCATGAAACATGAACATGAAATCATCACCTTGAGAGTAGAAGTGGACAAGATGAATCATATATTGAGGAGTTCGTAGGTCTTGGATGACATTCTCAATTATTAAATACCACCACTAATCAAGAGAGGTCTTGGATATGGTGGTGAGTTCTTGTGTTGCAAGGATGAAAACTGAAAAGATGAAGAGAATCCACATGTAGAATAAGAAAAGAACCCTCATGAAGAGAAGCCTCACTCCAAAGATGAAGAGAAGCCACATATAAAAGAAGAAAAGAAGCCTCGTGAAAAGAAGCCTCATGCCAAAGATGAATAGAATCCCAAAGTCAAATTTTTTCACAAGTCAACCAACAATAGAAGTTGGAAGACCAATGCCTCAATAAATCTAGTTGATGCATTGAAGATTCCAAATCATACAAGAACATTGAAAGGTGGAGAGAAATATAGACTTGTATTTGCTCAAGGGTGAGACACCTTTATGATATCATCACCCTATACACCTAGGTATGCAAACAAATTTTATGGTTATTGCTATGCATGTTCTAAATATGGACATAAAACTAGAGATTGTAGGGAATATAGTAGGATTAATGATAAGGGGTTTGATTGAAACCCTAGAGGCAGATTTACTAGATGACAATACAGAGTCCCATATTCCTATGACAACAAAAGTTACAACACCTTTTCTTCGTTGTTTAGACTAGAACTAGAGTGGTACCTAAGTCATAAATTTGGACATTTTGTACGAGATTGTTGAAGGATGTTGAAGTGGACCTCACAAAACTAGGAAGAAAAGGCATTCACCAGGAAAGAAGGAAAGACCACTAGGGTTTGGAAAATAAAACACATTTCACATTAAATTCCTGCACAATTGGAATACATGATACAATACGAGAACATATTGTCAAGGGGAACTTGTGTAATGGAAGACATGATGAATCAATAGAACATACTATTAGGAGGAGCTTGTGTAATGGAAGAGATGATGCAACAAGAAAGAACATTGTTAGGGGGAGCCTCTATAATGAAAGAGATGATGCAACAAGAAAGCATGTTGTTATGGGGATTCATGTAAAATGAAGATATCATCAATGAAAAGGACACATCAACCACCCTTTGCAATTGATGTCAAAGGAGGAGAGAATTTTGGAAGGAAACAAGGAGAAGAAACATGAAGTTAAGGATAGCTAATGCAACACGCCAGGTGATGATTAGTGTGTTGACATCAACGAAAAAGGGGGATATTGTTGAATATGTTATCATTGATGTCAATGTGATTGCTGGATATCATCATTGATATCATGAGTATGATGGTATGCATGGATGAGATGATGCATTGAGGAAACCCTAGCTCTAGGGTTTAGAGATCCTAACGGGATGGAATGCCACGGTTGAAGCCTTGCATTTGTTGAGGATTTTAAATATGCAAGTCGATGAATTTTCCTTAGAAACCATTGCCATTGGATTATTGTCATGCTAATTCTATCGGTATATGGTATGCAATGAGATTCCTCTCGGTTTGAGAGATATGCCCGTCGGAAGATATGAAGCCCCACCTTGTGGTATAAAGCCCCATAATGGTTGATGTGGCATATTGTCATTAGTTGGAAAATTCAAAGTCAAAGAGGTCTTCTTATTAAAAAAATAAATTAAATAATTTTTGGTTAACACATATTGTTGAGGGCATCAAGATTTGAATGAAAAAAAATCAATATTGAAGTCGTCCTAAAGGTACGAAGGGTTTTTGGCTCCATATTTTTGAAATTTAAACTTAATTTTTCCCTCCAATGTACTGCATGTCAACTATCCTCCTAAAGGTCACCATCTCCTATATAAGATGGCTTTTTCTCCTTGAAGGTTATGAATGAAGATGTCAATCTTGAAAGAAAACTTCTAAAATAGCATTTGTGACGTTATGGAGTCCCGAGGTTGTGGTTTATGGTTTATATTCTTTAGATGGGATTCATTAGGCTGTGATGTATTTTTCAAGTGGATTTCTATTGTGTTAAAGGGTGATCGTTCTCCATCAAAATTATTTTGTGTCCTATACTTCTCAGTCTTGTGGAGAAACATATAATCTGCTGAAGGTAGAAAGGTTTTGGGGAGGTTTCTGGTTACCTTTTTCTAGATTTTGGATCTTGTTTCCCTATGAGGGCTTGATTTGTCTTGAACTCATAAAAAGAATCCCTAAATCATGCACTGGTTCTTCTCTTCCATAATAAGGTTTCGGTCTTGAAAAGGCCTAACTATGTGAGCATCTTTTTGGTCAAATGGAGTTGTGAAGCATAAAATCCGAGGCAATTGATTATTTGGAACTATTCTTTTATCCTTCATTTGGGCTAGGGAACGAGCTCTAATTGCAGTTTAATGTTCACTGGAACCTATACAATTTGCATTCGACCTTGTGACATAATAATAAGAAGTTAAGCTTTTGAGGAAATCCATTTGTGAAGTGGTCATCATCAAATATACCAAGGTTGACATACGAATGATTGAACTTGCGTATTTGAGGTGTCAAGTTGTAAAAAATAATGTATAATCTTATGAATGGGAACTGGATACACTGACAATATTCTAAGACTTTTATCGTTCTTATGCAACCAACTCCTAAAATAGAAGAAAAGATAGATCAACAACTTCACAATCTTCCTCTTCGAGGGGGCAACCTCCTTTACATTACACAGATGAACAATTTTTTGATGATACAAATGAAAAAACCTCCTTTCTATATATAGGAGTCTAAGGGGTCACAATATAATCAAACCTGACATAACAATAATAATATAAGGGCACAACAATAACAATAGTGGGCTTCTATGGGGCACATTAATAACAATATGGGGACAATAAGGGCACAACAATAATAATAAGAGCTACAATGACAATAGTAATGGGGGAATCACTAGTATTATAGGGACCTCACATGCCCCTCCCCTTCAAAAAAGTGTTGTCCTCAACGCTTGAGTAGTCCTAGATGCTTCTGTATAAAATTCTCATCCTCCCATATGGAATCTTCAGTGAGTAAGTTCTTCCACTTGGTGAGATACTCTGAAATTGATCGATTTCGTAGCTATTGAGTTCTTGTTTATGTGATTGCTTTAGGTTCCAATATGATTTTTCCTTCCTCGTCAAGTTCTGGCAATATTGTTTGAACTGGGAGCTTGTCACCTATAACCTTCTTTAAGCATGAAACATGGAAAACCGGGTGCACTTGGGAAGCTGCGGGAAACTCCAATTTGTATGCCATAGTACCAATCTTTTGCAACACCTTGTACGGACCATAATACTTTGGTGATAATTTAGTATCCTTCTTAGCTTGCTTGAGGGACATTTGTTTATATGGTTATAGCCATAGAATTACCTAGTCACCTACATCAAAACTTCTTTCGCTGCGATGTTGATCTTCCTATTGTTTCATTCTATTCTGCACCAAAGTGAGGTTATCCTTCAAGAGTTGGTTAACTTGTTGTTGATGCTCGATGTGATATTCCACTACTTGAACCTTATAATTTCTTCTTAAATATGATGTGATGGACGATGGATGATATCCATAAAGTGCCATAAATGGGGTCATTTTTGCTACAGTATGGAAGGAAGTGTTATACCACCATTCATCCAGAGGCAACCATTTGACCCATTGTGTTTGTTTATCAAATACAAAGTAATGAATATATCCTTCAAACATTTGTTTACTATCTCAGTTTGCCCATCAGATTGAGGATGGTAAGATGATCTATGAGCTAACTGTGTACCCAGACAAGAAAATAATTCTGTCCAAAAATTTCTAGTGAAAATGGGATCTCTGTTGCTTACAATAATCTTTGGGTTTCCATGTAGCTTTTGAATTGTTTCCATAAATGCAATAACAACTGTACTGGCTTTAAATGGATGAGATAATGCACAAAAGTGTGCATACTTAGTAAGTTTGTCAACTACCACCATGATGACACTCTTTCCTTCGGAATTGGGTAAACCTGTGATAAAATCCATAGAAACCTCCTCCCAACGTTGACTTGGAATCAATAAAGGTTGTAATAGACCTGGGGTCTTAATTGTTTCAAATTTATTTTGTTGGCAAACCAAACATTCTGCCACAAACTTTTGAATATCAGATTTATGGCCATCCCAATAAATTCCTTCTTAACCTTGTGGTAAGTTTTTAAAATTACTGAGTGCCCTCCTAAGGGAGAGGTGTGCAATTCCATAATAATATTTTGTTTGAGTTGGGAATTCTTACAGAGGTATAAGCGATATTTGTACCATAATGAATCATTTTTCTAGCTAAATGTATCAGATGTACTGAGGTCTTTTTGTAACTTTTGAATGAGTGCCCACACTTCTTCGTCATTCTTCCATTCATCCCTTGCTTCATTTATCCACTCTGGTTGGATAATAGAAATGGCGCAAAGCAATGCTTCCACATCCTCATCCTTTCTTGAGAGTGCATCTCCAACAACATTTTGCTTCCCTTTTTTGTAGATGATTTCAAATTCATAACCCAACATCTTTGTGACCCATTTTTCCTGCTCTTCTAAAGATAATATTTGTTCTAAAAATAATTTAAGACTATCATGATGTGTTTTTACCTTGAACTATTTTCGCATTAGGTAGGGTCACCATTTCTTAAGTGCATGTAGTATTGACAACATTTCCTTCTCATAAATAGCTTTATGTAAATACTTTCCTTTGATTTCATGACTTTCAAAAGCAATGGGTCTTTCTTCTTGCATTAAAACAACACCAATTCCATTTCTCAAGGTATCACATTCAACAATAAAGGTTTTTGTGAAGTCCGGTGTTGCTAAGATTGGTGCTTGGCACATTGCCTCTTTAAGATGTTCAAAGGCCTTTGTTGCTTCTGGAGTCTATGAAAATGCATATTTCTTAAATAATGTTGTTAGAGGTGCTGCTATTCTCCCATAATTCTTAACAAACTTGCGATAATACCCTGTCAACCCAAGAAATACTTGCAGATGCTTTATGGATGTGGGGATTTTCCATTCCTTAATTGCTTTAATTTTTCTAGGGTCTACCTTAACACCTTTATGAGATACAATATGACCCAGATATTCCACCTCTTGTACTCCAAAGAAACATTTGGAGATTTTTGCATATAATTGTTTCTCCTCCAATAGTTTGAGCACCCTGTCAACATGTTGAACATGATCCTTCCAAGACTTGTTGTAGATTAGTATATCATCAAAAAAGACTAACACAAGTTTTCTAAGGAAGGGTTTGAAAATGGAATTCATCAAACCTTGAAATGTAGAAGGTGCATTGGTAAGGCCAAAAGGCATGACCAAAAATTCATAATGACCCGCATGAGTTATAAATGCTGTTTTCGGAATGTCTTCAGTCCTTATTCTGATTTGATGATATCCTAAACGAAGATCCAACTTGGTGAAGTAAATTGATCCATGAAATTCATCTAATAATTCATCAATGACGAGAATGGGAACTTTATCTTTAATAGTGAGCTTGTTGAGCTCACTATAATTCGGACAAATGCGTCATGATCCATCCTTCTTGTGCACCAATACTACTAGAGTAGAGAAAGAACTTTAACTAGGATGAATTATACCAACCTCTATCATTTTTGCGACCATACGTTCAATTTCACTCTTTTGGAAATAGGGATATCTATAAGGCCTAATGTTTGGAGGAACACTTCCTGGATCACGAATAGGTGGGAGGCCTTTGGGAGTCTCAAATAACTTGGAATGATTGTCCAAGACTTTTTTGAGATCTGGAGAAATAGATGATTTTGATGTGGGAACCTCTAGCGAACATAATTGTGCAATTACACCTCGTTGTTCTTTCTTTAGAAGCTTTGTCATGCCATTAGAGCTGATTATATTTCTTGGGTTCCCTGCAATACCCCTTAATTCAACTTCCTTTCTTTCCGAAAAAAAATTCAAGAAAAGTTCTTGAAAATTAAAAGTTATCATACCCAAAGATTGTAGCCATTGGACTCTTAGTACAACATCAGCACCACCCATTGGAATGGAAAGCATTGGGCTATTCAATACATATTCTCCCATGGATAGCCTGATATTATGGCACTTTCCAAAGGAATTTATGTTTCCTCCATTTGCAACCATCACTTGAAACTCTGGTGCTAGATATCGGAAGAATTTCAATTCCTTTGCTATCTTACAATGAATAAAATTATGGGTATTGCCCCAATCAATCAACACCATTACCTTTTTCTTCTTGATATGTCCTTCTATCTTGAGAGTTTGAGGAGTGGTAATTCCGACCAATGCATTACAAGATATGGTCAGATTCATTTCTTCTTTCTCTAGGGTTTATTCCTAGTGTATATCCTCTTCTTTTGACATTTTTTGTTCCTTTTGTTCCTCCTCTTCACAATCTATGTAAAAGGATTTCTTCTTAGCACACTTATGACCTTTAATGTTTTTTCTATCACAACTGTCACGAAACCTTTTTGCTCTTTTTTCTTCCAATTTTTATGGTGTCAACCTTGTAGGTTGTGGAAGGATAGGAGCAACAACACTTCCATCTTTATAGCTGTGAGTGGTAGGCTTCCTTGTTGCCATAATTTTGCTTTCAATTTTTCTTGCCAACTTGAATGCCTTATCCAATGAATCAGGTTCCCAAAGGCGAACCTCATGTTGGATGTTATCCTTTAAAGTCCCTATGAACACATCAATCCTATGCTCCTCTAGAATATTTTTTACCCTTAAATTCAGTTTTTTGAAGTCCTCAATGTGCTCCATCATTGAACCCTTTTGTTTGAGATTTATCAATTGGCTAAAAAAGGTGTTGCTTTTTGTATCCTCATAATGTGCTATCTCTCTTCCGTAAAAATTGCCCAAGTGACAATTTGTTTACGAGAGCAAAGCCATCGATACCATACAAACTTATTTGGTTCCAAATATAAAGTTGCAATGCGTACCTTTTGTGTGTTTTGCACATTATGGAGATCGAAATATTGCTCCATTTGTAGTATCCATGTTACAGGATCCTTGCCATCAAACTTCCTCATATCGATATTTGGAACATGGTGGGTCTTCAATCCAATGTTAGAGTCTATGAAATCATGATTAACATTTCTTTTGTTCTCATCATGAGTTTCCTTTACTACCCTTTCACCATTAGTAAGCATTTCTTGTAGCAACTTTGTCAAATATATCTTCAAATCTTCCATGTTGCCTTTAAGATTTGCTTCTATACCATCCATCTTAGCTTCCATGCCATCCATCTTAGCTTCCACACCATTCATCTTAGCTTCTACGCCATTCATATTAGCTTCCATTCCATTCATCTTACCTTCCATGCCTTTCTTTAATCCATCCATCTTAGCTTCTGTTACTTTTTGTGAGAGTGAAAATTGTTGCACTTGGTCTCGTAATTTTGATATATCATGTTGCATTTCTTCCTCTTCTTCATGAGTCATGGTAGAGCTTTCATGTTGCTTACTAGGTGTTTCGATTTTATTTCTTCGGGGCATCAACTAATGATAATTATGCCTCACTATGCCCTTTGAATCACTTCAAACTAATTTTTCAAACCAAACTTATGCAAATTAAAAAAAAAAACCTACACACCTTTTTTTTGCTTTGTAGGAGATCGATATTGAATTTGTTGTATCTCTGAAATTTCAGATCTCCAAGGTCTGAAATTGTGACCCATTTTATTCCTCTGCGTCCTCTTTCCAAAATCACCAGTCTGATCGAAATTGGATTCTCCAAGAAAGAGTTATGCCCAATCTCCCAAGATGACCTGATTATATACTTTTTCAGTAGAGCGAACTTGTACGAAGTGCCACATATCATTGTTTCAACCTTCAGACTTGAAAATGATACACATTAAATTATAGTTCGTCCTCTTTCTGTAACTTCTTATGAAATTTCAATCAGATGCTCAGCCATAAAGTTATGACGATTTTCCCAAGGTCACCTGTTTGGGATGTAATTCGGGAGCCTGTAAAAATCCTAACTTCCTTGGATCATATCTCCGAAAATATCGTGAGAAAAGGTCTGAAATTAAGATCTAAGGTTCATCAAGATTTCATCTCAAATGGTTTTCATTTCAGCGTCTGAAACATCATAGAAAAAAATTTATAGCGAAAATTCCATGATGACCTGTTTCGAGCAACGAAACTTTAGAATCCAAAGTAGATTGGTGTGGACATAAAAGATTAAACCGTCACCTCAAGGAGCAATGTACTAAAACCATCTGATCCTTTTGATCCTACTGCAATCCAAGGTATCTTCAACGCTTATATATATATATATATATCTATATATATATATGTATATATATGTATATATGTATATATATATATATATATATATATATATATATATGTATATATATATATATATATATATATATATATATATATATATATATATATATATATATATACATATATATATATATATATATATATATATATACATATATAGATATATATATATATATATATATATATATATATATATATACATATATATATATATACCTGTGACCCTAGCAAAGGTGAATTAAGATTTCTATCAGATCGACTTAAGTTGATGTCACTGAGACCTGTTCGCTATGACTGTGCATATATAAATTTGAAATATTTAAGAATTTGGAGCATAGGAAAATTGGTACAGGGTATGGAGCTAACTTGTGTGATGGATTGATATATGGCGGCTGTGCAAGCTAAAGATTAAATTGATCCCCTACCTACAATGCAATAACCATGATCTTATAAAGCATTTTGAGTATGATGGGATTTATTAGTGCTGCATTTGTTGAGCATAAATATTGTTCCTGCTATTGCTATTATATTTCTACTACTAATGTGTTTAAGTGCAGGGGTTGATGCACTATTAAGTGTATCTTACTAAGATCTAGATTTTGAAGAAATTTGCTAAGGGTTTGATGACAGATTATTTAATTATTGAATTGTTATTTGAGTCTTATATACACTATTGTTGTACTTAAGAGCATTAAAAGGATGTATAGATGATACCGTAGCAAATATTGATGAATGTACTATAGGTGTTTTATCATGCCAATATGTTGTTGTAGCTGATGTATTCGTTGAGCAAAGGTAGTGTGTAAATGTTGAGTAGAAGTTGCTAGGGCTTACTATTAATATACATCAAGCAATAATTGATTAAGGATGGTTGTTAGGGTTTGTACTGTAGTTATTGAGCTCCTATGAATGATGTCAAACAATGATTCAATATTGATAACCATATTGTGACTATGAATCTTCTTGTGTGGTAAATGCTGACATAAAGTGAGAGTAGTAAGAGTGCAGTGGTTGTATGTCAGTTTTGATGTTTTTCTCTATGCTAATGTATTATTTGTATGATGCCTTTGTACTAACAATACCTAAAAGTCTGAACATGATTGTATAATAAAGTGTTTTTCTAGGATTATAAAGTATTGCTGACAAGCAGCAGGGCCATGGTTTGAAGTACATGTTGACAAGAAATTATATGGTTGATGTATGTTGGCATGAGTTGAAGTATTAAGTGGGATTGTAAATAGGGGTATTGCAGATACACTTGATTGTTGAGTTCAGACATTTTGTTATTATGATTAATGAGTAGAATATATGAAATTGTTAATGATGAACATATTGAGTAAAAGCAGGTCTGAGTGCAGTTGTTCAGTAGTAACATTAGGCGTGGCAGTGGACAGAGGTAGTAGTGGCAATATGCGTGGCAGTGAACAGAGGCAATAGTGAAGTGCAACAGTAGTAGCAGTAGGAGTGATGGTGGTCTTATTGAGTTATGTTGTGCATCTTCTAGATTCGGAATTGGTAGTTTGACTAGCTTGAAGCTATGGACTTAGTATGCATTTTGGGTTTTGATCTTTGTATGTGGGCCATTTTCCTTGGTACAGGAGCCAAAACCTAGTTTTGATCATTATATGGGGAAACAAAGTGTTGTTGGGTAAGTAGAATTTGAGGTAGAAAAAGTTGTAGTGTGAAGTAGGGAAGTTGAGTTGTACAAGGGGACTGAAGATCCCTTCAGATTGGATTTATAAAATTCTTCAGGCCTTGGGAAGTTTTGTAATTACTTCTAGTTCAATTGGTAAACATGTATGTAACCATAGCTGACAAAGCTTGCTGAGAGAAAATCTTCTGTGCACTGTCTATCTGATGTAATGATGCTGTGAATGTTTAAAGAAATCTAACCAATAGTAATAATAATAATAAATAATGATTCACCACCTCTTAGTATTTCCAACATGTAATTCTATAAATGTATCTGTTTTCTAGTTGAATGAAGCAAGTTGTGACTGCAAGCGTCTCCAGGTTAAGCTTTCATCTATCTTCTTCAATACTTTGTCTTCCATTTTTCCAAGTTCACTCACGTAAAGCAACCAAATGTTTTAAATTTTAAGTCACTGAATGAAGCACTGCAAATCCCAGTGAATTTTGTTTGAGTGGTTTTTTCAAAGTTGATCGCCCTCCACTTCTACACTTGGATTTTCAAGCTCTTGATGAATTTTTTCATGAATTTAGGCATTTCCTTTATGATACTTCAAAGGAGGATTTTAATTCATAAAGGATTTGAATGAAAACATATTAGGTGATCAGAAGTTGGATGCCTTTGATGAAAATTTATTGAAGCATTTTGAAAGTGGTTCCTGCAGCAGTTTTGAACTGATTGTCTAGCAAAGAAATTGTATAGTTTTCAAGAAATTTTAGTAAGTATGGAGTTAATTTTTGCACATAAATATAGATATATTTCATTTAATGGACTCCTGGTCAAAAAGTGACTTACATGAAGGTTGTATGTTGAGTATAAAGTAGCTAATTAGACGTTTACTGAGTCATTTAGTCAGAGCCTTTGTAATTTAAATCAATTTCTAGTTGATAAAATAAGCTCCTTGTCATCACTACTAGATATTAAGTTGAAGTTGTTGCAAAATTTTCACACTCGAAAATATTACTTCTATATTACTAAATTTAGACGTGTCCTCAATGTAATATATCAAATATAGACTCCATATATCTCCAAAAAAAAAGTAACAAAGAGCACAACCATGTTAATAACAACAAAAAACACACCGCAACAATAGAGCATCTCAAATGAGCATAAAAATTTCTTTTATGAATAAATTTGCAACGGGTGAGGAGTGAAATAATGTAATCAAGAACGAGACTAGACAAGCTAAACATACACACAAAGAGCTAAACAGACAAGATGATGACAACAACAAAAAAATGAATTTTTTAAGTCCCTTAGTACGAAAGTTTCTAAATGGTTACTTGGGTTGTGGCAGTGGAAAAATTAGGTGGATTGATGTTGCATACCTTCATTTATTTTATGAAAAACAACACACATGAATAACAATCACACACTAAACTCATCTATAGAGAGGCGAGGGACCCTTAGATTGGAGAGGAGTTGCTCGATGGTCCTTGGTTAGAGTAGAAGTTTGCATAGTAGAGGTAGTGGAGTGCCCTAAGACTATAGAGAATGATTGAGGAGTCAAGATATGAAATAAGTAGTCACATAGTGAGTAGAATTCAGAGTACACCCTGTTACGTGCATCTTCCTATCTAGCTAGTTGTTGTTGTAGTTGAGTCATCTATGTAGACTAGTATGCATGGTTGATGTACAATAAGGATACTTTTGCAAGAGTAGAGTTCGAAGACATTGTCACAACCTTGCTCTGGACTGGAAAGGTTTTAGGGGTGGGAGAGGTGTTGTAGGGTCCTCTTAGGCCTATGTAAGTCATAATGCATAATAGACTAAGTAAATGTGAGTAACAAAAAATAAATGTATGATTTAAAAGGAATGATTGGTTGGAGTGGGTACAACTGCTTCAACAACATATCTTATGTATAAATACATATCAGTACTGAATACAAACTCAGTTGGAATTCCTTCCTGAAACTGCATTCTTCTTGTGTAATGTGTGTGTGTTTGCTCTTTTTTCATAATGTAATCAAATATTGTCTACATGTTGAATGTGAACCTTCAACAAGGAGTAAATCAAGAAATAGAAATATCTAAAGTGTTAACAAGTACTTTTTTTGGAGCGAGGAATGGAAATAATGTTAAATGTATAAAAATTATTAATTAGACTCCAAACCTTTGATTGATGAGTCTTCAAATGTAGGGAAAAATAGTGAATGAAATTCTTTGCTTGTCTGACAATTATCTCTAAATCACCAAAACATTTTAAAGCATTTTTACCTTTAGACTAATAGGTTTTCTAATACCTTGGACCAAAGTCTCATACATGGCTTTGTAGTTGGTGCATTCAAATTCAAGCTTGTAGGAAATTAGATTTTGTCTTTTGTGTGGATTTATTAAGATATAAAATGCAACAAATCCTTCTTGTGACATGGAACTATTGAAGTAAAAATTCCAAATGTTAGTGTCTAAGACTAAGTTAGAAGACCTAATGTTATCTAAATCTACTACACTACAACTATTTCCATTAGTTCACACATATAGTGAAGGAGTTTAGACTATGTTTATGAGTTTAGAGGTGATCCTTGTGTTGCATAACACCCAAAATCCGTCCCAAGAAAACAATTTCCTAAAACTAAATGTGAAATTAATCAACTCATTTTTCCCCTCCAGTTCTATTGCAATATATTTCATGTGAGTTTCATGATCAACTTTGAATTGATTTGCTTGTATTTTGTAAGGAAAACACAGGTGTGACTAGTTTATGGTAGAGTATCCTTGCAATTTTTGTGACCAGTCCTTACTAAAAAACAAACCATAAGCATCCAAGACATGAACCACAATGATATCGAGAATTTGATAGTCCTTATGATTTAGAGCTAACTTGATCATGGCATTGTTTAGCTCCCCAATGAAGTTCACATCAAACTTGTCTAATTAAATGATTTATGTAGTACACTTGGAAGAAACAATATTAATCTTTTTGTAAATAGAGTGGACCATCACGATAAATTATGCTCCTAAATCCACCAAACAATTGTGTACATTTTAGCTATAGATCTCAAAGATAAAAAAGAGTCGAGGGGTTAGTGGCTTCAACTCCATGCTTATGCTAGCTGCATTATAATGACTTTCTGTGTTGTTTTAATATTTTGTTTAATTTAAGTTGTATATTGGTTTTTAGAATACTTTTATCTATTTTTACAAGTATCTATCATTTTTTTGCTATGAATTTTGGAGAGATTTGAAGGTGTTCAAGAGCATATCTCTTTATTGAGGAATGATATTGATCTAGGTGGATATTGGTGGCCACCCGCCTATTTTACTTGGACCCCCAACACCATTTCTTTAAGTTTCCTTAATTGTAGCACAATTTACTATTTTTGGTAATTTTTCAGGTCCTAAACTTCCAAATTCGTTTTGAGGCCCTAAACCATGTTCTTTTGGAAGACAGGCATACCATAGCCCGCAACACGGGTCCATTGTCAAAAGTTGTTTTCCTTAGATAGATATTTCTAATGGGGTATCATACACATCAAATGGAGACCGTATTAAAAAATTATGACCCCAGGAAGTTGATGTACCAGCTAACCCCAATGGGGCCCCGTTGAAGGTGCTATACCCACCATCATTAAGGGGATCTCCTGGTATGAAGTCCCAATCAGACCTCACACCATTTGGTGTAGGAGTCCCATCTGGTATAAAGGCCCAATTACAAAATCCTTAAAGATTTTCCTTGTCTCTAGCTGTCAGCATGAGAGAGGGATGCAATGGTGTCCTCGAAAAGCAAGGGAGGTGTGCATGGTGAGTGTGCAGTTGCACTTATGTCAAGGTTCTTCTGCTGCAAAGGGGGGATAAAAGTGAGCCTCTAAGTGAGTGGTAATAGTACCATCCAGGAAGCGACACATGAACTAGAAGGGTCCGTCTAACATCCAGCGGAATAGTCCACAACGGATGCAATGGTTGTTACAACCAACAAGCAGGGAAAGATCTGTCTAATATCCCGTAGAATAGTCCACAAGGATGGGACAATAATAAAAACCATTACAACACATTCTCAATAAGATAAGCACTAAAATAAACGAAATAGTTCAACTATATTAGTACATGTGAAAGCAAATAGGAAATACAAACGTCCACAAAATAGTCTTACAAACACTCATAGTCCATGTATGAAGAATGTGCCGGCCTTAAAAGACTTTTGTTATTAAGAAAAATTTCCAAGACACATGTTTACATTATACATCACTAGCGCAGTAGTGGGACATTGGAGCCACTCCTTACTCCTCAAAGAACTAGTTGATCTCTCTAATGCCTTGCGGGAGGAGCCAAGGTGAAAAGTCCTCTGCTCATACAATGAGGGGGTATATATAACCAAGGGGTGATGCTTCCCCTTTGTGACTCTTTGACTACCCTCATGACTGTTCAACTTCCTATGAATTTTCATCTTACATGACTCTCCATAATCATGTGTGTCCTTTGGACTTCCACTTCACAATACATTTGAATACAATATACATGGTCCAAAATAGTGATGTGGCATATGACCACTCATGACATGACATGACACTGCTTGGTGATGTGGAAATGTCAAGTCACTATTGCTGCTGAGTGTTGGATGTCTTCTTGGATATGATTTCTCTTCACCTTCACATGGCTTGGTGGTGCAAAGTCTTTAATGATATTTAGTCTTGGATGGTAGTTGCAAACTTGTGTTCCTTTGCTTCCTCTTGATTGATCCACTTGTGAGTTCAACTACAAAAGAGTCTTTAGGCATGCTTCCCTCCTCCTTCTCTTTCTTCATCATCTTGCCATGTATTGATAGTGTACCTGTTCCCGCACTTCACTCATGAAGGGGTGACATCAATCTAAAAACCCCCTAATCTAAGGTGATGAATTATTATCCATTAACTAAGCCTAGGAAAAGTCACAGACTGGGGAGAGGGGCCCACTGACTTTGCATTGCACAGTTCCAGCAGCTAGGGGAAGAACTTGGGCTTTGAGACTATGTAATCCGCAGCTCAGGGAGGCTTGAAGGACAAAACTGCACAGTTTTTGGAAGTAGTGGGGTACTGTTGAGGGGAATTACATTGGAGGAATCATTTGTACAGTTTTGGAGGCCAAGGGAGGTTGGGCTTATGCGCATTCTGTAGTTCCAGCAAACAAGAGAAAATATCTAGGGTTGAAGATGGGAAGTGCGTAGTTCATTGCAGACTGGGAGGCACAACTGCGCAATTATGGGGGTCAGTATCGGGAGCTGGGATCAGAAATTGCGCAGAGCAACAACCCTGGAGGACAAGGACTATGCATTACATGGTTCTAAGCAGCAAGGTCACAACCTAGAGGACTAGGACCGCGTAGTGTGCAGTTTAGTTGGGGCTTGATGAAGCTAAGTTGCTCGGTTAGGAAGATTTTCTGAAAATGGCCAAGTGTGGGATGGGTGATGAACTATGATGAACCTTGACTGTGATCAAACACTAAACATAATTTGATGACATGGCAAAATAGATCATCAGAACACATAAACGAAGCATTTCCCTCCATGTGACTACCTTATGACAAGATATGGCAAGTGCGACACTTAAGATAGGCTTTAGGACGATTGTGACGACACTTGTGTGACAATGCTCAATACTTTGTGTATGGATGTGACAGATATTTACATGGTTGGGAAAACTCATATACAAAAAGATTGACCTTCGAAACCATTAGAAAATGCTCAAAAACATTGTACAACAACAAACATGTCAAAAGACAACAATTAACCCAACATGCAAAAGGGACTAAAGAACTGCAAGAAGGCTCATGAAATGAGCTCTAGTGTTTTGCAAAAACAATGTAAAAGACCAAGGAAGGCTCTAAAATTGGGTGTAAGCCAAAATTTTGGAGGGTGTTTCAGCAACTACAACACTTGGTAACACACCAGTTGAACTCCAGCTTCTATGCCTTGGTTAATTTATTCTATGCAGGGCCTTGGTCCTTCAGGGAGTATTGATTCATCCTACAAATTAATTTGGCCGTCCCACTTACCCCATGAACAAACATGGTCCCCTCTATGCCTTCTTAGTCGAACACAACATAAGATCCAACATAATCACAATGTTTCAAGTTGGGAAGGGTAGTGTAGCTCGCGATCTTAAGATTTTCATAGTATAATTTTTCATCTCTAGTGTTGCTCTGCTTCCAGTAGGCCTGGACAGTACCCCGACGGAGTCACATAGGAAAAAAAACATTTCTCTACTTCCAGCGAGCCTGGAAAGTACCCCGACGAAGTTGCTTGCTTGACCTCTTTGTGCGGAAGCCTTTCTCTTCTGTCACCTTTATTTGTTTATTAAAGAGAACTTTTAATTGAAACTTATTTATTTGGGGCAGAAGAGGGATCTTGACTTATTGAGAGAAGAAGAGGTTGTTCCTTCAGAGAAGCATATAGAGACCTCTGATTTAGGTTTTCTCATTTAGATTTTTCTCCTTCTTTGTTTCTACTATTTGGATAAGCTTGGGAACACCAAAGCGGAAAAATCGAGTATAGGCATGAGGTTTCTAGACTAGACATGGGTTCATGGTTGGAATAAAACTCTCTTTATAGATGGATCATATTTTTTGTCAGGGCTTCATCGACCAAAAGATGTAAGCAACACAAGGAAGATAGATAGAAGGCTAACCAAATGTTGAAGTATCACAAGAATTTTTATAGTTTAGCCACACAGATACTTAGAAGCGACAACATATTCATGAACAACACTTATTCACATAACAGAAAGTAGAAAAAGATTCCAACAACAACAAACAACAAACAACAAAAGAAAAGACTATGTACACAGTGTAGGGCACAACCCAACATTTTCATTGAAAATATTGTTTCAAGTCTTTTCCATTAACAGGGAGAGAGTCAATCTTCCCGCCAAATGATTGAACACGATAAGTGTGCTATCCAAGCTTTTCGTGCATCATGAATGGCCCAATCCATAGGGATTGAAACTTAGTGTGTTTGCCTTTATCCTCGTGGGATTTATCCCACTTTAAGACGAAGTCACCCACACTAAAGTTGTTTTTCCCTACAGACTTCTTGTTGAACTACCTCTTGATACGAATTTGGTGAAGTGGAAATTTTTCTTTAGCTTTCAACCTTTCTTCCTGTAGCTTATGGAGTGTGTCCATCCTATGCTGAAATAATAGACAATGCTTGCCTTGGGATTCTTGTGATAGTTGGAGAGTGGGCAAGTAGATTTTCGACAGGAGGATGGCTTCTTTTCTATACACCAGGAAGTAAGGGGAGGTGTTCAAGGAAGGTTTTGGCATGACTCGGTCAGTCCATAAGGAATTCACCAAAGGAGAGTGCCAGTTTTGCTGTTAAGAGAATGTGGCCTTTTTGATAATGCAGATAAGGTTTTTGTTCATGGATTCAAAATACCATTCCCCTGCGGATAATAATTAGTTGAATGCTTCAATATGATACTATTTTTCAATGCAATATCATAGAGTCTTAACAATCAAAAGTATGTTGCATTGTCAAAAACCAAGTGACGTAGGAAGCTGAACTTGTAAATGATGTTATGTTGCAGAAAATTAATGAATTCTCGATTTTTCACTTACATGAGCAGAACTACTTCTGTCCACCTCGTGCACTAATTTGTAGCAGTTAAGATGTATCGGTGCTGCTTTGATGAGTGTGGGAATATTTCCCCAATAATGTCCAAGCCCCACTATTGAAAATGTTCTTCTAATGCAATGGGCTGCAATGGGGCGACTGACTTCTTGTTTCTGCTAGCACACCTTTACAGACCAGACACTTGTAGGCATAACCATGAGCATCTTTGAATAATGTGGTCCAGTAAAAGTCGACCCACATAACCTTCTGCGCTGTGGTGTTGCGTGTAAAGTGTCCCTCGACTGGTCCTTCGTGGATACCATGCAATACCTTTTCTGAATCATGTGCCTCCAAACAAATGAGTAGTACTCCGTTGTGGTTATTTATGAACATCACCCCACGCACCAACTGATACAATAATTCTTTAATTTGGAGTGCCATGTTCTATAATGCGGACAATTGTGAGGGAATTGTTCCATGCTCAAGGTATTGGCACACATCCGTGTACCAAGAGTTTGTGTTTGTAGCGGGGGAGGCTCGCTCAACATTATATATATCAATTTCTTACTCCCATCCTGCAAGCTATTATTATTCTTGTTGAATAAAGTGTAACTAGGTTTGGTCTTCATAAAAACTTGTAATTATGATTTTATGTAAAGAAGAAACAAATATATTTATTGTATTCCTTGCATCATGGGTTTCATGAGCAAGAAGTGTTTTTGATAGGTCAAAGAATTCTTCTTGATGTCTTTAGGGATTTGTCATATTGTCATAAATATATAATTCAAAGTCTATGAAGTGTTGTTACACTTGTAAGAGTCCTCCAGAATAGACAAGAACATTCATCCTCACAACATCAATATATATATGCTCAAACTTCATGTTGGTTTCAATAAATGGAGACACAACCTTTGGAGAACGTCATAAATATATATAAACGACATGTCGGCTCAACAAAAATGACATGTTGGTTCATAAGGACAAGTCGGCTTAAACGTATCACCCAACAACTATAAATAGGAGCCCGAACCTTCACATTTACACACTAGATAGACTTGACATATCTCTGAAATTTCAGATGGGTACAGGGAAAATGCAGATTATACACAAAAACATTCTCATCGTATTCTCTGAGTTTCTCAGTGATCTAGGCAATAAGAAGATCGATTATTACAGTGACCATAGTGTGGATTAGTTTGGATGATATTACAGTATCTCAGGCTTATACTCACTAGAATGCAGATGGACAGTGGGGCTCAGTAATGCTCTATGAGAGCAGGTGCTATAGTAATATGATTAGTGATGCAAAATGTTACATGATGAAGGAATGATGAGGCCAAAGTTAAGGGATATATCACAATGGTGGAATGCTGTAGTGATCATGTTTTGGTGCCATGAAGAAATAAAAGAATCAAGAGAAGAAGGATGACTGTGTCTTGGTTTAGGAATGGAAATATAGGTCAAGGGTCTTGGTTTTGGTCTTCGTCAATTGGAATATCTATAAGAAGAATTTGTGTAGGTTTTCCTCTCAAAGTGTGAGAGGTTTTGGCCCTTTCAGAAAGCCAATATCTTGTGTTCTTGTCTCTTTTGTTTTGGTAACTATTTGATGAATTGAAAACACACACTCTAATAATAACAAGTGAAGAATTGTGCTCATAAGCAAAGATGAAAACACCTCACAAATATTTATCATGACTAGAAGAATCTCAATTTCCCTAGATTATTTAACATGGTATCAGAGGTATGGTTACAATCAAGGAAGGGCATCGAATCACTATGATTAATTACAGTTCAGAATCAACAGTTCAAAGGATGGAGTAATCAAGATCAGAACTAATGAAATTATATCTCAGTTTTCACACTGTCTCAAATAAATTCAAGATCACAGCTACAGTTTGGATCTTTCTCCTTAAGACTCGGTGTATAATCACAAAAGAGTTCTAGATTATAGAATAATACTATAGTTTTTAGTTGGGTCAGCTACAATGCATTTTTGGATAAGTCTACAAATATTGCAGCACGAATACTATACCTCATGACATGAAGGGTAATTCTAAGTGAAAGGTTTCATTAAAGTTACATAATGATAAGTTCAATACTTATTAACGCTACACGATGATATCACAGAACCTTAGCATTCCCCTTGATATTTTCGATAAGAGAAACTTGGATCTCTTTCACAACTTGGACCACAGTCACAATTTTGGATTACAATCTTCCACAGCGTGATGACCTATACTCGGATTCTTCCCAAAATCTCAGCCTCAAGAAGCTTGGACAAAATATGAAAATGGTCATAGGCAGAAGACTCAGTTAGGAGAGCTCATACAACAGTTCAATATGTATACACATTTCAGTACCACCCAGTCAGATGACATTCATTTCATAGTCTCAATGGTCACAGTGCTACAAGTAAGCACAATGCTCAGGTTTCTTCTAAGGTGTTGAACATGCATTACAATAAAGCAATAACCTGAAGATCCTGGAACATTTCTACATTGTGAAAAGGATCTCATCCTTACCCTTGGAGAAGGTCACCCAGAGAAAGCATTAGTGCATCTTCAACACGATCAAGGTGAAGATTTTATATTCACATGTCAAGTAAGTATTTTCATTAATCAATTTGGTAAAATGACTTCACGATTGTAAGGAAATCTATAGGTTGGATGGGTCATCAAAGGTCCTTGCATGGAATAACGAGGATTGTCATAATCCTCATAGAAAATAGAAGTCAGCGATATCTATGGAAAAGTCTCTAAAGGTCAAACATTGTTTGAATAAAGGGACTCATAGGATTCTTATGAAATCAATCCTAGGTCATCTCTATGTAGCAGGAAAGGAGAAAAATGACATACTAAGAGATATATTCTCTAAAAAATGTAGTAAATTAGGTCAGATCACTTAGACACGATCTACACAAAATTGAAGATATCAAAGAATGAAGAAATATCTTCACGAGATCTCAATTGGGAGATCTGGAAAAGATGATAATAAGAGAATCATCATTGCTCTAATTGATAGGAAAAGGAATAAGTGTCCATGAATAAGAAGGATACCTCAGTCAAGAATTTGTGGTTTCTATACTAGATAGAGAAAGACAACTTGAGGGAAAAAAGTATTAAAGGATAAAGGACTTTAAAATGTGCAAAAAGGAAAGAGAAGTTTGTTCCTCAAACAAGATAGAATAATATAGCTAGGATTATGAAAATACTATGGATGCTAATATCACGAGATAGATGGAGGAAGATGAATAAAATGGCCAAGAAAAGAGGGAGTAACAAATTTCTCCTATGAGTAAGATGATATCCCTCACAAAAGGGTCCTATCATAAGCTTCTTCTATAAGATATGAAAATAAGATGCATCATGGCATCATGGAAACATTAGAAACAAGAGCTCATGACATCACCATGGGAATGATGAAGCACAAAATCCATGGCAGACAAACATGTAGGATATAGCTCTTGGGAAACTTAGTGGACATTGAAGGAAAGGAAGGAGTCATCTAACACAAGACTCATCATACATCTAGTCAAAAAGGAAAGATATGCTAGTTGGGGATATACAAGATCCTTAAAATTCTTCGATGGACTAATATAGAGAAGCAGCAAGTGTTTCAACAAGAACTCCAACTTATGGAATCCATGAGATGATGATATGATGACATGAAGGAGATCAAGGGATTGAAAATATTTTCAATCAAGAAAGTTGTTGGAAGAAACCTCGATGACCTGAAGATAAAATAAGGTATGAATTCTTATGTTTAATATTATAATGTCATGTCATATGGTTGCAGGTAACATGGATCATTGCTTCTATCTTGAGAAGCATGATCAAGAGAAAAATATCTCCTCTGATGAAAGGATGCAGGAAGGCACATGTCACACTAGATGAAATCAACACAATATGTCCTCATATGAAGGAGATCAAGGGATTGAAAATATTTTCAATCAAGAAAGTTGTTGGAAGAAACCTCGATGACCTAAAGATAAAATAAGGTATGAATTCTTATGTTTAATATTATAATGTCATGTCATATGGTTGCAGGTAACATGGATCATTGCTTCTATCTTGAGAAGCATGATCAAGAGAAAAATATCTCCTCTGATGAAAGGATGCAGGAAGGCACATGTCACACTAGATGAAATCAACACAATATGTCCTCATATGAAGTATGAGGTGGTTTACTACAATTAAGAAACTCTGATTAAAAGCCTATGGGAATGGAATATGGGAGGAAGGAAGAGATCATGAGATATGCAATCAACATCCAAAAGATCAAGAAGATTTGACTAGGAAATATCCCAGAAAGATATGAAGATTATGATGAAAGTCTGAAAAAGATGAAGACCCTTTACAATTGATATCTTTGGAAGATGAGTCAATATGTGTGAAAGATGATGATACCTACAAGAACATGTCATGATTAAGAGCCATCTCGCAAGGTATGATTTAATTTAATATGATGTTTTGATTTCTTGAATAATATCTAGATAATGCAGGGTTACTTGAACAAGAGTTGTAAATACAAGTACAACTAGCATTCTTGTGGTAGATGAAAGAAGCACGGTGAGAAAGAAGTAGTCATATAATGAAGGTTCCATATATGAAGAAGTCCACTTTCCATGAATAAAGGAATGACATGATGAACTAAGGAGGAAAGTGATCAATGGTTGTTTCCCTACAAGGAAGAATGTCAACTCATTTTCATGACATCAAGGAGAGAAGTTGATCAAGCAACTGAACGACCCACGAAGAAGAAGTTGTTGATAGAAGAGTCCATAACTAAGAGGGAGATATGAAAGATTCCTAATTAAGAAGAAGCCTGGATTGAGTCACTCCTAATTTAAAAGGGAGTGATAGATGTTTTTTTCCATTTCAAGTGTCATGCACTAGACCAGGACTAACAACCTAAGTCTTAGTGAAGACAATGAATGGAAATGTAGAAACATTGTAGACACAACATTCTTGTATTCACCTAGGAATAAAGAATGGAGGATTGGGTAATCATCTGGCATCTGATGCTCTTTAAGGATGTGTAGGGCATCCAATACAATAGTAGGCAAGAGGACTGATATTCTTTGAGCACTAGGAACCCAAGATAATAATAGTCCTAAAAGGTCATACTCAGTGAACACCCAGGTGGGTATGTACCTTGAGAGACAATGATGAAGGTGTCTATAATCATTGGTCTCGCAACATTGTGTTCTGGTCTAATGAGAGATAGAGTTGTTAGTCAAGGCCTTGTTGTGAAAACATTGTTGGTTACTATGATGTTATACAAATAATTTACCAATATGATTCTTCTTATGAGAAATTATTCAGATTGAGAATGACCAAGTACCATTATGAATACCTCCCTAGTTAAGAGGGAGTTTTGAAGAAAGTGTAACTAAGTTCGGCCTTCATAACAACTTGTAATTATGATTTTATGTAAAGAAGAAACAAATATATTTATTATATTCCTTGCATCATGGGTTTCATGAGCAAGAAGTGTTTTTGATAGGTCATAGACTTCTTCTTGATGTCTTTAGGGATTTGTCATCTTGTCATAAATATATAATTCAGAGTCTACGAAGTGTTGTTACACTTGTAAGAGTCCTCAAGAATATACAAGCATAATCATCCCCACAACACCAATATATATATGCTCAAACTTCATGTTGGCTTCAATAAATGGAGACACAACCTTTGGAGAACGTCATAAATATATATAAATGACATGTCGGATCAACAAAAAAGACATGTTGGTTCATAATGACAGGTCGACTTAAATGTATGACTCAACAACTATAAATAGGAGCCTTCACCTTCGCATTTACACAACAGACAAAATCAACATATCTCTGAATTTTGAGATGGGTACAAGACATAAAAATGCAGATTATACACAGAAACATTCTAAACATATTCTTTGAGTTTCTCGGTGATCTAGGAAGCAAGAAGATCGATTATTACAGTGACCATAATGCAGATTAGTTTGGGTGATATTACAATAATATTCTCCTCGTTGTCTCAGGCTTATGCTCACTAGAATGCAGATGGACAATGGGACTCAATAATGCTTGATGATAGTAGGTGTTGTAGTAATATGATCAGTGATGAAAAATATTACATGATGGAGGAATGATGAGGCCAAAGTTCAGGGATAGATCATAATGTTGGAATGTTGCAGTGATCATGTTTTGGTGCCATGAAGAAATCGAAGAATCAAGAGAAGAAGGATGACTGTGTCTTGGTCTAGGAATGGAAATATAGGTCAAGGGTCTTGGTTCTAGTCTTCGTTAATTGGAATCTCTATAAGAAGAATTTGTGCGGGTTTTACTATCAAAGTGTGAGAGGTTTTGTCCCTGGAAGAAAGCCAATATCTTCTGTTCTTGTTTCTTTTGTTTTGGTAACTATTTGATGAATTTAAAAGACACACTCTAATAATAACAAGTGAAGAGTTGTGCTAATAAGAAAAGTTGAAAACACCTCACAAATAGTTATCATGACTAGAAGATTCTTATTTGCCCTAGATTCTTCAACACTTCCTCCTTCGCATTCACTGCTTCTGCTGCTAATTAGCAAAGACCATGGCCCTTGATTGTGTGAATTGTCTTGATTTCTAGATCATACTCTTGCAACCTAGTCATCCAATTCACTCTTCTTTCACTCAGATCTTGTTGAACTAGCTGTTATCTGACTGCTGGGTGTGGGACAAAGATAACAAAATGGTTCTTCAATATGTAGGGCCTAAAGTGCTTTACCACCTTGTACACTACATAAGCTTGTTTTTCCATGGCGGGCTGGTTAAGATTTGTTCCTTGTAAAATTGTGCTCATGGAGGAGATAGGTCATTCATTGTTCAGTTTATCCTTCTTAGTGAGTACAACAACAAGAGAGGAATCATCAGCAAAAGTGTACAGAAAGAAATCTTTACCAAAGTTTAGGCTGTACAATGCAGGTGCTCTTGATATAGCTTACTTAATATGAGAAAACATGTCCTTTTCCCTTCTATCCCATTTGTAGACTGTGTCCTTCTTCACCATCTCCTATATTGGTTTGACAATCTGGGCATAGTCAGAGATGAACTTGCGGAGGAAGTTGATCTTCCCCAAGAAAGACTGCATGGATTTCTTATTCACTAGGAAGGGAATTTGCGTGATTGTCCTAACCCTATTCGGATCTACCTTAATCCCACTCTTAGCAATGATGTGGCCCAAGAGATTACCCTCAGACACTGGAAAGATTCTTTTCTTGGGATTTAAGGATATCTCGTACTTGCGACATCGCGCTCAAATCTTCTTCAAGTGGCGTAGGTGGTCTGACCTCCATCTGGAGAACACTATTAGATTGTCAAGATAGACCACTATGATTTTCCCAATGATTCCATGGAAAGTGATGTCCATAGCACGTTGGAATGTTGCACCAACATTGATTAGCCCAAAAGGTATTCATCGGAACGTAAACGTGCCCCACTTCATTTTGAATGTGGTTTTGAGTATGTCAGGCTCTTCAACCAAAACTTGGTTATATCCCAAATATCCATCTAACAAAGAAAACATTTCAGACCCCGATACTGTTTGCAATATTTTTTCCATGGACATCACAGGGTAGTTGTCTTTGTCCGAGCTACGGTTGAGATTTTAGAAATCTATGCACAAGCGGATCTCCTCGGACTTCTTTCTTACAGGGACCAAATTTGACACCCACGTCGAGTGCCATACTCTGTATATGATCTGAGCATCCAAAAATTTTCTCAACTCTTTCTGAATGAGAGGCTCAAGCGTTGGATGTACTTTCCTTAGCTTCTGTTGGAATGGCTTGGCCCCTTCCTTAATCAGTATCACATGTTGGATGATTACCGTGTCATATGTCTTGAGTTCATCGTATGTCCACGTGAAGACATAACGGTACTACTTGAATAATTAGATGAAGGCTTTTCGCTTTTGTGGTGTGAAGCAAGTACCGAGATTAACACACTTAAGATCCTTAGCTATTCCCAAATTAATCTGCTCGTGCGATAACATGGAACTATGGGTTTTGGCATTGACAGGTCCCTGGAAGTAGTTCTGTAGATCATACAACTTTTCCAATGATACCACACCCTTGGGGACAAGGTTTCCTTCACTTGCATTGGCTACATCTTGAAAATACTTTTCGTGCTCGTCCTCATCGACCTTTGCGTCTTAGAATATGTCAGTGTTCGCGATAAAACACAGTATATGTTGGTCATCATAAAAAACACGTAAATTAGTGATATTATCGGGGACAGTGATCCAGGTGAATATTGGTGGCCACCCACCTATTCCACTTGGAGCCCCAACACTGTCTCTTTCATTTTTTCAGTTTCCTTAATTGTAGTATAGTTTACTATTTTTGGCAGTTTTTCGGGTCCTAAACTTCCAGAGCTGTTTTGAGGCCCTAAAAGATGTTTTTTTGGGAAAACCAGGAAAACATGAGTTTTTAATAAATGTTTTCATTCAAAAGTTGTATTCCTTAGATAGATATTTCTAACAAGGTATTGTGCACGTCAAACAAAGATCGTCTGCCAAAGTTACGACCTTGGGAAGTTGATGTACCAATTTACCCAAACGGGGACCATAGTTTTGGCGCTTCATCTCCTAGGGTTAGGTTTTTGGATGTTTAGCATTTTCCAATGTTCCTCAATAATAAATAGGCCTTTGAACCTCATTGTAACACAATTCAGAGGCATGTAGCCTCCACATCTCTTCTCAGAGATAAGCTACCATTGTCTGAGTTAGTTTATTTTCATTATGTTTGTAAGTGTATTTCAGTATTGATATTAATGAAATGAAGTGTTAGTTTTGCTGCATCTCTATATTTATGGTTATATCTATGATTTTTCACATTCTTGTTTATGTTCAGATCAATGGTATTAGAGCAGTCTTCTCTTTCTCTGTTTTTCTTTGCATGTCCCCAACGAGGTCGGGATATAAGGAGTTAGTGCTCGAACTGGTCGAACCTTTGCAAGACCAGCCTCGCAAACCTCGATGGCCTCCCATGGCAGAAGAGAAGAAAGACAAAGGGGCAGGAGATCATTTCAAAATTTTGCTCGGAGAAGCCCTCGAGTGATAGAGGAATGTGATGATGGACAACTTTTCCCAGATCCTTTAGAGACTACCCAAAGGCGACACATCATCTTCTAGAAACCACTCTAGAAGTGCCACATGATCCAGGTGAATATTGGTGGCTACCCACCTATTCCACCTAGACCTCCAGTCAGTTTTCATTTGTTTCCTTGTTTATTTCAAAATTTACTAATTTTAGCAGTTTTTTTGGGTCTCGAACTTCTGGACCAGATTTGGCCCCCTAAACGACGTTTTTTTGAGGTTTGTTGTAGGGCCATATGGCTATGGGTGTACAACAAAACTTATGGTACTCGAAGAGACCTTTCCAACAAGGTATCATACATGCCAAATAGAGATAATATGGCCAAGTTATGACCTCGCGAAGTTGGTTGCCCAACTAACCCCAACGGGGCCCACAAAATCTTGGCATTACATCTCCTAGGGTTAGGGTTTTGGTTTTTTAGGGTCTTATCATGTTTTTCAATAATAAATAGGCCCTTGAGCTTCATTGTAACACAATTTAGAGGCATGTAGCCACCACATCTCTTCTCAGAGATAAGCTACCATCACCCAAGCCAGTCTTATTTCCATTCTGTTTGTAAGCATATTTTAGTATTTAATATTAATGAAATGAAGTGTTATTTCTGCTACATCTTTGTTTTTATGGTTATATCTGTAATTTGTTGCGTTCGTGTTTAAATTCGGATAACCACACCCTTTAAGGTACAAGTTAACTTTGACATCCCCATATTTGAAGGTCAGATAGATGCGAATGCGTAGATAAATGGTTACATATGATATAAGGATATTTTTCTGTTCATGATTTTTCCAGTTGGGAAAATATTACTTTTGCACTTCTTAAAGCCACCCCCCATGTCAAGGACTAGTGGGAAACCTACTGTGAGAAGTAGGATGAAAGTACACACCCACTATTTTTAGCCACACCCACTTGGAATTCGTTCTGGGACACCATCAAGGAGCAGTACTACCCTGTCGGGAGCTATGAGGATAAATACATAAAGTGGACCACGCTGAGACATGGAAGGAACCAAGACATGCTAGAGTTTACCAATTTTTTTCATACCCTTCGCATGAAGTTAGGTATTAAGGATTCTGAGTGACATTTGGTACTCAAGTATTGCAGCTGTTTACACATATACATCCAGGATGAGACATAGTTCCTAGACATCTCCTTGCTTGGCACGATGTACCGATACACTGTCAATATTGAGAAAAAGTTTATACAGAAGAAGCAAGACTTTCGATTTGCGAATTAGAAGCAAGGGAAAGACGCCCCCAAACCGCAGAGCAAAGTACAAATTCAAGGCGGGGCGACCCAAGACAACCTGCCGAAGCCACAAGTAAAGAACAACAGCCCCAAGGCAAATAAGAACACGGGAAAATGGTGTGAGTTCCATAAGTGCTCCACTCACAACACAAGTGAGTGTCGGGCCAAGTAGTCATTGGTGGCCGAGTTGAAGGCTTCCGAATCAGACACATGTTCCGAATTTGAGCCAAAATCCGGCAAGGGAAATGACAAAGGGAAGAAGATCATTGATGCAGAGCCCAATGCCACTGTGGCCACCACCAAGATCCAGGAGAATGAGCTTGAAGATCCAGAGGAGGAGGAACAACTCTTCCATTCACATGAAATAACTTGCATATCTTATTTTCACAATAATTATCAAAATCAATACCAAACCTACTACAATTTGAGCCTCATCGCCTGATTCTAAACCCAAATCTGTTGGCGTTATTACTGCTACAATTTTTTTCTTACCCTTATTTTCTTTAGACCACTTTGGTCGCTTTTTAGGGTGTATTTGCCGACAATTTTCTTCATCATGCCCTTCTTTCTTGCAATTATTGCAAGAGAGCTTATCCTCTTCCATATTAATGGAATTTTTCCTCTTCTCTTTTCCCTTGCCTTTGCCCTCTTTTCTAGATACTGATTCTGATGATACACCAACTCTAGATTTTCTACTTCAATGTAAGTTGCTTGAACAACCACTTCATCTAGGTTAGTAGGACTAAACATGAATACAATATTATGAATATATTTAGGTAATCCTCCTATATATTTCATTAGAGTTTCTTGTGTATGTAAGGGAATATCAAGCATTAACGCCTTCTTGCAAAATTCATTTATGTATTCCTGCACTGATTGTCCTTTCTTAACTTTAAGACTTTTCCATTCTATTAAGGATTTCTCCTTATATCCCAATGGGTAGAATTTCTTTCTAAGTGCAGAAAAAAAATCATGCCATGATGGAAAAATATTACCAATATGCTGAGTCCCATGTTGTAACTTACTCTGCCACCAGATGAGTGTTGTGCCTTCTAGATGAAGTGAAGCCAATCGAATCTTGACCACATCATCAGAAATTTGTTGCACACTACAATACACCTCCATCTATCTAATCTAGTTATCAAGTTTCTCAACATTGATTTCACCATTATACATGGGTTTCTCAACATTGATTTCACGAATATACATGGGTAAGTCAAATTTCACATCCAATTTAAGCAAAGGTTTTGGAGAAATGATTCAGGCTAACCACCAAAAGGAGAAGAGAAAGGAATTTTTTTTTTATCATCATCAGTTTCTATCTTTTTGCCTGAATCATATGGTCCTTCATCTTTAGGCTTTTTGGATTGTGATGCTTTAGATTCCTCATCTTTGGGTTTATCTTCCGCTTTCGCCTTTTTTGAACTCACGATACATCTCCTCAACCATGGCTCTCAAGGTCATGAAAGAATCAACAAAGCCTACATCTTATATGAAAGGACGATCACCTTGTAACAACCCTCATGAAAATTCCATGTAACAAAAGTTAAAAACAATAACCACGGTTAATGGGACACTTATTCCAAGTTGAATGTTCGGCAAGACATCCTAGGGGGTGTTCATTTGGTTGTTTATGGGTAAGGAAATTGGAAAAGGCAATGGCTAAGGATTTGGAAAGGCAAAATGGAATTTTTGGCACATTAATTTATGAAAATAATGGAAATTAGGAGAAAAATGAGGTGAAAGGTCACAGGTTGCATGTGAGTAGGAAAATGAAGGAAAATAATGGAAAATGAAGAAAATAAGGCTCATTCATAAAAAGGATTCTGAGGATGATTTGGTAACCTTTTGTCAGTTGGGTTTTGGAGCTCTCCCATTATTCTCTCTCTCTCACTCTTGGACACTTTGAGTTTTCTTGGAGAACTTTGGCATTGGAGCAAGAAAGGAAAAGAAGGAAAGAAGAAGTAAAGATCAAGCAAGGAAAGGTAGGATCAAGCAACTACAACAGGATTCATTGCAGGTATCGACTTGCAAGTGTATTTTCCTTACTATATTTGGCATGCATGGTATTGCATGTGGTTATTTTCTATCATGGAATGGGTTTTTCTAGGTGTGACAGTGTTCTTCAGCCTAGCCTTGCAATTTCCTGATAGCTTTGACGAGATGGGTTCTCATATTCAATTAATGTGGGATGGTCGGATGGATTCAAAACTGAGTGGGGTGGATCTCTGAAATGAAAAACACATGGCCTCGTGGTCCTTGAACCAGACTGTGGATCATAATAAAGCCACTGGCATAGTAACCCCTGAGCCAGATTGTGGGTTGCAGTAAAGCCAGGATTGTGTGCCTCGGTGGGCCTAGGAATCCTTACCGGTGAATGGCAGGATATATGGTAAAGCCAAGAGGTGGATTTCTTTCTGTTGGGCCTAGTAGTCCCAGGATGGGATGTACTATAAACCCTGGAGAGTGTGCCTCGGTGTAGGGCTTAGTGGTCCCTAGATCAGACTGTGGATTACAGTAAATCATGAGAGACTATCAGGCACTCAAATTCCTCACAATGTAGGTGGAGAACTCTGGTGGCATCCATGCTTATTTGGCATTTTTGGTGTGTTCTATGAGTCCCACATTCATGCTTGGAATATGTCACGGGGGTGATTGGTTGAAGATAGACTTGGCTCAGCCAATCTATTGTTGGGTGGAACGTCGTATTCCCATCTCCAGTTGGCTTATTTCATCATTAATGAAAGGTTATTTCTCCCTGTATTTATATGTGTATTTTGATGGATTATATGTGGTCTATATGGCTATACTTTCATGAGTACTTCTGTTTTTATTATGTTGATTATATGTGTGTTTTATGACAATAGCTATGTATGGCTCTCAACATGTTTTTACTTGTAAATGAATGGATAATGTATCTATGGCCTAATATATGATAATGAAGAAAATGACATGAGGGAACAATGGTTCATAGTGATTCTTAGATAAGTATGAGATTCCTACACTTAATTATGTTGTTTACACCTATAGATTACATGTTGATGATATGTTTGACCAAATTCTTGTCATGGCTAGTAGGGGTCTGATTAAGATCTTGTTTAACTTATTGCTTTTGCATCATTCTTTCCATATTCTTTGACTCATCTTAAGCTATCATTCCATTCTAGGCAGTGACCTGGGCTTTGGGCCTGAAAAAGTGGCTCAAATATCAAGGGTTGCTACACATAACTAGAAAATTAGGCCTGTGGACAATGGCAAGCAATCTTGTGAGAGCGACTTTGGGTTTGTAGACACTATCATGCATATAACATGAGATTGATTGAGGCTTAAGATGTCCAGAACATAAGTGGGACCTAGGGACATGATTTCTGAGTGGCTTACATGTCTCCTGAGGGTTCTGATGCTGATGTGGATAGGTTAGTTGATGTGTTCCGTCGATTCCACTTCCTTAAGGTCACATAGGAGGTCGAATCCAACCATAGTAGCCTCTTGTCACATGTTTACCGCGGTTGGCTGGTTACTTGGGTAGATGTGTGAGGAGGGTATTATAGAGTGGTATCAGAACATGGTTCACCCCTCGGACTGGATGGGCGGTGTGCATTGGTCATGCATGCATGTCAGTTGCATGTGTGTCTCTTGCACTTGCATTCCATGTGCTTATTGCATTACATAATGTTGATTATGGTTGTAGTAAGGTTGTCATGGAGAATTTGATGTTGATCTTGTGGAATGCATTGTCATGAGTATATGACTAGTTACATACTATTATATGTAGCTTACATGTTGATTTTATGTCACCTACTTACATCCTTATATGTTAGGCTACATTCTTGTAGGTTTGATTACATGTATAAGTCATGTAGGATGGTTACAAGGATTGTTTGCTTATGCTCGACTACACACATTTATGTGTATGTGTAGTTGATTAGGCATTTCTTATGCATGTTGATAGTTGCATGTGGAAATGTGTATAATGGAGTAATGGTTGTTGTCATGCATGAGGTCATAGCATGCATTGTCGATATGGCCTTGGATTGATGACTATACCTTAGCTAGAATGATGGTTGCATGGTCCTATAATTAGATGTTACATTTCTATTTGTTGTTATGATTATCTTATACATGTATCACGCTGATTTGTTGATCTTCCAGACAAGGTAACCTCCCCAAATTATACTAAGGTATGTTGATTTATTGTGATTTGGTTTATCTCACATATTATGCATTGCAAGAAAGAGATCAAATGGCTAGAAAGGTGGTAGACTACCTAGAATATCCCTATGCATCAGATGAGCAGTGTGGTGTGGGGCACTCTTTTGATTTGGCAGATACCTTGAGAAGCTTGAAGGAAGAGATAAGGAGTTGTAAGGCAGATAATGACCAGATTATATAGGCACAAGCGAAACATGAAGAGGTTAATTCAATACTTCTTCAGATCTTTTTAGACTTGTAGCGACAAGGGCCACTTCAAATAAGCCATGGACATGAGGATAAAAATAATGGGGCATATGGTAGTAGGTCTCCTAGTAGACACAGGTCGGATAGATCTGATACGGTGGGAGATGGCAGGCTATTGGACACTCTGGATAGAAGGGGTGATGAGCACACATACTATTCTAGTTTTGGTTTTGATAGACATCATGATCGTCATCGTTATCATCCTTATAGGAGGAGTGATAGGGGATACTTTCTGAATGAATTCAAGAAAGAAAAACCACCTAATTTTGATGGAGATGTGAAGAATTTGGAAGATGTAAAGGCTTAGATACTTGGGATGAACAAATTCTTTGAGTTGCATGAGTACACAGATAACATGAAGGCCAGAATAGTTATCTTCAGCTTGAAAGGTAAAGCAAACATCTAATAGGAAGATGTTAAGTGGGTCAAAGACATCAGGACGGGTGACTTGATTTGGTAGGAGTTCAAGAAGCTTTTTAGGATGAAGTACTTGTCAAAAAGGTACTATGACAGTAAGGCAAAAGAATTCTATGAGCTAAAGATGGGGTCAATGACAAACGAAGAGTACATGACCAAGTTTCTAGAGCTATTGAGGTATGTACTGTATCTTACAGATGAGAAGGATAAAGTTCAAAGGCTTTTCAGTGGTTTTCCATCAGCATTTAGAGATCGGATTGAGTACGATGAGCCTTGGTCACTTGAGGAAGTCATTGGGAAATTCAAGAATTGCTATGAGAAATCAAAACATAAAAATGAATCTCAACAAGGATGGAAAGGGAAGGATAATGGTAAAGGTAAATGGCAGCCTAAGACAACAAGGCCTCAAAATGCAGATGGGAAAGAAAATATGGCACCGCAAAAAAAAGATTAATGCAGCTAGACAGGGACATGGGTCACAACATCAACAACATAGAGGTGAGGGCACTAGTCGGTTGGAGTGTTGGACATGTGGTGAGGAACATCTTAGGAGAGATTGTCCGTAACATCAGGGTGGTAGGCCTAAGATATAAAGTGCAGAGGAGGCGCAGACTGTTGGGGATGTAAGATAAAGAATTCCTTGTATTTATGTGGTTGTGGACAACAGATAAGCAGAACACCAGGCATCTATCATTGAGATGGAGGGTAAGATTTGTGATCAAGTTATTTCTATTTTGATTGACCTTGGATCTAATTATAACTACGTTAGTCCTACCTTGGTGGATAAATGTGGTTTGAGTAAATAATTGCATGCAGAGTCATGGTTAATGCAGTTAGCTACAAGTATGAAAAATTGAGTTCATCATTGGGTAAGGGCTTGTGCATTTGATTTGAATGGTATGCCTACCACAACACATCTAAATGTATTACCATTGGGATCATACAATATGTTGTTGGGCATGGATTGGTTGTATCTTCATAGAACCAAGGTAGATTATTATGAAAAAGCTATTGAGTGTGTTGATGACAATGGGGAACCAAGAGTCTTGCAGGGTAAGAATAAATCCACATCAATTAGGATGGTGACAGCTATGCAAGCAAATTGTAGCCATAGGAAAGGGTGTGTGTTATTTGCAGTGCACATTTCTAGTGATAAGGGTAAGGAGGTTGAGGATGCAGATGTATTGAGAAGGTGCCTAGTTTTGCAAAATTTCAGGATGTATTTCCTAAGGACATTAGAAGTTGCCACCTCACAGGGAGGTATAATTTTCTATTGAGCTAGTTTCAGGGGCAACTCCAACATCAAATTTACCTTACAGGATGATCACACCTAAATTGGTCGAGCTAAAGTTGCAGTTGAAGGAAATGTTGGACAAGGGATACATTAGGCCAAGTGTATCACCTTGGGACACATCTGCACTGTTTGTGAAGAAGAAAGATGGTACTCTCAGATTATGAATTGAGTACAGGCAGTTGAACAAAGTGATCATCAAGAATAGGTACCCTTTTCTGAGGATTGATGACTTTTTCGATCAGCTGAAGGGAGTTGCAGTGTTCTCGAAGGTTGATCTGAGATCTGATACCATCAAGTACACATCAAAGAGGAGGACATTTACAAGACAACTTTCCAGACCATGTATGGGCATTATGAGTTTGTTGTAGTTCGATTCAGTTTGACTAATGCTCCTACTACATTTATGTGCTTGATGAATAGTGTGTTGCGTCCATATTTCGATAAGTTTGTTATTGTGTTCATTGATGATATATTGGTATATTCTTAAAATGAGGAAGAGCATGTCGGGCATTTAACAATAGTGTTGAGGTTGTTGAGAGAGCATCAATGGTATGCTAAGCTCAACAAGTGTAGTTTCTTTCAGAGTGAGGTACACTATTTCAGAATTTAAATTTCTGCAACCATTCTCATTATGTTGAAAACAAATTTCGGAATCTATATCGTATTCACTATTTTATAATCGATGTTTCAAACCAGTAACTGTGGTTCATCTTCAGGATGAAAAGATATATGAAAGACTAATCCACCAAAGTTTACCAATAAATAGATGAAATTAGAATAAAAGCCTACAATAACCCTATATTTGAAAATTTGATCATTAATTAAGAAGTAAGAAAGTATCGGAGATTAAAGTTAAAATCATGTAATTTATGATGATAAGAATAAATATTTAAAAATAATATTGTGATAAATTATTTAATAATGTAATATTTTTTTGTTTCTAAATAAAACTTTATATTATGATAAATATTTTATAAATTTTTAAGATTATGATAAATATTATTTTCTAAAAATGTTAATAGGATAATGTGAAATAAATATATAAATATCTATATATATAATTATCTTATGATGTTTTAAAATGTTTAATGATGATTAAATAATTATAATGTGTGAATAATAATAGATGTTAATAAATAATATGTGAATCATTTAATAATGTAATAGTTACGTGAGTTTCTAAAACTCATATAAGGTTTTATGATTATGATAAATAAGTTTAAAAATGATAATATGACAATGTGAAGTGTGTATATATATATATATATATTCAATCTTGATTAATAGATTATAATGTATGAGTGATAATAGATGTCAATAAATTGTTATGTGATTTATTTTAATGAGGTTGTACATTTTTAAGTTAGGTGATATATTATAAACCAAATAAAATGATTAATGATGTGATGAGTTTTTAAGGGAGGGGAGGGAGGCTTGGGAGTGATTGATTTGGATGTCGAAGTGGGAATCAAATTTTCACTTATAGTCCATCTATCATCCTGATTTTAGGTTATTAGGGTGTTTGTTGTTTTCTATGGCTTCTCTGAATTTTCAATCGAAGTAATGATCAATTTTAACTAATATCTGGGTGTTGTCAATGCAAATTTGATGTTTGGTTTTATCAGAATGCTCTACCAATTTCAAAGTTTTGGAACGATTATTTTTAATGTTCCTGGGATCCATAATCGTAATGACATGACACCTTTAGCGCTTAGTGATATTGCTATATGTACATATGTATATGGATGTAAATACTGCCATGAACTATGTTATAAAGCTCCACTAAGAGGTATGGGTGTTATGTCATTATGATTATGTTGTCATGTTACTATGTTATCATGTGGTTATGTTATCATGTTGCTATGATTCCATGTGGGTTGGTACTCAACAAAGTGATAATTGTAAACACTGCATCAAGCTATGTTATAAAGTTCCATGAGCAGTATGTCTTCTTTCCAACAGTTTGCTGAGGTATATATGTGATTGAACACCGAGGATGGTGTACCCCAAGGGGGAGGGTTCTGTAATAGCCCTAGTGAAAATTCCGTGTAATAAAAGTTAAAAACAATAACCACAGTTGGTGGGACACTTATTCCAAGCTGAATGTTTGACAAGACATCCCAGGGGGCGTTCATTTGGTTTTTTATGCCTAAGGAAATTGGAAAAGGAAATGGCTAAGGCCTTGGAAAGGAAAAATGGAATTTTTGACACAATTATTTATGAATATAATGGAAATTAGGAGAAAAAGGAGGTGAAAGGTCACATGTTTCATTTGAGGAGGAAAATGAAGGAAAATAATGGAAAACGAAGAAAATAGAGGCTCATTCATAAAAAGGCTTCTTAGGATCAGTTGGTAACATTTTGTCAGTTGAGTTTTGGAACTCTCTCATTATTATTTCTCTCTCTCTCACTCTTGGACACTTAGAGTTTTCTGGGAGCAATTTGGCATTAGAGCAAGAAAGGAAAAGGAGGCAAGAGGAAGCAAAGATCAAGCAGGGAAAGGCAGGATGAAACAACTACAACAGACTTCATTGCAGGTATCAACTTGCATGTGTATTTTCCTTGCTATATTTGGCATGCATGGTATTGCATGTTGTTCATTTTTATCATGGCATGGGTTTTCCAGGTGTGACAATGTTCTTTTGCCTAGCCTTGCCATTTCTTGATAGATTTGATGAGATGGGTTCTCATATTCAGTTAATGGGATGACCGTATGGATTCGAAGTTGAGTGGGGTGGATCTCCGCAATGACAAACGCATGGCCTACTAGTCCCTGAACCAGACTATGGATCATCGTAAAGCCACTAGTCTAGTAACCCCTGAGCCAGACTATGGGTTGCGGTAAATCCAAGATTGTGTGCCTCGATGGGCCTAAGAATCCTTGTTGGTGAATGTTAGGATGTACGGTAAAGCCAAGAGGTGGATTTCTCTCTGTTGGGCCTAGTAGTCCCAGGATGGGATGTACGATAAAGCCTGAAGAGTGAGTCTTGGTGTAGGGCCTAGTGATCCCTAGATCGAACTGTGGATTACGGTAAAGCTTGAGAGACTAGGAGGCATTCAAATTCATCACAGTGTAGGTGGAGAACTCCGGTGGCATCCATGCTTATTTGATGTTTTTGCTGTCTTTTATGAGTCCCACATTAAATCTTGGAATATGGCATGGGGGTGATTGGCTGAAGAGAGACATGGCTCATCCAATCTATAGTCGGGTGGAATGTGGTAGTCCCATCTCTGGTTGGCTTATTGCATCATTAATGAAAGGTTATTTCTCCTTGTATTTTGATGGATTATATGTGATGTATATGGTTGTACTTTCATGAGTATTTATGTTGTTATTATGCTAGTTAAATGTGTGTTTTATGACAACAACTATGTATGGATCTTAACATGTTTTTACTTGTAAATGAATGGATAATGTATCTATGGCCTAATAAATGATAATGCATCAAATGACATGAGGGAAAAATGTTTCATAGTGATTCTCAGATAAGTATGAGATTCCTACACTTAACTCTATTGTTTACACCTGTAGATTACATGTTGATGATATGTTTGACGAAATTCCTGTCATGGCTAATAGGGGTCTAATCAAGGTCTTGTTTAACGTATTTCTTTTGCATCATTTTTTCCCTGTTCATTGTTTGATCTTAAGCTATCATTCCATTCTGGGCAGTGACCTGGGCTTTGGGTCTAAAAAAGTGGCTCAATTCCGAGGATGCTGGCACATGACTAGAAAATTGGGTCTCTAGATGCTAGTAGGCAAGCCTGTGAGAGCGACTCTGGGTTTCTGGATGTTTTCATGCTTATAGCATGATAGCGACTGAGGCTTAAGATGTCTAGAACATCAATGGGACCCAAGGAAAATATGTCTGAGTGACTAACATGTCTCTTGAGGGTTATGTTGTTGATGTGGATAGGTTGGTTGACGTGTTCCGCCGATTTCACTTCCTTAAGGTCACATAAGAGGTCAAATCCAATCATAGTAGCCTCTCGTCACATGTTTACTCTGATTGGCTGGTTACTTGGGTAGATGTGTGAGGAGGGTTTTACACAACTCTTCCTTCTTCAGTCATATCTTCTCCTCGAGTTGTCCTTCTTCTCGAGCAAACTTTTGGATCTCCTCCAACAAGTTCTCCTTCACCACGTCTCTACTTGATCTTAGTGATCATGATCACTTAAACCAAACTATCAATAACCACTCTGATGCCACTTGATCTGAAATCCGATCGAAATTGATACTGGTTCATTAAATTTTTAAAAGTGTTTACATGTAATTAAAATCACCATTAAAAAGAGCTCAATTTAATTGACATAGGAAAGTTGAAAGGGTATTATAGAAAACAAGCATTAACAACAAACCACACAAGAGAAAATGACACCAACACGTTTATAACAAAGTTTGGTTATCTTCAAGCCTACGTCTCTGGACCTGGTCTTTAGTTGGGAGGCCTCTTTATTAAAAATTCTTAAAATGCTTTCACATCCAAATATAAGGTCCAACTCATAAAAATAATGCTACCAGTGTGTTTAGAAGGCCTCAAAACCTTTGTTTAGGCTCTTCCCACACTCAAGAAGGTCTCCAAATGACATCAAAAAGCTAAAAATACTCTCTACTACAACTCAAAAGGACCCAACACTGTAAATCTTACAACAAAACCAACCTATGGTCCAATGGTTGGGTGTGTTGCTTATAAAGTCCCTAGTCAGGGGTTTGTTCCACAAGTGTAGTGATTTCGAAATGGGTTTTGGAAATTTTGGCATTTTGTTGCATTGATATGGTTTTATATGGGATAATATTAAAAATTTAAAAATAGTTTTGGTGGTCGGGTCAACAGACTCGCCACCCCACACCATAACCATATAACATTATGTATAAATGTTATCGCTTGTAGGCTGTTACCACCATACGTGTCTACTCCATACTCCACTATTAATAGCAATGGTTCATGGATAACTCTAGGGATATGGTAGAGCCACTAGATATGGCGAGATCCCACCATATCCCTTCCCCCATATGCGGTGCCAACACACTTCAAATACAAGATCTCTGCTACACATAAAAAGTCCTTTCAACGATATAGTGGTAAGCATGAGATTGTTTGTGAGAAGTTCATTGGTTCGAATCCTGTTGGGTTCGCTCGTCGATCCATAACAAATTTTGACCAATGTGATAGGGCCACATGGCCTTTCTAGAGTGCGCCATGTGGCCTTTCTAGAGTGGGCCACATGTCACCTCAGGATTGGCCTGAATTCAACCAACTAGAATCCACCACTTGGTTGCTCGAACCATGAGCATGGAATCTCAATCTCAAACCTTGAATTGGCCATTGACTACCGAAACCCTGAGCGTTGACTTTGACTTTGACTTTTTTCCTTGCGTAGACCTGAACTTTGATTGTTTGTAACTTCATCATACAATATCCTTTTTCGCCCGTTCAAGTTGCGTTGCATTCAGAACGACGAAATATACACAATGGAAATGGATTGAAAAGAATCTGACAACTTTTATTTTTAAGCAATTTCTGGAACTTTGAGCATCTTTTGGAACTCAAGGCCAACTTGGTCTTAGAGGAATAAATGGATTTTTCTTGACAAAATAAATATATTTCTTTGTTACAATGAGTCCTAATGGGACTACAATACATGACATAAATTCTTCTTTATCCTATAAAGACCTAGAAATACCTAGAAGCATGAAGAACATGCCTTTAACCTAAACATGAGCATGAAACCCATGCTTTACATAAAATTTTATTTTCTTTCCTTTTCTTTCTTTATACAAAGTATATACTGTCATTATTACAAATAGGTCATTATGATGACCGAACCTAGTTGCAATTTCCAACACTCCCTCTTAACTAGGTAGGTTTTCATAATCCCATCACATGGTACTAGGGATCTCTTCCTTCAAGCATTCTCATAAGAAGAGTCAGATTGATAAGCCCTTTTCCGAGCATCTACATTATTTCCACCATTATCCTTGAAGGCCTTAACTAGACAAGCTCATCTTTATTTGATATCATTATGCTGGGAGGCTTTACATGAGCTACCACAATACCTCTATTGCACATACCCCATCTGGATGTTGATCGGGAATGTCCTTTTAGGACTATTCTTATATTGGATTTCCAATCCTGAATCCTCAAAGAATATTGGTCCTCTTTGACTACTCTTACCTTGGATTCCCTATCTCATCCTCAAAGAGAATTAGTCAACAACTTCTTTTCCTAGATTATATATTCCATAAGAAGTCCCAATCTTATATTCTTATCCAATCCTCTAGACTCCATCCTTTTTTTATGGCCTTAAATAAGACTTACAACTGTTATTCCCATTCTAGTACATGACCCATACAAAAAAGAACTATCTAACCTCACTCCCTCTCAATCAGGGAAGACATGTGTACTGACACAAGCTTGTCTCAAATACTCAAGCTACTTTCTTGGTAATGATTTAGTTATAATATCTACTACTTTTTCATCAATAGGTATATAGTGCAGCTCCATGACCACATATCATACCACGCTTCTAATATAGTGGTACTTATTATTTATATTCTTTTTCCTAGCATGAATGTAACAACCTTGTTAAAGATCCATGTAAAAATATATAAGACCACCGTCATGGGACACTTATTCCAAGCTTAATGTTGGGCAAGAAATCCTAGTGTGGGTGTTCATTCGATTTATTATGGCTAAGGAAATTGGAAAAGGAAATGGCTAAGGCATTGGGAAGGCAAAGTGGAATTAATTGGAATTTATTTATGAAATGATGCAAAATAGGAGAAAAGAAAGGTGAAAGGTCATAGGTTGCATGTGAGGAGGAAAATGAAGGAAAATAATGGAAATTGAAAAAAATAGAGGCCTCATTTATAAAAAGGCTTATGAGGATCAGTTCATGGAATTTTGTCAGTTCAGTTTTGGAGCTCTCTCATTATTCTCTCTCTCTCTCACTCTTGGACATTTAGAGTTTTCTTGGAGCACTTTGGCATTGTATCAAGAAAGGAAAGAAGGCAAGACTAAGGAAGGAGAAAGAAAGGAAGAGAAGGATCAAGCAGCTACAACATGATTCTTTACAGGTATCGATTTGCATGTGTGTTTCCTTTCTAGATTTGGCATGCATGGTATTGCATGTTGTTCTTTGTTGTTATGGCATGGGTTTTTCTAGGTGTGACATTGTTTTCAGCCTAGCCTTGCCATTTCCGAATAGCCATGGTGTGATGGGGTTTTCATATTTTGGTTGAGCTGGATTTCTAGATGGTTCAAAGTTAAGTGAGGGGGATCTTTGAAAGAAAAAACACATTGCCTAGTGATCCCTGAACCAGACTGTGGATTGTGGTAAAGCCATTGGCCTAGTGACCCTTGAACCAAACTATGGGTTGTGGTAAAGCCAAGTATTGTGTGCCTCGACGGGCCTAGGAATCCTCGACCGGTTAATGTCAGGATATACGGTAAAGCCTAGAGGTCGTTTCCCTTGATTAGGCCTAGTAATCCTTGCTAGTGAATGATGGGATATACGGTAAATCCTAGAGGATGGAGTCTCGGTTTACGTCCTAGTGATCACTAGATCGGACTATGGATTTTGGTAAAGCCTAAGAGACTAGGAGACAGGAAAATTCCTCATGGTGTAGGTGGAGAAATCCGGTGGCATCCATGCTTTTTTTGGCCTAGTCATGTGGTGGAGATCACGGTAAAGCCTACTATTACATGTTTATTGTGTTGTCCTAGTGATCTGGGGTGGATTACGGTAAATCCTAGTTTCTATTGATGAGGGTGAGGTGGTTTAGCCTCGAGATTCCCTGGTTGGTTATTTTGGTTTAAGTCCCACATTCATGCTTCGAATATGGCACGAGGTTTATTAGTTGAAGAGAGATTTGGCTCAACCAATCTATGGTTGGGTGGAATGTGGTAGTCCCATACCGGGTTGGGTTTTGCATTCATTAATAAGAGGTTCTTTCCTTGGTATATTATGCGTAAATGTACTGGTTTATATGTGCAGTTTATTGCTGATGTATCCTTGGTATTTTTTGTTATTATGCTGGTTATAAGCATGTATTATGGAAATGATGATGTATGGCTCTCCTCATGTTTTGAGTTGTAAATGAATGAGCAATGTATCTATGACCTTATAGATGATAATGCAGCTAATGATATAAGGGAACAATGATTCCTAGTGATTATCAAATAAGCATGATACCCCTATGCTTAGCTTTGTTGTTTAGACCTATAGATTACATATTTGTGACATGTTTGAAGAAATTCCTATCATGGCTAGTAGGGATCCAGTCTAGACCTTGTCATTGTTTTTACAAATGCATCATTGTTATGTTGTGTACATTCATTTCCATAAGTGTCATTGAGTTTTGGGCAGTGACCTCAGCTCTGGACCTGAAAAAGTGGCACAAATCCCAGAGTTGCAGGTACAGGTCCGAGGAGAAAATTCCTGAGATGCATGCATACCCATGTTGTGGGAGCATCTGGAGCCTCTTGGACCCATGCTTGTCCATACCAAGGGAGCGTTCGGGGGTTTAATAGTCTAAAACTTTAGTTGGTCTCAGGGGTTGTTTACCTGAGTGGTTAGAATGGCTCCTGGGAGTTCTGTTACTAATGTGGAAGGTCTGTGTGATGTGTTTTCGTCAATTCCACTTCCTTAAGGTCACCTAGGCGGTTGAATCCCATTATAGTGGCCTCTCGTCACATATTTACCCAAGTTGGCCAGTTACTTGGGTAGATGTGGGATGAGGGTGTTACAGAGTGGTATCAAAGCATGGTTCACCCCTTGGACTAGAAGTATATGTGTTGGTCATGCATTCATGCTGGTTACATATGTGTTCCTTATGCTTGTAGTCCTTGTGCTTGTTGCATTTTCATGGTGTTGATCATGGTTATAATGATGTTGCCATGTGAAGGTTGATGATGTTTTTGTGGGATGTGTTGTCATGAGTGTATGGTTGTATACACATTTGTTATGCATGTTGGTGTCTCTATGTTGTTATTCATGCATTGTCATGGTTATGGTTATGCATGTATGGTAGGTTAGACATGCATTGTGAGGTCATTGTATTCATTTTAGGTCATCATGATGTTGTTGGTTTTTATGATGCTTATGTGTTGGCTGAGATGGAGCGGGAGATTTAGATCACTAGAGCAAGATGGCAGCCCTAGACTTCAGGGTAAGAGTATATCGTCATACAGGTTTGTATGGTGGGCATGTAGGTATGTGGTTAATGGTTGTTATAAGAATTAGGGTTACTTATATACTTGTCAATTTATTGTTGTTATGGTTACATGTATGATACATGCTAGTTGATTAGTGTAGTCATATGCACATATGTCATATAGTCATGAATGATAGTATCATGTTGTTGTATGCATTATGGTCATATGCATGATGGTTATGTTCATTGCATTGATGATCTTGATGTTATATGTATCATGTTAATCTGGATTGGCCTGTACTGATGGTTATGGCTATGGTATTTAGGTATGAATCGACATATTTGTGATATGGTGTTGTACTAACCTAGATTTACTGTGCATATGTGATTGTTTGGCATGAATGATAATTGTCTATGAGCTTATGATGCCAACATGTTAGCTAGTTATTATCATGGATATCATGACCTTATTTATGTTTGAGTTGATATGTTGTGAAGTTATATCATTCTAATCTAGATTGATTATGCAGAAAAGATAGCCTCCCCTAAGATACATTGAGGTATGAGTTTGTTTATGTCTCCTATTTGGTGTTTGAGTGTTTGATGTCTATTATTTCGTCTAGTTGATTTATCTAACATGGTAGGTTTATAGTTGGATGTTTGATTAATTGCATGATATGAGTAGGTGTCTGTAAGCTTGCATGAAGGAATGATTTTGTTTTAAGATGGATGTACTAACACATATGTGTTGAGACAGTTGATATTTACTTGAGTGTAAGTAGGTGATAGTTTATAATTATGTATTATGACTGGTGACTATGAGTTTATTGTTGAGTATGACATGGTTGTTAGACTTGGTAAAGGTTAATTTCAAATTAATATACATTATGTTTTGATCTTTGGAAAGTGAGACTAACATGTGTGAGTAGTTGCAGGGAAACATGCTTGGTATTAGCTTGACAAGGTAATAGTTGATGTGTTTATATAACTAACAATTGGGTGATGTGACAGTGCATACACTGCAACAAAACCATATGATTAGTGTCCCTTTTTGCTTCCTTTTTTGCTCTAGAGCCCATTTTTGTGTTATTTGTGTCCACTTATCAAATATGGTGTAAAACTTGATGCAAGATTTTCACCGAGTTTTGCACCAAGTCTTACACGAATTTTAGCACAAGGTATTGTAATAGATATTGCACCAGGTTTTGCATGAGGTTTTATGCCAAGTTTTGTGCCATCCTTTGCACCGTGTTTTGCATCAAGTTTAGCACCTAATTTTGTTTCACCAACTTTTGCATCCTCTGTTGCATCCACTTTTTGCGCCTACACTTGCATCAACTTTTGCATCATCTCTTGCATCCTTTTTTGCATCCTTTTTTAAATCATTTTTTGCATCTTGTTTTTCATCCATATTTACATCCTCTTTTTCATCTATTATTGTTTCCACTATTGCATCCAATTTTCTTGTGCCATAACTTGCACCTAGTTTGGCACCTTCCTTTGCACCCATTTTTGCTTCTAATTTTGCATCCACAATTGCATCCTCATATACATCTAGGTTTTCATCAACTTTTACATCTATTTTTGCATCCCTTTTTGTATCCACTTTTGTGTCAAGATTTGCATCAGGTTTTGTGTCTCATTTTGCATCTACTTTTGCATCGAATTTTGTTGCATCAACTTTTGCATCCTATTTTGCATCCATTGTTGCACCCATGTTTACATCCACTTTTTCATCCCTTTTTGCATGTTCATTTGCTTCTTTTTTTGCATCTATCATTACATCCACTTTTGTTGTGCCACAATTTGTGTCATGTTTTGCACTTACTATCGTACCCACATTTGCTTCCAATTTTGCATCCATGTTCGCATCCTCTTTTGCATCTAATATTTGCATTAAATATTGCATCTCTTTTTGCATCCACTTTTGTTTTGGGTTTATGCATTGGGTTTTGTGTCTCATTTTGTATCTTATTTTGCATCTACTTCTGTTGCATCTATATTTTTCATCCAATTTTGTTTCTCCTATTGCACCCATGTTTGTATCCACTTTTACATCCCTTATTGCATCTTGTCTTGCATATAAGTTTGCATCTTTTTTTGTGTCTGTTGTTACATCCACTTTTGCATCCACTTTTGTTGCGCCACAATTTGTGCCATATCTTGTGCCTACCATTGCAACCCACATTTTCTTCCACTTTTGCATCCATATTTGCATCCTCTTTTATGTCCAAGTTTGCATATAATATTGTTTATGTTTTTTGCATCTACTTTTACATCTACTTTTGATGCATTTACTTTTGCATCTAATTTTGTGTCCACTGTTGCACCCATGTTTGGTCCATGTTTACATACCATTTTGCATCCATGTTTGCCTCCATTTTGCATCCAAGTTTGTGTCATTTTTTGCGTCCGTTGTTGCATCCATATTTGTTTCATCACAATTCATGCTAAGTATTATGCCTACTATTGCACCCATGTTTGCTTCCACTTTTGCATCTATGTTTGCATCCTATTTTGTGTCCAAGTTTGCATAAGCTATTGCATCTACTTTTTCATCCACTTTTGTGTAAATTTTTCTATCTTGTTTTGCATCTACTTATGTTGCGTCCAATTTTCATCCAATTTTATGTCTATTGTTGCCCCCATTTTTTTTGTTCACTTTTTCATCCCTTTTCCAACACTCATCATATTTTCTACATCGACGATATTTCTAATGACATTGACAATTATGAACAACTGATGACAATGTCAATAATTATGACGATGATGATAATGAAGATGATGATGATGACATGAATTGTGATTATGATGATAATGACAATGATGATAAAGACGATGGTGGTTATAATGACAATGATGATGATGACAATGATTGTGATGATGACGATGCTAATGACCTTGGCCAACCTTCCCAATTTTTAAATGTTGTCATTGTCATAATCATAATCATTATCTTTGGCATCGCCTTCCAAATCATCATCATCTGATCATTACTATCATTATTTTCATACAGTTCATCATCAAAAACAATAATGGCATGAATGATGATGACGATGCCAATGATGATAATGTCCATGACGACGATGGCAACAATGATGATAGAAATTACATTAATGACGACGATAAGGATGATGAAAAATGATAATAATGATGATAATGGTAGTGATTATAATGATCATCGATCATCTCTCAAAAATAGAGTTGTTATTTCTCTTGCATATATCATGTGTCCTAACAACCCTTTTCTAGCACTCATAACATTTTTTGGGTTGATGATATTTCTTACGACACCTATAATTATGAATAATTGACGACAATGTCCATAATGATGATGATGACATGAATGGTGATTATGATGATAATGCAATGATGACGATGATGGTGGTGATGATGATTATGATAATGAATATGAAGACAATGATTATGATGATGCCAATGACCTTACAGCCATGGATTCATGAACTCACTAGTTTCAAGATCATCTTCTGAATACGTATTACTATCGAACTTTTTACATTTTCTATCTCTCTTGGGATATTTTCCTCTTCTCAATAATAACTATTAGATTTTCCATATACATGAGATATAGTTAGAGGGTCACCTCATCTGTAGATGCCCCATTTATTATGAGAATCAAGGGATGTTTTATTGTCTTTATCAAGATTTGGATGGATCATTTTTTACTCTCTTTCAATACATCTCTAACTCTATTTATGAGGGAGGTCATTGGATTTAGATCTTTATATAAGGCCTCATGTGGCCTTCCCCTTCTAAAATCTTCCAAGGGGATCACCTCCTTCCATGTTTTCTTTCCTACATAGGGACAAAATTGACAAATCAAGATTCAAACTTCTTCAACTATAAAATTAGTGATGCCTCATACCTCTTCTTGACCCCCTCAATGGGAAATCTTTCTTCAGAGAGACTATTTTCCCATCATAGATAGCAGGTTGGATTTCATAAGACCTATTACCCTACTTCATGTTGAGAAACTAAGTGTTAGAAGAAAATAATTGATGTATCGTAACTTGATAATTACTAGTGAATGCTTCTTGGCTTCTTATTACTTAGATTTTCTTATTTGTCAAGTAATTACACAAAAAAGAAAAACATAAAGATCACAAGGAAACAAAGAACACCGAGAATTATGCTTCAAGCAAGGGAAAAAACCCATAAGGGGGAAAACCCAAAAATCCTTCTCTTATTTTTTTTTTCCAAGGAAAAATCGTAATCTTTCATTATATGGTGAAAAATTACATGTAGTAAATGCTATTCAGCATATGCGGATTCCTTCATGACTTAAAAGTCTATGGTCCTTCCTGTACATGTCTATATCATAATCAAAAAATCATCACGTAGGATGATACTATATCAAAATGTCAAAAATAAACACCACGCAGGATGTATGTATAGTAAGCAAAATATATACTTGCATCTCGCAGGATGCTGCTCATAAGTTACTAGATTTCTATTTATCAGCTTATATACATGGCAAAATCAATGGTCGTCCACTCGAGGGTAGACTTGATATATGTAGGGCCTATGGTAGTGTTGATACTGAGTGTTGCCCCTCTGTTCGCTGATTGTCCACTGTCCTCCTGGAATGTGTGTGGCTTCCTTGGATAATCCGTCGGCACAGTGATTGTGTTCCCTATAAATATGACGAACAATGATGATGTTAAATTGTGCTTTGAGGTGCATCACTTCATCCAATATATTTAAGAGTGTGTGTGCATGGAATCTAGATTTCAGATTGATCCAATTAATGATAATGTTTGAATCCCCAAAAATCTGTAAATCTCTGCAGTCATGATTTAATGCAAAATGCATAAGGTGTCTGATGGTTATGAGTTCAGCGAAATTGTTTGTTCCCATGCCTAAGCCCATATTCACTTTGTAATGATGATTCGCTGTTAAATATAGAATGAACCCCCCGCCACATCCATGTTGCTGTGCAGCGCCATCGAAAAAGGCCCATGGAATAGATTGGTCAATGGGATCCGGGGCGGTTGGTCTACGGGTGCGAGGAGGGGTAATTGCCAGCAGTTCATGGTATGTTGCGATGATTTTGGCGGTGACAGTTTTCCAACGAATTGAGCCATTTTCGAAAATCATTTTGTTCCTTGCCAACCAAATTGCCCAGCTAATGATAAGGGGAAGACATGCACGGTTTGTTCCGGAGTGTGCCTGATACCAATTCTCCCATGCTATAGTGATGTTTTCACTCTCCCAGTTACTCACAATACCGAGCTCCTCTGTCACCATCTTCCATATCTGTTTAGTAATTCCACATGCAAGAAAAAGATGAGTGGTCGATTCTGACTGCTGCTTACATAGAATGCACCAAGTGGGGCCATGCACAGATCTGCACATGAGCGCTTCCCTAGTGGGGATCTTGTTCTCGAGTAAGCACCAGAAAAAGAGTTTAGTTTTGGGAGGGGTCTTTAATTGCCAGATGATCTTCCACCAGCTCTGCACTATTTCCGGCTTTTTGTTCCTAATCAAACATAGGTACCCTTCCTTAGGGGTATAAAATCCAGATTCTGCCTTATCCCACATAAGCTCGTCTGGACCTTCTTTAATGCGAATATGAGACTCACTTAATGCACTAATGTAATCTTCCCAATTTTGATGCCATTCTGGAGGCAGATTTAGCTGCGCTGCTGATTTCCATGCCTGTGTAAATATGGAAGAGTTCTCCTGATCCACTATGTGGGCTATAACTCTAGTATTCTGCTGTGCAAGTATTTGAACGAGCTCATGTGGGAGATAACACCTCCTGCCACCTCCTGTCCATGGATCCATACCAATACGAGCCCTGGATCCGTCATTTATTCTCCAAGTTAGATGGCTTCGAATGAGAGGAAGCGAGTACAATAAAGCTTTCCATACTATAGATATTCCTGTTCTGTTCCACCCAGGTAATCGGATCCAATCCATGAGATGTAGTGACCATATGTACTTGTGGTATGAGATTGTTGTCCAGAGATTTTGCTTCGTAAGCAAAGTCCATCCCAATTTCGCAGCGAAAGTGTGAGCAAAGTGTGTGAGGTCCTTTAGGCCCCATCCTCCCCACTTTTTTGGCAGAGAGATGTTATCCCAACTGATCCAAGCAAAAACTATTTTGTCCTGTTTCCCATCCCAAAGATATCGACAGCAAATTTGCCTGAGATGAGCGAGAATACCTCTAGGTATCCAGGCTAAGGCCATCCAGAAAACAGGTGTGGCCTCCAAGACTAATTTAATGAGAACTGTTATCACTTAAAAAAAATATTTTACATTCTGAACATCAAATTTTTTAAGTTGGTCAAAAGGTTGGTGTTAGTTTTTGGGTCTAGTCTTTTCATCTTGTTTTAGAGTCTAAAGAGTCAAAATAGGAGTCTTGTTAAGAGTCTTGTTGGTATGTCAAAAGAGGTCAATTCTCTGCTTTAGTCTATTATTGGTCTCATATCTCACATGAATGTCATTTGTCGAAACTCGTTTCAAAGTTCTCATGTGTTACAAAAAGGTTTAGGTGATTTCGTAGCGCATAACCCAGTTTTTACACTGGCTGCGCTACGAAATCGAAGATTCGTGCAATCCGTAGCAAATCTTTTCTAACCGTCATATCTGTCAGATCCAGTTATGGTTGCATCATCCACTGTCAGCTTGTACACCTCACCTATCATGTCCAACCGCTCATCTACATCATAGAGTCGTTAGGTACCCTGGTATGCTCGGATTGCAAGTTCCAAGAACAGCCAGACATTCACAGTCATATTTATGATTGTATTCATTGCATGAGGGAAATCTGTAAGCGTTCAATTTGAATGCATTGTGTATCAAGCGAGGTAGTCATCAAGCGAGCCAGGGATCGAGGATTGAGCAGTTCATTACTCTGAAGTCTCATGGAGGGATCTGCAGAAAGAAAAGACCACAGATCAGGCAGATGTTTGAGAAACGAACCTGAAGGTGTAGACATTATCTTGAAAAACAAAGAAGTTGAGCATGCATTCAAGCAGGTTGGATGTTGGAATTTTTGTGAGAAACTCCAGGGAGGTCATGCACAAATCACCAAGGAATTTGCCTTGAATTTCACAGGACTGAATTCAAAGGTAGGGATTCTTGAATTGCAAATTTCACTAGAGGTAATATCCACAGTTACTGAGATTCCAAGGGGACAAGAAAATTGGTTTAAAAATTTCAAATTTGATATGACCCCCTGCAAAGAATTTCTAAAGCCGGAGTACATTGACTCAGATTTAAATAAGTCTGTGCCTAGAAATTATGTCAAGGACTCATATGCCAATCTGCTTACCTGTATACAGAGGTACCTTACCTGTGAAGGGAGATAGAATAAGGTGTATTCATATCATTTCAAGCTTCTGCTACATTTTACAGGAAAGATATCCCTTGATTTACCCTTCTACTTATTTCGTAGCTTAAGCAAAATGTGTGATAAGGTGCAGCTAAGGGAAGAAGCCTATGAGACCTCATTGTTTCACCATGGTTTAATTAAGCTGATCGTTCTGCATGAACTCCAGAGAGTAGGTAGGGACTGGCCCACATTCATATTCATGTCTAGTTTCAAGAACGAGATCGATCTCAGTCCTCAAACTGCAAAAGATCTTCCAACAACAACTGGTCATCAGGTAGAAATGAGATCCAGGAGGTTTGCAAAGTTAAAGGCTAGGAAACAAGTAAGGGAATCCACCAAGCCACTGATTATCCAAGATACACCCCAGCAGTCCCTCAAAGAGAAAACTCAGATCAAAGAAGGTGCACATGAATCAAGCACAGGTGAAGGAGTCCAAAGAAGAAGGATTAGGAGCTAGGTAGCTAAAGAAAAAGGCAAACCAGTGATTATTGAAAGCCCTGTTTCAAAGGGAGACTTGAATGATTTACTGTAAGCCATTGATATCGAGGAATCTCCCTTGGTTCAAGCAGATTTGATAGAGTCAGGAAAAGACAAGGCTAAGAAAAGCAAAGCCTCGAAAAAACTCAAGTTTGATGATCAGGTTTCTCAATTCGTCTTTAAGCCAAGAAGACCCATAACGAGGAATTTCAAACACATACAGGAGATAGTGCTAGGATCAGTTGAAACAGAGGAGATAACACAGTCTCATGAAGGAAAAGATAAAGGTAAAGCAGTTACCCTTCAAGAAGAAGATAGTGTTGAAGAGTTGAAAAGAAAGTTGGAATTGGAAAACTTTGAAATTGCTAGATTGAAGAAAGCCTCCAGGAAACATGCAATCAAGGAGGCTTATTTTAACCAAATGCAAGCTCGATGGGAGGACACAACATTTCAAATACCCGAGGTGGTCGACTGTAATGTTCAATTCCGTAGCTGGACTGTCCCTGCAATAAAGGAAGCACAATTTATCAGAAAGGTCAATACAAAGCTGAGAGCTGGGATCAGAGTCATGAAGAAGCAAATTGAAGAATTGAAGCTGCAGCTAAGGCAGCAGGAAAGATCTCCTTAAAGAGACCACACAGCAAGTAAGGTTACATTCAAAGTTTTGATGATTTTCCTTGTTACAGTTTCTTGAAGAGTGATACATCCCCACTCAGTTTTGATAACTTCAAGGCAGTTGAAAGGGATATGTCAAGTTAAATGAGGCTCAAGTCAGTCGGATTTTGATGTTAAGCTATGTTTTGTGATTACACAGCAGTTTCGTAGCGCACTACGAAACTGCTGGTAAATACGCATAATACACAGCAGTTTCGTAGCGCGCTACGAAACTGCTGAAGCTGCATAATTAACGTTCAGTCAACCAAATTTTGAAGGACTTTTCAATCAGCATTAAAAAGTTTTTGTCAGCACACACGTACATGGGAAAGGCTTACAACACACGAAGGACATGGCACTCCAATGGATTGGTTGACTAATTCAAGAGGATCAACATGGTTAATTACTTCCGAATATCTTTGAGGAAACCAAAAGCATAAAAACAGGGGCAGTTTCCTGTTTCTCAGCAGAGGTAAAGGGATACGACATTAAGGACCAGTAAGAAGCTTGGAACATCCACCACAGCTAAATTGAAGGAGACCACTTGTCAGGGAACTAAATTTGATTGTAATTAATGACATTACCAACATGATAAGGAGTTAGACTCCTAATTGTCTTAGGTTTCTAAAAACTCTAGTTAGCAGTTTGTTGTATTTAATAAGTAGTTAAAGTTCAATAGGTGTCAGTATAAGGAGAAGTCGAGTTCCCCTCATGTTGGAGGAGGAATCTCAGTTAGGTAAAAGAGCTCTATATATAGTAGAGGAGCTGATGTAAAAAGGGTTGGAAATTTATGGAAAAAAGCTCTGATATTTGGCTTATGTAAAGACTGTTTTTTTGGTAATACAGTACTGGCTTATGCTTCTCAAGAATCATAAAGAGTTCAATGTGATGAGTTTCTTTTGTTGTCTTTTCATGTTATCTACAGTGTTATGAGTATGTGATTACTTAGAAATCGCTAACAATGCTCTAATTTCCTTCATATACTCGTAAACTGCGTTCTATGTGTTTGGTGTACTCTACATATGTTGAAATTTGAATGCCTTGACTTCTATTCAAAGCCAACCCTACTGTTAATACTGAATCATATATGACTCCATAAGCCCAATGGATACTTGTTAGTTGTGTTTCCACCATTTTCATTTTTTATTTGTTTCACAAGAGTTAGCCATCTTGATCATAATCAAAAACCTTTAATCCTTTGATAGAGCCCTCTCAGGTTGGGGAGGCTAAGTCTCAGCCTAAAGTAGGTTTGAAACAGTTACTTGAAATCTTCCTGGTCTGCAGCCTTCTAGGGCCTGATTTTGAAATAACATGAACTAACCTCCCTGCTCTTGATAGGAAGCGATGACTCCAGTGCGATATCCGATTTTTTAATTTTGTGATCACCCAAGTCCAATCCGCAATCTTGTGACCTGTCGGTTTGATCCAATAACCCAAATATTTGAACCCCTATTCCAATGGTCGAGGATTATACAGGAAACATTGCAAGCCCAGTTCGGATTCTTGAGCAAATCCAAAAATCCTTCTCTTATAAAATTAAATAAAAATTAGATATACAAAACCCAAGGCCAAGACCAAGACTTCAAAAAATATCCAAGTCAACCCTCAACAATGTAAACTTTGAAATGGGAACTGTAAACTCAAAATGGGAACTCTAGCCAAAAAACCCCTTAAAAACATTAAAAACAGTGCTAAAAACGAAAAGTGTTGATGCAGGATCAACACCTTTTTTTTTCTAGGGTAAATTTTGAACATGTTTTAAAAATGGTGGTGAAAACCAATTTTTTGTGCAAAAATTGTCCAAAAAACACCCTCAAAACAAAAAGTGTTAACGTTGGGATAAAACCTTTTTTTTTTTTTTTCAAGGGTAATATTTCAACATTTCGAAAGAATAGCGTAAAATATTTTATCATGACCCGGATAAAAAATTAAAATTTCAAACAAATAATGAAGACATAAAAAAAATTAAAACAATGAAAAAACACAAAACAAAAAAGTTTAAAAATTAACAAAACATAAATTAAAGTATATACTAAAAAAAAATGTCAAAAAAACCTAAATTAATAAACTGAAAAAAAAACTTAAAAATTATTAAAAATAAATAAAAAATAAATAAATCTTGTAAACCATAAAAAATTGTCAAAAGAAAAGAAAAGAGAAATATATATATATATATATAAGAAAAAAATTAAAACAAACTATAAAATTTAGGTAAAAATAGAAAAATTTTAAAAACATTATCAAAAAACTAAAAAAAAATTAAAAATTAAAAACAAACTAAATTTAATAAAAAAATAGAAAATTAACAAAAAGAAAATTAAAAACTACTAAAATTAAGATTAAAATGTTAATTACTTAAAAATATATACATAAAAAAGACCAAAAAAAAAATGTTAAAAAAACAAATTATCTCATTAACCATAAAAGAATTAGGAAAAAAACACAAAATTATATATATATATATATATAAAATTAAGTCAAAAAAACAAAAAAACAAAACTAGGAAAAAAAATAAAAATAAAAACAAACTAGATTAAAAAAAAAATAGAAAATTAACAAAAGTAAAAATAAAAAACTAGTAAAATTAACATTAAAAACATTTTAAAAAAAATTTTAAAAATATATGTCTTTTCAAATTAAAAAAAATAAAATAATAATAATAATAATTAATTAATTAATTAAATATTAAATAAATTTTTAAAGAAACATGTATTTTTCTATTTAAAAAATAAAAAACAAAATTGATTAAACTTACATTTTTTTATTTAAAACACAAGAAAAAAATTTATATTAATTTAAAAATATATATATTAAAAAAAATTTAAATAATTGTTAAACAATTTTGTTTTTTTTAATTATTAAAAAATGCTAATTTTTTTTAAATAATTTTTTTTTAAGTTTTTTATTTAAAAAAAAAAATTGTGCCCTCCCGGCTGCCTGCAGTGGCGTGGCCCTGAGCGGAGGCCTGCAGGCGGAGGGGCGATTCCCTCCGCCCTCCCGACCCCCCGCGGGGGCGCGGCCCCGGCCAGAATCGCCCCTCTGCCCTCCCGGCCGCCCGCGGTGGCGCAGCCCTGGGCGGAGGCCTCCCCGGAATCGTCCCTCCGCCCTCCCGGCCTCCCGCGGTGGCATGGCCCCAGGCGGAGGCTTGTGCAGCTAAGTTTTTACCTTTTCTATTTGTGCCTGCAATTTATCTAAAGAACTAAAATGAAGCATCTTAATATCAGGAATGAATGTTTCATCAGAATCAGAAGAGTAAGAATTTAAAATTATCTTCCTGACATCAGGTAAATCATCATCTGAAGAATCTGAGCTGCTAGATGTTTCAAAGTATTCTCTATCTAAATGGGATATGAGATCCCAATCTTGGGGATTGTGGATATTGGAGAGTATATCCATGATCTTTACCTGTTTTTTGTTCTTCTTCTCTTTGCAATTATTAGCAAAATGTCCTTCTTTTCCATAGATAAAGCAAGTAACTTTCTTAGAAGGTTTTGCTCTTTTCCTGAATACGATCCTTATGCGCTTAGAATTGTACTTTGGATAATAACCTTTTCTCTTGTAAGTATATTTATTTGACTTACAAAAGCAATGTTTCTTAGCAACTTTTCTTTTCATCTTCTTGTGACATCCAAAGTCATATGTTTCTGCAAAATTGTTACATAATTTGGTGCTAAAATGCATTTGTTTCTTGAAATTTTTCTTTGCCTTTTCTGCAACACATTCCTTTTGTAATATAGTAACAATCAATTGATGTAAAGCAACAAAAGATATGTTTTCAATCTGGATTTTATTTAATTGAAAATAATGATCAATCAAATCTGGAATCTTTCCTGGCATGGATGCAATATAGTATCGTAAATATGCAACGTTATGAGGATCAGGTGCTTGGTATAGCAGCTTTTGCATCACACAATAGTAATCATGTAGATGATCTATATTGCATAACCTCTGGGACAAAAATAGTTGAGAATGATGGGCAGAATCGTCAGGAACAACACCTACAAATTCGTGTGCTAAGGCATCAAATAATGCTTTTAATGGATCATCAATATGCTCATTATCTGATTTTTGTCTGTTTCTGATAACTTTGCCCACCATTGTTTCAAAATTCCAGTGAAAGACCAAACAATTTGTGTGACTATATCTGACCAGTCTGCTTTTGTTTTTGCTTTCCTTTGCAGTGCCCATGCATGTAAATTATGAAGAGTAGTAATCACTGCATCATGTGATAAACAATCAATATTTACCAATAAAGTATTACCATATCCTTTTGTACTAGGATTATCAAATCTGACATTAACCGACTGCAAATTTTCTCTGTATCTTGAAAATGGACTAGTTGCTGTTGCTTCATGTGCAGATGTATCATTAGGATTTTTGGTTCCTTTATTTTGGAAGAAAAAGGATTCAGTCCTTTCTCTTTTTGAACTAGATTCCCCTTGGGTCGGATCTCCTGGTGTCCTGGAAGTAACATCTGACATGGCCAGAATTTTAGGAGTAGATGGTTGGCCATTTTCTATCAAAGTCTTAAGACTAACATAATTCTTTGGTAATCTTAGACTTTCAACAGAGGGAAATCTTTTCAGTCTTTCTTTCATCAAATCTATTTTTTCTTTAGCTAAAAGTATTCCTTTACTGATCTTTTCAAATTCTGGGATGCTGACATTTTCTATTCCTTTGAAAAGTAAGCTTCTAATACCATGTTGAGGTTGATTAGAGCTTGAGGCTGTAGAAAACTTTGAGCTAGTCAAATCAACTTCTCTATACCTGGGAGGTGAATGAGATTTCAAAATAGCATTCTGCAGATGATCTAGGGATTTTGAAATTATCCCCATATTGGACTGTATATCATTCAATGACTGCTTGTGCTCATTTTGTACTCCTAATATTTCATTATAGCCAACATGTAATTTCTTAATATGTTCTTTGATTTCAAGGACATCTTTGGCTATATCATCAATATTTTGTAACAAACAAACTATTTGATAGTTTGTGAAGTTCTGCATTTTCTCTGATTCACTATGTTCTGGATCTGTCAAATTCCTCATTTGAATCCACTGGAAGTCTGATTTTAATGTACCATTCTTAAATGTTCTCCTAGAATTTCCCGGTTCTAAATGCCTTTCATTTACTTTGGCAATTATTTCACTTTGAGCTCTTGGAAGTGTAAAACTCTTAATATCTGGCAACAATTGTTTTACACATTCTTGACAATCTTGGTGTTGTCCATTATGTTCAGGGGATTTTTCTATTTGGAACTTTGAGGCAGAGGATGAAGATGGAGGAGTTGATACACAGAACTGGCAATCATCCAATCTAGAAGATAAAGATCTTCTAGGTGTTATCTTTGGTTGTGCTGGATAAACTGGAGGAAGTACAACTTTATTTCTAGCCAATGTAGACTTAGATCTAGTCAAACTAGGACTTGTAAACTTGAGTCCTGAAGATCCATCAGAATGTTTTATTAGAGATAACTGCTGAGGTTCTTTTACAGCTTTCAGCTGAGGGTACTTCTGAGATAGAGGGATGTATGTACTATTCCACTCCTCTGGAAGCGTACATTCTGAGAATCCCACTTGAAGAGGAACAGTGTTTCCGAGTCCAACTATCACACCTTCTTTCAATGCTCTTTTGTTAAGTTTTGGATTTAAAGGTGGCATAGTAGTAGACACAAATCTTAGGCAAACTGAAGAATGTAACTGAGCAATTAATGGTTGTGGGGCTACGTTAAACCCAATGAACTGGATGTATGCATTCAGGAATTCATTGATATATGGATCATTCAAAGCAACTTGGTATCTAGGAATAACTGAAGATCAAACAGGGCCATTGTTTAAAGGGCTCTGGAAACCACCTAGCAAGGCATCATGAAAATCATTCATCCTAGAATCCAAAACACAAGTAAGGCATTAAGTATTCAATCCTGGCCTAACAAGAGGATTTATCCCAAACTGAACCATTCCAATATGTATATATTTATATCCATGCTCAATTCCCCATTCAATATCTTCTTTATTAATCAAAGGAATCACGTAGGACCTCCGCCCGGAGCCGCACCCCCGCAGGTGGCCGGGAGGGCGGAGGGGCGATTCACGTAGGCCTCCACCCAGGGCTGCGCCACCGCAGGTGGCTGGGAGGGCGGAGGAGTGATTCTGCCCCTTCGCCTTCCCGGCCGCCCGCGGGGGCGCGACCCTTGGTGGAGGTCCTACTTGCATGGTCCCAGGCGGAGGCCTGCCCAGAATCACCCCTCCGCCCTCCCGGCCGCCCACAGTGGCGCAGCCCCGGGCAGAGGCCTGCATGCAGGACCTCCACCCGGGGCCACGCCCCCGCGGGTGGTCGAGAGGGCGGAGGGGCGATTCCCGCCCTGGGCCGCGCCCCCGTGGGCGGACGGGCGATTCCCGCCCGGGGCTGCGCCCCCGTGGGCGGACGAGCGATTCCCGCCCGGGGCCGCGCCCCCGTGGGCGGAGGGGCGATTCATGCAGGTCTTCGCCAGGGGCCACGCCACTACGGGAGGCAGGGAGGGCGAAGGGGCGATTCCGGGAATCACCCCTCCGCCCTCCCGGCCGCCCGCAGTGGCGTGGCCCCGGGCGGAGGCCCGCCCCTCCGCCCTCCTGACTGCCCGCAATGGCGCGGCCCCGGGCGGAGGCCTGCATGCAGGACCTTCGCCCGGGGCCGTGTCCCCGTGGGCAGCCGGGAGGGCGGAGGGGCGATTCCCGGAATCTCCCCTCCGCCCATGGGGGCCCGACCCTGGGCAGAGGTCCTGTAGTGGAGGCCTTGTGTGCAGGACCTTTGCCCAAGGCCGTGCCACCGCGGGCGGCTGAGAGGGCGGATGGGCCGCGCCACTGCGGGCGACCGGGAGGGTGGAGGGGCGATTCACACAGGGCCTCCACCCAGGGCCGCCGCGGGCAGCCGGGAGGGTGGAGGGCCGATTCCGGCCTCCTCCGGGCTGTTCGCGGTGGTGTGGCCCTAGGCGGAGGCCTGCACGAGGCGCAATTTTTTTTTTTTTTTTTTTTTTTTAATAAAAAACTTCAAAAAAAAAAAAACTTGTTGAAAAAAATAAAATAAAAATAACTTGTTTAAAAAAAAATTAACATTCTTTAATAATTATTTTTTTTAAATAATTAAAAAAAAAACAAAATTGTTTAACAATTATTTTAAAATTTTTTAATATATATTAAAAAAAATGGTTTAAAATATATATATATATATATATATATATATATATAGATATATATATATATATATATATATATATATATATATTGTGTTTTAAATAAAAAATGTAAGTTGATTTTTTAAATAGAAAAATACATGATTCCTAAAAAATTTAATTTTTAATTTTAAATACATGTTTTTTTTTAAAGGTCTTTTTTTTTTTTCTTAGTTTTTTTTAATGTTTTTAATGTTAATTTTACTAGTTTTTTATTTTTTTTTTCTGTTAATTTTCTATTTTTTTTAATCTAGTATGTTTTTATTTATTTATTTTTCTTGTTTTTGTTAATGTTTTTTTAATTTTTCTACTTTGACTTACTTAATTATATATATATATATATATATATATATATATATATATATATATATTTTAATGGTTTATGAGATAATTTTTTTTATTAACATTTTTTTTGTTTTTCTTTATATATATATATATATATTATATGAGTTTCTTGAAGTAATCAACATTTAAAAAAATAAAAATAAAACAACTTAAAATTTGTTAAGTAATCACAATTAAAAAAAAATGGACATAATAAATTTTAAAGTGTGAAAAATAAGTCGTCTAAAAAAAAAGGTATGCTGTATAATACGTTGCATTAACATGTTTCAAAATCAGCATAAAAATCACTAACATTTAAAAATAAATATTTATATTTGATACATAAGAATATTTAAATTGTCAAAAATATGCTCCAAAAAATAAGTATTGTATTCTGCATCACCACTTTTCAAAATCGGGTCACGTTTTTACTACCTCTATGAAACGGGTAATCGTATCGGTTATTTAAAGTGCCAAAAACTATGTTCTAAAAAAAAATATGTGTGTTTTGCATCGCCCCTTTTCAAAATCGGGTCAATTTTTTGCTATCTCTACGAAATGGGTAACAATATCAGTTCTCATTTCAAAGTTTACATTGTTCCTCCTCCAAGTCTCCTCCAACCAAGTCAAAGTCAACGAAAGTCAGCGTTGATCAAACACTCTAAAATATGGTCAAATCACAGAATTTTTGGACTACAGTGAAGGATGAAGTTCAGACCTGTAATTTTCATAGAGAAGCCACAAAACCTTCGCACGTGTGCACAAAAATAGGTTGAAAAATCATAGTTTATCTCTCCTTTAATTTCAGTTGTCTTTTATTCTTGTTTGGCACAAGAAACGATGTTTTGTGATGATAAGTGATTGTTCTTCCAAGTGATCGAGTTGACTGATATATACCTATCCAAGAGGGTCAAATAGTTGCCTCTCAGTTTGACTTGGTCTTGTGTTGATTCCTTGACTCAAAATAAAAAATCATTTTATTTTTCTTTCAAAATTCCAAATGGGACTTGACTCAAATCCATTTCTTTTGACTCAAAATAATTTCTTTTTGACTCTATAAGCATGAAGAACATGGTTTGACCAAAATTAAATAATAATAATGAATATAATAATAAATGTCAATTGTAAAAAATACATTTTACTACATTATGAAGACCGATACTAGTTACATTTTTCAACACTCCCTCTAAACTAGGGAGGTATTCATAATGACACAACAAAGTACTCTCAAGTTGAAATATTCATATAAGAAAGGATCTAGATTGATAAGCATCAATGATGATTTACATCATCATAGCCAAAACTGTCAAAATAGCAAGGCCTTGACTAACAAGTTATATCTCTCCATTAGATCGTAGCATAATGTTGGGAGGAATAAATTTGGACACCGCTGCCTCTCTAGGCACTTACCCCACCAGGATGTTCACCAGGTATATCCTCACATGACCATTTCCTAATCCATTGTCATAATACTTGACACTAGGAAATGTCGATCCTCATGACTATTCTTATCGTTGATTACTGTACTTAACTTATTGCGATTAGTCCTAGTCAAAGTACAAATTCTCAAAGAATATCGGTTCGAGCATGGGAGCTTCACTCAATTAACCTATGACATATCACGTGCGTTCATGGCATATTATACAATACCCTTAATTTGACTGCATATTAGAAAATACCTCTAAAAATCACATTATTTAACCCCCTACCAATATAAACCCAATACATCTTCCCAATTTAAAAACCCTTACTTTCACTAGATATTGTAGGTATCCGTTTTTTCATTAACATTTTTTTTACCCCTTTATATTTTTTCATTTACTTTGGGCTCTATCTTTTATACCTTCCAATATAAAAACCCTCTACCCCCTATATATTATGTCATTTTTTCCTCAATAAATATCCCCCAATATGAACCCACATCGTATGGTATTGCTCTCCTAGTAAAGCCCCCGTGGGTTCGAGATGTTTATCCAATCCACCATCCTCCCTATTTGTGTCTTTACTAGGCTTACGATTCTTAGTCCTAGCCATAGTACATGACACATGGAGAATATGGTGTCCACCCTCACTCCCTCTCAACCAGGGAGGATACATCCACATGCATAGACTTTTCTCAAGAATACCCATCCTTTTCATAGAGAATAACATCATTAATTCATTTTCATCACATGATTTGTGGAAAAATATTTCCCCTTTTTTCATTTGTGATGAAATAAAATAAAAAAATGAAAGCTAAAATCATTAAAGATACACTAGAATGATGTATCTAAGTCTAAACTATAAGGTTGAAGTGAAAATTCATGTAAATGTTATATCTATGAGTTGTGCCAAACTTATGAAAACCTCATTCCCTAAGTCCTCTATATAAGAAAAAGAAAAAGAAATAAAAATAAGGCCCAATGAATGGTAACTCATGTATTCAATCCTTCTTTGGAAAACATATGAATATATACACTCCTAGTCACACTTGATAACATGTTTGTGATGGTTAAATCATGAAGTCCTCTTTTCCCCTTGCATTTTCACTTCATCATTTAAGCACCTAATTGAGGATCTAGGGAATGCTTTTTTTCTTAAGGGTTTCATGTCTACTCTTGGTTTACTTATGTCACACTACGGTCAATTTATATGATGGAGTGAAATACTTAAGTTTGTGGAGTTATTAGAATAGTGTATTAATTTAGTCACCACAAATACATGTATTACATCTCATTGATCCACATGTGTGGGTTGGAGACTCATTGCTTGAGAACTTAAATGGAGACTACTTTAGGGATTTGATGGTATAGCTTACAAAATCTCTTGGTAAACATTGTGATTTGTCCTTTCTTTTCCTTGAGAGACTTGATAATATTGAAGTCACTCCCAATAATCCATGGAGATGGGGAGTATAAATTACTTGTGCTGGCAATAGAATTGAGAAATAGAGGTTTTCCATTTGTGATATTGGAGTCATAGACATTGGATACATGGTAGTAGTCCTCGATGTGAATTAACTAAAATTGTATTGTCATAATGCGAAAAGAGGTAAACATATTGGTAACCTTGATGCCCTGGTCATTCTAAATAATAGCCATTCCACCCAAGTATCTCTAAGCATCAATAACTACTACTTGAAAATTCCTCCCCCATTTGCTAATTATATGAGGTAGAACCTCACTTAATATTTTTGTTCTTGTATTAACATTATTGATGGGTGCTTTGCGTACCATTTTTATTTTAGGAATATTTGTTTTCCTTTACTATTGAGGCCCCTCACGTTCCATGAGACTATTTTCATGGAGAATTTACACACAAAGGAAGTATAACATGAATAAAAAAAACATGTTTCAAGATTTAAGTGCTTGGACAATGCCGCTTTGTGACTCATATATTTCCTTAACCCAAGACCACATGGTGAACTTGATGGCCTTAAGGGAAATTGACCAATGAAAATCTCAAAAAGAGGTGACTTTTGACTTTATCACATACAACTTAATAGACTAAAAAAAAATACCCATAACAATTTCATCAAGCAATGAATCATTACATTATAAAAGACAATCTATAAACCTTTTTGGAACTTTTTGCTAAACCATGCTCAAAACCAACATATTTAATATTAATATTTAACAATAATATGGGCAATAACAATTTTTCATAAATTAAATAACATGTTATCAAGCCTAAGAAATGCCACTAAAAGGAAATTAAAAAACATGCAACCAATGGGAGTGACCACTCAAGGCCACCATAAAACAATTAATTTAATAAGACCAAGATTAATGGGGACAAAGATCTACAAAGGACAAAGGCAAACCTATGTTAACTTTATTGTGTTATGTTAGGTCCCTATACTACTAGTGTAACCCCTTATTGTTATTAGTACAACCCCCTTATTATATTGTTGTGCCCATGTAGTCCCCATATTGTTATTATTGTGCCCCATACAAGCCCACTACTGTTATTATTGTGCCCTTACATTATTATTGTCATGTTGGCTCTGATTATATTATGGCCCCTTAGACTCTTATATATAGAAAGGAGGTCTTGTCATTTGTATCATCCAAAAATTGTTCATTTGTGTAATGTAAAGGAGGTTTCCCCCTTTAAGAGGCTGAATTCTAAGGCATTTACCTTTCTTTTCTATATTTTTGTGAGTTGGTTTCATAACATTTGGTATCAGAGCTTTCCAAACAGGTCATCGTGGAATTTTCGCTATAACTTTTTTTCTGCGACATTTCAGAGAATTAAAAAAAGACCCATTTGAGAAGAAATCCTGCTGAACCTTGGGTCTGAATTTGAGATCTTGTCTCGCTACATTTTCAGAGATATGATCTGAGGAAGTTAGATTTTTTGCAAGCTCCAGAATTTCATCTAAAACATGTCATCATGGAATTTTCGCTATAACATTTTTGCTACAAAGTTTCAGAAGCTAAAACCAAAACCCATTTGAGAAGAAATTGGTCTGAACCTCGGGTTCGAATTTCAGATCTTGTCTTGCTATATTTTCGGATATATGATCTGAGGAAGTTAGAGTTTTTGCAGACTCCCGAATTACATCCTAAATAGGTGAGCTTGGGAAAAGCGTCATAACTTTCTCTCTAAGAATCAGATTGAAATTTCGTAAGTTACAAAAAGAGAACGAACTGGCATGTCGTAAAATTTCACTCTACTGAACTAGTCTATAATTAGGTCATCAGATTGAAATTTCGTAAGAAGTTACAAAAAGAGGACGGACTGGCATGTCGTAAAAGTTCACTCTACTAAACTAGTCTATAATTAGGTCATCGCGGGAGATTGAGAATAAATCTTTCTTCGGGAATCCAATTGTGATCAGACTTGCGGAGTTAGAAAGAGGACTTAGAGGGATATTACAGGCTGAAATTTTAGAACTTAAAGATATGAAATTACAGAGTTATAGTCGTTCAAGATCGAGCTCCTAAAATCAAGAAAAAGCGAGATGAGGAAGTTTGATGGCAATGATCCAGTAAATTGGATACTGCAGATGGAGAAATATTTTGATCTACATGGTGTACCATTGTTACAAAAGGTACGTATTGCATCTAATTATTTAGAACATAATCAATTTTTGTGGTATAAAGGGCTTTGTTATCGTAAACCACTTGTCACGTGGTCAATTTTCACGGAAGAAATGATAGCACATTATGAGGATACAAAGAGAAACACCTTTAGCCAATTGATAAATCTTAAACAAAAGGGTTCAATGGCAGAGAACATTGAGGACTTTCAAAAATTGAATATAAGGGTAAATGATATTCTAGAGAAGCAAAAGATAAATAGTTTTATCTATGCCATGGAAGCTGATATCGATGGTATGAAAGCATATTGGAAGAAAGGCATGGAATATTTGAAGAAAGACATGGAAGGTTTGAAGGAAGGTGGGAGAAAGCTGCTACAAGAAAGACCTCCTAATGACGAAAAGGATCAAGAAACGTCAAAACAAGAGGATATACACTAGGAACCAACCCTAGAGAAAGAACAAATGAATCTGACCATATCTTGTACTGCAATGGCAGGAATTACCACTCCTCAAAATCTCAAGATAGAAGGACATATCAAGAAGAAGAAGGTTCAAGCAGTGAAATATCAGGAAGAAAAGTATCAAGAAACATCAAAAGAAAAAGATACTCACCAGGAACCAACCCCAGAGAAAGAAGAAATGAATCCGACCATATCTTGTAATGCATTGGTCGGAATTACCACTCCTCAAACTATAAAGATAAAAGGACATATCAAGAAGAAAAAGGTAATAGTGTTGATTGATTCGGGTAGTACCCATAATTTTATTCATTGTAAGATAGGAAAGGAATTGAATTGCTTCCTATATCTAGCACCAGAGTGTCAAGTGACGGTTGTATGTGCAAGAACCATAAATTGCTCTGGAAAGTGCCATAATATCAAGCTATCCATGGGAGAATATGTATTGAATAGCCCAATGCTTTCCATTCCAATGGGTGGTACTGATGTTGTACTAGGAGTCCAATGACTACAATCCTTGGGTACAATAGCTTTTAATTTTCAAGAACTTTTCATGAATTTTTGATCGGAAGGAAAGGAGTTTGAATTAAAGGGTATCACAGGGAAACCATGAAAGATAATAAGCTCTAACGGAATGACAAAGCTTCTAAAGAAAGAACAACGAGGTGTAATTGCACAATTATGTTCACTGATGGTTCCCACATCGAAATCATCTATTTATCCAGAGCTCCAAAAAGTCTTGGACAATCATTCCAAAGTAAGACTCCCAAAGGTCTCCCACGTATTCATGATCATGATGATGCTATTCGTTTGATTCTAGGAAGTGTTCCTCCAAACATCAGGCCTTATAGATATCCATATGCCCAAAGGAGTGAAATTGAACATATGGTTGTAGAAATGGTAGAGGTTGGTATAATTATCCAACCAAATTTGATAAACAAAGCAAGGGATGAATGGAAGAATGACGAAGCACGGTGGGAACTCATTCAAAAGTTGCTGAAGATATCAATTCCAACAATATTGCCAGAACTTGACAAGGAAGGAAAAATCATATTGGAACCTGAAGCATTCACAGAATCGAGAAGTCGATAGCTACAAAATCGATCAATTTCAGAGTATCTCATCAAGTGGAAGAACTTACCCGCTGAAGATTCCACATGGAAGGATGATAATTTTATACAGAAGCATCCAGAACTACTCAAGCGTTGAGGACAACACTTTTTGAAGGAGAGGGGCATGTTAGGTCCCTATACTACTAGTGTAACCCCTTATTATTATTAGTGCAACCCCCTTATTATATTGTTGTGCCCATGTAGTACCCATATTGTTATTATTGTGCCCCATAGAAGCCCACTATTGTTATTGTTGTGCCCTTACATTATTATTATTATGTCGGCTCTGATTATATTATGACCCCTTAGACTCCTATATATAGAAAGGAGGTCTTGTCATTTGTATCATCCAAGAATTGTTCATTTGTGTGATGTAAAGAAGGTTGCCCCCTCGAAGAGGCTTGTTTCTAAGGTGTTGATCTTTCTTTTCTATCTTTTTGTGAGCTGGTTTCATAACATTTTATTAGGTGCAAGTTGAACATCTCAAGATATAATGAAGAACGAAATGAATTTTATTGCATTAAGAAAACCCAAGCACATTCTATAACTTAGCAAGGAAGAGATGTATAATACCCATCTCAGCGACACAACACATGGCATTAAGTTATTTTTATACTTGCCGAAGGCAGAGTATATTGTAATCAATTTGAGTCAAAATGCTTTAACTTTTAATTAATTTGTAAATGTTTTGAAACTATTTCTAAAGTTTATTAAAGTTTAGGGAAAATTAAATATTAAATTGATTTTTTTAGAATTTGAAAATTACTTTTAGAATTTTTAAAATTTGAATTTCTAATTTTTTATTAGTGGATGACTAATTTTATGTGGTTTAAAATCAAATTTTCAGAATTAAAAATTATTAAAAAAAAAACTCTAATTAGTTATCGATTTTTAAATTTTTTTTTTTAGGTATAGATTTTCCCATAATAAATATTTTATTTTCTAAAAAAAAAGCGTTGACATTACTTTTTGGGCTTTTACTAACTATGGAAACTGACCCATTTAAAAAACAAAAGCAACAACTCTCCATATTACACTGATTTTTCCTAAATGATTTTTATTATTGAATGGATTTCGTTTTATTATTATTAGATTTATAAATTTGTTTAAGCATTCAATAATTTTATGTTTAAATAAAATTGTGTAGATTTTTAGTAAATAATTATCTATAGATATAATTATTATAAAATCTAGATTTTATAACGACACCTAGCACAAGTTTCCCTTACCTTTAGGCCTTTGCAAAAACACAAAAATCAGCAACGTTTCCTTTGCTACCCATGAGATCCTATGTTTCCAAATTATACAATTTCTTAGGACTTCAAAGGTATGCAAACTTTTCATTCTCTCATTCTGGTTTGGATTTTACAGCAGGCATTTGGCCTCATTTATATTTCACAAAAATCATTTGCGGCGTCACCGACTTTACACCACATAAACTGGTGATGTAGTTATGTTATTACAAGCCCTAATGTACTTGCCAATGTGCAATAACAATAATTTCCATGTTCTTATTTGCAGCGTTGGCATAACAACCTTCAACTTTCCTGCTTGCACGAATTTCCATTTCCCAATTCTGAAGGTATGCTTTTGGTTTTTTCTTAAGGTGGTTTATTAGAATTTTGAGTGACTATTGTTGCTTTTCATTATGGTTTTCCCATTCCTAACGCACTAATGGAATTATTTGGATTCCATTGTTGCTCTTTTTATTAGTCTATTGCCATGCATTCAGTATCCAACAATCATTGCACTCCATGAGATGACATTCCTCTTAGGCATTTGGTCAAACTCCTGCCATCCAATCTGCAATTTACCATGGACACACCTGATTCAAATCCGATTTAGCCATTAAAAGCAACTGCATAAATACTCTTTGTTAGTGACTCCATGGTGGATTTTAGTTATTGTTGTGAGTTTTTGTAAAGCATTTTATAGACAAAAGAAATCATGTCTTTGTGTACCATATTTTGACTTTGATTCATTATATTGATTAGATGGTTAACATGATCAATAACATATAGACAAACCATCAATTCAACTATTTGAAAAATGTTGGTTGCAATTAATTTATCTTAGGATAGAGCCAATATGACAAATTGATGGGAAGACCAAGAAAGAAACAAGGATACGGTACAGATGTCTAATGTCAATATTACTTGAATACTACTTGACTGAATGTAAGTATCATATGTGAAGTCTCCATGCACTCAGAGTAACCTGTAGGTTCTGTCACATCCAACGAGAGTTCCAAAAAGTTGAACCACACTAAATCTTCAACCATGATGTTCAAAAGTGGGTACTCTAAATGCAATTCAAGATTGAGGAAAACTTGCAGATTGTGTACTCTACAAATTCTTTTTTTATTTGGACTTGTTATATTTGTGATATAAAGATTAGTTTCTCATACATTTTATAAAATGGTTGCAGACAACTTTTATGTTTTCTCCCACAGTACAATTGTCTCCCATAGTACAATGCAAAAAAATGGGCAGTTAAAACTTCAAAATTAATTTTTTGCACAACTTGAAAATTTATGTTATTTATGTTTGCATTGTTGGTAAAATTAGATTTGTAAAAGTATGTTTTGCACATGTTTATAACGTAGCTCATTATGTTATATATATATATATATATATATATATATATATATATAAAGTTAATTTTGATGTAGTCAATTAATTTTGAATATATTAAATTATACATTTTATTTACTATTAAGTTATAGGGATTGCAACAAATTTATTATTTTTCAATTTGTATACATTGTGGATGTTTAATTAAACATTTATATTTAAAATTATTAATTACTTTTTGCATAAGAGGTAGGTACTATATTACACTTGTTTATGTATAATTTAAACTTTTATCATAAAATCACAAACTAGCATGAATGGAATGTTTAAAAATCCATTTTTATAAAAACATAATATAATTTTGTTATAAAATAAAAATACCAAAAACTAAGCATATTCTTTAGAAAATAAAAAAAAAATACTTAAACTAAATATATATTAAAAAAGCTAAAACATAAGCAAATTATTTTTTTAATTAAAAATCAGTTTTTAGATTTTTTTTTAAACACTTCACTCCATTCTAAAAAACAAAAATAATAATAGAAATAAGGACATACCAAAAATATTCCTTTCCCTAGTAAGTGTTTCCCACCATTCATTCCATTCACTCGAACAATTTCATAAAACATAGCTAAGTGTTATTTCACTCTCTTGGCAAAGCTAATAAACCCAATAGCTGTAGAAATCATTTTTTTTTAACATTTTGGTTCATATTACAATTCTAAAATTTCCATCTTACCTAATTTTCATCTAGACCACAATAAACTAAGATATAATATGAACCCACTCTCTGGACGTAATGAACTTGAACCTTCTTAATTCTTATTGGAAACTTTCAAACTCTGTTTCCATGTTTTTAAATGCTAACCACCACTAGCAGACAAGAGATATTTTTCCTTCGAAAGAAAGTTTTTAAGAATGCCCACCTTACCTTACCTTTCACTCCACCTAAACCTAGTCTAGTTGAAAGCCCCATGCTTACATCACTCATACATTGTATTTAGTGCTAAATTCATAATAATATCAAACTATTTTTAAGAACTTTATGGTTTAGGAAGTTCAAAATCAATATTTTATTCCTCTTTTACATTATAATTTAGGGAGTTGAAAACATTTTGAATGGAATTATTGTCATCACTATGTATAATGGATTTAGTGTGATAATGAATAAAATGAAGTAATTATTTGTAAGCATTTGTTCTTGAACGAATATTAGGATCCATTTTAAAATAGAGAAAAGTACATGCATTAAAAACAACTCAATATTTCATGTGACATTCATATTGCATGCGAATTACAATTGTAATTTGAACTAAAGCTTCCAATAACTCTTAATATACCAATCGTGCATGGACATCATAAGAAACATTCACAATATAATATGAAGAACAAATATGTACCTACTTCATATGCATTAAAAAAAATGCTTCTACTACTTAATGTGAATTACAAGTGTAATCTTAGATGAATCTCCAATATATATTAAACCATATTTTCATTTTATTTTTTAGTACTATTAAATTTTATTATGTCCTACCTCATCTTATGGTTAGCATTGTAACAAAAATATGCATTGCACTATGGAATTAGTACTAACATGTAATATTGATTTTTTTCCAGAATGCTATAGGTAATGACCGTGAAGATGATGATACAGACTATATTGAGATTACATCAGATATCAAATATGATGATTATGAGGATGACAATGTCATTGGTGATGATGATGTGGATGGGATTATCAAGATGGTTAGAATGATGATCATGGAAATGATCACAAGGATGATCTTGACTATGATTTTCGTGGTGCTAGCTAGCCATGTGTTATTTTTTATATTTAGTTGGGATGTCTTAATATGCTAATCATACATTTGAATTTTAGTTGATTCGAATATTGATGATGATACTATCGGTACTATCTTGTTACCTTATGAATATGTTGAAAATTGTTTACATTTTTTTTTAATGAAGAATTATTGTGTATGATGAGATTCCTATTTTTTTTTTTTATGGATGTTGTGAATTTACCTTAGAATAATGATATATATAGAACATTTTGATTTGGTAATCATACATTGACTTTTAGTTGATTTGATTAAATATGATGATGATATCATCATTGCTATTTTGTTATTTTATTTATATATTGAAAATTATCAACATTATTTTGTAGGAGAATTATTTTGTATGATGATATTACTATCTTTGGATGGATGTTGTGAATTTACCTTAGAATAATGATATTCACGAAATATTTTGATATGATAATCACATATTTGAATCTTAGTTGATTTGATTAAAGACGATGAAGATATTATTAGTATTATCTTGTTACTTTATATGTGTTGAAAATTGTCAATGCTTTTTTATGGACAATCATTATGTATGATGATATTACTATTTTTGGATGTAAAGTTGTGAATTTACCTTGGAACAATGATATCTGCAATAGATGTTGATTTAGTAGTCATATATGTATATTGAAAATTTTCAATTAGTTTTTGATGGAGAATTGTTATATATGGTGATACTACTATTTTTTTTTTTTTTTATGAATGTTGTTGATTACCCTTAAATTTGTTCACAAACATTAAGTTATCAATTTGAATTGTGATACCTTCTTAAATGATATTTAGAAATTGTAATATATTTCACTATGTAATTGAAAATAGTAAAATGTACCCATAAAGGGGGTCATAAATGGAAAGAAAAATAAAACTCTAAATAAAAAGCCAAAAGTGGATGTAACAATGGATGCAAAATTGGGAGTAGAATTGGATGTTAAACTAGCTATCAAAACAAGATGCAAACAATGGAACAAAAAGGGTTTTAAAGTAGAATGAAAAAAGGGTGCAACACTAGACACAAACAAGGGAACAAAATAAGGCATACCAAAGGATACCAAATTGGGCGCAAACAAGGATGCAAAAATGGACACCAAAATGATGATGCAAAGAATGGTGTAAAATTAGGATGCAAAATTGGGTGCAAAAAATAATGTAAGAAAAGACACAAAACAAGATGAAAAATGGGACTAAAAGGTGAAACCAAGAATGCCATATTGGATGCCAAAAATGATGCATAACTAGATGCAAATTCAAACTCAAATCTAGGTGCAAAATGAGATGCAAATGTGGACACAAAATGTGATAGAAAAAATGATGCAAATTTGGATGCCAAAAAGGATGCAAAATTAGACACCAAAAAGGATGCAAAATTGGACATAAAAAATGGTGCAAAATTGGACACAAAAGTAGAAAAAATGGTGCAAAAATGGGCATAAAAATGGGTCAAATTTGGATGCAACATTGGATGCAAAATGAGGTGCAAAAAATGATGCAAAACTTGGAGCAAAAACAAATGTCAAAGTAGACGAAAAAATCGCTCAAAATTGAATTGTAACATTAGACACAAAATGGGATCAATTTTTTAAAACTTCGACTCCGACTCAGAAACAGCCGAGGGTCAACTCTGACTTTGACTCCGACTCAGAAACGGCTGAGGGTCGACTTCGACTCGGTATCGACTCGACCGGTTTGATCTCAATGACTTGGTCATTGTAAAAAATACATTAAATATTTTTTAATCTATAAAAAACATAATTTTAAAGATTTTCATTCATGTTTCCAAACACAAATCTTTAGAATATAGAGAGAAGACAACATATGATCAAAGTAGGCTCATGAATATATCCATTATATCAAAATGGCACCCAGTGCACTGTCCAATACAAAGTTCATACTTAGCCACCTGTTAGTGTCAATGTCTTCACACTGCCATCAGTGATCAAAATTTACTCTTTTGCATTTCATACTAGGAGTCCCATTCTGATGAGGTTGCATTCCATTAGGTCATGGATCTACTGATGGTAGGGTTTACTTCAGTTTTTCCCTCATGATATGTACTTGTTGACCTCCTTTCATACCTTTTAGTCAATGATTCATGCTCATTTTTAGTTCATTTCATCAATTACATAGGGTTTCAGTCTCATTAGGTCTTAGGGTTTCCATCATGGTCAAAATTCAGTGATTATTGCTAATAATGGTCAGCAAAGACATGAGGAGGTCAATAATGATCAGAAAGTCATAATTTGTTAATTTGTAAGCTTAATGAAGTTCTCACCTCAAAACTAGTTTTGAGGTGAAAACAGAGCATTTGTATTTTATTTTTAAATTTGATGTAATTTTAATGTTCTCATATGTAATAATGGTTCCATGCTGCTCTTAGACATCTGGTGATGTTGCCAAAGTACTGCCACTGCAAAAGTCAAAATAATTTGAGCATCAGTCCACCTATCAAAGCAAAGAAACCAAGCATCAAAAAACAAAGTATTGGAAAAAGCAGATAGACATTATAAAAGTGGGTTTTCACCAACAAAAAATCAAAAGTGAAAGCTATATAAAGCCATCCTTCTATTTGTCATTTCATTATGCTAGTGTTGAGATTCAAAGTACCAAAAGGAGAGCTAAGGGTCGATTTCAAGCAAAATTAGGCAAATACAAGTAAGTCACTGCATTTTTGGGAAAATTTGAGCGACGTTGCGATTTTGAGGAGGGCGCTGCATTTTTGAGTTGGCGTTGTGCACCTGGCAGCGTTTTCTTGTGTAATTTTACACAGGCGCTGCGCTTTCAGAGTGGCGCTGCGCACCTGTGTGAGGTGCTGCGTTTTTGCCCAGCCAAGCCCAAATCATTCCCAAACTACCAATTCACCTCAAAACTTGCAATTTCTCTCTCTTACAAGTAAGTTCATCTATCACATCTTATGTTTTAGGGTTTTGTTTGCCAAGTTTGGTGTTTTGCATTTTTCAAATCTAAAACCCTAGCTTCTAGGGTGAAACCCTAGTTTTCCTCATATCACTAGTGTTTATATACCCTATCTACTTGCCATTGTTCACTAAACCCCATTCCTACATACCATATTTCCTAAATCCCATTCCCCTCATACATTTTCCCTAAATTCCTACTTACATTCTCCATCAACCCTACAAACCCTACCCACTCTCCCTAAAACCCTACTCATCCCTAAAAACCTGTTCACACATCATACTCTCACATATTCCTTCATCTTCACTCTGTTCATTTCATTCCTCCACCCTATCCCATCATTGTCCATATAAAACCATAAGTGTTCACAGCCACAGAAAAACAATGGAAAGACACAATGAATATGACTATGAGGAAGAGACACTTAGTGATAGTTCCGTGGAGAGACATAAGCAGCAAAGGAAGCCTCATAAAGGAGGAAGAATTATCAGAGAAGAGCCCACTAGTTTGAGGGAGTTACAAGCTTGTCCACTTGCCATTTCTTGCTTTAAACACCAGGCATGCTTTGATTTTTGTGAAATGATAGAAAGAGTCAGATTTCATCATGAGTTGGCTAGGCTATTTGTGACTCATTTGCATAGTAATGAAGTAACCCTTGCCGGAATAACCTTCACCATATCACCAGCTGTCATCTCAGAGGCTACAGGAATTCCAGATGTGGGTGAAAATTGGTACAAAGGTCAGGATATTGATGAGGAGTACTATGAGCCTTACATCAAGGCTAGATACAAAGACAAAATGAAGAGAGTATTCCCCTTCAAGTTTTTGGAAGACAGGTATGCCCCATTAATGAAAATCATTATCAAGTACTTCACTTGTGAAGGTAGGTTCTCCTGGTTGTATGCCTACCACATTAGACTTCTCATGCATTTCACTAGAGTAAAGATGATGAATCTCCCTTACTTCATGTTTAGAAACATTGAGAAGATGGCACATATTGTACAGAGGAAGCCATACCCCCAGCAGTTGAATAGCATTTACCATTACTCTTTGATCAAAATCATTGTTCTTCACCACCTAAGCCTCCTTAACATGCCATGGGAGACTTTCATTTCTCATGAGATGTTCAAAGGCCCACAAATCTTTTCATCAGTACATCATGAAGAAGGTGGACCTTCAAGCCATGAAAAAGTCAAAGAGACTGAAACTGTTGGAGTGCCAGTGTTTGTGACATATAAGAGGGGTACTAGGAAACTTTTTGCAGCTGCTAGGCAAGTATTATCTCCACAAGGTGTGGAAGGGGTCTTGCCTTCGTCATCAGGCCATAGTGAAATGCTATCTCCACAAGGTGTGGAAGAGGCTTTGCCTTCTTCTTCAGCAAAACAAGTATAGGTTAAGTAGCAAAGAAAGGGCAAGGAAAAGGTGCAAGAAGACGATCTTAGTGATGAGCAGGAAAGATATTTCAATCTTATTGAGCATGAGGAGCCACAACAACACTTTACCCATCAAGGAGTTGACATTATTGATTTAGAAGCTCAAGATCTGAAGACTGTCAAAGACATTATCATAAAGGAACAAGAAGCTGAAATACAATCCTTGGCAGATAACTTAGAGAGAGCTAAGTTCATCATCAAATATTTAGAGCAGGAAAACAAACAATTGAGCGACAAGCAAATCCTCATGGAGCTGCAAATGATCAAAGAAAACAGGCAAAAGGCCAAGGAGGCTCATGTCAAGTTGACTTCAATTGAGCAAGAGATTGAGAATGATAGGGAAACATGGCTTGAGAGGGTCAACATACATCTCGAAGGGCTGATTGAGAAGGCCAACAGGGATAAGAAGATGCTTCGCCACATGGCCTACCATTACATGACCCACAACAAAATCTGTAACATAAGGATCAAGAAACTTAAAGCTAGGTTGAGGAAGGCTTTAAAGAGCAAAAAGGAGCAAGATAAGTTGAAGATATTAGCTGAAGCCTCACTAGCCCATCAAAGCAGCTAATGGTGGTGTCCCATGCCAAAATTGGGCAAGTTTTGATGATTTTTTGCATTTTTCAAATTTTGCAATTTTCAAAACAGAAAACCGGCCCAAAAGCGCAACGCCACCGGCGCTACGCTTTTCCCTAGAGCACTTGTTGGAGGAAAAGTTTATATATTTGGATTCAGCATGATGAGAGCATTCATCCCAGAAAATTTCAGAAGTTTTGGAGCAAAACTAGGTCACCAAAAGGTCCAAAAACTACCAAAAATGACCTCTCTGCCTCTTTTTGGACACACAGAAGCAGCCTTAGGAGATTTCAGTTTTGAGGGGGCAAATGACCTCCAAATGCAAAAATTCAAGTTGTTCCAAAAACTAGACTAGAAGAGCTTTCCAATGAGCCATCTGGGGCTAAATTTGCTAATGGGAAGGCCTCCAAAAGTGGGTGGAAAGTGGCGTTGCGCTTTTGGTTAATGGCGATGCGCTTTTGACCAATTTGCCAGAAAATCCAATTTTCGCCTACTCTCATTGCAAGTTGACCTTTTCTCTCTTCATGGATGATTTTATGATTGTAATTAATGACTTGAAATGTAAATGTAATAGTGAAATGATCTTAGAGGGTAGATTCATCAGTTTGAGGTGGTTTTGGGGTTAATGGATCAGTTTCTATGCTTATAGAGGCAGTTGTTCCACTGCCTATATTCCCGGTCCCTGTTTGGAAATGGTTATAACAACTCCTTTTCTCTTGGTTTCGACTCGTGATGGCTAGCATAGGTGGTTTGATGTCTATATTATGTATTTTTTCTGTCATTAGCAAAGGTTGGACTCTCTTGGATGCTCTGAGCTACATTGTACACCTTTATCAGCAGTTTGGCAAGGAAATAAACCAGGATTTGCAGCTATTTTTATGGGATACTTGTGGTATGGTGTTTTTGCATAGTTTCTTCTTCTGTTATCAGTTTTTCACATGTTTTATGTATGCCACAATATAATTCATTGCTTCTAGCTGAATGATATCAAGATAGATAGGTAGAATTCATTATTTACAGTGCTCTACCTTGGGAAGCCATTCAATTTTCTATGTTTTATACTGTTTGATAAGGATACATGATCTTTGCATTCCCTCCTCAGCTCCTCACCAGTCTTAGACCTATCATCTAACTCAATTTCCAGTGCCCAAGCACCTACCTACCTCGCCCCATAGAACACCCTGCATCCTGACTTAATTTCCTGGACCCAAAACTGCCTAGCTCCATTTGATCCAGCAACAAAACCAACACAATCAATCAAAAACCCTAGAGCTACTACACCTAGCCTAAAATCCATATATGATCCAGTCATCTTGACTAAGATTCACAAGGAGAGAGCCTTCTCCCAACCTGGTAGGGCTAGCTACCAGGTTAAGCTTGGTTTTTGGTTACCCTAGAATTGCTTCCCTTCAGCCTAAGGTCAATCTAGGCTCTAACACCACCAATGCCAGTATTCTTTTCTGCCTCAGCTTAAGGATAATCACTAGACTACAACAACAATAATACCAATTCTCTGCCCTTAATAAAGTCTCAAAACCCTTGATTTAATTCTGGTCAAGCTCCAGAACAATCAGAGGTAAATATGTATTTATTATTCCATTGGCAGAAAGTTTTCCTTTTTAAAAACATTGTATGGCTCAATGCATTGTTCTAGTTTTCTAATTCATGCCACTAGGATAACCATTCTTCGGCCTTGTAATTTTCAAAACTTTCTCATAGTGATAGATTACTTTAGGGCTATAAATATGCAATAAAAAACAACCCAACCATTGATATGTAGGAGGCGGAACAACTTTTGACAAATGTGCTTCAGGATTTTTGTCAAAAAGCCGAGCCAGCCAAGTTGTTACCGAGCCGACTGAGTCATTATTGAGTCAGCCAAGTTGTTACCGAGTCGACCAAGTCAATGACTGGCTTGTTAACAACTCGGCTAGACATTCCATTTCGGCCATCGAGACGACCCGACCAGGCATTAGCTCGGTCTGACTCTACCGATTCAGATTCGACTCGACCGTTTTTTAAAACAATGAATGGGATACAAAGGTGGACGCATCACATGGTTCAACTTAGGATGCAAATTTGGACGCTCAAAATGATGCAAAATTGGATGTAAGAAATGGTGTTAAAAATGATGTTAAACTGGATGCAACAAATGATGCAAAATATGGTGCAAAATAAGATGCAAAAAATAGTGCAAAAATGGATGCAAAATTTGGCGCCAAATCAGATTCAACATATGGTGCAAAATTGGATGCAAAAAATGATGCAAAAACAGGTACAAAAACTAGTGCAAAAATAGATATAAAAATAGGTACAAAATTAGAAGCAAAAAATGGCATAAGACTAGATGCAAAAATTGGCACAAAATGGATGCAAAAAAAGGCACTAAATCAGATGAAAAAGATGGTGTAAAACTCGATGCAAATTACGACACAAAATTAGAAGAAAAGAATGACACAAAATAGGAAGCAAAAAATGATGCAAACAATGGCACAATACTAGAAGCAAAACTTATTATAAAACCAAGAGCAAATCTTGGTGCAAAATATGATGCAAAAAAGGATGCAAAATTTGCAGCAAAAAAGGATGCTTTAAGAATTGTACAATAGAGCCAGATTTAGCGCCTGACTACTCATCCCAATTGAGAAAAAAATGCACTAAAATCTGGTGCAAATTGTCTATTTTGTTGTAGTGATAGTAAGAATCAATTGCAGTAAGGAAAATGGTAAAATAAAGGAATTAGGTGAAAAATTCCTTTCGCTATGATTGGAAACCACAATTCCAAATGAATGGATGTTTTTCATACAGGAAGTCTTCTTAACCTTGAATTTTTCTGACATTTTAATGATATGTGCTATATTCATAAATATGTATTTGACACGTATAACAATTGGTTCTATTTATGGCTAGATTTGTTAAAGGATTGGAGTCCCTTGAGAGATGACGTGGATGTGTTTAGTTGCAAGAAACATGCTTGGCACAACAAGGTAAGATAATTGGAATATTGTGATGTTTACTTATGCACTGATAGTTGTGTGTTTATGGCAGTATGATGCAGAGGATTGCATGGCAAAAGAGACTGCCATGAAATATTGAAGAAGGCTCAGGTTGAATTTCCCTTGGAGGCATTGGGAACCCATGGGGTTGAGTCATGGTATTTGTTGAGAGTTTTTTGCATTCAGTATTTTGTGATTTGTTTGAGCTTGATTTATGGGTTTTGATTGTGTCTAGTGCAAGGAATTGACACTTTGTTTGTGATGTCGTATTGCTATTGGTTTTCATGGTTCTCTCTTGTTTGCTTCTTGTTATTTCCTTTTATGTTTGATTATTGAGAATTGGTTGGGAAAGAGGAAAGTTAGTGGAGCTTAGAGAGAGCAGAATGAAACCTCGATGGTAATGTAAGACAAGAATGAAGCTCGGTGCATGAGCAAGGGAAGCTAAAGGTAAGAGTATGACAGTCTACTAAGTTGGTTAGGTCCATTAGTGTAAATGGATGGTGGCAGGACAATCATGAGAAAGCTAACAAGAAGGTAAAGTGAATGGATGTGAGGCATCTAATTTCTTGGCTATGTTAGGAACAATTGTTCTGAATGTGGTGCATGATGTGCATAGATAAAGGGAGTTCTCTTAACCTTGAACTTATGATATTTGGTAATTATGTTGTGACCATGTTTATGCTAATGTTTATATATATGCATGTATATATGTATGTGTGTATGTATGTTGTTGTCTGACAAGATCATGATTGTTTTATGTTGATGTTTATATATGTGTGTGTGTGTTTGTATGCATATTATTGTCTGACAGGGTCATCAGGGATCATTCTTGTGGAGGAACGATTGCTTATGCAAGTGAATGACATGAAAATATTCCTAGGTCATGAGGAATCAAGTGGGAAGAGTAGCCTAATAGATCTCTGAGGCTAGTTGCATGTGGATATGAATTGATATTATGTGATTATACTATGCCTATGTTTATGTTATGGACAGGATAATGATGAGAAATACATCAGCGGAATGAAAACAACTTGATCCACGAAATGCTAGGATAAGTATGGATGGCATAGAGATATTGGAAGCAAGGTTTCTTGGTAGATACAATGTGGTTTTAGATGTGCAGTACTACTATTGTGTATATGTTGTGCATATTGTATATTTAGTGTTTGTACATATAGTGTTGTGTGCATGTTGCATATATTTTACTGTGTACATATAGAGTTGTTTGTGTGTTGTATGTGGGGTGCTATGTACATATCGTGTTATGTACGTATAGTATATGCAGTGCTATGTACATGTTGCCTATGTAGTATTGTATACATATGATTTTGTGTGTATATTGTATATATGGTGTTGTGTGTATATTGCATATGAAGTGATGGGTATATATGGTGCTATGTACATGTTGGATATGTGGTGTTGTGTACATATCATACTATGTGCATGTTGGATATGCAATTTTGTGTAAATAGTGTGCTATGTACATATTGTGTTGTGTGCAAGTTGTACATGTGGTGCTATGTACATATGGTGTTGTGTGCATGATTATACAAGTGGTGCTATGAGCATGTGGTGTCGTGTACATGTTGTACATGTGGTGTTGTGTGCAGGTGGTGTTGTGTACATATCATACATATGGTGTTGTGTACATGTCGTGTCGTGTACATGTTTATGTGGTTTTGTGTATGTCTAACATTGTATACATGTTGTACAGGTGGTACAATGTACATGTGACGTTGTGTACACATTATGCAGGTGGTTTCGTGTACACGTGATGTTGTGCACATGTTGTAGAGGTCATGCTTTGTATAGGTGGTAGTGTGTACATGTTGTACATATGGTACTGATGTACATGTGGTATTGTGTGCATGTCATACATGTTTTGTTGCGGGCATGCAGTACTATGTATGTGCATTGCATAGTTGTGGTATCGTGACATGTGTACTCGTTGTGTTATACTATATGTAGTAAATTTATTGTGTTGTGTTGTATGCCATGTATAGGTACATGTACTGTGTGGTGTTGTACATAGGGTATAAATGTATGTGTTGTGTTTTACATCTGATGTAGGTGTATGTATTGTGTGGTGTTGTACGATATGTGTGGTCATATGTGTGTTGTTATCGTTCTGTATTTTTGAGGTTGTTGGAGTAAATACATTGGACAACATCAAACCACTTTTGAAGTTGTGATCTAGCCCTACCAACTTCAGAGAGGGATCACTCTTTATGATTTAACTTGGTTTTTAAGTCGATTTTAGGCTAGTTATGATTATGCTTGATTGTTTGTTTGAATTTGGTTGATTGGTTTGGTTGGTTGATCTCATCAAATTATTTACTTTCCATTGGGCTATGGAGTCAAATATGATGGATATTGCATCAAATATTTAAGAGAATAATCAAAGGGCAAGCTAGTTACATTTAATGGATCCTTAAAATGAATTATGAAATGGAGAAGAGGTGGTTTCAGTAATGATTGAAAAGCATTTAATAATTTTTCAATCAGACTTCAGAAGAAAAACATACAAATTGTAAAAACAATCCAAATAAGGTGTTCAATTAACAAATCTTATTTTTCACATTTGTTGTTTTACAATTAGATTTCTGATGATTAACATGCAGAGAATACAGTGAAAACAACAATTACAATAAGAAAAACATCACTAGTAAAGTGTAGCACAAGAATCCTGTGAAAGTCTTTGTATTATTAATGCTCCAGAAGAGTGGAAAAAGTACAATACTCAATACGAAGAATTACAATGATCAGGAACTGACTCTCAATACTTTGAATGAATGAAGTATTTAAACAAAATTTCCAAAAAGACTACAATTAATGCCGCATTAACATGGCAATCTATTATTGATTACAAAATAACTAAATTGACTAATATAATAAAAAAAGGTGAATTTAGTGAAGTGATATGGAGGTCTAACACTATTCTTGTGGAGAATAGTTGTTGAGTTGCCATGATTTGGGTGCTGCGCTAGACGTGGCTGATATTTTCTTTAATCTTGAAATTCACATAGTTTATCCCACTGCTCTTCATCAGGGACAGTGAGTTTCGTTGCCTTGCGGTAGATCTCATCTACCTCGGTATATTTAGCAAATGTAGGCCTTACCACAAAAATATGCTTTATCTCATGTTGAATGAACATAATGTTATTGATAGCTTCAAAAAAAGCTCTCCCTGTCATAACACCTTTAATGTGGGAAGACTTCACAATATCCTTTGCAATGTATGTAAGATTCTTCTTATAATCCTCCCTAGTCATTAGTTTTTCATTAATTACAAATAAAGAAGGTTGGCCCCTCTTTGTTAATGCTTCTATTCTGGTGAAAAACCTATTGACTACTACTTCCAAACTTTGACATTTTTTTATAAGCTGCACAATCAAATTATTCTTTGTGAGAACTTTCTTCACTTCCAAGATTGTCTCTGTCCTGTCCTCTAGTCCCAAATCATCCAGCTCATATCTGTTTTTGGTATTGAGAAACTTGATGATGTTGTTGGTTCTGGCAGGAATATCTCCCAACTCATTGTTGATGGTGGAAATGGCCTGATTGGCTTTCTCAATCAACTCTTTCTGTTCAAATACAATCTGGATACATGGTCAAATTTCATCCATGGCTTCAATTATATTATTCCATATGATTTCCTTAACTTGAACCAGTGTGTGGCCAATGGAGGACTCGGTTGTGGATTTTTTCCATACTTCTATCTGGTTTTGAGCTCTCTATAGCTCTATTGCATGGAAAGTTTCAGTCTTTGCCTTTTGGTCTTGTAGAAGATTAACTTGGGCCTACAATCTTTTAATTTCTTCTGTTTGGAGAGACATATTCTCCACTGCACTTGCCAACTGATCTGCAACATTCCCTGTGTTTGTTGTAGAAGATGTAGCTATAGGAATTGTTGTAAGAGGCACTGCTTGCAAAGGGACAATGAACATTCTGGCAGCTTGCTCCTTTTATTTGATGTTTTTTTCCATCTCTGTTTCCATTTGTTTCAATTGTACATTTTGTTCCATGATGAGCTTCATCATGTCTCCCTTCTATGACTCTGTTTCTTCAATGTCTTTGGCCAGAGGATCTTCTATGGCTAGTAATTTCAACTGCTTTCTCAATGCTGCTATGTCAGTATTCTTCTTTCTTATAAGCTCTTATGTAGCATTGATATTGGCAGGATCATATCCTACTTTGATTACCAAGTCCTCCAAAGCTTTGATCCTTGTGTTTTTAGCTAGTGAAGAGAATTTCTCCATCTTCAATTGTGACTGAACATTAGCTAAAGTAACCTGCAATTTAGACAAACTCATAACAGTGTTAGTGAGTGTAGATGAAATCATTTTCCCAGTTTGTTTGTGCATCTCCATTTGATCAATGGGATGTATGTCTTTTACATCAAATTCAAATGAAGTTTTCTTTTAATCTGATGTTGCCTTGGGCTGTGGGATCTGTTCTTGGAGGAAGGTCATTTGCATTTCGCCTTTCTTTGAATCAAACACTGACAGTAGTCTACTTTGAGAACTGGAAGTCTTCTTCCAGAATTAATTATATGTTATCTTTAAGGCCTCATTTCTCACTTTAATCTCTTTGAATATACCGAATATATTCTTTTCTTTCTCCCCTGTGGTAGATGTGCTGGTTTGCATAACCTGCTGCTGATCCTGTGAAGCTGTTGAAGTGGTAGGAGAAAGGGTAGTCTGATCACCTACTAGTGAGGAAACAGGTGTCTCTTTAGTGGTGATAATCTCCTCTTGATCTGAATCCTTGCTTAGCATTAATTTGGAGTTGAGCTTGGTCCTCTTCCTGTACATGATTTTGAAGTCTTCACTAGGAATTTCAGTCACTGAAGGTGACTCTTCTTCTCTGTTCCTCTTTCTTGTTTTCTCCTGTGTAACAGGAGTCTGTACTGTTGAAGTTGACACCAACTACTCCTCTACCTCTTGGAGAGTGTTTTCAGTCCACTCTAGTTGGTTCTTGTATTTCTCAATCTCGGGTCTGGATGTATGAAAATAAGGAGTAGATTTGTTCTCTACCCTTAACTTGGAGATGACCCCTAATGGATCATATGACCATGTGAAACTGAGGCTGAATTGCATATCTTTCAACAGTTTGTATGCTTCTTCCCCTGTTGCCCTGTTGTTGCAAATGAAAGGTCCTATTTGAGTTTTGATTTTGAATTGAGATTTCTTCTTGGCAAATACAAAATGAATCTCATCAACATTGAGAATTTTCCTGATGTATTCTAGGGCAAAAATCCTCATTGGGAGGAATTTTGACAGTTTTTAAGGTGCAAGTTTAGACCCAAATATCCTAATCTCTCTATAATTCTGGTAAAGATACTAATCTCTTGTCTAGACTTGGTTTGATAACTGCAAGAGTTTCTTGATTTCTTCACTCATTCTTGGCTCTAGAGTGTTGCATAGGAGACTGGGTGCTGGATGTACAAACTTTTCTATGAATTGTTTGTATGAATACTATTTTTTCTCCTTCATTACCAGTGTAGTCCAGAAGATGACTAATTGGTGATTTTCCTCTTCATACAACTTTTGCAGTGCAAGCTTGAGGTCTGTCCCTAAAAATACAAAAACATGTATAATAACACAAAAGCATATTTGAATTCTTCCTCAGTTTGGAATTTGACAAACTGTTCATGGATGGAATCTGCAAGGAATTGGCTAAAATTGAACAAGATGGAAAGCTTGGAATCCGTGGAGAAAATAGAAAGGAAACCTATAATAGCCTCATCTACCCACTGATCTGAGTAATAACGAAGGAGGTAGGAAGTGACAGTGATGATTTGCTTGGCTTTCTGAGGGAACATGGAGGATGGATAGGGGGGATTTTTCTTGGGTAAGGGGGCATCTCTAGTCAAGAAAAGCTCAAGGGTTTTGGCTCTTTTTACAAAGTCCAATTTCTGGTACAATTCAGTGAGGGCTTCATGAGAGAAACGAGTGGCATTCTCTGCAACAGGAGCTTGCATCATTTGATCTATTGATTGGGTAGTTATGGTAAATATAATTTCTCCTGTAGGGGCAATAACAGATTGTTGGCTAGGTAGATAACAAGCATGAAATTTTTTGACGAATTCAGGGGCACTGTGGGTGCGGGGAAATATATAATGGGGCAAATTGGATTCCCACAGTCCAATATCATCAGAATTTTCGATGAACTTGTCTTCAATCTAGAAGTACATTTCAAATAGATCGAATTCACAGAGGGTTTCATGGATTTTGTAGTCTCTATCTACCAAAGGAATATGGTGAAAATCGATCGGAGGGTGGATCAGAGGACTTATGAGTTCCTCCTATTCCTTATCTTTAGGTGGCATGATCAAATAGGTCGAGAACACTGGTGAACAGAGGTAATGGTTGGCACGCCGGTTAGCTATTGTGATGCTCGGGTGGGTGAAACTATCGCAATTCAAATAGAAAACCTATCACATAAAGATAGTATTAACTAAGTGTGATATTGGTAAACTGTGAATAAACGGAAGAAATAGACTTTATAGACATTCAGGCTTTTCCATTGATGGTGGCGCAGGTCCGTTACATTAACAGTTAAGTAATTTAATTACTTAATGAATTGATTTTGGAGGGACCGGTGTGGTTGGCGGGAGAAACAAGTAGATGAGGTGGCGAAGGGGGATTGGCAGGAGCGTAACGGATAGGGCAGTGGTATCACATGTGTTAGCCTCACTGTCATGTGATGAAAACAATTATAAGTCCAAAACAATTAAATTAATTAAAATCAAGAAAGTTGGATTTAATCCCACCTTTCTAGATTGAGTTTGTTCCTCATGGTTAGGAGTCAGTTTAGGCTTACTTGGTTGATATATTCTCTCAAACTAATTAGGCTCCTAGATTAGTGTTTGGTTGAGAGATTTGCTCAACCATAGTGTCAAAGATAGACGTACTATCTTGAGACAAACTTCCTCATGTATTTATTTGTACTATTATCATTATTTACATTGAGAGTGTGAGGAATATAATACAATGAGGCTCTCAGGTCTTTTCCGCCATGTCTGATTTGTGCATACATCTGCAGTTTATTTTATTAATTTTTTATTAGTTGAATGAATCGCCTTCATGTGGTATCAGAGCCATGGTGATTGTGTGTTGTTTTAGAGTATTGGATCACATTCCTATTGTAAGCAGCGTGGAGAAGAAACTATCTGGCATGCACTTGGTGGAGGCTAATTCTAAATATTGAGCTCGGCACATTGAAGTAGACCGAATGAGTTGAAGAGCTACGGGCTGTTGAACAACATGTGCAGATTTTGGAGTGTTTGAAAGCTTGGAGCTGTGCGAATTGTGGAGTGGAAAAGACCGCTTCCTGTAGTAAGTAGTCATGGAATTTTGTGTGGAGAGAATACCCAGGACCGTGGGAGCACCCAGATACAATCGTTGAGATCCATATCCTCTGCGTACAATAGGAAGATTCCTTGAGGGAAGAAAATCCTATACATTGAATAAATTCAGGTTTGGAGGTTGTGTTGAGATAGTCCATTGAAGACGTTGTGATCAGAGAAAGTTATCAGATAAATCTAAGGACATCATGGAACTCATGTTGCCGAAGTCGGGCGGGATAGTTCCTGTGAACTTATTTTTGTAAAGAAACAGAGTATGGAGATTCTTGAGACCTCCCAATTCTTTTGGTATGCTGCCATTGAGATTAGCATAGGCCATATCTAAGTATTCAAGCTTTGTCAGATTCCCTATCTCTGCAGGAATGCCGCCATCAAATTTATTGTATCCCAGAATCAATCGCTCCACCAATGGCAGCTGGCCGATTTCAGGCGGAATCTGGCCAGTTAGATTATTGCCCGACAGGCCTAGAAATCTCATGTTAGAAAACTAATAAACTTAAACAGCGATTCTACATGCGGAAAGAACTGAAAAGAATCACTGAAACTTAATGCCCCAGGGATATGAATTACCTCCAGCCATTGGTGAAACTATTGATGCAATTTCCTTCTGAAACACCACGCTCCAGCTGCACATGCAAAAAGGAAAGAAGACAGCTGATCTGAAGGCACTTCCAAGCTCTGCTATCTCAGCTAGATGGTGTAGAACTGAAGGGGGTTGAGATAGGAGCTTGGGGACCAAACAGATGAACATATAGCTAAGCTTCCATCAAGCTTCTAAAAGCTATGTGTTAGAAAAACCACAAATCAAGGTAGAGATCAGATCAAAGTGATGGACCACTTTAGTAGCTCCCAATTATAAATTTAGTAATTGCAGTTGATTTTCTTAACTTAAGGAAACTACTGCAGTTGGTTTCCATAAGTTAAGAAAAGCTGCAATTCCATAAATCAAGGTAGCTTTTGTGTAAAATCAATGGAGCTTAACATTCTCCCACTTGGTCCATACTTCCAAACTTAATGTCTCAAAAACCATTGACAATCTTTATTAAGTAATAGATACATGAATCATGGCGATAAGTCCTCTTATGACGAGTATTATCTTCCATGTATTACTATGCATTTATTCTTATTCTAATTTATGTGGCAACAATTTCTTAATGAATAAACCTTATGTTTATTCTTGGTCCTTCTTAAATGAATTTTCTCAAATCAACTTAAGGTGCACATAAATATGAGAAAAAACATCACAATAATTAAGAATTTCATTAACATTGTCCATACAATGAAAAACTGCATAATGGAACCAAGTCCCATATTCAATACATGATCCTTGAATTTAAACGGTGGCATGCCCTTAGTCAAAGGATCAGCGATCATTAACTCAGTGCTGACGTGCTCAATGACCACTTTATTTTCTTTAACACGTTCCCTTATAGCTAAATACTTAATGTCGATGTGTTTATTTCGACTCCCACTTTTTTAGCCATAAAACCAACAGCTGAATTATCACAATATATTCTCAATGGCTTAGATATAGAATCCATAATTCTAAGCCTAGAAATGAAATTCTTAAGCCATACACCATGTAAAATAGCCTCAAATAGGATATACATAAGCATGTAGTCTTTGGTCCCTTGAAGGTACCTCATTACTTTCTTTGCAGCTCTCCAGTGGTCTAAACCTGGATCACTCTGATATCGTCCCAACATTCCCACAACAAATGCAATGTCAGGTCTTGTGCAGACTTGAGCATACATTAGGAATCGCTGATCTCTTAAGTCTAGTAGATCTTCTTAATGTTGTACCATCATCTTCCTGAGAAGTATGTGGTTCAACTTGTTGTTCAAAAGTTCTTGGAAACTCTTGAACTCCTTGATCTACTGGAATATCGTTAGCAGCTTGTGGAACTTCAACAATTGGTTATTCAACACCAGTTTGTACTTGAGGGGTGCTATGAACAATAACCAATCTTTCACTTGAAGTGGAAGGTTGAGATTCTGAATGATCTTTCTCAGAAACTATGTTTCTGGTTTGATCGCTCCCACTGATCAAGTCATTTTCAAGAACCTTTGCATTTCTTGATTCCACAATCCTAGTGTTGTGAGATGGACAATAAAATCTGTAAGTATGTATGATTTCTAATATGTCTGAACTCCTATTGCCACCTTTCTTTGACTTGTTGGTCTACTTTCCCTTTATGCAGTCCACACAAGTCTCAAGATCAGTAAAATCTAGAGTATTAAGTATTCCTTCATTTACCAATCTTTTAATTCTATTTATGGAGATATGACCTAGTCTTCGGTGCCATAATTTAGAGGAATCTTTCATTAATAACACATCTTTTAGTGCCAGTGTGAACATGCATTGAATCATATGTGACATTGTTTTGTAAATTAATGCAGTAAAGACCATTAGACAAAATACCATTCCCAACATAATCAGATTTATAGAATAGACTAAAAGATTTTTCTGAAAAGTTTAAGGAATATCCAAAAGGTACAAGCCTTGAAACTGAAATCAAGTTTCTAGAAAAACTTGGAACGTAAAAGGTCTTTTCTAACTCCAAACCAAAGCCACTACTTAAAGTTAAATAACATGTTCTTATAGCTTCCACATGCGAGCCCATCTTGTTTCCTGATAAGATGCTTTGCTCACTTCCTACTGGCTTTCTTAGGTTTTGCAAACCTTTGCAAGGAATTCGAAATGTGAATTGTTGATCCAGAATCAATCCACCATGTGTTAATATTAACATTAACCATATCAGATTTACTTCCTCAAGTTCGGGAATGTCAGAACGAATTTCAGAGAAATTTGCAGGTTGTACTACTGCATCAAAATAAAGAATCACATGCTTATGTTGAGGCTTAATAAACTTTCAAGTTCTACCAATGTAAAACATGGTAAAAAGAATTGAATCAAATGACATGAAAATTGCCTGTGGGCTAAATTTTCAATTCAAACAGATTCAATAAAACTTTATGAACTTTCATGTTTTACCAATGTAAAACATGTTAAAAAGAATTGAATCAAATGACATGAAAATTGCCTGTGGGCTAAATTTTCAATTCAAGCAGATTCAATAAAACTTTATGAACTTTCACGTTTTACCAATGTAAAACATGCTAAAAAGAATTGAATCAAATGACATAAAAATTGCCTGTGGGCTAAATTTTTAATTCAAACAGATTCAATAAAACTTTATGATAAAACTTATTAATTCATAACTCCTGTGGGTAGGTTATGAAATTTTATCCTAATTAATCACATAAATATAATAAAAATTCCTGTGGGATAAAATTTATTATATTCAGTGTAATTAATTACAATTTAATGTCTAAATAATCTTTATGTGATCTTGCCAATCAATATATAATTTTATTTAATTAAAGATGCTGTGGCTATTCTCTAATTAATTAAAATCATATGGATCACTTTAGACATTAGTTTTGTTGCATAAACAAAACTTAACCAGAGAGAAAAATAATGTTTACTGAAAGGAGTAAGTCAAAATGACATTTTAATAAACTCCATAAAACTGTAATAATTCTCCAGCAAAATCAAAAGCAGTCAGCATTACCGAAAATGACTACAAATTGATTGTTCAATTTATAAACTTAACCCGGAGATTGACTGAATCAGCTTTGATCTACTTTGCATTTGCATAGCAAATGCAGTTCAAAGACTAGCTGGCTTGACTTCAGGCTCCATCCTTAAGTTTATAAAGCAACAAAAATTGACCAGCAAACAAGCTATTTTGCTCACAAAAACTTAATTTTCAACAACGCTAAATCTGAACTTCATGCGAAATAAACATAGGATCAAAACTGAATGCCCAAATGAGAAATAAACCATTTCTTATTTCTCTTTAATTACAAATGTTCATAAATGTAAGTTCAATGTAAATTTTACAATAAATATGTAATCAATTATAAAATTTACAGAGTGCCATTATCCGATAATGATGGGATCAGGAGATGCAGCGAACGAATTCAAGAACCATCATATAAACATATATTGAATAGCATGGCACATGCTAACACACAAATTGTGCAAGTCTTTAAGGCTGCTAACTGCACCATTAGATGTGTCAGCCAAAAGCCTTGCTATATAAAGACATATAAAAGTAAAATGAGAACAAGTAATTCAAAATGTGGAATTTAATGATTGCATTTAGATTCAAAAGGAGTAAAATATATATAGCTACATTTATATTGCATTGTATATACAAACCCACACATATACACACACTAATATGGACTCTTACCAAATAATCAATATTGCATATCACTTGTGTAAGTTTGTTTGTCCATTATCGTGTTAACCCTTATCTCATGGGCATATAGGACCCATTTCTATGACATAAGATCTACATGACCACCACGATAATGTCATGCAAACCCACATGGATCATATCATCTAGGCCCAAAATTATAAAATTTATTTTGCATTGTTGATTTTATATAGTTATCCAAATTAACTACATAAATAAAAATAACATATACCATAACAAACTTTAACATACATATAAACCGTTATGGTATATAATCAAAGGGTAATACCATGTGTTATAAAACAAAATCCAACGTTAAAAAAATACGTGGCATGGTATATGATATAACCATATTATATGGTTTGTTATTTAAAGTATGGCAATTTTATAATGATTTATACATTAAAAACAGCAAATTGTCATCCATCGACCACTAATTGAACTGTAAGAAAGGGGAACTGGCTATGCCGAGAGGGAGATTCTAATCTTGTAGGAAATCTTGAATGGTGTGCCAAACAATAAATCGACATTAACTTTGCACCAGTGAGTGACAGGCAGTTTGGTCCAGATGGGTTAAAAACCTGTTCTTGGAATAATACAGCGTGCAAATCAATGTCATCGGTGAATATGTCCAATCTGGTTGAGATTATTATGGTATTTGATTATTTGAGTCAATAAATTTTAGTGTTCCTTAATGAAGACATCCTTGGCAAAATAAGGTAGTGTTAAGAGTTATAGCAACAGCCCCAGATTGCAGGTAAACGGCGTCTATGAACCAGAGGCTACATAATTAATTTCCCGTGTAGACACCACAGCTCGACCAAAAACAACACAACCGAAACCAGCATCGCAGACAAACTGATGGGATCTGGAGAACTAGGAATTGGTCTACAAAATCCTAATTTCATGGAAGCATATGCAAATTTAATTTAATTCGAAATTTAATACAATATGAAATGATAGTGCACTCCAGCAAAGCTAAGTATCATAAGCCATGAAAACTCAAGGAAGTCAATGGATACATCATAATCGCAAAATTCTTAAGCAAACTTGCTTAACATTTAGAAGCGTAAACGATCTAGATATTTTTTACGATTTGCATGCTAAAAAATTATATCAAAATGCAAAAATTGACATTTGAAAATATAATAAGAGAGAAAACGCCAACAGCAGCCCCAGATATCATAAAGAAAAAAAATGGATCACAATTTGCCAAAAATGAACAAAACATATCGGAAACTGAGCAGTAATTCTTGCTGTTCTGCTGTAGCAACAGAAGGGGAAGAGGAATTTTCAATTCTTCCAAAAGGTTGTGTCGCAAAAGGGTGCGGTAGAACAAGAAAAAAGGCAGCGAAGGCCTGTGCTTTGGAAATGAGTAGAACAGAGTGCTCTGGAAAACTCAGTCGCACATATGGAAGGAATTTTGCGTCACGCCTGCGAAAGCTTCCCCTCCCAAAAACGAAAACTTGACCAGAGGGGACACGGGGTTGCAGCCTTTCCATATCTAGACTAAATTCGGTTTCCATTGGGATAGGGCTTTTGACATTTAACCTGGGAATCGTCCAGTGTAGACGAGATGAATTCAATGGTTATATATGTAAATGATTAAAACCTCCAGCGACCCAGAAAACCAAAGTTGACAAAAACCCTCCAATTCGAACGCGGATTCAGATCAAGAAACCTAGCAAAAATCAGAACTATGGTGCTATGGCCAACTACACACAGGTCATGTATTCGACCCACGGTTTGAGCAAAAAGAAATAAATTATGGAATTCGTTTCTTGGCCAAACACACAGCAAGGCAGAGGCAAAAGGGCTCTGATACCCACTGTTAGAAAACTAATAAACTTAAACAGGGATTCTACATGCGGAAAGAACTGAAAAGAATCACTGAAACTTAATGCCCAGGGATACGAATTACCTCCAGCCATTGGTGAAACTGTTGATGCAATTTCCTTCTGAAACACCACGCTCCAGCTGCACATGCAAAAAGGAAAGAAGACAGCTGATCTGAAGGCACTTCCAAGCTCTGCTATCTCAGCTAGATGGTGTAGAACTGAAGGGGGTTGAGATAGGAGCTTGGGGACCAAACAGATGAACATATAGCTAAGCTTCCATCAAGCTTCTAAAAGCTATGTGTTAGAAAAACCACAAATCAAGGTAGAGATCAGATCAAAGTGATGGACCACTTTAGTAGCTCCCAATTATAAATTTAGTAATTGCAGTTGATTTTCTTAACTTAAGGAAACTACTGCAGTTGGTTTCCATAAGTTAAGAAAAGTTGCAATTCCATAAATCAAGGTAGCTTTTGTGTAAAATCAATGGAGCTTAACATCTCAGGCCTAAAAGCCCCTTGATGACTTGGGAATACTACCCTCAAAGTAGCTTCCTCTCTTAACTACCCTCAGAGCCTTGAAAGTTCAGAAAAGATTGAAAACACGGTCATTTCGGCAAATTGAAGAAACGGAAATACTTCGGAAGGATTCGGTAATCCCGCACGTTTGAGCTTCTTAGGTCAAGCCTTAAAGTTTTGCGGCTATGCATGGGGGATAACTTGCTTTCAGGTGATTGAAAATTTAAAATTTACTAAACTTTGATGGCTTTGTTTTGAGGCTCGGTGAATTGATTTTTACGGTGCTTTATGTGAGAAATTCTGTGGACAAATCTGGTCTTCAGAGATCTTTAATGGTTTTTCTTGAAGAAATGATCATGCTCCAAAAGGATTCCGCAGTTCTGCACATTTAACTTTCTTAGCTGAAGCCTAACAACTTTCCAGGTATGCATCGAGAATAACTTGGTTGAATGTGCTGAAAATTTTCAAAATTTACTGAAATTCGAAGGATTTGGTTTGAGGCTCAGTGAGTTGATCTTAACGGTGTTCGTTGTGAGAAATTCTGCGGGACAAATTGGACTCGAGAGATATTTAATAGTTTTTGCTACAGAATTGTGGAATTATCTCGTGTGACCTTAAAGGCTCTTGCGGTCTTCGTTCTTGTACGAATTTTGGCTAAAACTGCTAAAAGAAGTCCAGTTTCAATGCATTCAAGAAAACTACTCAAACATCGGTGAATTCAGTGGTGGAATATTCCAATCAAGGAGGCTGCAACAAGAAGCTGTTCCTGCTGGGACTATTTATGTCGGAAAATTAACTGAAGTTGTGAGGATATGGAACGACAGGATTTCCTCAAGAAATGAAAGACCCGCTTTCTTGCCTCTTGCAGTAACTGCGAATTTTCTCTTGTTCCCACCTGTCTCAACGGGGATGCCATGGCCGACTGCGAGCTCTGGCTGTTCTCTCTGCTTCGTTTCTCTGGTGGAAAATAATCTCTAAAATGCAACCACTAGTTCGTTGATACAGGCAAGAACTTTAGACGTGTCATGTTCTGTCAAAACATTTTATGCAGATACTATTTGGTAAGTTGCTTTTAACATTTTCTTCCAAGATCATAAATCTGGCACGCTTGGAGATGGGAAGGTAGATCCTTCTATCTGAGTTGGCGTGGTAAGTCGCTTTTATTCTATGGTTTCATGAAAAAAAACAATTTTAAGCGTTGCATTGAATCCTGTAGCGGTTAGCGTGGAGTTTAAAGCTCAACAAAATCGTTGATTACGTGTAGTCTCCTTAAAGGTTATTTACGCACCCTCTCACTTTTTCTCTCCAACGAATAACATGCATAAAGCTTATGGTGTATGGTGCATATACTTTTACATGCAAAAACGTTAAATCATTTTTGAAGTGTCTTCATAAATCACTTTAAAGGAAACGTTACATCACTTTGGAGTGTCTTGGTAATGTTCATAATTTAATGGGATGAATGTAAAAGCTTTTTTTAAAAGGGGTCATAAAATAATAAAATAATGCTTTTGGAGGAATAAGGTGGATTAGAAAATTATTTTTTAAAGTGATTGTGTGGACCTCCAATAAGGTGCATTAGAAAAGTATTTTTTAAAGTGATTGTGTGGAGTGATAAGGTGAATTTTTTTGTAATTTTGGAGCTATAAGTGTTTTGTAAATTTGGAGAGATAAGTGAATATTTTTACTTCTAGGAGGTTGAGTCAGTTTTGAAGAAATTTTTCTTTTAAGAAGTCTTGGAACTTTGAGAATATTCCATGACGATGTTGTCAATGTAAAAGATGATGTACTTAAATACTTAATAAGGACATTCTTTTGTGGTGTTGAAGTGTCCTAGATCCGCCTGAAATTGAATAAGGGGGTCTTAGGTACACCTTATGTAGTGATTGATTGTGCATGTTTTATGTCTAGTTTTGACACTATATTTTGGAAAAAGATACACATGGAGTACACAACAAGTTACATACACAATAAATTCTCTTCATGTAATCAAGCATACATAAGCAAACTACAAGCAATCAAGAAGCTGCAACACATAATCAAAGATATCAAGTTGTCAACATCAGCAACAATTCTACAAGCAATTCAACATGAACAACAATTCTACAAGAAATTCAACATCATTCACTCAAGACAATCAAGTTAAGAACAAACTCAAGCATTCCAAGGCAAATTCTACATCAAATTTCAACCACAGTTAGTCATTGTGTAACTTGTAAATATTTTTTTTGTAAGTTGGCTTGTAATCAAAGTCAAATTAAGTTGAATTGTAAGGGTGCATTCTCGGTTGAAACTGACACCCAAGCTTTGAATTAATAGGGAATTAATTAAACCAAGTGAATCCATTGTTTTTAACAGAGTTGTTCAAATCATTGTAAGCGTTTCTCTTGGGTGCATTTTCGATAGTATTTGACACCCTTCTTTTGATCAATCAAGAGTGTGAGTTCAAGCAAGTGCAAAGTTCACAACATCAAGTGAGCCTGAAACTGAGCAAGTTCAACTTTAACGAAAGCAAATATTCAAACAACAATCAACCCTGTTCATATCTACAGCAAGGAAGCGTTAGTTCAAGCATTCAAGCGAGAGAGTTCTAAAAATCTAACAAGTATTAAAAGCAAGCAAGTGTGAGTTCTAGCAAGTTCACATGGCGAAAAGCATTCAATTGTTACAGATTCTTAACAATTTGATCCTCTCAACTGCTGAAGACATGGTGCAAATCAGCAAAGCAACTCTTGTTGATATTTCAATGAATCTACAACATGCACATGAAACAATTGAGTTCCTTCAACTAGAGTCGCAACTACAAAGAGATGAGCTGCAACAGAAGAGTGCTTCTTCCAAGTCATTCAACCATACAGATGAAGATAAAGATGTTGATTCCAAATCACTCATCCAAACAACTTCAAGTGTAGAAGTTGTTCATGATCAAATTGAACTTGCTTCTTCCAAACCAATCATCAAGTCATGGGAAGAACTCCAAAGTAACAAAAATTGACGAGGATTAGGATATGACAAAGATGAAAACAACTTGCATATCCCCGATTATTCTAAGCCAATCAAGTTCATTAGTGTAGGATTTCTTGATCAAATAACATCAACAAGCCATGAGAAAGTTGAAGACAAACCCACATGCAAACATTGTCAAAGAAAAGGTCACATGGAAGATCACTGTTTTGATCTCCATCCTTGTCACCATTGTGGCAAGAAGAATCATTCATCAGAGAAATGTTGCAAACAAGACCAACCCACCATATTAAAGATCAATTATGCATGGATTGATCCTTGGGAATGGTTGTCAATAGTAAAACGATTGTATAAGTTTTACAACAGAATTCAATCTCACTTATTGCAGCCAACAATCAAACGAAGATGGTACTCTCATGCACCTGAAAGTGGGAGCACAACAGTGAAACTATCCTACACATGAAGGGGGGGAGTTCAGAATTCAGAAATCAAATGCAGATGATTGTCTCTCCTTTCACCTGATAAAGGGGGGAAATGATAATGGAATTAAGGGTGGTTGTCAGATTGAAAGTCTCGACAACATCAACAAAGCAGCCAGTGAGCATCTTCAAATCAGCCAGTGGGAATCATCAACAAATCAACTAGTGGGCATTGTCAAATTAGCTAGTGGGTGTTCATCAACATCAAAGCAACCAGTGGGCAGTCAACATCAAAGTAGCCAGTGGGCGTTCTCAATATTTTGTCAGTGGACAAAGGATGTTGATTGAAAGCAAAGGACAGATGGATCCTTTTGTAGCTTGGCACGTGATGGAGTTGTCAGCAAAATTTCAGAGATGACTCGGATTTGCAGCTGACTCATGTTCTCTTCAGATTGGAGTTTTTTCAGCATCCAGGTTTGGCGGTTTTTTAGGCAACGTTTTTTGAGGATCGAAAATTTCAGTGTGAGAACTTGGAAGATGGTTCCTAGTTCTTATTTTGGACTTATCATTGAGGGGGGGAATGTTAGCCTCACTCTCATGTGATGAAAACAATTATAAGTCCATAACAATTAAATTAATTAAAATCAAGAAAGTTGGATTTTATCTTACCTTCCTAAACTGAGTTTGTTCCTCATGGTTAGGAGTCTGTTTAGGCTTAGTTGGTTGAGATATTCTCTCAAACTAATTAGGCTCCTAGATTAGTGTTTGGTTGACAGATTTTCTCAACCATAGTGTCCAAGATAGACGTACTATCTTGAGACAAACTTTCTCATGTATTTATTTGTACTATTATCATTATTTACATTGAGAGTGTGAGGAATATAATACAGTGAGGCTCTTAGGCCTTTTCCACCATGTCTGATTTGTGTATATGTCTATTGTTTATTTTATTAATGTTTTATTAGTTGATTGAATCTCCTTCAGCATGGCAAAGAAACCAATTTTTAGAGGGGGGAAGGTGGTTAATGGTTTCAGCCAAGGGGGGGTGCAAAAACATGGGATGGTGACACGTTGCGGTCGGTGCGGATTTGAATACCGCCCATTTCGGACCCCGGCCCCCCCCGCCGACGGTAAAGTTCAGATGGTGAGGGGGGGCCGAAACGTAATACTGGCCGTCGGATATGAAGAGGTGGGTGTGGATGATGGGAAAGGTGACGACGGATTATCATGACATGATGGGAGTATGGTGGGGTAGGAAAAATGAATTTAATGCATAGCGGGGGAATTATTTTTTAGCATATATTGGGGTAGGGAAATGAAAAATATAGCAGGGGAATGATTTTCAGGTAGTGAAACTTTAGGAATAGTGGAATAATGTATCAAATATGCTTTGATGTACATAACCTTAGAATAAACCTTTATCCCTTTGCTTTTTCTTCTGCACATGAAAATATATTTAAAATTCAACTTAGGATAAAACCTTCATGCTTATCCTGAAATCATCATTGTGCTTCTACCTACCCTTTCTCATTTCAATTCTTTTTCTAAGCTAACATTTTCTCTTCTTGCTTTGTAGGGTGCATTTAAACTAGCAGACCCAAATCACTTTTTTTTATGAAAATCTACCTCATCCTATCACTTATGTCGCCATTGATTCAGATTAAACTGTTGAATCAATTTTATTTCTACCTAGCTACTGATTCACCAAGATTAAAATGTTTGGTAAATTTTCATTCACTAACCGATTGAACATAAATTTAAATGTGTTCAATCATGATTAGACTGTATGATTTGAACATAACTTTAGTCATCGTGGCATTCAAAAACAATTTGCACACAACCTTATTTAATAATAAACTAAAAGAACTAACTTATCAGTAGCGGAATTTAAACTTGCAACACTTTCCGTATTATTTTCTATTTTTTCTTTTGTGTGGTCCTTATTTCCTTTTTTTCTTATTTATTTTTTTAACATACCCTCTTTTCATTTTTCTTATATTTTTTGAAATCATTTGAATATTGAAATTATGTACAATATGAAATTACAAATACCAAATACTCAATCACCTTGAGATCCTATAATTTATAGGACCCTAATAGTGGCTCCAGCTGGGGATGACACTTCTCCAAGTGAAGTGTCAAGAACATATGATCAGTAGCCCTGAGTACTCCTTGTTTGTAATGTCTTCATCTGATTTTTTGTTGTTTTAATGATACTTTTGGTAGATCATCAATCCAGGCTTAGGTCCTTCACTGCGGGCTTCAACCTTTGTTAATAAGTTACCCAATCAAAACCATAAAGACTATGATATTTACAATGATGTAAGAAAATATGTAGGCTAAGAAAAGTAGTGCTTCACCATCCTTCCATTGACAGGACCTCCAGGTATCTTGGCTCCATCTAGATCTTTAAGGAAGAATACATTATTCCCCTTGAAAGCATGAACGATATATGGCCCTTTCTAAAGATTATCAAGATTGCCATGTTTGCCTTTGTCTTCTCTCTAGGAATCCCATCTCAAAACTTGGCCTCCAATGTTAAAGTCATCAGCTTTTTTTCTTCTATCAAAGATCTTTTTAATGTTTTCCTGAATAACTTGGGTCTTGCTGTATACTTCCTCCCTAGATTGTTGCAGTTGGATAGTTTGATTGATCCTTCTCTATACATCACTGGGTTCAGGTTGCACTTCTTGAATGATCTTCATGACTGGAACTCCTAAGGAGGATGGAAAAACTACATCCATTCCATAGACCAATTGGTACGGTTACATGTCAATTGGTTTTTTAGTAGTAAGTTTGTCAGCCCAAAGTGCATTGACCAACTTGTTATGCCAAGATTTTTTATTGTCTTCTAACATATTTTTGATGATGTTCACCAAACTTTTATTTGAGGATTTAGCCAACCCATTACCCTAAGGGTAATAAGCTGTTCAATGTCCCAAAGTAATGTGGTATTTATGGCATAATTCAACCATCTTCTTAGATTTGAAGGCTGCAGTGTTATCAGTGATGAGTTTTCTAGGACAACCAAATCTGGAGAGGATATTATTCTCGAGGAATTTAATAATGACAACATTCGTGGCATCTCTGGAAGGAGTGGACTCTATCCATTTGGTAAAGTAGTCAGTGGTTGTAAGAATCCACTTATGCTAGGCAGAGGAAGAGGGATGAATTTCACCAATGAAGTCTAATCCCCATTGTTGGAAGGGGCTTTCAACAGAGACAAGCTTTAATGGCAAGGGTACCAATTTTCACTTAAATTCCCTAAAAAATCTGGCATTTATGGAATAAGGTGACTTATTTGTGAATATGGGGGAAAAGAGTAGGCTAGTAGAAACCAACTCTAAGGATTTTATTGGTAGTGGTTATCCAATAAATATGTCCACCACAATCTCCTTCATGGAATTCCTGCATTACTTTTTTTGCATCATCATTTAACAAGCATTTAAGTAAAATACCCCCATTATCTTTCCAATACAAAACATTATATATAATGCAAAATTTAACTGCTTTTAACTTCATAAATCTTGCCTTTGTCTTTGTGAAACTAGGAGGAGCATTTAAATTAAATAAAACATAAAGCAAGTCTGCATACCAGGGTGAGTTCAGAAATGCCTCATCAATTTGTGGAGTCGCCTGTTCCTCTTGATTATCTAATGAATCAATCAAGTTAATGTCCAATACATGGAAATTTGACTCAACCATCAATTTGGCTAGTCCCTGACCTTTGATCAACTTGGTGGGTTTGATTTCTAAGTCATACTCAAGAATTACAACAATCCATTTGCCTCTTTTTCCATCAGGTCCATTCTGTGTTAAAATATCTTTAACCACTGAATTAGGTACATAAGCAATAATATGGGAATGCAAGATATACACTCTAAAATATTTTATTGTTTTAACCAATGAAAATGCCTGCTTTTCCATAATGTTGTGTTTCAAAGATGCATTTCTTAAATATTTACTAAAGAATGCAATAAGCTTCTCAAAACCTTCACTGTTTTTCTACAGTAAGACTGCTGCAATAGTGTGTTCAAAAGAAAAATAGAAGATTATGAAATCTTTTGTAAAATTTGGGCTGATCAACACTGGTGCTTTGGTCAATGCTTGTTTAACTAAGTCAAAAGATTGTTTAGCCTCAATACTCCACTTGATTTCAGAATCCTTTTTAAGCATGTTTTTTATGTTTCTAAGAAGTTCTGCCAGGTTAGGAATGAATCTCCTTAGGAAATTTATTTTGCCAATAAAAGATTGAAGCTCTTTGATATTTCTTGGATGATTGATTTTCAATATTGCCTCAATTCTGTTGGGATCAATCCTAATTCCATATTTGGAAATAATGTGACCAAGAAGTTTTCCTTCCTCAAGGCCAAAAAATGTTTTCTTAGGATTCAGTGAGATTCCAAACCTTCTACATTTTTCAAACACTCTTCTCAGATGTGCTAAATGTTCCTCATCAATTTTAGAATAGACAGTAATGTCATCTAGATAAATCACAATAAAATGGCCAATTTCATCAGCAAAGGCAATATCCATTTCTCTTTGTAAAGTGGCTCCAACATTCATTAACCCAAAGGGAATTTTCACGTACATGAAAGTTCCCCATGGAGTAGTGAAGGCAGTTTTATCCTAATCATTAGGATGCACTAAGACTTGGTTATAACCCGAGAAAACATCTAATAAGGAAATTTTACTAGACCCTACTACCTTTTGCAATATATGATCCATTTTAGGTAATGAGTAGTTGCCTTTAAGGGATACCTTATTAAGATTTCTGAAATCAATACACAATCTGATTTCTCCAGTTTTCTTTCTAGTAGGAACAATATTAGACACCCATTTAGAGTATCTAAGAGGAAGTATAATTTTAGCATCATACATCCTTTTCACTTCTTTCTCAACCAAAGGCATAAGGACATGATTTATCCTATGAAGTTTTTGTTTGAAAGGTTTTTTATCTTCCTTGATTGGGATTTTATGTTGTATGATACTAGTGTCGTATGCTTTTAAATCCTCATAACTCCAGGAAAATACATATATGAATTCTTTGAAAAGAGCTATGTATCGTTGTTTTGTGACAATAGGAAGTGATTTGGAGAGTTTTATCATTTTGGGATTCTGCTCACTACCTATATTGCATTCTTCTATGTCTGCCCCTGTGGGTTCCATTTTTGGCTTCTTTGCTACATCATTAAAATAAAAAATTTCTTCTAACGGAGCTAGACCCCTAGGCAGAACATTATCCTTAAGCTGAAGTACTTCAAATTCTTTCTTTTCTAGATCTATTTCATGTAGTTCTAATTTATATACATCTTTACTGACTAAAATATTTACATCAGAATCATCAAACTGTTTATATACACTAACATATTCAACAATCTGATTTTCTACTTCACGCTCTAAATCTATGCTATCTTCTTCATACTCATCCTTGGATTGCAAAAAGTTTTCAATCTGCTTGTCACTTCCAAATACCTGCCAGTATCTCATATTATCGGGTACAACTGGATGGTGTTTAACTTCCACTGTATATTGTCTGTTGGGGTGAGGCATTTTACATGTGCTAGCTGAAAAAGCTAAACCATTAGCCAGGACATTCTGATTTTTGGGAATGACAGCAAGATCATATTCTACAAAAGTTCCTAGAAAGTCAAGCACAACATTTCTGTAGGCTCTCAACCTAGGATGTTTTGCAGCATATTCTCCTTTGATCTGTTTAAGAATTAATTCAGAATCCCCTTGAACTGCAATTCTTTTAGCACCTAGCCTTTTCAATAATTGCAATCCTAAAAGAATGGCCTCATATTCTATTATATTATTAGTGCAATGAAAGTTGAGTTTATGGGAATGACCCTCTGCATGATTGTTTCCTGAATTGGACACCCAAACTCCTGCCCCTGAACTTGCATTTCTACAAGAGCCATCAAAGCTCATGTTCCAAAAAGGTTCAGTTTTATTGTTTTGTTGCACAATTTGTGTTTGATTTTCATGTTTTTCATCAATGTCATTTTCTGCTTTAGTAATCTGTGCATCAATGTCCCCATCATTATAAAGAATGAAAGAGTCTAGGTTAGAATGAACAGAGTAAAGAGGATAGTTGTGTGGTTTCTCTTGACTACTGACCATATACTTCATTAAAGTTTCCCTATATAGTCTTCTATGTTGACCAAACCTTGGTATAGTGGCGTGAGTCATGTATCCATTTCTAGGGTTCCTTGTAATTTTTCTCTCCATGAGCGTGACAACAACATGCCATACTTGGGGGGAATGTATGCAACCACTATATCCATCACTAGACTTTTAGCAGGGATTTGGGCTAAAGTAACACATAGGTCTTTGATAAGACCTAGGCATCTAACTTTGCTTGAATCAAAGGAATACAAATATTTGTATTGTCTAGTAATGTTAAGTCCTAGTTTTTCCATGACAACTTTGGGCATTAAATTATGGGATGCACCTGAATCTAGCATAACATTATGGAGAATTTTATCATGAATATTCAAATTGACATAAAATGGAGGGACTCCTCCTTCTTGTGGTTTGCCTTCTACTTCTGGCCCAAATAAGAGTTCAGGTTGATCATCATTCAGGTTTACATCATCAGTCTTTTCCCCAATGTTTAAAGCTTTCATGAACTGAGTTTTGTATGTATTTTTGTTCATTAATTCAGTTAAGGGGATAGAAATTTTCAGCTTGGCAAGTTCATTTTCTATACTTAATGGTGTTTGATTCTTAAGCAGATTTGGAAAATCAGACTTATCAACAACTACTTTTGTGGCCAGTTCTGTTTGTTGACTGGTAGAAGGGGGATTAGTTTGAGTAGTTATGGAAGGAGTATCAATGGTATTTTTCATAGCAGCTTCTGTTGGCTTCTTTCCAAGATTTTTAGTGGTTTTCTTAGGAAGATTTTCTGTTGTTTTCTTGGAATTAGAATCAGAGACCTTTTTGACAGGATTTTCAACATTCTTTTTATTGGTAGTTTGTATTCATCTGACTCTTTAGAATCCATTTCATTCTGGGCGATAAGAAAAAGCTCTTGCTCCTCTTGAGTGAGGAAAACTGTTTCCTCATCACTTATCCCTAATAAATTTATTTGATTATCATCCAAATATTCCACAATGTTCCCCTCATCATCTATGTAATTTTCCTGAAAAGGAGGCCATACCTGCTTGTCTGGTCCCTTTTGTTCTCTTTGTTTAATTTGGGGAACATTTCTTCTAAAATTTTGGTTTCTAGTTTGAGGGACATTTTGGTTTTCTCTTCCTTGAGGCTCATCATTAATGTTAACTCTTTGCATCATTTGATTCACTACCTTGACTAAGTTATCAATCTTATGGTCAACAACAGAAGTAGAGGGTTCTTCTTTTATGGTTACTCTGCGTTCAGACTTCTGTTTGGATTTTTTGGCCAGGATGTTAGCTTCAACTTTAATTGCATTTGCTTGCATTTCTTCCAAAGTTTCTGGGTCTCTCTCTCTAAGTTGATATTCCATGTCTACATCGAAACCATTTGGAAAATCAATCAGATCTAGGCCAGGGGAGGGCTTGATGTCTTGTGGAATGGCATTGTAAACAATATTGAATCGTTCACAATATTCTTCCACAGTTTCATTGGGTTTTCTCTTTAACCTTTTATATTCATTTAGGATTTGAAGTGGGTTCTTCTTGATCTCCCATCTAGCTAAAAAAAGTTTGATGGAGAGCATCAAGGTTGGCTATACTTCCTAGAGGTAAACCCCTAAATCATTTATTGACATCACCTCCTAAGATTTGGGCAAACAATCTCATTTTAACATTGGCTTCATCCACTTCTTGGAGATCAGAAACATCATTCATCCTCTCCACATGCTGTTGGGAAATATTAACACCAATATTATCAAATGTCACAATTTTAGATGGATAGTATACATGCATAGCATTTAGCTGGCCTGGTAACACCAAGGGTGCATACCTTCCTGCCATAACTGTCCTGGTAGATTGACTTGAGGATGAACCTAATGGAGGTGCAATTTTGATAACTACAGGGATAGTAGGGACAGTAGTTTGAGAAATCATAGGCAGGTAAGCTGAAACTATGGAATGAGTAGGACTGGGAGGCTGTATATGTACAGATTGGGAAGACTGACTACATAAAGAGGCTGCTGCAACAATCAAAGCAGAGAATTCAACAGATTGTTGAATGAAGGCTTCTTCGATAGCTTGGTCCAACACTGAAGCTAGACCTTGTAATTTGTCAAATTGCTGTAAAGATTCAAGATCAGGATCAATTTAAAGGTCTTGGGTTTGGGGAACATATGGTGTTAGTATGGCTTTATCTATGACAATTTGACCTACAAAAGCCTCAGACTTTGATCTAAACAAGCTTTGCTGGAAAGGAAAATCAAATTCTATGTCTTGTATAGTTTCAAATTTCTATGGGAGAGAATTAGAACTTGACAAAGGAGTATTTTCCAGAGGAGAATTGAATCTAGACTAAGGATTATTACTACCTTGACTCTCGGTAAAGCTTCTCTTTCTCACCAATTTCTCAGGGTTCTCTACAATTTTAGCAGGAATGGGATCAGGGTGAGATCTAGTATAAATTTTTTTGGGAGCTAGGGTTATGAAAAATCAACACACAAAATCAAAGTCAGAATCATTGATACAACAAATATCTAAAAAATAACAACCTTAGATCATGTATTTCATAATGATAAAACAATTGCTTACTAAAATAATGATTTTAAACCAGGGAATAATAATGTTTTAGATTAAAATGTATTCTTCCCTAGTATGGTTGCCACTATGTTATCGTTCTATATTTTTGAGGTTGTTGGAGTAAATACATTGGACAACATCAAAACCACTCTTGAAGTTTGGATCTAGCCTTGCCAACTTCAGAGAGGGATCACTCTTTATGATTTAACTTGGTTTTTAAGTCGATTTTAGGCTAGTTATGGTTATGCTTGATTGTTTGTTTGAATTTGGTTGATTGGTTGATCTGATCAAATTATTTACTTTCCATTGGGATATGGAGTCAAATATGCTAGATATTGCATCAAATATTTAAAAGAATAATCACAGGGCAAGCTAGTTACATTTACTAGATCCTTAAAATGAATTATGAAATGGAGAAGAGGTGGTTTTAGTAATGATTGGAAAGAATTAAAGATTTTTTCAATCAGACTTCAGAAGAAAAACATATAGATTGTAAAAACAATCCAAATAAGGTGTTCAATTAAAAAATCTTATTTTTCACATTTCTTGTTTTACACTTAGATTTTCGACGATTAACATGCAGAGAATATTGTGAAAACAACAATTACAATAAGAAAAACATCACTAGTAAAATGTAGCACAAGAATCCTCTGAACGTCTTTGTATTATTAACGCTCCAACAAAGTGGAAAAAGCACAATACTCAATATGAAGAATTACAATGATCAGGAACCGACCCTCAATACTTCGAATGAATGAAGTATTTAAACAAAAATTCCAAAAAAATTACAATCAATGTTGCAATGACACGGAAATCTATTATTGATTACAAAATAACTGAATTGACTAATATAACCAAAAAAGGTGAATTTAGTGAAGTGATCTAGAGGTCTGGCACTATTGTTGCAAAGAACAGTTGCTGAATTGCCACGCTTTGGGTGTTGTGTTGGACGTGGCTGATATTTTATTTAATATTGAAATTCACACAATTTATCCCATTGCTCTTCATCTGGGATAGTGAGTTTTGTTGCTTTGCAGTAGATCTCATCTACCTCGGTATATTTAGCAAATGTAGGCCTTACCACAAAAATATGCTTTATCTCATGCTGAATGAACATAATGTTACTGATAGCTTCGAAAAAAGCTCTCCCTATCATAACACCTTTAATGTGGGAAGACTTAGTAGTATCCTTTGCAATGTCTATAAGATTCTTCTTATAATCTTCCCTGGTCATTAGTTTGTCATTAATTACAAATAAAGAAGGCAGGCCCCTCTTTGTTAATGCTTCTATTATGGTGAAAAACCTGTTGACTACTACTTCCAAACTGTGACATTTTTCTGTAAGTTGCACAATCAAATTCTTCTTTGTGAGAACTTTCTTCACTTCCAAGATTGTCTCTGTCCTGTCCTCTACTCCCAAATCATCCAACTCATATCTGTTTTTGGAATTGAGAAACTTGATGATGTTGTTGGCTGTGGCAGGCATATCTCCCAACTCATTGTTGATGGTGGAAATGGCCTGATTGGCTTTCTCAATCAACTCTTTCTGTTCAAATATAATTTGGATACATGGCCAGATTTCATCCATGGATTCAATTATATTATTCCATATGATTTACTTAACTTGAGCCAGTGTGTGGCCAATGGAGGACTTAGTTACGGATTTCCATCATACATCTATCTGGTTTTGAGCTCTCTGTAGCTCTGCTTCATGGAAAGTTTCAATCTTTGCCTTCTAGTCTTGTAGAAGATTAACTTGGGCCTGCAATTTTTTAATTTCTTCTATTTGGAGAGACATATTCTCTACCGCACTTGCCAACTGATTTGCAACATTCCCTGTGTTTGTTGTAGAAGATGTAGCTGTAGGAATTGCTGTAAGAGGCACTGCTTGCAAAGGGACAATGGACATTCTGGCAGCTTGCACCTTTTCTTTGATGATTTTTTCCATCTTTGTTTCCATTTGTTTCAATTTTACATTCTGTTCCATGATGAGCTTCATCATGTCTGCCTTATGTGACTCTGTTTATTCAATGTCATTGGCCAGAGGATCTTCAATGGTTGGTAATTTCAACTGCTTTCTCAATGCTACTATGTCAGTATTCTTCCTTCTTACAGCCTCTTCTGCATCATTGATATTGGCAGGATCATATCCTACTTTGCTTACCAATTCCTCAAAAGCTTTGATCCTTGTGTATTTAACCAGTGAAGAGACTTTCTCCATCTTCAATTGTGACTGAACATTAGCTAAAGTAACCTGCAATTTAGACAAACTCATAGCAGTGCTAGTGAGTGTAGATGAAATCATTTGCCCAGTCTGTTTGTGCATCTCCATTTTATCAATGGGATGTATGTCTTTTACATCAAATTCAAATGAAGTTTTCTTGTAATCTGATGCTACCTTGGGCTGTGGGATCTGTGCTTGGAGGAAAGCCATTTTCATTTTGCCTTTCTTTGTATCAAAGGCTGATAGTAGTCGGCTTTGAGAACTGGAAGTCTGCTTCCATAACTAATTATATGTGTTGCTATTCAAGGCCTCATTTCTCACTTTGATCTCTTTAAATATACCGAATATATTATTTTCTTTCTCCCCTATGGTAGATGTGATGGTTTGCATAACCTACTGTTGATCCTGTGAAGCTATTGAAGTGCTAGGAGAAAGGGTAGTCTGATAACCTACTTGTGAGGAAACATGTGTCTCTTTAGTGGTGATAATCTCCTCTTGATTTGAATCCTTTCTTAGCATTAATTTGGAGTTGAGCTTGGTCCTCTTCCTGTACATGATTTTGAAGTCTTCACAAGGAATTTCAGTCATTGAAGGTGACTCTTCTTCTCTGTTCCTCTTTCCTATTTTTTCCTGTGTAACAGGACTCTGTACTATTGAAGTTGACACCAATTTCTCCTCTGTCTCTTGGGGAGTGTTTTCAGTCCACTCTAATTGGTTCTTGTATTTCTCAATCTCGGGTCTAGATATATGAAAAAAAGGAGTAGATTTGTTCTCTACCCTTAACTTGGAGATGACCCCTAATGGATCATATGACCATGTGAAACTGAGGATGAATTGCATCTATTTCAACAATTTGTCTGCTTCTTCCCCTACTTCCCTGTTATTGCAAATGAAAGGTCCTATTTGAGTTTTGATTTTAAATTGAGATCTCTTCTTGGCAGATACAAAATGAATCTCATCAACATTGAGAATTTGCCTGATGTATTCTAGGGCAAAAATCCTCATTGGGAGGAATTTTGGCAGTTTGTAAGGTGCAAGCTTAGACCCCAAATATCCTAAGCTTGGTGTAATTCTAGTAAAGATATTGTTATCGCCCCAAGAAACTCTCCTAGGTTGTAGCTTGGAGATGCTCGGGAACATTACAAACTCAACTTAATGTTGGAAATGGATGAATGGAAGGAATGATGCTTGTTCAAGCCAGATAACCACTTCTACTTTGCTTGATTCCAGACATGCGTGAACACCCCCAAAATACAAGGCTTTAGACCACCAATTACTCACAGTTCAAAGGTTGGGTGAATATGGAGAATACTGCCCACACCAGCAGATGCACAAGACCTTGTGATGGCCAGTTGCAACCAGTAAAGAGGTCTGCAAATCTAATTCCCTAGTGCACAGATAGGATGACAGCTCTCCATCACTAAGTGAAAAGAAACCTAAATAACACATTCACTGATACATGCAAGAATTTAACACAGAGGCAGGATGACAGCTCCTCTAATGCCAAACATCAAGAGTTCAGGAAAACTGCATATCAGGCACAACCTAGAACATAATAGAAATGGAAATTGAGCAATTGACAGCAAAAGAAGCTTGTATTAGCTGAAAATGAAGACGAGACGCTGCAAGTATCAAAGTAGTTACAGTCTCCAGAAGTTGAACCTTACATCAAAACAATAACCATCAACCCTGATTACATCTTTTTCTGGGTATATATAGAGTTTCAATACAAAGGCACTCGGCCATTCTGAGTATGGAGGGGTCATAATTGACCACCAACCGCATTTAGTTGCCGGATGGAGCTTCTGAGTGTGTTTGCTTGCTGCAGTGGATGAATCTGATCTTCTCAGGTAGCTGGGGTGTTCGTATTCATGAAGTTCCATAACTGCTAAATGCAGTTACACGCTCAAGCTCTGTCCTTTTCCTCCTCGGCCATGCTATCTGTTAAATGTGGTTGTTGAGGAGCCACTGCAACTGGTACTGGTGAGTCGATCACTTTCATCCTTCAGGTGCACGGAACGGTCAAGGGACGTGGACTGCGTGGCAGATGGACGAGCTGGATGAGGGAGAAAGGTCAGCCGTCGGATCGGGAGGATAGATGGTGGAGATGGCTTGGCGAGGGATATTGGAAGAGGCGGGAGCGGAATGAGCGTGGGCCGTTGGATCTTGGCGGAACTGATCGGACGACGGAGGAGTGATCGGGCGAGTCGCTTTATCGGGCGCGACGGGAGTCGTCGGGTCGGGTTTTTGGTAATTTTGGGCCTTTACATATGGCGATGTGCAATTGAGATCGGATCACATCGCAATATCGCATCAGCAGAAGCAGAGGGGCGCGAATTTTATGCATACATGGATGCGATTTGCGATAGGACCGATGAAAGGAAAATGAGCAGTGCGAGGGAAGGAGAAAGTGACCGTTATGAGTCTCTTTTGGGTATGACCATTGACCAAGCTTATTTCTGGCCTTTAGAAATCAAAGATATGTAGCAGGGCTAATAGATACCAGTCTCTTGTCTGGACTTGGTCTGATAACTGCAGGATTTTCCTAATTTCTTCACTGATTCTTGGCTCTAGAGTGCTGCTTAGGAGATTGAGTGCTGGATGTACAAACATTTCTATGAATTTTTTGTATGAATACTCTTTTTTCTCCTTCTTTACCAACGTAGTCCATAAGATGACTGATTGTTGATTTCCCTCATCATCCAAGTTTTGTAATGTAAGCTTGAGGTTGTATCCTTGAAAATACAAAAACATGTATACTAACACAGAAGCATATGTGAATACTTCCTTAGTTTGGAATTTGAAAAAATGTTCATGGATGGAATCTGCAAGGAATTGGCTAAAATTGAACAAGACGGTAGGCTTGGAATTTGTGGAGAAAATAGAAAGGAAACCTATAATAGCCTCATTTACCTACTGATCTAAGTAATAACCAAGGAGGTAGGAAGTGACAATGATGATCTGCTTAGCTCTCTCAGGGAAAATGGAGAATGGATAGGGAGGATTTTTCTTGGGTAAGGGGGCATCTTTAGTCAAGAAAAGTTCAAGGGTTTTGGCTCTTTTTGCAAAGTCCAATTTCTGGTACAATTCTGTGAGGGCTTCATGAGAGAAAGGAGTGGCATTCTCTGCAACAAGAGCTTGCATCATTTGATCTATTGATTGGGCAGTTATGGTAAATGGAATTTCTCCTCTAGGGGCAATAATAGCTCGTTGGCTAGGTAGATAATAAGCATGACATTTTCTGATGAATTCAAGGGCACTGTGGGTGTAGGGAAACATATATTGGGGCAAATTGGATTCCCACAATCCAATATCGTCACACTTGTCTATGAACTTGTCTTCAAGCCAGAAGTGCATTTCAAATAGATCGAATTCATAAAGGGTTTCATGGATTTTGTAGTCTCTATCTGCCGAAGGAATATGGTCAAAATCGATCGGAAGGTGGATCAGAGGACTTACGGGTTCCTGTTGTGCCTTATCTTTAGGAGGCATGATCAGATAGGTCGAGAACACTGGAGAACAGAGGTAATGGTTGGAACGACGATCAGCTGGTGTGATGCTTGGGTGGGTGAAAGTATCGCAATTCAAATATCAAACTTGTCACAGAAAGATATTATTAGCAAAGTGTGGTATCGGTAAACTGTTAATAAGTGAAAGAAATTGAATTTATAGACATTCAGGCTTTTCCATTGATGGTGGTGCGGGTCTGTTACATTAATGGTTAAGTAATTTAATTACTTAATGGATTGATTTTGGAGGGAGCGGATGTGATTGGTGGGAGCAATGGGTAGATGAGGTGGTGAAGGGGGATTGACGGGAGCGTAACGGATAGGGCAGTGGTATTGCATGGCAGAGAAACCACTTTTCAGAGGGGGGGAAGGTGGTTAATGGTTTCGGCCAAGGGGGGTGCGAAAACATGGGATGGTGACACATTTCGATGGGCGCAGGTTTGAATACCGCCCATTTCGAACCCCCACCCCCCCCCCCCCCCCCCCCCCGATGGTAAGTTTGGATGGTGAGGGGGGGCCAAAATGTAATACTAGCCATGAAGAGGTGGGTGCGGATGATGGGAAAGGTGACGATGGATTATCGTGACATGATGGGAGTATGTTGGGGTGGGAAAAACAAATTTAATGCATAGCAGGGGAATGATTTTTTAGCATATAGTGGGGTAGGGAAATGAAAAATATAGTGGGGGAATGATTTTCGGGTAGTGAAACTTTAGGAATAGTGGAATAATCTATCAAATATGCTTTGATTTACATAACCTTAGAATAAACCTTTATCCCTTTGCTTTTTCTTTTGCACATGAAAATATATTTAAAATTCAACTTAGGGTAAAACCTTCATGCTTATCCTGAAATCATCATTGTGCTTCTACCTACCCTTTCTCATTTCAATTCTTTTTCTAAGCTAACATTTTCTCTTCTTGTTTTGTAGGGTGCATTTAAACTAGCAGACCCGAATCACTTATTTTGCCATTGATTCAGATTAAACTGTTGAATCAATTGTATTTCTACCTAGCAACTGATTCACCAAGATTAAATTGTTTGGTAAATCTTCATTCACTAACCTATTGAACATAAATTTAAATGTGTTCAATCATGATTATACTGTATGATTTGAACAGAACTTTAGTCATTGTGGCATTCACAAACAATTTGCACACAACCTTATTTAATAATAGACTAAAATAACTAACTTTTCAGTAGTGGCATTTAGACTTGCAACACTTTCCGTATTATTTTCTATTTTTTCTTTTGTAGGGTTCTTATTTCCTTTTTTCTTATTTATTTTTTTAACATACCCTCTTTTCATTTTTCTTATATTTTTGGAAATCTTTTTAATATTGAAATTATGTACAATATTAAATTACAAATACAAAATACTCAATCACCTTGAGATCCTATAATTTATAGGACCCTAACATGTGTGATGCACACTATGTGTATGTGTACATGGTTGAAGAAAAGGTACTGGGCGTTTGTCAGGTGTGGAAATCGATTCAATGTGCATACTGAATAAGGACAAAGGTAGAATCTAAGGATTGATTGAAGGATAAGTATCAATATTTTATTTCAGTTTTATTATGCATGTGATTTATGATTATGGTCTATGAAGATTACATGTGATCTATGATTCCAGTTTATGATGGTTACATGTGATTTATGATTTTGATCTATGATGGTTGTGTTTTGAGCTAACCTAACGTGGTATGTTTATACATGATGATTTCGTCAAATATGCTAGTTTGACTTGTTGTGACAGGAAGTGAACATAATTGCAAGTGTACCTTGTTGACAAGCCACCAATGAGGTATGATTTGAAGTTATTTCAATTTATTTTGAATCTAATAGAAACTAAGTGCTTAGTATAGGAAAACATGTAAATTCCCGGTTGGGTGGTCAAAACTAATGGTAAGCATTAGCAGCAACAGAAAAAGAAATTGGAACAGGCAACAATGTGTTGGTAAAGCACTTAAGGAGCAGGGTCATTGTGGGACACTGGTACTCAACAACGTCCATTGATTTCCATGAGCATGCTATGACCAGTATGATGGTTTTGAGATAGGTATATGCCTTGGTTGTTTGACCTTTCGATGCGAGGAAACCTTACTAAGAGATGGATCACCCGAGATGGGGGATGCCAGGGGACTTGGAAGGAGTGAATCCATGGAAGGGGTGATCGGATTTCCCGAGGGACTGTGTAGCAGAGAAGGGAAGGTTGGGGATAGATGTTTTTTGGTCATTAGCATTGCCAAATGGAATTAGATGCACATTGAGAGTTCCCTATTACAATGAGATGGTAACTGCTCACTGAGAGGAAAAGTAGCGCAGGATTATAGTGATGGACATTGGATACAACTTTGACTTTGCAGTGGATTCTAGACTTCCTGGGAAGGAGGTGAAATCTGGTATTACTTTGAGGGTGGATGTGTGAGACTTTGGATTCCCTTATTGCGGATGTGGGCATCATATCCTTTTATTTGATGGTTGAGAAAATGTGCATATGTGTATATGTGTCTATTCTAGTAAATACTATATCGAATTGGATTTATAAATTTCCATATACAATATGACTATTTTATGGGTGAAGCAAATGTGTATGTGTGTATATGTGGTTATTATTGTAAATACTATAATGAGCGATGCTATAAAGCTCTAGTAAACGGTATGTTTTCCATGTTTTAGCAGATGGTCATTATAAATATTGCAACAAACTATGTTATAAAGGTCCATGGGTAGTACGTTTTGTTTCAGCGATCTTTTTGGTTATAGGTGTCATTGAACACCAAAGATGGTGTTCACCCAAGGGAGAGGGTTCTGTAACAATCCTGGTTAAAAATCTATGTAAAAATATATAAGACCATAGTCGTGGGACACTTATTCCAAGCTGAATGTTGGGCAATACATCTTAGTGTGGGTGTTCATTTGGTTTATTATGGCTAAGGAAATTGGAAAAGGCATTGGGAAGGTAAAGTGGCATTAATTGGCATTTATTTATGAAAATAATGGAAAATAGGAGAAAAGGAAGGTGAAAGGTCACAGGTTGCATCTGAGGAGGAAAATGAAGGAGAATAATGGAAATTGAAGAAAATAGAGGTCTCATTGATAAAAGGGATTCTGAGGATCAGTTCATGGACTTTTGTCAGTTCTGTTTTAGAGCTCTCTCATTATTCTCTCTCTCTCTCTCTCTCTCACTCTTGGACACTTAAAGTTTTCTTGGAGCACTTTAGCATTGGATCAAGAAAGGCAAAGAAGGCAAGAGGAAGGAAGGAGAAAGCAAGGTAGAGCAAGAACAAGCAGCTAGAACAAGATTCTTTAGAAGTATCGATTTGCATGATTATTTTCCTTGCTATATCTAGCATGCATGATATTGTATGTGGTTCTTTGTTATTATGGCATGGGTTTTTCCAAGTGTGACATTGTTTTCAGCCTAGTCTTTCCATTTCCAGATGGCCATGGTGTGATGGGGTTCTCATGTTTTGGTTGAGATGGATTGTTGGATGGATTAAAATTTGAGTGACATGGATATTCGAAAGAAAGAACACATGGCATAGTGATCCCTAAACTAGACTATGGATTTCACTAAATCTATTTCCCTAGTTACCCTTGAACCAGACTGTGGGTTGCAGTAAAGCCAGGTATTGTGTGCCTCGATTGGCCTAGGAATCTTCGACCAGTTAATGATGGGATATATAGTAAATCCTAGAGGTGGTTTCCCTTGATTAGGCCTAGGAATCCTTTCTGTGAATAGTGGGATATACAATAAATCCTAGAGGGTGGAGTCTCGGTTTAGGGCTTAGTGATCCCTGGATTAGATTGTGGATTGTGGTAAATCCTAAGAGACTAGGAGATAGGAAAATTCCTCACGATGTATGTGGAGAAATCCAGTGGCATCCATGCTTGTTTTTGCCTAGTGATCTGGTGGAAATCATGGTAAAGCCTGCTAATACATGTTTATTGTGTTGGCCTAGTGATCCAGTGTGGATTGCGGTAAATATTGGTTTCTATTGATGAGGGTGAGGTGGTTTAGCCTTGGGATTCCCTGGTTGGCTCTTTTGGTTTGAGTCCCATATTCATGCTTGGAATATTGAACGGGGTGATTTCCTAAAGAGATATTTGGCTAAGCTAATCTATGGTTAGGTGGAACATGGTAGTCCCATACCAGGTTGGCTTTTTCATTCATTAATAAGAGGTTCCTTCCTTGGTATATTATGTGTAAATGTACTGGTTTTTATGTGTATTCTATGGCTGAAGTATCCTTGGTATTTTTGTTGTTATTATGTCAGTTATAACCATGTATTATGACAATGATGATGTATGGCTATCCTCATGTTTTGATTTGTAAATGAATGTAAAATGTATCTATGACCTAATAAATGATAATGCATCTAATGATATAAGGGAACAATGCTTCTTAGCGGTTCCCAGATAAGTATGAGACACCTATGCTCAAATATGTTGTTTAGGTCTGTAGATTACATATTTGTGACATGTTTGACGAAATGCCTGTCATGGTTGATCCGGGTCCAATCTATACCTTGTCATTGTTTTTGCAAATGCATCATTGTTATGTTGTGTACATTCATTTCTGAAAGTGTCATTGAGTTATGGGCAGAGACTTGGGCTCTGGGCCTTAAAAAGTGGCACGAATCCTGTAGTTGTAGGCATAGGTCTGAGGAGAAAAGTCCTCATACACATGCATACCCATGTTGTGGGAGTGTCTGGAGCCTCCTAAACATATGCTTGTCCATATCAAGGGAGCGTCTGAGGGTTTAATGGTCTAAAACTTCAGTTGGTCTCAGGGGTTGGTTACCTTAGTGGTTAGGATGGCTCCTGGGAGTTCTGTTGCTAATGTTGAAGGTACTTGTGGTGTGTTTCCATCGATTCCACTTCCTTAAGGTCACCTAGGAGGCTGAATCCCATTATAGTGGACTCTCATCACATATTTACCCTGGTTGGTCAATTACTTGGGTAGATGTGGGATGAGGGTGTTACAATGAAACACGGGTACTTCTGTCAATCTTATAAAACTTTCATTGTCATAATGCATATGTGTAGGGCTAAGCAGTCCTTCTGTGGATGATGTTGGATCCCACCAACATACAGGAGATCTCCCCAATATGAAGTCCCAAATATACCTCACACCATTTGGTATAGGAGTCCCATCTGGAATATGACTTGGCTGCCATTTATTTAAATATTTTCCTTGGCTTCAAGAATTAGCATAAGAGAGTAGCGTGCATGTACTTTTAAATGAGAAAGAAAATGTGCCTTATGAAATGTTCAATGGCAAATATATCAAGATTTTTTCACTGCATGGAAAAAAAATTGAGTCTCTAAAAGAAAAGTAATAGTATTATTATAGTAAAGACACCTACACATAAATGATAAAGAATCATTAATCATCAAATGAAATAGTTCACACAGATGCAATGCTCATTATAGCCATCACAAACACTTTCAATGACATAAGCACCAAAGCCACTGAATTAGTTCAATTTCCCTAATGCATAAGAGTACCAAAATAAAATGTAAATATTCAAATAATAGTCTTAAAACATCCACGATCTATGCATGAAAATGTTTTGGCCCAATAGGCTTCAAGTGTTAAGCAAAAGTTCCAAGGTACATGAGTATAATGAACACCACTAGCTCCAATAGTGGATCGTTTGAGCCACTACTTACTCTCCAAAATAACTATATCTATCTCTCCAATCCCTTGTGTGAGAATGCAAGGTGAAAGTCCTTTTTTTGAGTAATAAGGCTTCTTTTATAACTAGAGGCACGGTGTTTCATATCCCCATGACTCTTGAACTTCCCATATGACTTCCAATTTCTAATGACCTTTGGACCTCTAAATATTATTTTAACTTCAACATGAATTTTGGAATTCTTTGTGTCTTTTGGACTTCTATATGTGGCTCTTTTGTCCATATATGACTCTTGGAATTCCACATATTCATATTCACAAAACTACATCATTATTTCCCATCATCATGTGGAAACATCATGACAAATCACTGACATTGATGACTTGGACCCATAGTGACTTGATACATGGACTTTCTTAGAAGGTGACAATGTTCCCACCTATGCCTTCAATACTTGATGCAAAGTTCTCATTGTTATTTCCATATACCCTCTAAAGGGTCTCAAGATCATATGGAGTATTTATGGATAACTGTGATCATTGAAATCTAATGTCCCTTCACTTATCACAAGCATGTGTACTTTTATCTTTGAATTCCTCCTTAGGATGTTTCCTTTGACGGATCTCCTCATGCATCCTTGTCACGTTGTTCTAGTAACACCTGTAGGTAAGAGCACTCATTGCAATAAAACATCAGCCTAAAAAATCCTATTTTATCATGTTTCATGCAAAATTTCCAATTATGAATCAATAGGGTGCTTAGAAAAGGAAGAAGAAGTTTCCAGGGGTAGGACGCACTGACAAGAGATAAGGGGTTCTGTGTTGGTCACTGAGGATGCGTTGTGTGCTTTGTTGAGATGATGGAGGGTACAAGGTGTAGTCACAAGGGATAAGGGAGTTCACTATGGACAGTTGATGTGAGGTGCACTCAACTGGGAAGGCCCAAGAAGAAGGAGGGTGCAAGGAACACTGAAAGGGCTCAAGGGAGGTTTGACTGATCACTACTAGTGTGCTATGTGCTCAATTAGGAGAGAGGGCACAAGGAAGGCACAATTTGGAAGAACAAAGGGGTCTTGATACATGAGATTGCGTTTTGCACTCAAAAGGGAGGAATAGATAGGCTTGGTAACATGGCACAGTCTCAAAAAACAAGGAGGGTCCAACTAAGCCTTGGGAGTTCACAATGTGCTTTCCTAGGCATAGTGAGAAAGCTTGTGAAAACTAAAATTTTTCTAAGTCTGAAAGATAAGGCATGGGAAAACACAATGAGTTTGGAGTAAAAATAAATGTGAGACATAAGAACTCATCAATAAAACTTATATAAGACCCAATACTGATAAGTATACACGAAAATGATAGTTTGAAAACACTCTCCAAGTACAACAGACAAAGTGTGTGCATTTGCGACCAAAATTGTCGTTTTGTGACTAGAAAGTGTATTAATATTGTGAAGTGCATTATAGATGTTCTTAAGGAAGTGATGACACCTAGGAAAGAACAAGCACGCTTGAAACATATAAAATAACATGAGACTACACTTGGTGATTGAAAGCGATACTTGATATGATAATAAGTAGGCTCCAAAATCCGAATGTAGAAAATTTTTGGAGGGTGTCATAGAAGCGACAACAATTGGCGACACACTAGGAAAACTTTAGCTTCTCTACCTAGGAATAGATATTAGTAAAGGTGTATCCCTTTAGGAAGTATTCATTCATCAATTAGATTTCCTTGACTTTCCCACTCAACCCGGTTATGGATGTAGTATCCACCATTCCTTCCCTTGATGTAACACACAAGAGATCATGACATATCACAATTGTTTCAATACAGGAAAGGGTAATATATAATCACCAGTTTAAGATATTCAAAGTATGAATTTCATCTCTGGTGTTTCTCCCCTTCCAACAGGCCTAGATAGTCCCCCGATGGAGTCAGTATAGGAGCATAATCATTTCTTCGTTTCCAAAAGGCCTGAATAATAGCATGGTGAAGTTAATTGCTTCACCTCCCTACGCAGGAAGCCTTTCCCTTATTTTACCCTTTATTTATTTTATTTAGTAGAATTGTGTTTAGTCACTTATTATTTCAATGGGGTGGAAGAGGGATCCTAACTTATTGAGAGATGAAGAGGTTTCCTCTTCAGAGAAGTTTATATATAACCTATGATATAGGCTTGATTGCTATATATTTTCCCCTTATCCTTTATCTACTCAATTGGATAAGAAAGTAAAACACCAAGTAGATTCAACATGGAGTGGATATGCTAAAATTAATGATGGGTATCATAGGTTCACTCAAGGTTCTCTTCTTGGATATATTATATTTTCCATCTGGACCTTACTTGACCTAAGGCATTTTCTTAAACAAAGAAGGAGAACTAATAGGTAGCCAAGTGTTACCGTTGCCACATTCCTTATCTATTTTTCCACATGGTCGTTGAAATCCATACACACGTTCACACAAAGGTCTTATTTATGTACAATTACCAACAAAGGGAAACAAGGCAAGACAATGACTCGACATAAAAAAATATAAGATAGACAATAAATGACAAAAAAGAACATTGTATAAAGGAGTGGAGCTTAGGGTTGTTTCTAAAAGTAGTGTTTGAGATATCTACCATTAACGAGAAGATGGTCAGTCCTCCTGTCCAAATATTTCATCTTGAAAGCATTGTGACCGAGATTTTCTTTGATGGTAAAGGGGCCAATCCACAGAGATTGAAATTTTGTGTGTTTTCCTTTCTCTTCATGGGATTTATCCCACTTCAATACTAAGTCACCCACATCGAAATTCTTATTCCCCATAGATTTCTTATCAAACTAGTGCTTGATATGGTTTTGGTGCACGACAAATATTTCTTTGGCTTTGAGCCTTTCTTCCTCAAGTTTAAGCAAGGTATCTATCCTACTTTGAACCAAGAGACATGGTTTTCCTTGAGACTCTTGGGAAAATTGCAAGGTCGGGAGATACATATTTGGCGGTAGGACAACTTCTTTACCATATACGAGGAAGTATGGCAAGGTTTTAAGAGGGGGTTTGGGAGTTACACGATCAACCCATAATGCATTCACCAAAGCGTTGTGACAGTTCCTTTGTTCAGGGAAGATGGTTTTATTGATTATGCAAATAAGTTTTTTATTAGTTGATTTGTAGGAATTTACAGGGTAAGTTCCTTAGATAGAACACCAAAGGACACTGCTCACAAACAGATCACACATCAGTACACCAATATTCTTGACATGGTTAAAACCCTCAAAGAGGGAAACAGTCCATTGCCTGAACCAACGCAACCACTTCAAGAAATTTATTAATGTAAAAGAAAGAAAATTTACATAAGCTTCTCTCATGAACAATCACCTTACAAATGACCCTCCATGCTCTTTAAATAGATATCATGGACCAATCGGGTGTGAAGCCACAGATCAAGTGTCGGTAATACCGAGGAGAGAATGAACCGTCAGATCATTTCATGTCTAGAACATATTGTGACCAACGGATTGTAAGTTAATAAAGATACATAGTAAAGAAACACACTTTACCTAACTATACACTAGACCAAGTTATACTTAACTATTTCCTATGTGTCGACATATCCTAAAATCCCCCCTTAAGAACAACATGGGATAGGATTGAAGGATGTACAAAGATGACATAATAGGAGAAGGAAGGAGGCGTTAGAGCCTATAGCCCCTTAGTGACAACTTCCTGAACTCCAACCATAAATCGAATTTTAGTAAACTTCACCTCTATGAGAGCCTTTGTAAAGATGTCTACAACTTAATCATCGGTTGAACAATATTCCACTTCAAGAACATGGTCATGAATGAGTGTTATGATGAAGTGCATGTGTATTTCAATGTGTTTGTTGCGCTAATGTTGGACTGGATCTTTGCATAGTTGAATAGCACTTTTATTATCACACTAAAGTGTAGTCAGATGTTGCTGCTAAAAACCAAACTCTGACAGGATATAACGAAGCCATAGGGATTGCTTACTAGCTTCTACGACGCCACAATACTCTGTTTCTACTGAAGAAAGAGAAATAGCACTTTGTTTCTTGAAATCCCATGTAATAGGTCCAGGACCAAGAGTGAAGACATAACCTACAATAGACTTCTGATCATCAGGGTCACCATCCCAATCGGAATCAGTGAAACCAACCAATAAAGGAGATGCTTTTGCACTGTAATGAATCCCAAACTGAACTGTACCTCGAACATAATGAAGTATGCTTTTGGCTGCTTTCCAATGACCGTCATGTGGGTTTTTCATAAACCGAGTAACAAGTCCAACAACAAAGGAAAAGTCAGGACGACTATGGGTTAGATACAATTTTTTTCCAACAAGCTGACGGTATAAAGTAGCATCAACTTCAGGGGAAGTACAAGTGACTGAAATTTTAGCTCCAGACTGAAAGAGAGAAGGGGCTGGCTTACAGTCTTCCATGTGAAAGTTGCGTAGAAGATCACAGGCATACTTGGACTGGGGAAGGGAAATACCTTCTTTGGATTGCAAGACTTGAAGACCAAGAAAATAATGTAACTGTCCTAAGTCTGTCATTTCAAACTACTTTTTAAGGCTAGACTTCACATGGTTTATAAGGTTGGGATCACTACCAGTAAAGATAATATCATCAACATAAAGAACAAGAATGATAAGAGACTTACCCACTTTATTGGTGTAGACAGTGTTGTCAGAATGACACCTAGAAAAGCCAGTATCTAAAAGAACGTTATCCATTTTGGCATACCAAGCCCGAGGGGCTTGCTTGAGACCATAAAGGGATTTATTAAGCCGACATACAAGGCTGCAGTCTGTTTGTATAAAGCCAGGAGGTTGTTCCATATAGATTTCTTCATGCAAGTGCCCATGCAAGAAGGTGGATTTAACATCCATCTGATGGACTTCCATTTGAAAAAGGCAGCAAGGGAAAGAACAAGGCAGATAGAGTTCATTTTGGCAACAGGGGAGAAGGTTTCAGTATAGTCAATGCCTTCAACTTGTGAAAAATCCTTAGCAACAAGGCGAGCTTTATGTTTGTCAACGTTTCCATCTAGTCCAAACTTGGTTTTGTAAACCCATTTGCATATAACAAGTTTTCGTCCCTTTTGAATAAGAATAAGGTCCCATGTATCATTTGCCAATAGTGAACGATATTCTTCATTCATAGTTGTGTCCCAATCTGGATGGCCTGAAGCTTCTGCAAAGGTGTCAGGATCATAATTCGCTGAAGCTTGAGCCAGTAAAGAAGAGGCTCTATCAAACTGAGAATGTGTACGACGCTGATCTATAGGATCACCTGCAAGAGCACCTGCTGCATCCCGAGTAGCATGGACCCATTTTGGAAGCTGAGGAGCTGAAGGAGGATCCCGAGAAGGTGGGGGAGGATTTTCATCCTCGTTGTCCTCATCTAAAGAATAAATATTTTCAGAAGTAGAAGGGATAAAGAGAGGTGGCACATCCGCCGAACTAGGCTCGTAGGCCGATATATTTTCAACAAACTTTACATCTCTTCTAATGATAACATTTTTGGATATAGGTTGAAGAAGTCTATATTCTTTGACATCTTTAGAATATCCAACAAAAATACATTTTTCACTCTTAGGTTCTAAGGCTTTATGTTTCTCATCTGGAATATGAGCCCATGCTTCACTTCCAAAAATAGGAAAGTGACTTACATCTGGTTTAATTGAGCTCCATGCTTCTTCTGGAGTGATATTATTTAAAACCTTAGTAGGAGTGCAATTTACTGTGTAATTTGCACAATTAATTGCTTCTACCCAAAATTTATGACTAAGTCATTTAGATTGAAGCATACAATTAGCCATTTCTTTTAAGGTGTGATTCTTCCTTTCAGCGACACCATTTTGCTGTGGAGTATATGGAACAATATGTTGCAATTGAATTCCATGCTCAGTGCAAAAGTTGTTGAATTCGCTATCAACATATTCTCCACAATTATCAGACCTTAACTTAATTTGATGTCCATATTGTTTCTCAACAAAGGCCTTAAAGGCAAAGAACATGTTAAAGACTTCACTCTTGAGTTTTAAGAAGTATACCCAAGTGCGTCTGGAGAAATCATCAATGAAAGTTAAGAAATACTTGTAGCCAGAGAATGGAACAACTAGAAGTGGACCACATAAATCACTATGCACAAGTTCTAAAGGGGTTGAGGCATGCCAAGAGGCACGTTTTTCAAAACTATCCCGATGATTTTTCCCGGTACACATCTGGAACAAACACCATCTCTGTAAGATACCATAGGAATACGTGTCACCATATTTTCTTTACATAGATTTTGAAAGGAGCAATAGTTTCAAAGACCAAATCACTCATGCCAGAGTTTGCTCACTTCATCATTATGAGCAACAAATACCGAGGGAAGAGTTGATGGCCCAAAGTTGTTAAACTTATTCAACCTTGTAGAATCATCAACAATGCAAGTAGCTAAAATCTGTCTAGGATCTCTTAGGTCCTTAAGTACAACATCATGAGGTGAAAATTCAACGATTTTACCTTCACCTGAATGAGCTATCTGGTATACAGATAGAAGGTTGCAAGATAAGGTAGGAACACATAATACATCATTAAATTGACCATTATCTATATGAATAATTCCAGTCCCTACAACATTAAGATATCTATCATCACCAACATATATATTTTTAGTGTTACAATCATTTACAGAAGAAAAAATGGCTTTATTTTTTGCCATGTGATAAGAAGCTCTAGAATCAATGAGCTACTCATCAGAATGAGAAGAAGAAGATACATTTAGTGCATAACCAAATCAAGATGCTTGACAACCATATGCAGAAAGTGATATTCCTGAAGATGAAGTTGAAGTTGAAGAGTGCTCCAAATGGATGTTATGCTTCTTCATTGTTGCTTCCAAGGCTTCCATCTTCTTAAAGCATTTGGATTCTAAGTGGCCATCATGATTGCAAAAGTTGTAATGTCTATCAGTCTTCTTCCCTTTGTTTTTATTTTCCTTATATTTTTGTTGAATTGATTTTTCATTTTGAGACTAAAATTTCTTAGGACCCTTGTTTGGTTTAGGACCATTCTTTTTAGGATGTTGCTTCTTAGGATTATTTGAATTTCGTTACTTCTGGGCTGCTAAGGCTTTCTTAAAAGAGTTTCGATTATTAATAAGACCAAGATGTAAGAGTTTTTCTCGTTCTCTTATTAAAGAATCACAAAAGGCATCAAAAGAGGGGGACTTGTAGGCTTCTCCTTGAAAAATAAAGGCTTCTCTAGTAGAATGGAAGGTGGAAACAAACATAGAGTAGCTTGGTCATAACTTAGTAAGAATGGAATAGATAAGGCTACCATCTTCTTTCTTAACCTTGACACCTTCCAAGAGAAGTTTAAGGGTCTTGAACTTGGACAAAAAATCTTCAATGAAAGAAAAATTATTTGGGTCCAACATAAGAAACTCATTTTCGAGTTGATTGGCTCTAATTTCATTTTTAATTCCAAAAACTGTATTGAGTTGTTTCATTGCTTCATTAGGGGTATCAAGTTGTGTGGTATGGAATCTAAGGTCTGGAGAAATAAACATCCTTATCAACCCACGTGCTTGATCTTACTTAATTTCCCATTTGGCTTGCTTATCCTCATCTTTAGGTTTAGACTCTTGGCCTGAGGCTTTTTTATAAAGACCTTTACTTCTAAGTAAATCCATAATGTATGATAACCATTGGAAGTAGTTGATGCTATCAAGAATAACTAGGCATGGAATTTCCATTTTAAAAAAAAATTGAAGTTGTAGATGCTGAAACTAAATGTTTCAATAGAAAGATCTCGAAAAATTAGGCCGATTAAAAAAAACGGCTCTGAAAACGACTTCCGGATGAAGAAGTTATGGCTTTTTGAAGAAAAGTTGTTGAAGATGCTGACGAACTACATGAATGTTGGGAAGTGAATGATAATATTATATTTAAAAAAAATCCCCCGCTCGCCCCTCGCCTCTCTTTCCAAACTTAATCTAATTATCACACTTTTAAAAAAAGATTACTTTATGTGACCCACTTTTATAAATAAGTGAAAGTCACTTTTACAATGGTATTTTATGAACTACCCACTAAATTGTAACTTAAATAAATGATAAAGTGACTTTAGAATTATAAGTGACTCACTTTTTATAATGGGTGAGAACATTTTTACATAAAATAACTTTAAAACATAAGTTACATGTGCTTTTTGAAAAAATAACTCAACAAAAAGTCTCTACCCACTAAATTATAACTTAAATAAATGGCAAAGTGACTTTAGAATTATAAGTGACTCACTTTTTATAATGGGTGAGAACATTTTTACATAAAGTAACTTTAAAACATAAGTTACATGTGTTTTATGAAAAAGTAACTCAACAAAAAGAAAGACTTGAACCAGGTACCTCTATTCTCATAAAGTAACTTTGAACCAAATGAGTTAGTTTAAAAGGTTAGTAATTTTTGGAAAAGAAGAAGGGTTTTTTTTTTGCTCACTGAAGCTTTGGAGTGCGTGCTTACTTGAAAAACCTCTTTTTGCCTACAAAACAAAAACAATCACACAAACCAAAACAAACACGCAAAAGAAATCCAAGCCTTACGACTTAAAGTTATATTTAGCCGAAACTATATATTTTCCTCAATGTTTCTGGTTTTCTGAGATCACACTAAGGCGCAACGAAAAAGAGCATATGCATGAGAAAAATCCTTTCTTTATGTTTCTGATTTGCCCAGATCACATAGGGTCACGGGGCAAAGAGCATACGAAGAAATGAGAGGTATAGACCAAGAAATAAAAAAATATAAAGGACTATAAATCGAAATAAACAAAGAGATAAAAAACTGTAACTGCAAATAAAGACTATATACCTCCATATCTTAAAAATGACGTAGCTAGGGCTACCAAAAACCTTTTCGTTTGAAACGAAAGGCGTTCCTCACTAGAACAGATTCTCCTAACACAATAGAGCAGCCCTCTCAGCCCAAAAGCGGTCAGAAAAAATAGATCTAAGAAACGACAGTCGGATGGAGTTGTACTAGCTTCAGATTTGGATCACCAATGGATGCGGCCCTCGAATAGCTTTGATACCATGTATTAATTTACAAGGTAATTTCCTTAGATAGAACACCAAAAGACACCACTCACAAACAAATCACAGATCGACAGACCAGTATTATTGACGTGGTTAAAACCCTCAAAGAGGGAAACAATCCACGGTCTGAGCCAACGTGGCCACTTCAGACAATTTATTAATGTAAAAGAAAGAAAATTTACATAAGCTTCTCTCATGAACGATCACCTTACAAATGACCCTCCATGCTCTTTAAATAGATATCATGGACCAATCGAGTGTTAAGCCATGGATCAAGTGTCGATAATACTGAGGAGAGAATGAACTGTCAGATCACTTCATGTCTAGAACATATCGTGACCATCAGATTGTAAGTTACAAAAAGTACATAGTAAAGAAACACACTTTACCTAACTATACACTAGACCAAGTTATACTTAACTATTTCCTATGTGTATGAATATCCTAACATGATTCTACTAAATGGTTCCCCTATGGGTAATAATTTGACACATGTTTAAAAAAAATACCATTTTCTAATGCAAAATCATAGAGTTTCAAGGAGGAAAAGTAAGTTGCATTATCAAAGACAAGAGACATTGGAACTCCAAACTTTGTTATGATATTTTGCTTCAGGAATTGAATGAATTCCTGGTCACTAACTTGCCTTAAAGGAACTGCTTCAGCCCACTGTGTGAAATAATCCATTGTTGTTAACAATGTATTAATGTTTCTTTGACAAATGTGGAAAGATCTCACCAAAAACATCTAGTCCCCATTGTTGGAAATGTTCCTCAATTGCTATTGGTAGTAGTGGGGCGGCTGAATTTGGGCCTCGACCAACACATCTATGGCATGTTGGGAAATTTTGATCATAATCATGGGCATATTCAAATAAAGTGGGTCACTAATAACCAACCCTCATTACTTTATGCGCAGTTGTATCACCCGTGAAGTGTCCACCTACTTGTACATTGTGCAAATATTTTAATACCCTTTATGTATTCTGAGGCTCTAGGCATATTAACAAGACATCATTATGGTGCTTTCAGAAAGGCACTGTATGTATGAGATGATAAGATAGACATTTTAGGAGAATTTGTCTTCTCTGTTTATTCTATAAATGTGTGGACAATGTGCCATGCTCTAGATATTGTCGTATATCTGAATAACAAGGCGTGGTTGAACTTTTCGGAAGAGCTTCTTAAAGGTTCTAAATTTTTATTTCTTGTTCCTATCATGAAAGATATTCTTCTAGAGAATCTCTTTCTTCTGCTGCGAGGTGACAAAGATCTTGGCCCTTAACAGTATGAACTGGCGTGAACTCTAGATCATATTCCTTTAATTAGTTCATCCAGTTCACTCTCTTCTCACCCAACTCTTGTTGCACAAAGAACATTATGGTTGTTGAATGAGGCACATATATGATCGTGTGAGATTTGACGAGATAGGGGTTGAAATGCTTAACTACCTTTAATGTTGCATAGGCTTGTTTATAAATGCAAGGGTAGTTTAGCTCTGACCCATGTATACTAGCACTGATAAAAGATATAGGTCGTTCATTTCCTTCATTATCCTTCTGAGTCAATATGGATGCGATATATGCATCTGAAGCAAAAATATATAACAATAAATGTTTTCCATAATCTACAGTGTATAATGCTAGAGCATCGACGATGGCTTGTTTAATACGAGAAAAATCATCCTTTTCCCTTTTATGCCATTTGTAAATCCCATCATTCTTTATCATCTCTTGTAGTGGCTTGACGATCTGTGCATAATCAGAGATGAAATTATGTAGGAAATTGATCTTCCCTAGGGAATACTCCATAGCAACAGTGAAGAGAAGAACCGCTAGGTTGCATAAGACTAGAGAGAGCAGTGTGTCGTCAGAGTTCTTGGACGAGAGACTCATGAGAAAGTTCAAAAGAAACTTTAAATTTGCAACTGTGAAAAAAGAGAAGTGTGGTCAGTTTAGCACCTATGAAGAGAGCCAAGTGAATCAATATTGCACCCCAGATCATAGCCAAGTGAATCAATATTGCACCCTAGCAAAAAGAATAGTGCGCAAAAATGTTGAGTTGTCCTTCCTTCACTAAACGCTCCTTTTATATGAAAAGTCAAGTTTGTTTATTTAAGAGCTCCACGAAGTCAAACTTAGGTAGAACGAAAGTGGAAGGATTTATCAAAGGTTCCATTTTTTCAAAAGCTCCATGATTTATTTAGTTAAGAGCTCTACGATTTATCAAAGGATCATTTTTTATTTTCTTGAATTAAAAAAAATCCGACCTCACATATTGGAGAGCCATTTTTTTTAAAAAGGAATTTGTTAAAAAACAAGGAGTTTCATTTGAAAGGAAGAAGGATTTTAAGAAGGATTTTTTGAAGAAAAAAAAAGTGTAAGGGAATATATTTAAAAAAAAAAAAGAGGAAATTTGGTATTATTCCGAAGTGTCTTCGTTGATTGTTTGAAGGGGCATTGTTCAAATCAATATTTTTTTAATTGAAAGTTAAAAAAAAAAACTTGAAATGGTTATAAAAAAAGGGCCGATGCATGTTATCAAAAGTTTTTTTTTTTAATTGGGGTTTTGTTATTAAAACACAACAAAGACTTTTTTAAAGTTTTTTAAAGAAGATGACGTTGCATTGTTCCAATCAGTTATGGGCATTATGGGCATTATGAAAGTGTTGTCTTTGTAGAGAATTTGTATATTTGTCTGCTTTGTATAAGTTGAATAGTAGAGTAGTCGTCGTAGAGGGCCAACCACAGGCAACTGCCATGTCTACAAATGCATTTGCTCTTTGAGCCATAACAAATGGGAAAAGCCAAGAGGTTACGAAGGTCAAAGTGATAACAAAATATGTTCGAAATCTATTTGAAAGAGTTGGAAGTGAAAAGGAAAATTAATGCATTTGCATTGAAATGCATAAAATAATATGTAGATAACAACATTCTATCCCGCATTTCAGATAACAAGACGATTTAGGAGGCATGGGATACACTTGAGGGAATTTTTGGTGTAAGGGGGAGCATTCTAGTTGAAGATGAAGGTGGATATATAGTAGTATATCTAGAACAAAATGAAGAGTTTGGTGAATCGCACTGTTCACAGCCACAAGTGGATGACAATTTCGTGAATCCAACAACAAAGCTCATTGATGACAATTTAATGAATCCAACAATAGAGCTTGTTGATGACAATGAAGCTGCCATTAAAGCAGTGATTGGTATGGTGAATCCGACAATTAATATTGTGTATGTAAACTTTGATGAAGAATTGTTGGCTAATGATAACTGGTTGCGGATGATGCAACCTAAACATCATATCGACGTGATGTTATTCGGTGAGAGAAGCCCACTTGAGTTTGAAAACCAAGTGGAAGACAATCTGTTTATAGCAACGTAGGTTAGTAAATAATTCTAAGAGATAGAGACAGAAGTAAAGACAGAGAAGGAAGCACAACAAGAGAAAGTTGTCTTTGCAGAGTAGAAGGAACATAACCAATGTGGTTTTGCATATGTTTTTACACTTACCATTGATTTCCAATGTGAAGGCAAACAAGACAATTATGAAGAAGAATTAAAGATCCTTGGAGCATGGCTTGCAACACCATGCCTTGATAAAGTCTGCATAGAAGTTTCCGAAATGAATGTTGAAGAAAGCATGAATGATGAAAAAATTAATGAAATTTTCATGTAGTGGAGTACTGAAGAGGTGAAATTGTATTATGAACTTATGTTGCAGCAAAATATTGATGATAAGAAGCATATTATAGAAGATGACATGTAGAAACTGTCCACATACAAGCTGATTTTTGAAGAAGTCCTTGACATGCTTAGACAACCTGGAACTATAGAAGACCTGCACCAACAAATGAAGAAACAAAGTTTTGAAGGAGACAACAAAAAGAAAAAGTTGAAACAATTTAAAGGCTACAGGATCTGGAAGAAAAGAAAAAGAAAAGCAAATTGTAATTTTTTTTGTAAGCCTAGATGAGACTTAGACCAACATGCATCTTAATTAAAAAAATTTGTGGTTGAAATTAAGGGGGAGTGTTGGAGAACATAATTCCAAACAACTGCTAGGTGTCACAACTATCCATCCAAGTGTCATAGTTTGTGGTAGTTTAGTCTAATTTTGTTGAGTTAAGTTCAGTCTCATTGTAGTCATTTATTATTGATGTCTCCAATATAATCTTATTTAAGTGATTCGTAATATTGAGAAGAGTAACATCTTCTCCATGATTTCTCTTCATTCTTTATCAAGTCCAACAATCTTGTAAAACACCAGTCTTTGCTTCTTCTGAAGAATGATAGCATTGTGTCTCCTATGCATTGGTGGAGGGCATATACTTTGTCAAGACTTTGGTCATACTCACTACTATTAAACATTCTTTGTGACGCGTCTACACGAAGAATATTCAACGATTTATGAGAATTTCCCACGTACTTACTGCCTTCTGAAATATTGTTCGTGTTGCAACGAGGAGGCGGCCATGACTCTTCGTCTGTGCTGCTGCAAATGCGTGTATGAAGATAAAATAGGGCAATAAACATAACCAGGGAAGACCATGAATGTTTTTCATGGAAGCTTTTCATCTTTGTCTTGAATGAAAACAAGAGGAAGCCTTTTATGAAGCTTAGAGAAGCTTATCCTTTGTGTTTCCTTGAGAATCCAGCGCCATAATGTTAAGGAAATTCTATGCTTACAGAGCATCCAGAAAAATAGGCAGGTACATGAGTTATAAGGTTTTAAACATGGCCTTCTTCGCACTAACGGAATATTAACAAACTTGACGCTCTGTTTAGAAAATTGATTGAACACACTTTCTTTTTTGAAAAGTATTGCGTATATCATTTTTGGCATTTTCATAGTCGTGAAAAGTCTAAACGTTTCAGAATTTAGATTTTCCTAAATAATAATGAGATATGATTTTTTTAATAACTATTAAAATTATGTTATAAAATAAATTGAAGATATTAATATAAATGTAAATATTAATAATAATATAATTATTAAAATTGTATTAAAAAAATAGCATATTAATATAAATAACTATATATATATATATATATTGCTAGCATGGTAGGTCTTTTTCATTAATTTTCTATCAAAAGAGTAAGTTACATCCACATTTCATATGATTAGGTGGCCTCAACCTGCCCAGTGGGAAACCAGGTTTGTTGGCCACCTAACAGCATGATAAGCCATCCAGAAACAAAAAATAATAAGTCTTACTAGCCACGCTATATATGTCTGAGTGTCTTTGTTCTTCCTACTATCTAGATAACTATAAACATAATTGACAACATTCCTAAAAATTTGAAATTGTTGCATACAAAAACTACAACCAGGGGTGCATTGTCACTCTACTCATCATCAGTTGAATCAACAGGAGTAGGGTCCTTCACAGTAGAGCCTAGAAGCTCCCTGTGAGGAATACATGGGATGTGCTGCTCGATGCAGCTGAGGCATCCATTTTGCTACTGCAATTGAAATTGGATCTTTTGAAACTCCATGGTATAATTTGGGTGCCCATGGGATGACATATGCATGCATGTTGGGAACTGCTCTAGGGCTTTAGCTAGAAGGCTCTTCATCATCCAGTATAAGTGGACTGTTTTCTTGTATTGGGTGGATTTTCTGTGGGTATGTCCAGGGTCAGGAACCAGTGTTTGCGACTCGTCCAGATCAATTTCAAAACTTTCCTCTTAATATTTAATCTCCTCCTACCATTTTGTTATGAGTTGTTTAATTGGGGATGAACTTACCGAATGGTATGCTTGGGTTGCTTCTTGGATAATCCTAGATGTCGATTTACGCCCACGCATAGTCCCCCTGAATGAGTTGAGATGACTGGCCTAAGAAGGGGACGCTTTCCTCTGTTTCTCGTGACCGCGAGCTCCCTGACCATTCCTTCCTTTACTAGAGGTGGCACGAACCATTCTAGTGCACTTGCAAGTCAAATAATTGATTGTCTCTATAGCTGGAAGCTGACCCGGACATAATTGAGCCTCGGGGACAAGAAACCATCGGGGGTCGCTCCAGCCTTGATCTAAGATCTTTTACTTACAAATGCATCAGAATTACATATAACAGAGTTAATTAACCATGGAACTTAAAAGCACATAAACAATGCGGAAATAATCAGAAGAACACAAAAACCATGACACAATGATTTGATTACGGAGTTCATCCAATTTGGACTACGTCTCCAGGCCCTACTCAATAGTGGGGAGGCCTTCTTTTTATTAGTGGCATAAAAGAGATAAAAGTACAACAACAAGAAATTTCAACCCTTATACCTCCAAGATGATAGATGGGCAGAGAATGGAGAGCCCAACTTTGAAAATAGACAGAACCACTGAACTCCTGGCGAAAAATAGTGCAAAAACGCCTATCCAAACTCCCAATTTGGATAATCGGGCCTTCTACAACCTTCTCGGAACCTCCCTGCTGCTCAAGGCGAGGTTTCGGCCTACTGCTAGGGCTCAGGGTCTGTTGTATGCAATAGAATCTGAGTTTCGGCCAGTCCTCCCTGCCTTTCTTCGACACAATAGTCATATATATAAGATCATGGCGACATCCCTCAAAATCGGGGTAGTTCCAACATAATACCCAAGGTTAGCAAGCGAAAGGATTCACGACAACAACCCTTCTGCAATAGAAAAGCCAATGTCTAATAAAACAACTCATTACAACAATGCATGGGTATCGGCGGTTCCAGTTTATCAATAGACAATCCAAGCCCGAACACAGGCATCCTGCGATATCTATGGATCCGACAGGAGTATTCACCGTATGCCATAATGTCTTGTGTCCAGCTCTCCCATCGCACTATCGCAACCAGCGTGAAACCCTTGGCGCACTAATCTAGCACACTACAACATCTGCGGACCCGTCAGGTGTATTACGCATAATATATAGTATATTGGGTCCAGACCCCCTATCGCAGTTTCGCAATCGACACCCACCGTGAAATCGCAATTGATAATTTTCCCCTGAACCACATCACAAGCACCTTTTCCTGCAGTTGCAATATGTGATGTATATCGCATCGTAACTAAGTCCCATTGGGGCTAGTTCGTAACTCATCTGCCTGTGATCTGTGATATCGCAATCATAGCTGGGAACGCTAGGGGTTGATTCTTCCTTAAGCACTCCTTCTTTTCGCTAATATGCAATATGCAGGGTCTAGTGGCATCTTGCCACGTGGCACTCCCTTATTCACTAAAACTATGCCATGTCATCTTCTCCCTGCTACCTGGACAAGTCAAACTCAAACTTTGACTTGCTCTAACTTTTTCATCTGGACTCGGATTTGAGTGTTGTTCACACTGTTGGAATCAGGATGACGAGCACTTCGATTCGATGCTAAGCTTATCCAGATTCTACCACTTTGAGTTTTGAGCCTTTTGTCATGCCACTGGTACTTTTATGAAGATCCACTTGGATCAATCCTCCCCACTAAGAGCTTTTGGACCACCAAAAGACTTTTCAGTCAATTGGTAAGTGAGGAAATTTCTCCCTCACTTTTTCCTTCTCCATCCATCGAGATTTTCTTGGATGCATTCCTTTGAAGCCAACACAGATGTTCTCCACATCTCCCCATTGTGAAGTTCTGGTCCTCCGGTCGAGTATGATATCTTCAGGCAACTTATCTAGATACTCATTTGAAAAATCATCCACTGTAGGAATCTTTGCAACCTCTTCGGTATCCATAATAAATGGAGGTTCATAAAGCTTCAGGTTTTCCACATTTACCATGGAGTACATTTGCATATAAGCAGGCAAGTCAAGATGAAAAGCATTGTCTCCAATCTTTGCCAATATGGTGAAGGGACCATATCTAATAGGTCTCGGTTTCTTCCCTTCTCCCTTCATCCTATCTTTGTTGATATGGAGCCATACCTTGTCCCCAACTTGAAACTGATGGTCAACTCAGTGCTTATCATGTCGAGCTTGACTCTTCTCCAACTGCTCTTGCACTGCCTGATGAATTACCTGTATCCGCTGAATGAACTTCCATGCTTTGTCCCTATCATCTCATCCATTGCCATCCTCCTCTTTCCCAAAGACCATGTCCAAGGGATCTCTAGGTAGATAGCCAAAACATGTTTCAAACAGTGAGCTCTATGTAGATGAATGTGCTACTCGATTGTATGCATGTTGTACATAAGGAAGCTGTTTATCCCACAACTTGGGATGTTTCCCACAATAGCCTCGCAACAAGTATACCACAGTGCGGTTGACAACCTCTGTCTGTCCATCAGTCTATGGATGAAATTCCGTACTTCTTTTCAGTTTGGTGTCCATCATTCTCCACAAGCTGGTCCAAAACTCCCCAAGAAAGCAGGGGTTTTGATCTGACACAATAGATGTGGGAAACCCAAAATGGGCCCAAACATGCTGAAAGAAAAGAAAAGCAGTCTGCTCAACACTAACCTGCTTTTTACAAGGTATTAAAATACACATTTTACTAAACCTATCCACAACGGCATACAAATAGTTGTGACCTTTCCTAGACATCAATAAATCTCCTACAAAGTCCATGGACACACTTTCCCATGGTCGACTCAGAATAGGGAGTGGTCTGTAGAGCCCAAGTTTTCTATTAGAGGGCTTTGAAACAGAACACAACACACAACCCTTTACAAAGCGAGTCACAATGTTTTTCATATGAGGCCAAAAACAAAACCTCTGCAAATGACATAAAGTTTTCTCAATGCCAAAATGACTAGACACCAGAGAGGTATGAGCCTCTCGAATTACATGAATCCTTTCATTACTGGGTATACACAATTTTCCAAGGTGGTACAATAGATTTCCCTGCAAGTAATAATTGTCCACCTACAATCCACGAGTCAGTTTTGCATATATTTCTTTAAAATCATTATCGTTAGCATATTGTTCAACATAACTTTCTAACGACAAAGAAACATTTTGAAAAACTACAGATGCAGAAATAGGAGGGTGAGAAATCATATCTACTACTTTTTTGTTGGCACCCTTCTTATATTTTATTACCAAATGAAACTGTTGGAGGAATCCCATCCATCTGAAGTGACGGGCTTACTGAAGCTTGGTCTGTGACTGAAGATACTGCAAGGGCTGACGATATGTGTGGATGATGGTCTCCTTTCCGATCAGATAGTGTTTCCACTTCTTTACACTCTTGACCAAGGCGTACAAATCCCGATCTACATAGGATAATTCACAACAACCTGGGAGAAAGTCTCCAAATGGTAACAAACAGGCTTTCTTTGCTGCATCAATACAACACCCATGGCATATCCGTTGGCATCTGTTTCAATTTCAAAAGGTTGTTGAAGGTCTGGTAAGGCTAACACGGGGGTCGTGCTGATCTTCTCTTTCAGTGTGTCAAAGGATTTCTGTTGTTTTCCTCCCCACTGAAAGGCCTGCTTCACACTAGTCAAGGCATGCAAGGGGGTTGCGATAATGGAGAAGTTCGCTATGAACCTTCTCCAATATTGCACCATGCCCAAAAAATTTGAACTTCTGTGACATTCATGGGTTCAGGCCACTTCATTATCACCTCCACTTTAGAGGGATCTATCCTTAATTTCCCATTATCGATAATATGGCCTAAATAAATCAGATAAGTCTTTCCAAACTCACACTTTGATAGTTTCAAATATAATTTTTCTTTCTTAAGAACATCAAGCACTTTCTTTATGTGACACATATGTTCCTCCCATATCCCACTGTACACAAGAATATCGTCTAGATACACAAGAACAAAATGATCAAGAAATGGTTGAAATAAATCATTCATTACCCTCATAAATGTGGCTGGAGTGTTGCACAATCTGAATGGCATCACCATCCATTCGAACAACCCCTGCTTGGTTTTGAACGCAGTTTTCCAAACGTCCTGCTCTGCAATTCTAACCTGGTGATAACCACTACGCAAATCTAGCTTGGAAAAATAAACATCATTTTTTAATTGATCTAACAATCATAAATGTGAGGGAAAGGGTATCAATTCTTCACTGTGATCTTGTTCAGTGCCCTATAATCCACGCACATTCTCCATGTGCCGTATTTCTTGGGCACCAACACGATTGGTGAGCCACAAGGAGAAGAACTTGGTCTGATGACTCCCTGATTTAACAATTCCTGCACCTGTTTCTTGATCTCCTCCATCTCGATAGAAGCCATCCTGTACATGCCAACATTTGGTAAAGGGGCATCCTGCTGCAAATGGATCTCATGTTGGATTTCCATTTTAGGGGGAAATCCTCTTGGTTCTTGAAACAATTCATCACAGTCAAAAACAATTTCAAATAATTCCTTCTTATGATTATGATCACAACCTTTGAAAGCGTCGGTCGTCTCAGCTTCTTTCACCCTCACTACCATGAGCATGCACCCTTTACTAGAATTAACCAGTGTTTTAATCTATCCTGCACTGACAAGGCTAACACTAACTTTTGCATGATGAGCTCTGACTATATACTCTACCCCATCCTTTGTGAGGTGGTATTTGTTTTCATGTCGAAAGAAAACGACCTTTCTGTCATATAAATATGGGCTTCCCAAGATGATTCCACAAATGTCCAAAGGTACGACATCTAACTCTACCTCATCAATTAATTTAGAAGCAATTACAAATCTGGCCCTACACTGCTTGGTGACCTACAATTTGGCTTTATCGCTTACCCAACCAAGCAGGTATGGACTCGGATGAGGTTTAGTTTCAAGGCCTAACCTTTTCACTAAGGACTCTGAGATTAAGTTTGCTTGGGAACCTGAATCAAATAAAGTTTCCACCTTTGTATGCTTTATGACAAATCTAATGTGGAACAACTCAATTCTCTTTTGCTCATGACTCACAGGCTCATTCAAATAACTAGTGCTTGCAACTGAATCATAACTATCATTAATAGAAAGAGCACATCTTGCGCCCATGGATGTGATCAATGTCTCATCGTCAGAATCCAATCCAAGGTCCTGCATTGTTTCCACTATCTTCTGCTTCCCCTTTCCATCGAATCTCTTCGGCCTCAGTTCCGGATGCAGCTTCCAGCAATGGTCCTCGTCATGCCCATCCTTCTTGCAGTGAGTGCATGACAATGTTGCTCCGTCCCCCTTCTTGGCTATGTCAGTCTTCTTGTCCTTCCCTTTTCCTTTCTTCTGGAATTTTCCATGCTAAGGTTTGAATGACATCTTCTTGGTTTGGTCATATCGATCATTCTTGCCTTAACTTTCAAGATGTATAGATTTAACACTGGTCGTATCAATTGAAGTAAGCTCGAACAGTAACAACGAGTGTCTGATGTAACTATGCAACGCACCTATGTACTTAGTTACAATTTCTGGTGCATCTAATGAGATGCCCAGATTTAGTGTTTGTTTCCGAAATTCTTCCATGAATATTTGTACATTATGGCCCTTACGTTGCCTTAATATTTCCATTCCATAAGTTCCTTCTTCTTATAACCCAGAGGGTATAATTGGCCTTTCAATTTATAAATAAAACTAGACCAAGAGGACATGAGGTAACCTGACTTCGTGATGCCCTTCTATAACTTGCTTTGTCACCAAACAAGAGCAGTGCCACTCAATCGAAGAGATACTAATTGGAATTTCGCCGCATCTTCTTCGGTATGCTAGATTCGACAGTAAACCTCTATATGTCTGATCCAATTATTGAGTTTTTTTGCACTACATTCTCCATTGTACATGGGTAGGTCGAACTTCACATCTAACTTGAAGAACGGTTTCTTAGAGGTCTGTTTGGAATTTCTATGAGAGTGATGAGAATTATCACTGGAGGAAGGAGAGGGAGGAGGATCTTCTCCACCACCTTCCTGATTTGTTAATTCATGATCATCGACATCCTTCTTCTCATGCCCAAGTGCCTTCTCATACTCTGTGAACATCTTGTCTACTTTTCCTGCCATATTATAGAATACCTTTCGGAAATTTTGTTCCTATTCCCAACAAGATTCTTCATTGGCCATGTTTCTTCTTCGCTATGCACGTCCTGCTTCAGGATCAAAGGAGTTAAGAGTTCCTTCTCCTTTTCACAGCTTGTTTTGCATTAGCATAAACTCATGTAATTCGCATCTACAAAGACCTGCTCCGATAGCAAACTTGATCCAAGATATTTTACTTACAGATGCATCGGAATTACATATAACAGAGTTAATTAACCATGAACTTAAAAGCACATAAACAATGTGGAAATAATCAGAATAACACAAAAACCATGACACAATGATTTGATTACGGAGTTTGTCCAATTTGGACTATGTCTCCGAGCCCTGCTCAATAGTGGGGAGGCCTTCTTTTTATTAGTGGCATAAAAGACATAAAAGTACGACAACAAGAAATTTCAACCCTTATACCTCCAAGCTAATAGATGGGCAGAGAATGGAGACCCTAGCTTTGAAAATAGACAGAACCATTGGACTCTCGGTGAAAAATAGTGCAAAAACGCATATCCAAACTCCTAATTTGGATAATCGGGCCTTCTGCAACCTTCTTGGAACCTCCCTGCTGCTCAAGGCGAGGTTCCGGCCTGCTGACAGGGATCAGGGTCTGTTGTATACAATAGCATTTGAGTTTCGGCCAATCCTCCCTGCCTTTCTTCGACACAATAGTCATATATATAAGATCATGGTGGCATCCCTCAAAATCGGGGCAGTTCCAACATAATACCCAAGGTTAGCAGGTGGAAGGATTCACGACAACAACCCTTCCACAATAGAAAAGCCAATGTCTAATAAAACAACTCATTACAATAATGCATGGGTATCAACGACGGTTTATCGGCGGATAATCCAAGCCCGGACATAGGCATCCTACGATATCTATGGATCCGATAGGGATATTCAACGTATGCCATAATATCTCGTGTCCGGCTCTCCCATCACACTATCGCAATCAACATGAAACCCTTGGCGCACTGATCTAGCACACTGCAACATCTGCGGACCCACCGGGTGTATTAAGCATAATATATAGTATATCGGGTCCGGGCCCCCTATCGCAATATGGAAATTGGCGCCCATCGCAAAATCACAATCGACACTTTTCCCCGAACCACACCGCAAGAACCTTTCGTGCAATTGCGATATGCAATGTATATCACATCGGAACTAAGTCCTGTCGGGGTCGATTCATAACTCCTTCGGCCTACGATATCGCAATCGTAGCCGAGAATGCCAAGGGCCGATTCTTCCTTAAGCACTCCTCCTTTTCGCCGATATGCGATATGCAGGGTCCAGTGGAATCCTACCACATGGCACTCCCTTATTCGCTAAAACTATGCCATGTCATCTTCTCCCTGCTACATGGACAAGTCAAACTCAAACTTTGACTTTCTCTAACTTTGTCATCTAGACTCAGATTTGAGTGCAGTTTGCACCATTGGAATCATGATGATGAGCACTTCGACCCAATGCTAATCTTATCTAGATTTTGTCACTTTGAGTTTTGAGACTTTTGTCATGCCATTGGTACTTTTCTGAAGATCCACCTGGATCAAACCTTGAACACCTACCAACAGAATTGCATAAGAGACCAAGAAAATAAGGAGCCAAATTGAGAGCTTGTTGTCAACAAACAGCCAACATAGAATAATGGTCTCGTGCTTGCCATTGCTCCAACTTTGTCCGCAATGGTTGGGCCTATAATTACAAACTGAATTATTCACAGGAAAAAACCTACAAGGGGCCAGGTCAAGCCCATCTATAGTCAATTCAAACAAGAAACTTGTGAACTTGAGAAAGAAAGAGAAGTAGAACCTTAGCTTCCCCTAGACCAGGTCCCACACACAACCATGCGCCATAACCATATTCCATATACCATTAACACAGGGACACGACTGACACAAGACACTTCACACAGTTCAAACCAGACCATGACATTGTGCCCACTAAGTCCAAGCCAGTAATTACAAACAAGGTTGTCCATAGACCAAAACCTGAAATAATCTAGGTCCACATTAACCAAACAGGGTTGTTTATAAACCAAAACCTTGACGAATCCAACATAACGGAGGCAGGGAGCGCATCGAAATCTTGAGCGGCACGTAATCGAGACCTTGCCTAAACCGATGCGCAATAGCCAAATTTCATAAACCATTGACATAGGAACACAGAGACTAGAGACTCAACACACATAATTCGCCCAACCATGCCGCAACCCAGAGAAATCCCTTTCCAGTCCCACCCAACTAACACTATTTTATTCACCCGAGATACCCACTGATAGAGATGGTGATCCATAGATGCAGGGATAACAAAATTAAGAGTGGAGACATACCCATGACAAAGACCTTGAACAAGAGGAGATTGAGCCGATGTCTTCTCTAGAACGAGCACCGCTGACCATATCCACAATGAGTGAAGCACACAAACCAACTTACCAAACGTGACAGAGGGAAAACTCACCTTCACGACTTTCTTAATGCCTCTACCACCATCCAGGTCAACATTTAGCCAATAATAAAATAATTATTAATAATTAAAAATAATGTAAAAAGTATAAAATTATTAACCATTTTAAAAATAATAATTTTTCTCTTCCTTATAATGTGAAAGTGTAATTGGGCTTGGACTATGCTCTAAAAGTGATTTTATTTGGATAAGAGCTCATTTTTTTAGGACATAAGAAGGTATCTCACAGGAGTGAAAGACATAAGAAGGTATCTCACATGAGCGAAAGACTGCCCCCTTACGAACCACTGAAGGTGGCATGGTTTCCTTGAATAAGAATCAACCTACATTATAGTAGCCAATGATAATTGTCCACAATGCTAGTTTGACAACTAAATTATAATAAATTTTCCTAAAGCTTAAAAAATAATTTAAAAATACAATTAACGGAAATCCAAACTAACAACTTTAATGATAACCAAATTCCTAATTTTAAAATATCCATATAACCATTGACACAAATACCCAGATTCTAGCCACTTTTGACCATCGAGACACTTCCTCCACCTCCATAAACAATTCAATGATTCTTACACATAAGTAGTTGGGATGTTACTTTGTCACTCACGCCATAAATGAAAATGGTTTTGTCCTTTTTCACCTTCAACTACAAATAATATCAAGATTGTTGGTTGCAAACTGCATCTCACCACATTGATAACCCAACCCCGCTTCCATATCAAGTTCTTTGATTTATGGTATTAGAACACGTAGCTTTATCGGATACTACTCCCTTAGATAAATTTCCAGTTGTCCAAAATATTTATTGTGTTCTAATAAGACAAGTGGCAATTCTATAATTATATTGTATTATATAAGAGATTTGATACTTAAAAATTAATTAATTAATTATTTAGAAAGTATAAAATGTTCCATTTTTATGTCAAATTAAATTAAATATTTGAAATTACTTAGTAATTTTTTTTTATCTATTAAAACAAGGTCGCATAGTTAGTGTTCCCTGCCACTTAGTTTAATTATTGAAAATTGAAAGGTATGAATTCACTTCCACATTTGGACAAGGGCTACATTGTAGATACTCTACCTTAGTTTAAATATAGTTAAATTAGAATAAAAAACAATACCATACAATATTGCTAATGACATCAGACTTATAACATGTAAACCTTGGAATGAAAATCCAGGCTTTGAGATATTTCTAGTGTACAATCAAATTTAGCTGAAATTAGAGTGAGAAACCCTAAGATAAATAAAATTTAAAAAGTCTAAAATAAATTATATTTTTATTGATATTTTCATAATGCACTAAATGTGAAACAACATCTTATGCTATAAATTTTGTATATTATGAAGCATCTTTTTGTTAATTATAAATTTTATTTATTTAATCTATATTAAATAAAATCAACTAATTACATTATTTCACTATTATAATTAACCTAAAACTGACGTAAAAAATGAGTAAAAGATAGCTATGGAATTGTTTATTTTGGTCGGCCACCAAAATTTATATTTATGTTACCACAATTCACGATATCGCTAGTGGCGCAAGTGTCTTATTATATTAATGTGGAACTCATGTTATTTTATTAAGTGTTTTCGATAAATGAAAATTTATATTTATGTTACCACAATTCACCATCTCGCGAGAGGGGCAAGTGTCCTATTATATTAATGTGGAACTCATGTTATTTCATAAGTGTTTTTGACAAATGCCTTTTAAGTCTTGCTATGGTGCTCAAATAGAAAGAATAAATTTGAAACCTGAATGTGTGAATAGCGTGTGCAAAGCCCATATAATGAAACGCTGCAAATGCTAGACTGGTCAAACTGTCATAACTATAAAGTCTTCATAAAAACCTTGATTCCACTATTCGAGTTATTAAAAAACTCTCAAATTATCATATAGAAGGAGTGTTCCACTTTGGAATGAGGTTCAGAAATACTTGGAAATTCGATTTTATGGAACTTTGAGTATTAGCAGTTGAAAAGATGATAAAATGTCAAGGAAAATTGCCATAGAACATTACGTATTGATTTGTCCAAATCCCTCTGGAGTACAACGTACAATGTTCGCCTTAAATCCTTGAGAAAATTGTTGTAGAACGATTAGTCGAATGTTTCAAAATAAGTCGTCCAAAGAGTGGTGAAATTACGTATTGATTCCGCCAAATCCCTGTGATGTGCAATGTACAATTTTCACATGTATGAACTCCGCGAGCAATATTTCTAGAGTTAAGATGAATTTAGGTTGGTTTAATTATTAATTATGAATATAATTACAATTATTGATTTTATAATTTATTATGTGATATTTAATTGGTTATGATATACGAGAGTATATATGAGGAGATTAATATGATTTAAAAGTAATTTGGAATATCTTAATTATATTGAGAGGTCCAATTCTTCATTTTTATCTTTCTAAATTTATATTTACTAATAAAATTATAAAATAACTATTCAAATTAACAAATAAGAAATAAATTATGATACAAATGATGAAATAACAAAATTGCTATTTAAAATTTAAATATTTAAACTTTCAATTAGAATTTAAAATACTTAAATTTGAAATAAAAGTAATAATTAAAGCCAAAAGAAAGTACAAACATAAAATGACAATGTTTAAATTTGATAGCTGGGTATTCACATGAGAGCCACACTTTTGGTGGCTATGCTAGTTTTTAACTCACAACAAACTAGTTAACGCAAAAGGTAGTTGGTTTTTAACTCACAAAGAACTAGTTAATTTATTATGTGATAATTATTTGGTTATGATGATGATGATGGTTAACGTCCACTGAGACCAAATTGGTCTATCGGACCTATAACTTTCTTAGTTTTTAATTATCTGGCTCCTCGTCTTTCTTGGCGAGATTGGTGCTGTAGCTTTCTTTTTTTTCTCTACGGTCTTCCAACTTCCTTTATCTTGCATCCCCTTCATCTCTTCTGGTTCTTGGGACATTGGTGTTTTAGCTTCGCGATCTATTGTGTTCGTCCTTTTGAAGATAGTCGGAGAAGAAGTTTGGTCTAGGAGATCTGCTTTGCTGTTAAATGAAGACTTATTTTGTGCGGTCGAATCCTCATAATTGTTGATTTGTTGGGTAGGGCTTTCTCCCTGCCTGTCTTGAGAGTTGTTTCTTTCCTGCCCGATTTCTTGTGATTCAGAGTTTTCTCCAGAGTATTCTTCTTTGATGACAGTGTAGTGTTCTTTTTGTGCTCCTTCCCACCATGTAGATCTGTGGTGGTTGTTTCTAGCAGAATTTTTCTGGGAGGCTTTTGGGCAATTTTTGACTAGATGCCCTGTCTCAAAGCAGGATCGACATCTGAAAATATTAGGAGATTAATATGATTTAAAAGTAATTTGGAATATCTTAATTATATTGAGAGGTCCAATTCTTCATTTTTATCTTTCTAAATTTATATTTAGAAATAAAATTATAAAATAACTATTCAAATTAACAAATAAAAAATAAAGTATGATACAAATTATGAAATAACAAAATTTTTGTTTTTAAATAATTAACTTAAAATTTAAAATATTTAAACTTTCAAGTTTGAAATAAAAGAAACAATTAAAGCTAGAAGAAAGCACAAACATAAAATGACAATGTTTAAATTTTGATAGCTGGGTATTCACATTTGAGAGCCACACCTTTGGTGGCTACGCTAGGTTTTAACTCACAACGAACTAGTTAACGCAAAAGGTCGTTGGTTTTTAACTCACAACGAACTAGTTAACATGACAAGCAATATTTCTCAACGAATAAATGGCAATGCCACATTAATTGTTGTGTCCTTCTACAGCCTTCTACACCTCGAGTTTATTCAAATTTGTACAACTATCGCAACGTGGCCGCAATTACTAATTATAAAGGCATACATCCCGTTTATAAGGGCATGGTTGGATGTATGGCTCATTTTGGTACTATCGGGAAGGTGTATTAAATAGGGAATAAGCTGGAGATATTACTTGCCGTATGAATATAATAACTATCTTAAAGTTTTAGCCTTTTAATATAAATTGAGATGACTAATTATAAAGGCATACATTTGGTTTATAAGGGTATGGTTGGATGTATGGCTCATTTTGGTACTATCGGGAAGGTGTGTTAAATAGGGAATAAGTTGGAAATATTACTTGCCGTATGAATATAATAACTGTCCTAAAGTTTAGCCTTTCAATATAAATTGACGTGGGGCAGTGCTAATAGTAATTATCGTATTTAGATTGCAAAATTGCAATGGTTTCAAAATAAAGCTTGAGCTCGTTGAACCGATCAACATCTAAATAAATAAAATTAAACAAATTTAAAAAATAAATTATGTATTTGCAAAAACAACATCTAAATAAATAAAATTAAACAAATTTGAAAAATAAATTATATGTATTTTGCAATATAAATTTTATAAATAATTTGTTTGATTTTTGTTCAACCTCAAATTAATTCAATGTTCAACTCATAACGAATGGTTATACCCTCCTTGGGATAATAAAATTCATATTCAGCACATAACGAATGGTTATACCCTGCCTCGCAGGGATAATAAAATTCATTCAACGCAGAAAATATAATATTCAATGCCATCTCCACCCTATGGTAGACACCACCCCATATTAATGCAGTAATGATATAAGCCACTAGCTTCTTTAATGTGATGAGCCGCAACATAAATGTTGTAAGGTACCATATATTGATGGGATTCGTTTTTGGGTGTGAGTGGTTGTCAAGATTCTTGCTCATGCCTTCTTTTTTATTATTATATTATTATTATAATTATTCTCGTTATCTTTCATTTTTATTTTTCCAAAGAAACATTGATATCCCCCTCCTAACTCAATATTTCTCGAATATATCGCTGCTATGAACGGAAATCCACCAGGTGCCACCAAGTTGAGAGCAGGAAGCGCCTAACTAGCCATACATAGGGTATTCAATGCGCCGGGAGATGTACGGGAGATAGCCCGCTAACACGCGAATTCGGAAACTCGCCACTAAATAAGAAAAGGCAATTCGTGTGTTAGCGGGCTATGTCCCGTGCATCTCCCGGCGCATTGAATACCCTATGTATGGCTGGTTAGGCGCTGCCATTGATAAATAAATACCAATCAACGCCCTGCATAAATACCAACGACTATCCAAACAATATATCACACATCCAGTGTACGCCATAGATATGAACGCAACACCATTCCAAGTGTGTTGTAATAATGTCAATGAATAGATGAGTGTTAGTACATGGTTGAGTTGACAACGAATATCGAGTTGTGCTGCCAATATAATCAATAAAATAAAATAAAAATAGATTTTCATATTGAAATTAATATTTGAAGTGATACTGGTACTTTTATTACAGAGTGGAGAATACAATAATTAATTATATTTGTATATAAGATACTGGTACTTTTGAATTGAGGGTTGATTTTGAAAAGAAAGGAAAAAATGGCGTCTGTTACAGCAGCCTCTGCCTCTGCTCGCACCTTGGTCTCGGGTTCCATCTTTGAGGACCGCAAATTGAAGTTCTCCAAGATCGGTTCTTTGTCATCATCCGTCCATGGCACCGCCTTCCAGGCCTCTGTGCGCCCCTCGGCGGCGGCAGCGGTGCGAGCGACGCCTCCGATCGCTGCTCTGTACGCGGACCAGAAATATGACCTGCAGAGTTTCAAGTTCGAGCCCATCAGGAAGCAACTGAGACTGCATGAGGCAAATCCACCCCTGTTCACAAATGCATGGCCTCAACCCTGCAGATCCAGGCCGGAGCTATCTGTTATGAGCAAGTTTAAAGACTCCCAAGTACCCAGGAGGCAGATCGGAGGATACCCGCATCAATTCATCAGAGGGCTCGCAGACCGCGATGTGCAAAGCGGAGATCGTTCCAACAGGAGCCCAGATCTGGAAGATTGCTTACCAGATCGGGCCAAATATTGCAGATCCGAGGTGGATCTAACTGATCTGCCCAGTTTTAGGCAGAAGATAGGCGGAAACCTGCCAGAACCAGAAATCTCCGTAAAACTGGACTCAGACAAGGTAGACTCAGCGGATCTGAGGCAAATTTTTATCAGATCAACGGAAGGCAGGAACGTCTGTGTGCAGATCTGGAAATGGATGAGTGTATTGGAGTTAAAAAAAGAGATCCAGGACAAACTGGGAATCCCAGTTGCATTACAAAATCTATTATTTTCAGGGCTTTGCTTACAGGATCAACACACACTCCAGCACTACGGGGTTGCAAAGGACTCAACCATCATTCTCAACCTGCGATTGCGAGGTGGATCCAAGGGGGCTTCCTCAAAACCTACAAGCTTTGGATCTAGCTCAATGGGCACAGCCTTTCGCGATGCAGTCAAGGGGAAAGAAAAAATACAGAACAAACCTGAGACACCAACAGAGCAACCAGGTCCACATATAGTAGAACAAGCCCTGGAATACTCAGTGCTCAAAGTCACTATACCGGAGGTAACTGCACTACACTCTGACCTCACAAAACATGCTGTCATATGTAGATTTAATGGCTACTGGCCAAAATCCGATGCCTTACATCAATGGATCTATTCCCACTGGACACCAGAATGTAACATATACCTATGTTCAAAAGGTTTTTTCATTGTAACTTTCCATACAGAGGAAGAAAGGGATAGTATCATCAATGAGGGACCTTGGTTTTGGGGTAATGCAGGCCTCTTTGTTACCCCTTGGTTCGCTGATTTTGACGCAAACACTATGAAAATCACAACAACGCCTGTTTGGGTGAGGCTTCACAACCTCCCATTACACTTCTGGCACCATCTAGTATTAACTGCCATTGGGAATTCCTTGGGGAAATTCCTAAAAATTGACGAAGATAGATATAGCAGAGGAATTTTCACTTTTGCCAGAATGTGCGTTGAAGTGGACCTGAGTCAGGGGCTGCCTGATCGAATCATATTAAACTATAACAATACGGAGTGGACTCAACCACTAGACTATGAAAACACGGCATTCAGATGCCGCAGTTGCCGGCAAACAGGACACCTCCAAAATTCATGCCCACTGGCCAGAAAGAATCCAAAAGGAAACAAGAAACAGCAAAAAAAGCCAAATGGGTGGCAGTGTACAGAACCGCTGGAAGAAGAGGACACTCAGCCAGAAAAAACAGTGAACCAAGAGGAACCTGATATAAATATGGAACAGAAGGGCACACAGGAAGACAAAGTACCGGACCCTCAAGTGGAGGACCATTTTCAGCAGCAGCAAATTCCACAGCTGGAATTTAGCGGAAATAAAAGAACTCATGGATCTGAAGGATCAGAATCCGACAAAGAACCTCCAGTGAACACACAAGAAAACCCGTAGGCGATCATTGTTCCCCCACCTGACTCAGAGGGTTGGCGAAGGGTGGAAAAGAAGAAGGGAAGAAAAGTATAGGCTTGATGTATTTTTAATTATTTTTATTTTTATCAGTGTACTTTGTCCTATTCATGGACAACTATTTGCATATGCTCTAAGCATCTACAAAATGTAAGTTATTTCACATATGAATATAAATTACGACTTTTTCTACGGGAAAAAAAAGATACTGGTACTTTTATTACAGAGTGGAGAATACAATAATTAATTATATTTGTATATAAGAGGTATAAAAATTTAACCAATTATGTTCTAAATAAATAAATTTAAATATTATGAAAAATAAATAAAATTCAATTCTTAATGTTAAATTATGGAGGCTTTGCAATTTTTTTTGGTCAAACACAACTAATAGATAGTCAATACAAAACTAAATAAATCATATACTCGATGGGGCACGTATAATAAAAGTAACTTCAACTTTCAATGTGACAAAGGCCCCAAGCTAAGTTGGATCTTGAATGATGTTGATATTATATTGCTTGTTGAAACTTGGGAGCACGAAGAATCTAAGGTCCCTAACATAAATGGCTTTGCACTATGGTTTACCTAGAACAAGCGATCCTCCCGTAGAGGCATTAGGGGTATGGCTTGTTACATTAAGAAGAACATCGCCCCCCATGCTAGGATTTATAAAAACGACCCTTACAACCAATATAGTTGGATAGAGATTATTGACATTAATGATAAAAAGACCTACATAGCAATTTGTTATTTTCCCCCCACCAATTCTAACTTCTATAAGAAAAAGAATCTAGATAAAAATAGTCCTTACAATAGTTTAGAGAATGATATCTCTAGCCTAAGGAATGAAGGTAATATCCTTTTAATGGGTGACTTTAATGTTGGAACTTCAAGCAACTAAGCTATTCTTCTAAACAATCATTCCAACCCTAATCCTCTTTGGTTAGACAAAGACCTTACTCTGGCTAGCCGGTATTAAAGGAGCTCTGAAGACCTCGGGGAGAATTTGTTTGGGTCGGAGCTAGTCAAGCTCCGTAGTGCTCAGGATCTCATAATTTTCAATGGTCTAAAGAAGTGTCCCAACTCTAGCCAGATGACCTACATCCATGGGCTTGGTAGCAGCGTGGTGTGGATCATCCAAGGCACATTAGCATGGCGTACTCCTCCTGTTTGTTCGAACCGGGGTTTGGAACTGAACTTATCCTCAGGAGGATAGATGGGGCGATTGAGCTTGACTCTGATCATAGGCCTTTACTTAAAAATCTCAATTTTGTCGTGCATGGAGATCCCATAGAAGATAATCCTTATAACCAAAAGAACTTAATCTTTGATAAAAATCAAAACTATCTCTTTCTAAATGAATTAAAAACTAATTTGCTTCCTTTATCTAGTATAGACAACATAAAATACCTCTATCATAATTTTACTACAACCCTCTCCTATTATATTAACAAGTTCTCAATTGAAGTTTCAAGTAATAAAGGAAATAACAAAACCAACCCATGGTATGACAAAGATTGTCAAATTGCGAGGAGAGCAATTAAGGAAGTTGTTGTTGAATCTCTTAAAATTGGCAAGATAAAAATATACAAAGCCCTAACTAAAAGGAAAAAAAGGAAGTATATTCTTAAAAGACAAGAGAATCTCTTACACCTCTCTAAGATAGCTCCTAAGAAATTCTGGAGGCAGATTCTGACTAGGAAAACTAAAGATAATAATAAAATTGCTTTACACGACTGGAATTCCTATCTCAAAAAGCTTTATAAATCTCCAAATGTGAGGGAAAACTTTGAAATGCTGCTCACAACGAAAGAAGTTTTCTCTTTAGAAGACATTGATTTTGGGGTTAAATGCCTGGCAAATGGGAAAGCTAAGGACATTGAAGGTTACCAGGCAGAAATCTTAAAAATTGGAGGTCTTGTCCTCATCCCCCACATCCACAAGCTTTTCAATCAAGTGGTCAAGCAAGGGTTCCCTAAACCATGGACTCAGAGCCTCATTATCCCTATTTTTAAAAGTGGGGATACAAATAACCCCTCTAATTATCAGACAATTATGATCAGCCCTCTCTTAGCCAAGTTATATGGTATTATTTTGGAAAAGAAGTTGAGCATATGGCTTGAAAGTGAAGGCAAGCGGGCTAAAGGCCAAGCGGGTTTTAGAAGGCAACACTCAACAACGGACCACCTCGTTATGCTTAGGATCATTGTGGAGGAATGCCGCAATGATAAATCCAATCTCTTTTGTTGCTTTGTGGACTTTAGAAAGGCTTTCGATACGGTTCCTAGAAACAACCTATGGAATAGATTAGAAGAGCTAAAGGTTCCTTTCGAGTTGAGAGCTGCTGCTATAAGGTTATATGAGAATGTAATTGCCAAGTTAAAGAGCAATGAGGGGTGGTCGAAAGATATTAAGTGTAATATCAGAGTTAAACAAGGTTGCCCCCTCTCCCCTACCCTATTTGGCATTTACATCGACAAGCTAGAAGGTTGTTTAGAGGAAGCAGGTTGTGCTGGCACGATCTTAGCTGGGATAGTCATCATCCTTCTTCTCTATGCTGACGATATTATTCTTCTCGCAAGGTGCCCATCTAATCTTGATAAGCAACTTAGACCCCTTAAGGATTTCTACTCTACCATGGGTATGACTGTTAACACTAACAAAACAAAAGTTATGATTATCAAATCCAAGAAGGACACTTACGCTAATTTTATGTATGACAATAGTAACTTGGAGGAAGTGTCTTCTTACAAGTACCTAGGAATTGATATTCATCACAAGCTCAACTGGAACTATAGTATTGAGAAAAGGATTAGTGGGGGGTGGAAAGCTTATTTTGGTCTTGAAAAAAATTTTAAAATGGAAAACCTAGTAATGTGGGATAGAAAGAAGTTCCTCTTTGAAACTTTAGTCACTCCTGTTATCTTATATGGATGTGAGGTTTGGGGTTGCAACATCTCTAGAGAATCTTGGAGAAAGATTGAGCAAATCCAGAAGTGTTTTATAACGTATAACCTCAAAATTAAAAGCAATACACCCTATCCTATTCTCCTTATAGAAGTGAGTCTTCCCCTATCCAAAGTCTAGCTATGACTAGGCTTCTGTTGTACAAGCACAAACTCAATAACATAGGAGACCATAGACTTCCTACGCTAGCTTTAAATTCCAGCCAAAATCACCTAAGGCTCAAATGAGGTTGGTATAAAGACACCAGGGCCTAGTTAAACCATTGGGAGATCGACGAGAATGTTGCATTGCAAAACATTAATAACATTAAAAATATTGTTACTTCTAAGTTCAAAGAAAAAATGTGGTGTGTGAAAGATTTAGCAGCTAAAAGAAAATTAAGATATTATAAGGAGGTCATCAACCCCACCCTAGAAGATCAAAAGTATCTCTCTGCTTTAACTAGCTCAAAGAAGAAAATTAATATAGCCAAGATTAGAACGAACTCTCATGAGCTCCACAGTGAAACGGGTTGTTGGGCAATTCCTAAAACACCATGGATGGAAAGGATCTGCCATCTCTGTGAGAATATGAACACTGATGATGAAAATCACTTCCTCTTAGAGTGCCCCAAGTACAACCACATTAGATCTCAGTTTCATAATCTTTGTTGCAAAATTGACCTTCCTAGCCTTTTACGATGTCAAAATTATAGTGAGCTCAAGAGGCTTCTCTCCAAGCTTTTTGAGCATAGGAATAAAATCTTAAATCATACTAAATAATTCGTTTCTTTAGGTCCGATAGACCGAAGTTTGGTCTCAGTGGACGTCAACCATCATCATCATCATATATTCAAACAATTTAAGGACCACATTCTAAAATATATCAAAAAATTATAAAGCAAAGTGCTTGAATAGAAGATATCTCTATCGAAAAATTCATTATAACTAAAAAAATGTGAATCCTCATTCTTGAATTTGGACAAAATTTATACATTTTATGTTTAGAATTTTTATTTATAAAAAGATTTTTCTAAATTTAATAATTTAAATTTAATAATTTCAATCATTTAAATTAAAATTAAATATAAAATAACTATAGTTTAAATATGTATTAATCATATAATATATTTTGTAAAATAAAACAAAAAATTATTTAGTTTTATATTTATCTAATAGATGTTCAAAAATCTATTATTATCAAATTATAATGTTACTATATTTAAATTAAATGGCAGGTACTAGTTACTATGTAGCACTTATTATATTAGGTCAATTGTATAGATTTCTAGAATCTTGTAATTAGATGATACATTTTAACAGACCTTGAATAATGACTAAAAAATAATAATTTCATATTATTATTTACTAACACAACCATATTATTAAATATAATTGATATACACCTATAAAAATATATAATAAAATATATTAAACCTTAATATAGATATTAAATTTTAATATTAAAATTTAATTAATAAAATATTAATATTAAACCTGTAATAAACAATATTACCTCTAATAAACAGTATTAAAATGCAATATTAAAGGTTAAAACACTAACCTAATATTTGAGGAGGGCATGCTGATATATTAGCTAATATATATGATAGATATGATGCACATTTCACATTATATTTAACCACCCTAGGAAGGTTCAAGCTCCTCGACGGCACATAACTACGCTTACTGTCCATGAGCGCATAACTATGAGTGGTTGTATTCAACAGCTGTGAAGAACATGTTTCAAAAATAAATACTTACAAATTTTCTCTAAAAAAATGGCTCAAAGTACTAGACTTTTGTCAGACCAGGTAGTAATTCCATAAGGCAAAAATGATTCAACTGATTTATTCCATCAGGTAGGTGTTTGTTATATACATGAGGGAGAGACTGTTCAGTTCATCTCCCAATGACTGTTCATATTTCTAATTTATTTACTTACATAAATTCACCCAATCACAAGGATTAGGTGTCAACATTCCCCCCTTAATCTAAGGGATGTTGGTGAGTCCAAGCATCATTCTGAATCGTTCAAGATTTTCTCTTCCAAGCGCTTTGGTGAAGATGTCTGCAATTTGCTCATTTGTGGAACAATGACGAAGATGGATTGTTTTGGCCTCAACATGATGTCGAATTAGATGATATTTAGTATTGATGTGCTTCGTTTGATCATGGAATTTTAGGTTTTTGGCCAACTTTATTGCATAGGTATTGTCAATCATGAGTGGAGTTGATTGTACTTGTTTTACCTGCAAATCTTCAAGAATTTTCCTGAGCCACACAATTTATTTTGTTTCTTCAGCTGCTGCCACGTATTATGCTTCTGTTGTGGAATCTGCTGGAACTGATTGTTTGCGTGATCTCCAGGAGACAGCTCCTGATCCAAGACTCATAGCATATCTTGAAGTTGATACCCCAGTTTCTTTGTCTCCATCGAAGTCTGAATCAGAGTATCCAATCAAGCTGAAGTCTTCCACCTATGTATATTTGATTCCAAAGTCTTGAGTTCCCTTCAAGTACCTTAGAACTATTTTTGCAGCAAACCAATGTCCCTCACAAGGCTTTTGCATAAACCTGGAGAGGATTCCAACAACAAACGAAATGTCTGGTCTAGTAGTAGTTAGGTAGTGGAGACTTCCTACAAGCTATCTATACTTTGTTGCATCCTCAAATTCTTTTCCTTCAATAGATGTGAGCTTTAAGTTTTGTTCCACTGGAGTAGTAAGAGGATTGCACTCTGTCATGCCAATCCTATTCAACAGATCTCCAATGCATTTCTTTTGAGAAAGAAATATGGACTTTGGAAGTTGGGTTACTTTAATGCCAAGATAGTAATGAACATAGCCCAAATCAGTCATTTCAAAACTTTTCCCCAATTCCTTCTTTATGGATGCAATGTAGCTCTCATTGTTCCCTATCATCAAAAGATCATCTACATATACCACAAGATATACAATTGTTTTGCCAACTTTCTTGACAAATAAAGTTGCATCATCAAGATCAAAATGTTTGAAATTGAGTTTTAGAAGATGCTTAGTTAGTTTTTCATACTAGGCTCGCGGTGCTTGTTTGAGGCCATACAAGGACTTCACAAGTTTGCATACTTTATGTTCATGTCCTTTCACAACAAATCCTTCAGGCTGGGACATAAAAACATTCTCTTTTAAATCTCCATTTAAGAAAGCAGTTTTTACGTCCATTTGGTGGACTTTCCAACCGTTCTGAGTTGCTAATGCAAAGAGTGTTCGGATGGTAGCCCATTTTGCTGTGGGGGCAAAAGTCTCCTCATAATAGACCCCTTCCTTCTGTGCAAAACCTTTTGCCACAAGCCTAGCTTTGTTCTTGTCAAGTGAGCCATCAGCTTTATACTTGTTCTTGTAGACCCACTTGCAGCCAATTGGTTTGGTTCCTAATGGAGGATCAACCAGCTTCCAAGTGTCGTTCTTTATGAGGGCATCATACTCCTTTTGCATCGCTTCTTTCCATTCATCATGAGAAGCAACTTCTTTGAAGGAAGTTGGTTCAAAATCTGTAGACAAGTTCAATTCACAATCATAAGAAACATCCATATCAACAGGTGAATTAGAGTCATCTACATCACCTCCATTTTGCCAGTTTGAATTTCTGGTTCCTGTTTTTCCAACTTCATCAGGATGAACACTTTCAAGTGTCTTTGTCACTCACTTTGTGGGGCCTCTTTTAGATGGTCCAAGCTGCTCTGTTGATTGAGTTGGGACTGAATCAAGATTGAGTCTCCCAATTCTATCAATTACATCACTTAAAGCATCATCCATTTTTGGATTTACATGCGGGGGAGAGTGTTCTTCAGAAGAAGATTCCACATGTTGATCTAGTATAGGAATCCCCCCTTCAAGATGTGGAATCTGATTATCAAATTCTTGAAATGATTTTACTTTTGCGAATCTATCCAAGCGATCAAGTTTCCGCGCAACAAAATTGTCAGTTTTGGATGATTCAAGAAAAATTACATCTCTAGATACAACAAACTTTTTATTTACTTCATCATAGAGACGATATGATTTGGAGGTGTTTGAATACCCCAGGAAGATACACTTGCGACTTCTAGCACCAAGTTTGTTTCTATGTACCTTTGGTATCAAGGCATAACAGGTGGAACCAAAGACCCTGAGATGCTTTACTGAAGGAACATGTCCATACCACATTTCATATGGGGTCTTGTTTCTTATAGCATTAGATGGACATCTATTCTTTATATATGCAGCACATAGAACAACATCAGCCCAAAACATTATCTTTACATTTTTGAAGAAGAGCATGGATCGTACCATATTTAAGATTGTCCTATTCATTCTTTTAGCTACACCATTCTGTTGGGGATTATAAGGCACAATTTTTTGATGTTTGATCCCATGTTGGCAAAGATAGTTTTCAAATTCATTTGATGTGTATTCTTTTCCATTATCAGTGCGAATAGACCCAATATGAGATTGTGCATAATTTTCATTCCATTTATGAAAATTCTTGAATGTTTGAAAAGCATCAGATTTGTTCTTCAATAAATAAACCCAACACATTCTGGTGTAGTCATCAATAAATGTCATGATATATTTATTTCCATTTGCAGAAGGAACAGGCATTGGACCACATAAATCTAAATGAATGAGTTCAATTTTTCTATGTGCTCTTGAATGTGAATCATGAAAAGACTGTTTGCTATGCTTTCCTAGAATGCAAGCATCACATTGCTTAAGTTTCCTAGGAATTGTAGGCAAACCAGCAACACCATTTTTCTTCAACAAGTGGAGACTGTCATAGTTCAGATGTCCAAATCTAGCATGCCATAATAAACTTGATGGAAGTGTACCTTCTTCATGATGATAATTGTATGTGAAATGTTGTGCATGAGCAGAGGTTCCTTGCAGCTTGATAAGCCTTTCTTCTTCTATTCCCCTCATGACAAGTGAGTGGTCAGATGCTTTTCTTACCTCAAGCTTGCCATCAAACATATGAATGGAGTGATCTTGCTGGCAGATGTGGACCAAGGACAAGAAGTTTCTCTTGAGCTGTGGGAGATATAGAACATGATGCAGAAGAAAGTCTGGAAGACCAGGCAGTTTAAGCCTGATTGTGCCAAGCCTTGATGGCTTTATTTTTTATTGATCTGCAAAGTATACTGCTCCATCGACATTGTCAGTGAAATCTTCAAAAAATTCTTTTCTATGAGTCATGTGGCAGGTTGCTCCTGAATCAAGCAACCAATCATTTTTCCATGAAGCAAGTGAAGCATTAAATAAATCTTCATTTACTCCAATATTACATTGTGCCACAACATAGTGAGCGGATTCATGTGCTTTACCTTTGTCTGTATCATCAGTTTTACCTTTCTGTTGGTTTCTTTTCTGCTCAATTTTGTCCCATGGTAGCTTGCATGTAAAGGCATCATGTGATCCATTTCTCTTGCAGCGAATGCAGTGCAAATCTGATTTTTCTCCTTGAGAATGTCTGCCCCCCCTGCCTCTGAAATATCTTCCTCTTCCTCTTGAATGCATACTGTAACAAAAAAAATACTTCTGCTGGCAAAATGTGCTTTTGATGTAAAAAAATGTGCTTTTGATTTTTTATTTTAACAAAAGCTCAACCCATATGGTTATTGCAGCAGCATTCGACATTTTCTAAAAAACACACACAACCAGTGAGGCGGTGTGGGAAAACAGTATGACTACCAGCGTGCATGTATTAAAATGATGTAAAAAAATATCCAAAAACCACAAACTTATTCAACACTGCCTTTTGGAGAACACCCAACAGTACGCAGAACAACGCATTCATGCAAACATAATCGGATACATGTTTCATGTATAAAGTTAATTAAACATCACTTATATCAACGCATCAACCTGCAAAAACTGTCACAAGTTACTCGTCTTCCTGGCTACGCAGCTTAGCTAACTTGTTAGTCACCAGAATATCAAGTTGTGCAGCACGTTCTACAATTTCTTTCCTCTTTAATGATGAAACATTGTGTGCGATTTCAGCACAGAACTACAAAGAGATTAAAAAAAAACAAAATTTTTCTTCCTGATAAATATCTGCAATCAACTTTTCCAAATCCCTGTGGCTGCTCCGGTCTTCCACACTTTCTCTGCAGAAACAAGAGGCAATGGAACTCATTCTAATCATTCGAACCAGGGTGCGTGGAAGGTTCGGTCTCCCTCAATTCATCAATATTCCACAGTTCAACTCTTCGAAAATATCGATTCAACTCCAAAGATAGTAGAGTTGCAGAGATTGATCTTAAAAGATTTGATGGAACATGGAGAGATGGTTCCAGATATTAGAAAACATGAGGATGGACAGCTAGAACTGGGCAGAATGTTAGAGAAGGTGCCTGCCTTTATTTACATTGATAATGTTTTGGGGCAAGATGAGCTTGGGCGGCTATGAATAAAGCAAAGAAAGTGAGACTGCTTCTCACTGCACGTAACATAGATGTGCGTAGAGCGTTAAAAATGAAAACTATAGTTTTGTTGTGAAAGGGCTTCCGGCGTTGCAGTAGAGGAACGTAGCAGCGTATGGGAGCCAAACGCAGTATATTTACACAGGATATCACCACATTTTTTTTCGCTGCACTGTCTGATAGGGTTTGTTTTGGAGAATGGCAGCAGCATTCAAAGCGAGCAGCGTAACAGTAGCAGTCAATGGTGTAGGTAGGCTTGAGAGAAAATGTCAGGCAACTGACACCAATGATTATATGGGCAGTGTATTGTGTGGAGCAGGCTTTGTATGGAGCAACGCTTTTAAATGGAGAGCAGAGGAGCAGAATAGGGAGTTACAAAGGGCATAAAGCTAAAAAGGAGCTGGCTCTGATACCATGTCAAACCAGGCAGTAACTCCATAAGGCAAAAATGATTCGACTGATTTATTCCATCAAGTAGGTGTTTGTTATATACATGAGGGAGAGACTGTTCAGTTCATCTCCCGATGACTGTTCATATTTCTAATTTATTTATTTACATAAATTCACCCAATCACAAGGATTAGGTGTCAACAACTTTGATTAAAGAAGACTCAAGTTCATTCAAGGAAATATTAGAAAAATAAAAATTTGAAAGTGTGGGGTAAGATTAAAAACCATGTGCAAAACCCATCCATAAAACCATGGGTAGGTACGACCACCATCTTTGGGTCCACCTCCCATACTTGGGTCCGCCCAATCATTATTGGGTCCACATAAAAAAATTCTCGGGGCGCTACCCTGGACCCCATGTAGGGGAGCTATTGTCCGCTTTCAAACCCCCCGATAGGGGGGGATACCGCTGTGCCTAGCACAATGTATAGAGTGCGAGTCTAGTCTTGGAAAAAAACACACCACTTACCCAACATATACAATATGGTTCATATATGGTAGGCCAATAAGTTATAGCCTTCACTAACAAGGAACCTTATACAATTTTGAGAATCCACAATTTGCATAAGGATTCTTCTCAAAGAGAAGTGCAAACACCATTTTTTAATGAACACTTGCCATGTTAAATAATATTAAAATAGATACGTGAGTTATGTGTTGGACATTAGATAAACCAAGACTCCCTGTTGTTTTTTGACATGGACTAATCGTCTCTCATGGATCCTTATCTCTTGCGATGCGATCGTTGACTAACACTTGTGGGTTTTGGTCTAACGGAAATCGTGATTCCCAACAAGTGGTATCAGAGCACAAGTCACAAGTTTGATACATGCCTAACCCGCGTTGGGGGGGAGATTATTGGACATTGGATAAACCAATGCTTCCCATTTGTTTCACAACATGGACAAATCATCTCTCATGGATCCTTATCTCTAGTGATGCAATCATTGACTAACACCTGCGAGTTTTTGTCTAACAACAATCCTGATCCCAACATTATGCTTATCCTTCAACCAAACAAATTTCCAAATATCACTAAGATCAAGCACTAAATCATATGTCAAGGTAAGGATTCGAGTTCTAAGCATGAATCTCACATGAAAGAATGTGCAAAACATGTGAACTAGTAAATTTGAGTGCATGGAAAGAGACATTAAAATGATTTAATCTTTTCTTCATTTCTTATCATTCCAAACTCTCACTCGGCCATAAAACTCTAAAATTAATTCATAATTCAAGGACAAATAACCAATTTTGAAATTCTTGTTAGTTGGAGGTAGTATACAACCCACCTGTTGCCTTAGGAAACCTAACCTTCTCGCATGTTACTAGACTAGTTCAAGCTATACAACGTTCATGTGGACAAAAAGACAATGTTAGGCCTCAATCAAATGTATAGACAATCTTAGAGCGCAACATAACTGCTTCTAACTATATTTAATGAAGGAGGAGTCACTTCAAAATGACTCCAATCATCTAATAGTTTAAAATAAACAAATTACAAACACCATAAAGACATGCAACATTTGTGTGATGGTAATCATGGATTTCTAATCATTGAAATCAACGAAAGGGGGTGAATAAAGAGATATTAGAGTTATTCTTTTACACATGGGGTGAATTTATGATAAAAATCCCAAAAGATACAATTGTGAATGAATTCTCAACTCAGTAAGTAAATAAGACAACCATTTCAAAATGTAAAATAACTATTTAAAACTCATAAGCATGAAATAACACATAAATAGAAAGAAAATCCCACACAAAAAGTTAGTATTTACATTAGAATACAAAAACTTAGTATTCTCCTCTTTGTCTCTCCTTTTTTCTTTTAAACACACTACATACGTATAGTGTTTCATCTTTTTTTTAATACACCATTTCTTTTTCTTTTTCCACTCTTTTTTATTTAAAAAACAAAATATTTTCTTTTCACAAATTTACATTCCACATGTTTACATTAAGGATACAATGTTATTGCAAGTATAAACACCAATTGAGATGTCATGGAGCCCTTTATGCTATCAATGCTATCTCCTACCTTGTTCATAGCCTTAGACCTTACTTGTGCTAGTTGTCATAGAATGGAGTTGATAACCAATTATTATTATATAAATCCAATTCAAAATGATTTACTTTCAAATTTTAACCTTTTAGACTCTTTATTACAAATTTAAACTTAGAATATGATAACATAGCCATTTTCTCAAATACTAAGATTCATTGAACATAGACATTGAATCTAAAAATAAAGTATCTCTTATGGTTTATAATCAACTTCTACCAAATATTATATTCATTGTTTATGTCATCTCTGTATGTATATGCTATAATGACTATGTTGCAATGAAACTTACTTGTGCTAGTTGTCATAGAACTGGAATTAATATCCAATTATTATCATATAAATCCAATTCAAAATTATTTACTTTCAAATTTAAACATTTTAGATTCTTTATTACAAATTTAAACTTAAAATACAATAACATAATTATTTTCTCAAAACCTAAAATTCATTGAACATAGACATTGAATCTAAAAATATAAAGTATCTCTTATGGTTTATAACCAACTTCTACCAAATGTTATGTTCATGGTTTATGTCATGTCTGTATGTATATGCTATAATGGCTATGTTGCAATGAAACTTAGGTGAGGATTTACTTTATCTTATTTTCATTTATTTTCAAAAGAAGTATTTCTATACCATCATTATTTTTCCCATTACTAATGTTAGTCATGTCATTGTAGCTTATTATGATGTAAACATAAAACCATATTTATTTAAACAACATTATTTCATTTTGTAAATATGTTCTATTTTCTTATTTCTTTTTCTTCTGTTTTCTTTTGAACACACTTTCCTTCTTTGCTCCAGGCATAGATGGAATCTAAAAAAACTCCTGGGCATAGATGGAATCTAAAAAAAATTGTGGAAAATTTTAATGTTATGTCCTTGGTAGTGGAGACCTAGAATTAATTCCACAAATTTCTTGTGAATATTGTTGTTATGGTTCCTAGTTATTTAAAATATAAAAAATATGTCCTAATAATAATAATATTATTATTATTTAAATTAAGGTCACATTTTAGCCAAAGGTTAAATAAGCATTTTAGCCCCTTATTTGTGTGACAAAAGATTTATTAGTCAAAGTTGTTAGTGTGGAAAATATTTTTAGTAATAATGTAATGATGTTAGTTATTATAAGAAACATCAATTTATTGAGTTTCTTTATAATAAGAATTATCAACAATGTAAAAATGTAAAGTTGTTGAGGTTCTTTATCATAAAAAAATATTTTTATGATTAATATTGGATTTCAGAGAGATCTGTGGTTTGTAAAATACAATTTTAAAGGAGTGGAATAGTCATTCATATTTATCACTTAATCAATTAACTATTATATTAATAAATAAAAATATAAATACAATTTATAAAAATATTATTTGAATAAATAAATAATTAAAAAATAATAAACATTTAAAATCATTAAAATTATTTTTAACTATTATATTAATAAATAAAAATATAAATACAATTTATAAAAATATTATTTGAATAAATAATTAATTAAAAAATAATAAACATTTAAAATCATTAAAATTATTTTTAAAAGAAAAATGAATTAATAGATGAATAGGAAAAGAGAATCATTCATCTAAACAAATATTTTTTTTTTTAGGAATTTAGTCCATATTCATGGAATCTAAAGAGAAGTGATTGAAAATAAATATATTGGTAAAAACACTATTTACTTTTTTCTTTTTTTTCCCATTTTCATGGAATGTTATAAGAAGTGATTAACCATGTAAATATTATGTGTAGTTGACCAGATCACATATCCACCATATAATTCTTATCCCTTAATTAACCACACATATTCACCATATAATTCTTATCCTTTAATTAACCATATAAATATACCTAAGTGAACTTGTACATAAAATATAAGCTTCAACGTCAACAATTTGGAAAAAAAATCGATTTAATAGTGAAGCCAACAAAATGTGGCTCTGCTACCAAATAATACAATTATTGAGTGATTTTTTTGTTTGTTTGTCTATGCTGTCAAAATCACCTAGGGATCACACTCCGCTTAGGCCACACCTGCCCTTAACATGACTGGATTTTTTCCCACTAAGTTTCGAACTGGTGACCTTCATATCACTGAGTAACTTAACAGTACACCTCATCACGATCTATGCTAAGCGATAATGAGCCGAGTAGATTATTTAGGTGAAATCCATACTATCATATTCACAAATGGAAAATTCATAACTAGTCTCTTTAGAGTAGGTTTGCCTATAATAAAAGTCTTTTTGGTACAGGTTTGAGAGTAACTAGTTAACATATATGATGTGTGATATGTGTAATATAACAATTACGCTGTATGATGTGTGATATGTGCGATATAAAAATTACATTGATAAACATCCTAACTATTGGAATTGAGCAATTTAATCTTTTTGTTAATTAAATATTTTGATTATTTTTTTTTTACCACTTCTCTTATTAATCACCATGCTAAAAATGTGAAAACAAAATTTATAAAAAATACATTCAATTCTTATAAATATAGCTCTTCACATTTTGAAACTTATAGCTCCATTACCCATTTGTATACAAGTTCACATCAAATCTGTGCAATGCTCTTGATAGCCCCGCCCAACTACTCAACCACGAATGATATGCATAGAATGGAAGGCAAATACACGTGCTTGTAATTAAGGAGCCACAAGCACAAATATGGGCCTAAAGACATGCACTCATCTATTTCCTGGCAATTAAGGTGCCGTCCAGCGTGCGGGTCATAGGCTCAAGTACAAGCCTGCAATCATACATGAATAGGTTATTAGGGTTTCTCAAATTATGTTGTAATAGTTTGTATTCATGGTTGTAATATCTTATCTTGTGAATATTTATGGTAAATATTGTTGGCCTGTCCAAGATTAATTTGAGATTAATGTCGAAGAATGAGCCAATTGGCCATTGTTAATATGTTCACAATTTCCTCCTCCTCAGTTTATTAATGAAGGCACCGTCCATCCACTAACGGGTGCAAATGCAATGCTAAACACATGGAGAGGTAATTAAGGTTTTATTTCAAATTTTCCTTTCTTCTTTCATGTGAAAAGCTCAATCAGACACTTGGGTGTCCCATTGGTAATTATTATTAAAATTTAAAACTCGTTAATTAAAATATTGAAATAAGAGCGTCTTAAAGCATTATATGTATGTTTATTTCTAACAATTGTTCATTGTTTTTTCATAAAATATTTTCTTTGACATTAATTATTTATATATTTTTTTAAATTACAAGAAAATAAATTCATTAGAGGGATTATGTATCATTTGTATATTTTTATTTTATATTCCATTTATCACAACTATATAGATATTTTTCCTTGTTAAGTTTTAGGTGTTTCTTCTTCTCAACTATAAAACAAATGATTGATAGTGCATATAAATGATATTTCATTTATTAAAAAAAATTGCTTGAGATTGTTTCAAACTAGACATGCAACATATGTGTTATCTTGATCATTCAAAACATTGTTTGCGATTGCTATTAATATATTTGGAGTTTTCATATCACAAGAACTAATGCATGGAATTAATACACTGAGCAATTCTTTTAATCCATCAAAGATGGGTGAATTGGGTTAACAATTAGGATTTTGTGTTTATCTTTGTTTTCGCATGAAGAATTTGAAAGAACAGTGAAGGGATCCTGAATGGAGTCAACCAAATCTATGCGGGAGCAATGCCCTAAATTTGATAGTTCATTTTTAAAATTGTCGTTATGTTTCTAGGTAGCATTGGTGCGAAAGCATGAGGAATATCAATGGCAAGAATGTGGAGGCCAAATCCTGCATTGGTTTGACGTCATATATCATTTGAGATAGAGTTGACTAGACCAAACATGCCAAGATATTGCTTACCCAAGTGATTCTCGGAGGAAAATACTTTGAACCTATGTTAATGCAATCTCCAAACATTTTTTATAACTATTGAATTTGCTAAATGGCAGAGCCGAATTAGAAAATAAAATGATAACATGAAGTTTGTAGCCTACCATGCTACATACTTCCTTTTCCACCATTGGTATAGGCGAGGTGACGTTAAACACCACAACTTTTAAGGCAATGTTACGAGTATCTGCGCAAATTGTTTTGCTTAAAGGGACGTTGCTACAGGCTTTCATTGAGTTGACAAAGTAACTTGTTTAATTCCTTAACCATCAATTTTTATTTTTTTTTAATTTCCATTGTTTTTAACAACACTATGTCAGTAATTCAATGCTTTTTTTTGAAATGTAATTAATTTTATAATATTAACTTTTACATTTTAATATTATGTTTCACACATTTCATGCATTAGATTTTATGTTTTAGGTTTTATTGTTAGTGTTAGGTTTAATAATAATATTAAGTTTTATATTCAATTTTAATAATAAAGGTTTAAAAAAGAAAAGCAAAATGAAATAAACAAATAAATACATGGTCACGAAAGAGAGAAAAAAGGAAGGGAAGCTTGGATTTTAGAATGAAAAAAAAACATGTTGACTTTAAATTAGAAAGTAAAGTTTGATATTTATTTTTTCGAATATATCTTAAATGAATAAAAATTATATGAAAAAGTCCGAAAAAACTTAGTCTTTCACACTATACAATCAACTTTCATATTAACAATAACAAGTCACACTTTTAATGTTTCATTGATGTATGGAAATCAAATCTATAGCAATGTGAAAAAGAATTAAAAATTAAAAATCTCCAAATACTAAAATGGAATCCAATCACCAAGTCCAATGGCCAAGTTGTAGAAACCTCAATATATTACTCAAGCCTCGAATCAATCAAAGTCTAAAGTCTATTTGTTATTGAACATCAAGATATATTCTCCATCTAAGGAACTTGAAAATACAATGCTCGATACAGTCAAGTCAACGCTTTAATATCTCTCCAATCTGTTAGAACTCTTTCTAATCTTAATTTAAATTCAACAGGTGAGTGATACATGAAATTTTCCTTATTGTGGTGGAAAAGAGGTGTTCAATAACGAAAAACCTGTTCTTGCATAAAACCATTTCAAATTCCTAATGTACATTAGTTATTGTTGTTCTTGCTCTTTCATGTCATGCACTTTTCTAATCTTTATTTAAATTCAATAGGTGAGTGATACATGAAATTTTCCTTATCGTGGTGGAAAAGAGGTGTTCAATAACGAAAAACCCATTCCTCCATAAAACCATTTCAAATTCCTAATGTACATTAGTTATTGTTGTTCTTGCTCTTTCATGTCATGCACTTATTCCAAATGCATTGAAGCCATAATTATGGTGCACTACATTGACATTAAAATGTGGTGTACATTGCATTTACATTAAAGATGTATTAACTATTTTTTTTTATTATTCCATGTTATTCACAGATACCCAAATGCATTGAATGTTACATTGATTCTACACTACATTCATTAAAATGTGGTGCATCAATTCCCAAATGCATTGAAAATATGAGTGATTTTACAATATTCTTATTAAAATGCACACTTTGCAAAAAATGGGGTCATTATAAGTTGCATCCTAATGAGAACATAGTGTAGAAATTTGGGGATAGAATTGTAACTTCTCAAAAAATTTAATCTAAATCAAGAGACACAATTCTACTCTACTTCTCTGCAGAAATTAATTCACAATTTAGAATAACATTCACAAACATGCATCAATCACATACACAAATACACAAATGTATCTAGGGGAAACCAACTGGTAAAAACGCCTTAAGCATGCTTGCATTAATCAAATGAATATATAATCTATTACAATTGCTAGCTCCAACTTTGAGCTCAACCTGCAAAAGAATAAATGTTCTCTATGCTCAATGAGGGGCTCTGACCTAGACTTTAAGCAATTTTTGCCGCCACTTGAGCTCCTATTTCCTTGCGCAAATCTTGAGGAACTTAGCCCCTATTCTTTAGGAATTTCCTCCAAAATTATTCTGCAATTCTCAAGGACAAATCATTGATTACATGCAACACCTATACACTTAAGACTAATTTACAACTGATGTCACACTACCTTGGAATCTCCACCACAGCCGAGCAATTCAAATTCCTTGCATACATGAGCTATTTTTGGTTGATTGATGAGTTAATTGGATGATCTTTGAGTTAGACTGTTGTCCCAATGCACAACTGACCTTCAACTAGTTCTATTAACTATTAGAACTAGTTTAAATTAATACAACTAGAAATAACTGAACTGGATTGCTACAAATTAGTAATTTACACATGCAAATTGAACTCCAAGCCCACTAACTCAAATTTACTGATCTAACTGAGTGACAAGAGGCATGTCACCTCAGTTAACTGCCTCCAATTTGTCTACTGATGTGGAAATTTCAAATTTTCTCAATTTGACCAAGGCTAAGTCAAATTGAGCCTTTCTTGCTACACTTCTCAACACTCCTTCTTAGCAAGAAATGGATTATCAGCCACCCCTATCCTACACCTGTAGAATTTGAACTTCCCTCTTGACAAATCCTCTTTCAAGATGTTCTCATCTTGTTCCTTTGTCAGAATTTATTGTAGCAACATTATCCTCTTCTGCACAGAGTCTCGTAAATGATGAAACTTGATATCTATATGCTTGAATCAATTGTGAAAAACCATATTCTCAAAGATCTTGATGCAACTCTGATTATCAAAATATATCAAAGTTTGATCCATCTCCTGACCCAATAGTCCCACCGGTATCTTTCTCATCCAGATCACCTCACATGTTACCTGACTTGTAACCATGCGTTCAACTTCTACTGAGTTGAGTGCCACAAATCTCTACTTCCTGTTGTACCAGGAAATTGTTGTGGACCCAACAATGAAAATTCCACTTGATGTACTCTTTCTGTCGGATAGTCTCCTTTCCCAATTTGCATATGTTAAGCCACACAACTTCACTCCCTCTGTCTGTATGTACCATAATCCATACTGGGTAGTGCCTTTGAGGTATTGTAAAACATGATTAGTTTCATTCCAATACAGTTTGGTCAGCCTAACCATAGCTTGGATCAATTATTTGACTGCATAGCACATATCTGGTCGTGTGTTCACAAGATACATCAGTGAACCCACTAGCTACTGGTAAATGGTAGCATCAACCTCTTCACCTGAAGTGGCATTCTCCTTCCTCCAATTGGTTGCTAGAGGTGTCTCCATGGGCTTACAAATCTCCATGCAAAATATCTGTAGTATCTCGATGGCATACTTTCCTTAAGACACAAACAATTCCCCATCACCTTTCCATACTCATAGTCCAAGGAAATAGTGCATGAGACCCATGTATTTCATCTCAAATTCCCTTGCAAGGTCCTCCTTGCAAGAGTTGATCAGTTGCTCATCACATGTCAATATTAAATCATCAACATATAAAACAATGATAAACAATTTACCTTCTACCAAAATATGATAGAGGCTTACATCCGCTTCACTTTTGGTAAAGCCCAATCCAGTGAGATAACTATCAATTCGAGTGTACCAAATTCAGGGTGCCTGTTTGAGATTGTACAATGCTCACCTAAGTCTGCACACATGAGACTCTCGATCAAATGTCTCAAAACCTTTTGGTTTCTCTATGTACACTTCCTCCTCAATAACACCATTGAGAAATGTTTCGTTTACATCCATCTAGTGGATCTTCCACCCCATTTGTGCAACCAATACAAGAATTGATCTAATGGATGAATACCTTTCTATAGGAGAAAATGTTTCCTCATAGTCAATTCCCTCAACTTGAGAGAATCCTTTGGCCTCAAATCTGACCTTATACTTCTCTATGCTTCTGTCTATTGCATGCTTAACCTTGAAGATCCATCTCGAACCCACAACTGATTTATCTACCAGTCTTGGGACCACTTCCCAAACATTGTTCTTCATGATGGATTCATATCCTTCCACCATTGCATCAACCTAAACCAGTTGCTCAATTGATTCCTCAAAAGAGGATGGCTCAATCTCTACAAGCTTAGTCATTGGAGCTATGTAGCCAGTGTACCTCTCAGGTGGCGTTCTTTTCCTGCACAAATTTGAAGGAGCTCCCACATTCTCCCTCACATCCTGCACCAATCTATCAGCTTCCGTAATTCTCTTTCTACCTTCTCTAGATGGTTATGCTTGAGTGGATGGCTCCACTCTGCCTTCTTTTCAATTAATAAAGGAAATAGTTTGCAGACCTAGTTCTAGGAGCTCAAGAAGTATAGTTCTTCCCTTATTACATGACATAGGCATGTATTAGAATGTATTAGTGGGAAATCGAGTTGCAAGGAAGGTTATATGGTCTATTCACAAGGTTTGGAATCATTCCCAACAACTTAGAAAATTAAGACGATATGTGGCTTGGAACTAGGAAATGGCCCTATCTTGGGATCTTATGTGGTCTTATGTGCACCCTTTGTGGTTTAGTCTAATACTCTCTAGGGTGTACTATGGGACTATGCACACAGACTAGGGTTGAGAAGGCACATTATTAGTACTTCTTAGGCCTAAAAGTTGTTGTGGAGGAGGAAGGAAAGTGATAAATATGAGTTGACTAAAAATGCCAAATTGAATTGGACAACGTGTGGGAGCACGAGTGGTGACCTGGGAAAACTTGGGTAGAATGTTGAGGCCAATGACCTAGGTGAAATGGTATGGTGTATTGAGCAAAGAAGTGATTCTCTCTCTATTTTATAGGACAAGATGTAGTGTGGAAAAGAGAAAATTGGGGTGATAATCGCCGAGAAATGAAGCACAATTACAAATGTAAGGATCGAGTTACTCCACTGGCAAAGCGAATGAATGACCTCCAAATCGACATGATGGTTATGAACATGAGATAGAAACAACATATAGTAACCAATGTAAATGTGTTGGACATGATTCAAAGCTTGAAAGATAAATTAGGTTGACAAATGGATGAGATAGAGGAACTTCACTAGAAAACTGCAAAATTACAAGAACAAATCCAGCTAATGAATACAAGTCTAAATGAATCTAGTTCTGGAAGTTGGAAGGAGGTAAACTAGTGGCTTGGCCTTAGCTAAACATTAGCCGAGGAGCGTGAGGATTCTAAATGATAAAAATATTGCAAATTTTGTTTGTTATTAGAAACTTCTGTCAAATATATCCATATAGGAATGTACTGAATTTTGTGAAATTTTGTAGTTCCTTAGGATATGTAGAAGTCTATAGTACATATCGATTAAAAGGAATGCTAAAAGAGAGCCAGTGTATTCCCTGAGCATTCATTATTTCCAGGGCAAAAATTTGATGCATTATAAATGCTGATTTCTGTTAAAGTAAAATTAAAAAATCACATTATTTAATTATTAATTTTTTTCGCAATTAATTGTTACTTCATATTATTATTAATTTGTCCCTTATCCTACTTTCCACTTACTATTTATTCTTTTTAAAACTATTTTTTTGAATGGTATTTTTATTTATTATTAAATTAATCTACCAATGGCTATATTTTTATTTAATATTAAAATAATTTACCAACAACTATATATTTAATATTAAATTGATATCCCAACAGTTATATATTTTATTAAATTGACTTGTTTTCTGATCCCTTAGACTTAGGGTTCCTCCACTATTTATTCCATTGGCTTAATCAGATTATTCTCATTCTTTCGTCCTAAAGATGAACCAAAGTTGATGGTTCAAAATATCAGCACTAAAACTACTTATGTGATGGGTCTAAAAGAAGAAGCTCATCATAATTCAACTCAAAAAAGCCTCAAATTTGAAATCTAGAATTTTCTAGTGAGATAAGAGTGCGTAGGGATCTATCAAAGATATGAAAGTTTGGACATCCGAACAAATTCCTAAATGTATTTTTTCAAAAAGCTCAAAAGCGAGATGATAGAGAAACAAGAGTTGGCAGAAGTATAAGGATTAGGAATATTTCAAGAGCCATGAACCAAAGTGTTGGAGATAGATAACCAAGTCCATTAGGGAGAGAAGTCCAAGCATCCAGATAAAAAAATTGGGGGGCGGGGGGATAAAGCCCACATTTGGATGCCAATAAAGTAGATCATCTGGGGGTTACACAGATTCCACATGAGCATTCCAAAGCCTACAACTAACCAAGTGTTGACATGGCATGATGATGTGTCACAAATGGCATTTTTTGCATGATATGACATGTGGATGTGTTTCTAACATAACATGTTGATGTGGCAATAATATAAGAGAGTTGATGCGGCATTTGACATGTTACCTATCATGTTGAGTGATGTGAAATCTTGGTCCATAAATATAGAATTTTATAAATTGAGGCTCTTTTGGGTTTTTTGAATATGGATGCATATTGATATATCTAGAAACTCTAAAAAAATTAGATATTTGGTTAAGTGGGAGCTTGACTGTCTGGACCTGGTCTAACATGGTGATTGTTGATGAGGATCAAAATGGCATAGTGATGCTAAGGTGGCCCAAAATGGCATAGTGAGGATAAGGTGGAGGCCAGGTGGCAACAGGGTTTTGTGATGTAGAATAAAGGACGTGCTGAATCTTGGAATCTGGATTTCTAATCAATTGATAATTTTCAAGTTTTCTCAAATATGGATGTTGACTTGGCTGACTAATTATTTTCTCGAATCTAGATGGATTTGTAAGTTTTTGGATTCTTAAATGGATCTACAATATTGGAAATCCAAATTAGCGGAGTTCCAAAAAATCACTATAATGGGATTGTAAGGAAATATGAGATCTAGATAGGAGTCACACGCAGATGTGCCCCATTGAGGATGTGCTTTTATGCAATGCTAACATGTGTGTATGGATCGCCACATGTCAAAATGTGTAGCTAATGTGGCATTATATGATGGAAACACAAGGGCAGAAGAAGAATTGCTGCATGTCTACCAAAAGGCAATGGTACAGATGTCGATAAGACATTTAAGAAGGAAAATATTCAAATAAGCATAACTTTGTGTCCAAAACTCAGGTTTGAGAGAAAATTTTCAAACAAACATAACTTTGTATCAGATTTAAAAACTATAAACAAATAAAAAGTAATAGTATTATTCAAAACTATTTTTAAAATAATTAAATAATTTTTTTTTAATAACTCCACTTCCAAAAAAAAAAAAACTTTAAAAATTAAATCGAAACAAACTAATCAAACTCAACCATAAACCTATATTGATTATTAATATAATTGTAAATATATTAATAATAAAAGAATTGCGACACAAAAAGAAAAGAAATGGAATAGAACGAAGATTGCACTCACTAGTTACCTTAAGTACACATGGATTGGTCACTGTCCAAGAAAGCATTCAAATCCACAGCAATGATTAGTTTACCCGCGAGTGCAAATAGATATAGGTATTATAAACATACATTTTTAATATTTCTGTATTCTAAACATACATTTTTAATATTTTAATTTACGAGAAGACAAAGTATTAAAACTTAGCATGGGCGTTTGTATTAAAAACATAATCTTGCAAATGTTGCGAAGTGCATATATCAGTTGCGGAATAAATGTTTGGACCATACGTTTTACCAACCCTGCATGTTGCTGGAATGGTAAGTTTGTACTCCCACTTAGAACTTCATTTAATCCATGTCCTTCAACCTGCAAGCAAAATCCGCAACATGCAGTAAAAATCTACTTGCTTGATTTACTTGTGTACCACAAGGATGGTTGCTCTCAATTTATTTAAAGCAATGGTTGGGATTAATTTTCCAACACTCCGCCTTAATCACAACCACTTCCACTAACAATTCCCAAGTGATCTCTTAGATGGACAAAAAAGTCACGTGCAAATGACTTTATGAAGATATCAATGAACTGATATTGCGACCGGCAGTGCTACAACACAATTTCACCATTGTTAATCAATTCTCTAATAAAATGATATTTAGTGTCAATGTGCTTGCTTCTCTTGTGGAAAACATATTTCTTTGATAGTACAATTGTGAAATTGTTGTCATAGTAAATAGTTGTCATTCCTTCTTGTTCCTACCAAAAATCTCTCAACATTCTTTGCATCTAAACTGATTGACACACTCCTGATGTTGTTGCTACATATTCAACTTCTGTTGTGGACAATAACACTACCAACTACTTGTTTGAGGCTCATTAAATGGCTTCCGAACCCAAATGAAAAACATATCCTAGCGTACTCTTTCTATCATCGACACTTCTTGAGTAGTCACTATCAGTGTAAGGAACCAGCCTAAAATCATTTGTTACGGTGTACAAATTAACATACTCCTTTGTCCGACTGACATACCTTAAAAGCATTTTGGTGGCTTGCCAATGTGTATCCTTGGGTGTCTCCATGAACCTTCACACCAAGCTTACTTTATACATTATATTAGGCCTAGTTGTTGTCAAATACATCAAGTTGCCCACCATACTTTTGTATAATTTTGTATTGACATGCCTGATGCAATCTTCTTTACTCAACTTCAACCCCATGACAGTTGGAGTTGGTGCGGGATTGTTGTTTTTCATATTAAACCTCTCCAAAATGTCTGCTGCATACTTTGCTTGAGAAATAAAAAAACCATTTTCCGTTTTCTTATATGCCCAAAAAATACCTTAACAACCCCAAGTTTGTCATATCAAACTCACTTTTCATGACTTCTTTGAAATCATCAATAAAGAAATCATCACTCCCTGTAAAAATCAAATCATCTACATATAGAACAACAATAAGAAGCTTACTCTCACTCTCTTTGATGTAGAGAGTAGGCTCACCATCACATTTTTCAAATCCATTGTCCATCAAGTAATCATCTATCTTGCTATACCATGCACGCAGTGCTTGCTTCAACCCATAAAGAGCTTTCTTCAACCTATACACCTTGTCTTCTTAGCCTTCTACCTCATAACTAGGTGGTTGTGCAACATATACTTCCTCTTTCATCACTCCATTCAATATCTCTAATATCATGTCCATTTGATACACTTTCCATTTATGTTGCGCGGTAATTGAAAACACTGTACACACTATCTCCATCCTTGCAACTAGCGCAAATGTCTCCGCATAATCTTTTCCATGTTGTTGCTTGTATCCTTTGAAAACTAACCTTGTTTTATGCCTTTCAATATTTCCTTCAACGTTGCTCTTGGTCTTAGAGACCCATTTCACTCTAATGGCTTCTTTTCCTTACAGAATGTCCACTAACTCCCATGTATCATTCTTTTCTATTATTTTTATTTCTTCATACATTGTTGTGATCCATGTTTCCTCTTTGACTGCATCCTCAAAATGGATTGGGTCATCTACATGACAAAACAATGCAAATAAAGAATTCAGACCTACACTACTATCAACTTCATTTTGCTCATAAATTTCACTTAAATTTATGAATTTTTGTCTTCTTATGCTTGCGGAAGATGGAATTGACATGTCACTTGATGTTGCGCTTGAAGTAGATGGCATTGTGGGTCTTTTGCGGTGTACTTGGAGTAGTATTTTCTTGATTGCGCAACACAGTCCTATTATTTGTTGACGGTGTCACTTGTTGACTACTTTGTTGAGCTTGAATAGGAGTAGGAGGAGTCACCATTGAGTAATTACTTGTTGTGGTCAATTCGTCTTTGTCTTCATGTGGTATACATGTTTTCACATTGATTGTCTTCTCCAAACTTCCATCCCATGCTTCCTCTTCTATGAACTACACATCTATGCTAATTATGACCTTGGTTAATGGATTGTTGAGCTTGTATATCTTGGATTCATCACTATATCCAACAAATATGTATTTCTCCCCCTTGTTGTCCAACTTCTTTGTTAATTCACCCATGACATGTGTATAAGCCACACATCCAAACACTCTCATATGAGTGACACTATGCTTTCTTCCACTCCATGCCTCTTCAAGAACCATATTCTTGACACTTTTGGTTGGACACTATTAATGGTATATGTTGTGCAAGTAGTAGCTTCATAGCAATAGTCATTTGGAAAATTCTTTGCCTTCAACATACTCCTTGTCATTTCCATAATGGTCCTATTCTTCCTTTCTGCGACACCATTTTGCTGAAGTGTATACCTTTTTGTAAATTTCTTGTGAACTCCATGCTCCCCGCAAAAAGGAAGGAAGTCATTTGAGATGTATTCACCACCTTTGTCGGTCCTCAAAACTTTGATTTAGTGTCCACTTTTCTTCTCAACAAGAGATTTGTATTGGCGGAAGTGCTTAAACACTTCACTTTTCTGTTTTAGGAAGTAGACCCATGTCTTCATTTTATAATCATCTATGAAAGTAAAAAAACAATAGCTTCCATGAATTGATGGTATGTGCGTTGGTCCACATAAGTCTTAATGGACAATCTCCAAAGGTGCCTTTTCCCTTAATGACTTTCCTGCTGGAAATGTCTCTTTATGTTGTTTTCCCAAGACGCATCCTTCACATTGGCTGTCCAGTTTTTCTATGAGTGGCAATCCCTTCACCATGGCTTTCCTATGCAGCAAATCCAAACCTCCAAAATTAAGATGACTAAATCTCAAACACCATAACCAATTTTCATCTTTGACCTTTACTTGAAAGTTTATTTGTGTGACAACTACAAATTTCCTTTCATCCTCTTGTGAATTCATTGACAATTGTGCTTGTGCACCTTCTTCTTTCAAATCTAGTTTTATCTTCAAGGGAAACGTTATATTGCTTGTCATTTGAACTTTTGCAATCAACTATTTGCTTGGAGAATTATCTAAAATTGTGCACTCTCCATTTTTGAAGAAGACATTGTAGCCCTTTTGCATGAGTTTCCCAATGCTTATAAGGTTATGCTTCAACCTAGGGACAAAATAGACATATGGAATATAATTATTCTCCCCATTCTTTGTTAGAATGTTGACTCTTCATTTTCCCATGATAGAGACTTTGTTATCAGTCCCTAATGTCACTTTAGATTCACACTTTCATCTATATTGGAAAACATTTCTATGTTCTGTGTCATGTGGTTGTTGCACCCTGAATCTACAAACCATGAATCCTTTAGTTTTTCTTGTGTTACATTACAAGCTAAAAACATGTTATCTTAGTTTTTATTTTCCTTTGGGAAATTTTCACTTGGTTTATTACTTATATCATGTTTCTTCTTTCTACATTCATTTGCATAATGATTGTACTTATTACAATAATGACATTGAACTTGAGATTTATCATACCTCTGACCTTGTACTTGATTTTGGTTTGGGCCTTCATTTGGATTTTGATTGCCGCCCCTTCCACTTCAGATTGAAGAGCTAACTCTTCCACCTTTGTGTGGGCTTATTCCTCTTCCTCTAGCATTTAATCTTCCTCTGCCTCTATCTTAACCAATTGAGATTTGTGTCTTGAAGGCATGCTCCAGTGAGGACTTTGTTGCTCTATGCAATCTATGTTAATGAGAAATGAATGATTCATGAAGCTTATCTACTGAAAATTGTAAAAGATCCTTTGTCTATTCTATGGCCACAACAATAGGGTCAAATATTGCTGGCAAAGTTCTCAATTTTTTCTCAACTATTCTCCTTTCCTCAAGTGTCTCACCATGAGACCTGATTTGAGTAACCAATCCAATTACTTGAGTAAAAAATGAGTCTATATTCTCATAATATTTCATAAAAATTGTCTCAAAATCTCTTCTTAGCATTTGTAGTTTTGTTGTCTTCATTTTTGTCATGCCTTGGTATGTTGTCTAGAGGATATCCCATGTTTGATTGGACTTTGTTGTTGTTGTAATCCTTAGGAAAATACTTTCATGAATTTCTTGAAAAATGTAGAAGAGAGCTTTTGAATCCTTCTTCCTGTTGTCCCTCAATAAATCATTTTATGCTTGTGACAAGGCATTAATATGTAAAATATGTAAAATATTCAAATTTATAATGATTTTATTAATTTTGGTGAATTTTACTAGTCATTAATATGTAAAATATAAAATGAATTGTGATATTTTTGAAAAAATATTCAAATTTGTAATGATCCTATTATAGTTTTTATAAAAAAAATGTCATTTTTAAAGTGAAATAATTTTATCTTATAGCTTCTCCGTGAATTAAAAAAAAATGGAATTTGATGAATGTTTTTTTGTTTAGGAAAATATGGAAAGTTAGCTCATGAAAAAAATAAATCTCCTCAAATTTTCCATATTTACCATATAGGTCTCACCAAGTAGATTCAAACTTATGCTCGTATAATATATGGTTCATAAATGGTAGGCCCATAACTTATAGGCTTCACTAACAAGGAATCTTATACAAATTTGAGAATCCACAATTTCCGTGAGGATTCTTTTGAAAGAGAAGTGCAACACCACTTTTTAATAAACAATCACCATGTTAAATAATATTAAAATAGATAGGTGAGTTATGTTTATCCTTCAACCAAACACATTTCCAAATATCACCAGGCTTAAGCACTAAATCATATTCCAAGGTAAGGATTCAAGTTCTAAGCATGAATCTCACATGAAATAATGTGCAAAGGACATGAACTAGTAAATTCTAGTGCATAAAAAGAGACATTAAAAAAATTTAATCTTTTCTTCTTTTCTTAGTATGCAAAACTCTCACTCAGCCATAAAATTCCAAAAATCATTTAACTTCAAGGATGAGTAGCCAATTTTGAAAGTCTTGTCAATTGGAGGTAGTATACAAGCCCCCTATGGTCTTAGGAAGCCTAATCTTCTCTCATGTTACAAGACTAATTTAAGCTATACAATGTTCATGTGAACATAGAGGCAATGTAGGCCCTCAATAAAATGTATATACAATCTTAAAGCTCAACATAATTGCTTCTAGCTATAATTAGTGAAGGAGGAGTCCCTTCAAAATGACTCCAATGGTTTAAAATAAACAAATTAGAAACTCCATAAAAACATGCAACATTTGTGTGATGGAAATCATGGTTTTCTAATCTTTGAAATGGATGAAATGAAGCAAATAAATAGAGACTATACAATTGTGAATGAATTCTCAGCTCAATAAGTAAATAAGATAGCTATTTTAAAATATAGACTAGCCATTTAAAATTCATAAGCATGAAATAAAAGAGAAATAGAAAAAATTGCTACACAAAAACTTAGTATTTACCTTGGAAACCCAAATGGAAAAATGGACATTGAATTGGCTTTGGATAGTCTATCTATTTCTTGGCAATGTGCAAGTTACAATACCCTCAGAATCTTTTGGTCCATTCACAATCTTTGCTTGGAATTTGGACAATAGTTCCTTTTATTCTTAGTTGAAGAACCATTCTTCCTTTGAGGTGCAAGAGTAAATACGAGAATACCTCAGTTAAGGGGGGTAAGCTAGAAGACTTGGCATCCCCAACTCTCCAACTTCACCAAAGTTAGCATTGATTTCTCCTCTTTGTCTCTCATTTCTTTTCAATTACATTAAATATATATAATGTTTCATATTTTTTTTTAATACATCATTTATTTGTCTCTCATTTGTTTTCAATTACATTAGATATATATATAGTGTTTCATGTTTTATTTGTTTAATACACCATTTCTCTTTCTCTTTTCTCTCTCAGTTTTTTATTTAAAAAACAAAATATCTTTTTTTTTTTTCAATTTACATTCCATATGTTTACATTAAAGGTACTATGTTATTGCACACCAATTTGAGATGACACAAAGCCCTTATGTTATCAATGATATTTCCTACCTTGTCCATAGTCTCATACCTTAGCTACTAGTTGTCATAAAACTTAAGTTAATAGCCGATTGTTATCATGTGAATCAAATTCAAATCATTTATTTCCAAATTTTAATATTCTATGTTCTTTATTAAATGTAAAATAAAATAACATAATTATTTCCTCAAATCTTAAAATAATAAAGTATCTATTATGATCTATAACCAACTTCTACCCAGTGTTCATTGCTTATGCCATGTCTCATGTACATGCCATAATTAGTTATGTTGCAATGCAACTTAGGTAAAGACTTACTTTATCCTATTTTCATTGATTTTCAAAAGAATTATTTATATAACATCATTATGTTTCCCATTACTAATGATAGTCAAGTCATTGTAGATAGTTGATGATGGTAAAGTAAAATCATATTCATTTAAACTTGATTGTGTACCTAAGTTATGCTTGCATATTTATTTGTGTTCTCTTTTCTTTTGAACACACTTGACTTCTTTGCTCCTAGGCATAGATGGAAACTAAAAAAAATTGTGGAAAGTTTTAATGTTATGTCGTTGGTAGTGGAGGGAGGGAATTCATCTCACAGACTTTTTGTTAACATTGTTGTTATGGTTCTCAGTTACGAGGAATATCAAAATATGTCAATATAAAAATAGTAATAATATTACTTAAATTAATGTCATATAATAATGTTACTTAAATTAATGTCCTATTTTCGCCAAAAGCTAAATTGACATATGAGTTCTTTTTGGTTTTGTGATAAAAAAATTATTAATAAAAGTTGTTATTGTGACCTATGAGATCTCATGGTTTTGGTAACAATAATTTTTGCTATGAAAAAATATATGCACTAATAATATTATGGGGTTTATTATACGAGCATCAATTTGTTGAATTTCTTTATCATAAGAATTATCAATAATGTACAGTAGTTGCGGTTTTTTATCATAAAACATGTTTTATGATTAGTGTAATTCTATTTTATATTTTATATTTGAGTAAAAAATATATTAAATGTTTTGGTGAAGAAGTAAAATACAATTTTAAAGGAGGTGGAATAACCATTTATATTTATCACGTAATAAATTTACTATTATGTTAATAATTTTTTTTATAACAATTTTATAATAAAAATAATTTCTAAATAAATAGTTAATAAAAAAATAATAAACATTTAAAATCATTAAAATAGTTTTTGACATAAAATAAAATAATAAATGATAGGAAATATAAAATCATTCATCCAAACAAATATGATAAAAAGATTAGTTTATTTTTATTTTCCTTTTAGAATTTAGTCCATATTCATGGAATCTTATGAGAAGTGATTGACAACAAATATATTGGTAAAAAGACTATTCCCTACTCTCTTTCATTTTTCCTTTTGTAATTTAGCTCATATCTATGTAATTTTATGAGAAGTGATTGACCATGTCAATATTATGTGTAATTGACCACATCACATATCCACCACACAATGCCTATCCCTTGATTAACCATATCATTAGCACACCCACATTAATAAATGTGGTTAAAATAGATCAATAGGTGTTAATATATAGACTTAATATTAATATTAAAATTGATATTGATAAATATATAACAATAATATTAATAATATAAATTAATTATTATATATTAAAATATTATTATTATTAATTATAATTATGATAATTATGTTTATAATAATAATAATAATTATATTATAATTATTATTAACTATAATTAATTATTGTTAATTAATAAATTAATAAACAATAATTAATAATAATAAAAATAAAATAAATTAATAATAACTATATGTCCAAGAAATTAATAAACCCAAAATATTAATGTTATAAACTTTATGGATTAAAAACCCGAGGGATTGATATTTTTAAGCCAACGAATTAATGAATCCAAGGTATTAATATTATAAACCTTAGGGATTAATATTAAAAACCCAAGCAAGGTATATATTTTAGGGGCACTCCTACCCGTCAAGAATACCCAAGGTATTAATGTTATAAACTTTAGGGATTAAAAACCGAAGGGATTAATATTGAAAACCCAAGCAAGGTATAAATTTGAGGGGATTAAAATTTCCCTTCACATGATGTTTGATTTTTATTTTTACCCATCATTTAAATATTATGTATTACATGTTTTCTGTTATTTTTTTGTTGTGAGTATATAACAATTTTTTGGTAGCATAAGTTTTATGTTTTGTCTTCTTAAATTTTTTTAAATATGGCTTGACCATAAAATATATGTCTATGTTTTATACAACTTGAGTGGGCCTAATGGTTAAGAACATGTGTTTCTTCCTAAGAGGTCACAAGTTCAAAACTAGAGGGGGTGGAGTATGTATGCCTTTGTATGTATGTATGGGTCCCTTGTCCTACAAACAAGGGGGTCTCATACACCAATTTGGTAATTGGATAATAATAATAATATTACATTGGGGGTCTCATAATAATAATATTTCTTTACTATGTATTAATTTCATGAATTGTGAGGAGCTCACTTCTCTTTTTTCTTTTTCTTAAGACAAGAAAATTCTATTACCTGCATTAGGAGGAGAAAAATAAAATTCCACATAAAAGACTAATTATTTTAATTAATTAAATAATAATAATAAATATATTAAAATTATTATTTAACTTTGATCATTGATTAATCATTTTTATCTTAGTAGATTGTTTACTATGATTTTAAAGCACACTTTCAGTCTTATGAATCTATTAATTTTTTTATGAATAATTGTGACTTAGAAATAAACAAATTTAAATTAAAACTCATTTACTATGATTTTAAAGCATACTTTCGGTCTTAAAAATAGAATTCCACATAAGAGACTAATTATTTTAATTAATTAAATAATAATAATAAATTAATCAAAATTATTATTTAACTTTGATTATTGAATAATCATCTTTATCTTATTAGATTGTTTACTATGATTTTAAAGCATACTTTCAGTGTTAAGCAACCATTAAAATTTTATGAATAAACATGACTTTAGAAATAAGTAAATTCAAATTACGAGTAGATTTTTTTTGGGGTAAGTTATGAAATGCATAGGAAAGATCCGTTGTATAATCCAAGCCTCTAGTATGAGACTAGAGAGGATAATTATTTTGATTAATTCAATAATAAGACAATTTAAAATTATGATTTAGCTCTGATTATTGAATAATCATCTTTATCTTATTAGATTATTTAATATGATTTTAAAGCATACTTTCAGTCTTACACAACCATTAAAATTTTATGAATAAACGTGACATTAGAAATAAATAAATTTAAATTAAAACTAAATTGCTATGACTTTAAAGCATACTTTCAGTATTACGCAATCATTAAAATGTTATGAATAAATGTGATTTTAAATTCAAATTTACTCACAAGTACAATTTATAGTGCTCCTCCTCAAAACTTTCCTCTCCTTTGGCTACAACTCTCCCATTGAACAATTTGGTAGATTTATATCCAGGAACCTCCATACATTAAATAAAATTCAAGAACATCAATTCAAATCAAAATAAATGAATCCTTCAGAAAACCACACTGTCTTATATAAAATCTAAACCAGTTCAAAAGTTTAAGACTTACATATTTTACATAAAACTTAAATATTTTACATCAAGTGGGTAAGTGGGTGTTTTGTGCTTGACTGGATTGATATATAGAAATGGATTATGGATTTCCTCAAGCCTTTAAATAGGCTTCATCAAAACAAAAACCATGGGAAAAAACATAAGTTGTCAAAACCTGGAGCTAAAAAATTGTGAATGTTAAATTATTAATTTTATTTTGTTATTTAAAAATCAATAAAGTGGATATATATAATAATAATAATAATAATAATAATAAATGTGGTTTCTAATATCAACCTAATATTGTGTTTTTTTTTAAAGGGTGGTTCATGAATAGTGAGTGGCCACTACATCCAAGGGAAAAGTGTTTTTATTTTTGTTTTTTTTAAGGGTGGTTCACAGACATTGAGTGGCCACTACATCCATGGGAAAATCTAGGTAGATCAACTCGAAGGGATCTAGACCAAACTAGTAAGGCCTAACCCCAAGGGCGTTGAGGAAATTTGACCGCATGACCTCCCAATAGGTGAGGTACTTAACAACAAGAACTCGACCAAGTGAACTATCCCTTCGGGCTTTTGAACCTAATATTGTTTTATAATAAAAATAATAAATAATAATAAATAATAATAATAATAATAATAAATAATACTAATTAATAACAATAATTGGTAATATTAAGCCAAAGAGATTTAATTATAAACCTAAGGGATCAATATTATAAACCCTAGGGACTGAAAACCCAAAGGATTTATATTTTAAATCAAGGGATTAATAAAACCAATGCATTAATATTATAAACCCTAGGGATAAAAAAATCCAAGAGATTAATATTAGAAACAAATGGAGATTGGAAGGGTCTGCTAAATCCGCATATATTAATATTATTCATAAACTCATGACATTGATATTATAAACCCATTGGATTATTAATATTATAAACCCAAAGGATAAATAAACCGAAGGGATTAACATTATAAACACTTGAGATTAATATTATAAATCGAATCAATTTATAAACTTAAGGGATTATAAACCTCGTGTATTGTTTGTAAAGTGATTAATATTATAACCCAAATGGATTGATATTATAAACCCAAGGTATGAATATTATAAACCCAAGGGATAATTCATATTAAAAACCTGAGGGATTAATATTAAAACTTGAGGGATTAATATTACAAATCCAAGGGATTGATAAACTCAAAGAATTATCTTTTCTTTTTTCTTTTTGTTTTTTTTTCTAAAGCAAGAGTCGTGCCTTCTATATCATTAAATCAAACATAATTTACAATATATACATATTTCCACCAAACTGTGTGGTTTGAGGCAAAATAGGAAAATGTCCGTTTGAATCAAAACCCTCAAACCCCAAAAAGAACCCGCCTAACCCTTTTTGAGTACAAACAAGAACAAGCAACAAGAAATGCAGGGCACATGAACCCTCCCCACATATAACCGCGCCCACAAACACCTAACCTGCCTCTTAATCGCTGCCGTTCATTCTTCTTTTTTAATCTGATGGCGGAGGTACATATCGCTCCATGAAGATGCAAGATGGTTAACTCGCGAACCCCACCAAACCGCTCGCTCAATCCTGAACGTTGATCAACCTTGCTAAATTGGATGGCGGAGCTGAATATCGCACGACTGAAGTCATCGAACTTTAGTGTGCGATGAGGGTGGTTTTCAAACCCGACCCTCATCCACGTGTCATGCATTGTATGGCATCGCTGCCAAATTTTCAAAACCACCTTCGGCTTGAAAGTGGTGTGATTGCTCCAAAACCACTCGGGAAGCGGTTTTGTCTCCTGCCACTGGAAAATTGGGAAATGTTGCCGCCAAAATGGAAACCGTCAATTATAACCTTCAACCTCTCTCCGGACTGAGAAAACATTGCGTCCGACGCCGAGGATTTTCAGGGTTGTGATTACCATGGTTGTTAAGGCCAACCCTGGCCATCCTTCCACTGTAGACCTGTCTGACCATAATTGTGATTCCTGCTGAAATCTGCTCATTGCGAATTGGCTTCCTCATTTTTGTTCTTATACACTTCTTTGTCCTCTTCCGCCTGGTTATGGAAAAGTTCTCTTAGGTTACTCTGCGACATTGCAAGCCAATCCATCAAAATTCTGCTGTCTTGACAGTTGACACCTTAGTTGGCTAGAATGTCCGCCAATTTGTTGGCCTTTCTATGCACATGGACGAATCTAAGTGTGCGTAGTCCCTGAAGATGTCCCTGTATTTTATGGAGAACCCGTATTAACCTCCAGTGTTTTGTAACTTTTTTCGACCCTGTTCCATGACTAATTCTCTTGGCCATGTTGATGACTAACTCTAAATCAGCTTCTATTATCACATTTTGGCAGTTGTCCTGTTTCAAAAATTCTAAGCATTGCTCTAAAGCAATTAATTATGCCATGTTGTTGGTGGCTTTTCCTAAATGACCATGGAAGAGGGAGATAATGCTTCTGGTTTCATCCCGAAGAACTCCTCCAAAGCCTGCCATTCCTGGGTTACCTTTTGAAGCTCCGTCGATGTTATACTTCAAAAAACCTTCCGGGGGAGGATTCCAGAATTCTTTAACCGTTTCCCTCATGATTATTTTCCTGTCTAGACCTTGTGGAATGAGCCCTTGCATGCATAACTACCTGAGAATTCTCACCTTTGCTTCTGAGGGAGGATTTTTGGGTAGATTCCTTACTGTGGTACCGATTGTCTCCTTAAGCTATTTTAAGATCTGCTCCAACAGGCGAAGAGAGGAATTCTTCTCCTCTTTGAAGATTCTTTTGTTTCTTTCTTTCCACACATTCCATATAATGAAACTTGGCAAAAGAGCCCAGGCCAAGTTAAGAACTTCATAATCTGAAAAATTATTCCTCCAATTGTTTAGGGTGTTAGTGATACTTTCTTTGTCTCTATCAGACTAATTGAAGATGTTGGCAAAAAAATCCCATAACCTGGTGGTGAAAATGCAGTTGTTGAGAAGATGTTCCATAGTCTCCTCTTGGGCTTCACAGAGCTGGCATTTGGAGGGTCCCAGCATACCCCTCTTTCTAATATTATCCCAGGTTAAGATTTTCCTGTGGTGAACCAGCCACATAAAGAGTTTGATCTTCATCCAGCCTTTGTGCCTCCATAGCTTCTGCCAAGTTCTATCCGGAGCTTGGGATTCCAGCCCAAGGAGAATACCTTTTGCTTCCTTAATATTAAAGTTGCCCTCTTTGTTGTTACCCCATCTTAGTTGATCCTGCCCTTCAGTAACTAAAATCATCCTCTGATCCAACATCCTTTTAAGGGTCTCTACTCTATTGTTGAGGGTTCTGTCCTCTCTGCCATCTATTTTTCTCCAGGTTCTCCATTTTCCTGTATTGTGAGAATGCTCCCAAAAGTCTTTTACCTTTACTAATCCTTGGTTGTATGTCTCATGCTTGAGGCCCAAAAATTCCTCTTTCAATAGAGTTGGTTCTTGTTGCCATTTATCCTCCTAGAATAGTGCCAGATCGCCCTCTCTGATTTCCCAGAAACTGTTTTTTTGAACCACCCCTCTGTTCTCCCAGGCCTTGTTCCATATGGGAGAGCCCCTCATATTTCTATACATTCTTATGATCTCATAGGAAAGCCAAGTGCTGGCATATTTTTCCTTCCAGATGCTTGCCCATTGAGCCTTAGGATCCTTAACCCACCGCCACCAAAGTTTGGCCCCTAGAACCTTACTGAGAATCTCTAGATCATCCAATCCTAGGCCTCCTTGGTTCTTGGGTTTACAGATCTTTTCCCATGAGACTAAAGCCCATTTTTTCCTTGTTTCCTCTTTGCCCCAAAGAAAATCTCTTTGGATATTTCTAAATTGCTGTAAGACTCCTTTTGGAGCTGGGAGAGCTGATAGCATAAAGACTGGGATAGCTTGGAGCACTGCCTTTGTAAGAACCAGTCTACCAGCCAGATTTAAAGACCTGATTGTCCATTTCCTGACCTTATCTTGCATTTTAATGATTAACGGTTCCCATATGCTCTTGTGTAGAGGTTTAGCCATTAGAGGAACTCCCAAATACTTAGAGGGGAGGGATTCTCTTTGAAAGCCAAGAATTCTGGAGACATTTCTCTGAATGGCTATATGGGTGTTAAAGAAAAATATTTTTGATTTGGAAAGATTGACTTCCATACCTGTTGCCATAGCAAAGTCATTCAAAATTTTTTTGTATGCTAGCGCTTCCTTGACTGTGGGAATTCCCTGTAACATGGTGTCATCTACAAATTGTTGATGAGTCAGCACTTGACCATTCTCTGATAGTTGGAGTCCTTGAATTTTTCCCATTACTCTAGCATGCTTAATGGACCGCCCCAGCCCTTCCATCATGAGGATGAAGAGAAAAGGAGAGAGCGGATCTCCCTGTCTGAGTCCTCTAGAAGGAAGAAAAAGTTCAGAGGGAGAGCCATTAACTAAAATTGAAAAGCTGGAGGAAGTCACTAGGGCCATGACCCATCTGACCCAATTATGATCAAAACCAAACGCGATAAGCACTTTCTTGATATATGTCCAGTTCACTTTATCATATGCTTTGGCTATGTCCAATTGCATGATCATACCCGCTTTCCTATTACTAGTTAACGAGTGAACCACCTCGTGAGCTTGAATGATGTTATCTAGAATTTGTCTGCCTTCCACATAACCAGATTGTTCCCCCGAAACAAGCGTAGGCAGCAAAGGTTTGAGTCTGTTGGCCACGACCTTGGAAATTATCTTGTAAACTACATTGCATAAAGCGATGGGCCTATACCTCTCTGGCATTTGAGCATTATCCTATTTTGGAATAAGGGAGATAAAGGAGGTATTGAGTGCTTTCAAAATAGTTCTGTTCAGCCTGGAATCTTCCACTACCCTTAAAATATCCTTTTTGACAATATTCCAACAAGCTTTGAAGAAATCCACATTGAATCCATCCGGACCTGGAGCCTTGCCATTTTTCATTTCCTTGAGGACCTCACTGACCTCCTTTTCAGTTACAGGTCTGTTGAGATTACAGTTATCCTCTCTGGATACCAGCTTAGGGATATGTTTAGTGAAGTCCTTGATGAAAGGTTCCCTTACTAAAACATTTTCTTGGGCAATACCACGGAAGTGCTTTACTAACACTGCTTCTATCTCCTCATGGGATTGATGAATCTGCCCATCCTCGTCCTTGATCGAAGAGATCCTGTTGTGAGTCCTATTTGCAATGGTGGATCTATGGAAAAATTTAGTGTTACGCTCTCCTTCTTTTAGCCATTGAACCCTTGATTTTTGTTTCCAAAAAATTTCCTCTTGTTTACACAACTTTTCCCATTCTTGATGATGTTTCTCTACTTGATCATTTTTGTTCTTATCAAAGCCTTCCTTGATCAAAGCTTGGTTGAGCTCTAGAATTTTATTTTCCACAGATTTCTTTCCTGCAAAAATATTACCAAATTCATTCTTGTTCCAAGCTTTTAGCTTCAGCTTGATGTGCTTTAATCTTTTGTGTAGCAGGAACATTGTTGATCCCTGAATCTGCAAGTCCTCCGCCCACCATTTTTCAATGTTGCTGATGAATTCTGGGTGTGAAAGCCACATGTTTTCAAATTTGAAAGGTCTATTTCTTGGGGTACCTATGCCCTTGATCTCCATTTGAACTGGCCAGTGATCTGAGCCTCCAAAAGGAAGAATTCCTGCTATTATTTCCTTGTCTAGAAGCATGAGATCCTCAGAGATCATGAATTTATCTAACTTAGAGGCTACCTGGGAATCCCCTCCTCTTTTGTTGTTCCATGTACAGAGGCCATTGTTTGTCTCAACATCAACAAGCTTCATGCTTTCTGAAAAGATTTGGAAGGCTGAGGAATCTTTATTTAGTGCTCTGGTACCCCCTTTTTTCTCTGAGAGAGATCTAATCATATTGAAGTCCCCTCCTATGACCCAAGGTAATCCTGCATGTTTGACCCAAAGATCCACCAAGGAATCTATAAACCTGATTTTGTCATCTAACCTTTGAGGGCCATAAACATTCGTAACTAGATAAGTGTCCCTGTCTCCTACAGGTTGTATAACCACTGATAAATAATTCCTTGATGCCTCCGCATCAATTATTCCTATTTTTTGGGGATTCTAGAGAGTGAGGATACCCCCTGCTGTATTTTCTGCTTTAACTTCTAGAAACTCAAATCTGCTGAGCCATTTACTATGGATTTGCCTTAACTTTTGAATGGAGCATTTCGTTTCTTGGACAAAAATTATATCTGGAGCTGCCTGTTTCATTCTGTTATTCAACATTCTCTGTTTTCTCTTGCTGCCTAGACCTCTAATATTCCAAGTTGTGAACTTCATAATTAAAGATTGGTAAAGGAGTAACTGGTTAGATCTTTCATCTTACCTGAGTCTACCATAAGCTTACCACATTCCATTAGTAGCTCGTTCTGCTTTTTCCTGCCTCTTTTTTTTCCTGGATTTCTCGGTGCTAACCCCAGAGTCATTTTTACTGCTTTCACCCCTTCATTACTCTGTCTTTCAATGTTGTTTACTCCCTCCAAACCCTTTGCCTGAGTTTTCCATAAGAATAACTGCTGTATTCGATTGCACTCTTCTTGTGGTAGTGATTCTACCCCGCCAATTGTTCCTTGAATCAAGAACCCTTCTAGATCCAGGTTCTCTCTGTCAAGAATCTCCTATAGCTCATTGTCCTCCATTTCCATCTCACTCTGGGTCATTTCCTGATCCATTTCCAGCTCTGATTCACTCATCATGATCCCTTTCTGTTTTTCGTTTTCCTGTGTCTGATCACGTTCTTCTTCCTTCTCCTTCTTTTCATAACCTTCATTCATTACTTGATCTTCTACTGCTATTTCTTCATCCTCTTCAAGAACTTGGAACTGATTCTGACTAACCTTTTGTCCTTCATTTTGGTGTTGCTTTGGCCCTTTTTTGCCGCTTTTTCCTTTATGAACTACTTTGTGAAAGCTGTCTGTGTCTTTCATTGTGTTAGTTTTTCTTTTGTTCTCTACTTTACTGAGGGGGCAGTCTCTTAGAAGGTGCCCATGTTCATGACATCTACGACATCTAAATGGAATATGCTCGTAGTCGACTGTCTGCACCCATTCCTCATCAAAAACCTCCAAGATGACCTCATCCAGAAGAGCTCCAGATAGATCCATCTCCACACATATCCTTGCAAAGGAGGTATATTTTCCCCTCCTTGTGGCTTTAGAAGCTTTGACAAACTGTCCTAATTTATTGCCTATGGTAGCTAGCGATTCTGTTTGCCAATAATCAAGAGGTAGAGAATAGAGTCTTACCCAAACCGGGACTGAAGTAAAAGTTTCCCACTCTGGTACGAAGTTCATCATCCATGGCCACATATAGAGCCCTGTTGCTGCATAGAAGTAGGGCCCGCCTTCAAACACTCTGTCTTTATCTTCAATGTTAGTGAACACCACAGTGAAGAATCCCTTGGACCCCAGATGAAGATCAATGCTCCCTTTAGGCTTCCAGTGGTATTTGATCCATGTTTGTAAAGCTTTTTCAATGGGCCATAGCCCCATGAATTTGCATATGATTGCATAAGTCCGCATGTGATCCCTGTGCGCCTGCAATGCTGGATCATTTAAAACCACTCTAGGAGTGATTTCAGCTTTGGGTTTGCACGGTCCCTTCTGATTTTTGTCTTTTGTTCCCTGTTTTTTGTCATTTTCCTCCTTGTCTTTTGTGCCATCATTCTCCTTCGATTTGGTACTTTCTGTTTCCTCTTCCCTGTTTCTTCTTCCTTCCTCAGCATTACCTCTGCCTTTTTCTGGAGGTTTCTTGCCCTTGTTGGCCACTGCCTCCTTGTAGGAGGGAGTGGAGCTCCCTCCTCTACGCCCATCCATAGAGAAAAACTCCTTCAGAAAACTGAAACCCTAGTCGCCTGCGCTACGCTTCACTCTGTCCTCCAATCTCTTTCCCCCCGCAATGAAATATCATAAACTCAAAGAATTATCAATATTATAAACCCTAGGGATTTTAAACACAAGCGATCAATAAAGCCAAGGGATTAATATTATAAACCCAAGACATTAATAAATCCAATGAATTATTAATATTATAAACCAAAGAGATTAATAAACCCAACATATTAATATTATAAACCCAAGTGACTAATAAACCAAAGGGATTAATATTATAAACCCTTGGAATTAAAAACCCAAGGGTTTAATATTGGAAAACAAAGATATTATTAAACCAAAGGGACTAATATTTTAAACATGAGGTATTATAAACCCAAGCGATTCATATTATAAACCCAAAGAATTAATAAAACCAAGGCATTGATATTATAAACCCAAGGGATTAATAAAACTAAGGATTTTTTTTTTAACGAGGTCGGGTAGTTTTAATATTATCAAAAGGCTTTGATGGAGCAAGCTCCCATTACAAAGACTGTACCATGAAGAATCTCTAAGCCATGAGATAGGAACGCAATCTATTCTCCTAGGCTTGACTTCAGGACTTCTTGAAATTTTTTGTGAATTCTAGTGTATTGCCTAACAAACTGACCTACTAAAAAGAGAAATTTACATGTCATGGATTATCTAAGAGATTTGTAGCTTGATTGCCCCTGATTTGACTAATTCTTCTTGTCATAATTGTTCAGGTTTTCTCCTTCGTTGCTCAATGAGTTCTCTTCTTCATTTAATTGAGATCGTGTGATTTGTTTGCTTGTTCTTCCTTTGTCTCTGCTTTCTGCTCTGAATTTCGCCTTGCATCTTTGATTTTGTGTTGCCTATGTTGCTTCTTCTTTGGCTGCTGATTTCTACTTTCCTTTTGGTATAAACAGGGACCGTTGGATGTGTTAACAAACGAGGTTGTCAGGAGAATATCGACCAAGAGAAAATCCCAAAGATTGGGATCAGGGGATGTGCTGTGGGGATTTACCAGAGGCGCAAGAGGAGACTAGAGGAGCCGTCTCAAACGACGATCGTTGAGATCTACAGTTATCGGGATTGAACATGTCTGTGTGTTAACCGAGGAGAAAGGTGGAAAGAAAGGCGGAGGTGGTATGTCGGGTAGGATATAAACCATAAGTGGTAAAAGGGAGAGATCTCTTGATTCCATTGATCGAGCGACACGTAGCATCAGAGGTAAGAGAAGAAACCACTTTTTGGACAGGTAATCGGTGTAATTCATCCAATCCTCTGTGTACAAATCAACGGTGGGGAAGGTTCGAGCAGGTTTGAAAAGACAGGTTGTTCCGCGACTGTTGAATCGAGCGCCCGATCAATGGTCTTGAATTGATTGGAGATCAGAGAGAGGAGGGGACAATGATATGGAAAAGGTTTAGGAGAGTGGGTCCGAAAAAAATAATAAATTCAAATGAAAGGTTTTTTGAAATCTGAGAAAGGCACCCAGGCCAATTTTTCCTTTGTAAAACAATAGAGCTGAAGTCCCTGCCAACGACAGAGTTGTAGGGGGGCCCACTTATTGCTGGATCAGTCTGAGTGTTCAGAAGGGATTTGTGCTTGCTAATAGGAGGGAAAGAAGGGAGAAAAGAAGTACGGAGAGAGAAATCTAAATAAACAGAAGAGTGAGGGCTTAAGATGAAGTCTGCATGTTGAAGAGGGTAAACATTGCTGGCTATTAGAGAGGTCAGGGAGGGTCTTTGACACCAGAGAATTATTGTAATATCCTGGAAAAAGGAGGTTTTCTCACTGAAATTGCTGCTGTAATTTTTGTGAATGTACCTTCTGTTCTTATAATGCTTTATCACTACCCGAAACCTGCCTTCGATGAGATAGATTGCAGAGTAGTTCTTGTCTTCATTCCTATTGTTGCTCAGTCAAGAGTCTAGAGTTTCATGCTTTTTCCTTTGCTTTCCCATGTTTTCCTGGCTGTTGCTGCAGTGTTGTGTCCTTTGTTGGTTTACGACTGTTATTTTTTGATTTATTGCTTTTCTCATTGTGAGATTTCCTTTGGAATTGATTAGCTTGAAGCTTGTGGTTTTGTTGGTTATTAAGGAACTGAGCTATGGTATTCCTCCTGATTTTCACGAACATGCCCTTCATTTTTTTCACTGCTTGGTTTGCAAAATAATCTGCCTGTTGATTGTGAATTCTCAAGACATGTCTGTAGATTACATCGCCAGAGCCTTCTAGGTTCTTCCTGATTCTTCTAAAGATTCTGTTCATGTGCTCATTGCTTGGTTTTTTGTTTCTTGCCATTGCCTCTATTATTATGGCTGAGTCACCTATTATGATGGGATTTTGGATTTATCTTTTTTTTATTATTATTCTTGTTCCCATCAACAAGTTGTATGCTTCTACCTTATTATTTGAGATTTGTCCCAAGCCCCATTCATAAGTCACATTTTCTTTCCCATCAGGATCTAGGATGATTCCCCCTGCCCCTGCCTTTCCTGGGTTATACTTTGAAGCCCCATCAAAGTATAAACAATATCTATTCTGATTTTTCCTCCAGTTTGTCATTTCCTCTTCACTCATTCTTATTTTCCAAATAACTCCTGTGCTTGTCTTCCTCTGTCCTCTTTGCCCATTATTATTTATTATGGCTTTGTTGAGCCAATCTCGCTCTTCCTGTTGAAGAATTTGATAGTCTGTTGGAGCTGTTCCTTTGACATTGAGTATTTCAGAGGTTAGACCCCATGTTTTTGAGAGGGTCTTCCCTATCCTTGGAATTTGATTTTTGAAAATGCACTTGTTTCTTGTCAACCAAATTTTCCAACAAAGAACCACTAGAATGCATTTCCAAATCCTCTGAATTGTGGCTTTTTTCTTTGTTGTGTATGGGTAGGCTTTCTCCAAGGTCTGAAGAAAATCTGGTAAGGGCTTTTCGAAATTTATTCCTATTTCCAAAGGACTTATTAGTTGCTGCCAGCATTCTTTGGCGAAGATACATTCTTGGAAAAGATGCTGAATGTTTTCTTCAACCTGCATGCATAATGGACATCATGTTGGGCCTTGAAAGCCTTTTTTTCTTAGGTTTTCACTGGTCAAAATTCTCCCTTTTAAAAGGTTCCAGATGGACATTTTAATCTTAGGCAAACTTTCTGATTTCCATGCTATTTTCCAAGAAACTCAATCTTGTTGATTTGGTTGTTCTTGGAGGATTTTATATCCAGTATTAACTGTATAATGTCCACCGCTTGGGTCCCAGAGATATTCATCTTCCTCAACCTGGTGGATTGGCGCTGCCCCTTTTAATAACTGCCTAATTTTGATCCATTGCCCTTCCAGATCTGCCGGAATTACTGAGATTTTCCAGTCTTGCCACTCCTTTTGGTTCCAAATAGAGATTGAGTGTAAAGTATTGAAGCCTTTACCTTTCATCCACTCTTGTATGTCTTCAATTTTTGGATGAGTCTGAAGTGGTTCTTTCCCCATGATTCTGTCCTCCCAGATTGAAATTAATTTTCCATTGCCTGGGATTTTAGAAATGTATCTACTCATTAATGGAATTGTTTTTTTAACAAGCTTCCGGACTTGGTACATTGTCTTATTGGTATATTTCCATTAAGCAATCTTTCCTTGGTGCCATCCATATATTTTGATAAAAGAGTCTTTTTCCACCAGCTCTCTTTTCCTATTATTAATCTCCATACTATTTTCATTCCCAGTGCTGCATTCATGAGCCCAGATATCCGAATTGATAAACCTCCTTGTTCATAAGGGAGAACAACTTGCTCCCACCTAACCAGGCTATATTTTTTGTTTTCTTGCTTCCACCCCTGCCACAAGAAACTTCTTAAGATGAGCTCCATTTGTTTGTGGGAACTTGCTGGAGCCATGATTATTGCATATTGGTAGATAGGTAGTGCTGCAAGGAGTGCTTTGATTAGTATTACCCTTCCTGCCATGTTCAGCCACATCATACCCCAGCTTTGAATTTTGTTTTTCATTTTTTCAATTTGTTTAGTCCATATTTCTGTCTTCATGTTCTCTTTTGAAATTGGAAGTCCCAGATAGAAGAAGTGTGTCCATTTTTCCTGAACAGGGATGTCTAAGATTTGTGAGATCCTTTGCATAGTTCTTGGGGGGGTGTTCCATCCATATATCCTGCATTTTGCATTGTTTAGTAGCCCACCTGAGACCTGTAGAAATTCATCTAGAACTTTTTTGAACCTCCTTGCTATTATTGTTGAAGCCCCTCCCAGCAGCAATGTATCATCAACAAATAGAGAATGGTTTATTGTTTTAACTCCTTTTTCTATTCTGATCCCTGTGATGTTTCTTTCCTTTCTTTGGTTTTCCAAAGCCCTGCTTAAAGTTTCCACCATTATAATATATAGGAAGGGAGAGAGAGGACAGCCTTGCCTGAGGCCTCTTGGACTTTGAATGGGGGGAAATCCAAGGAGTTGAAATGCATGCCTGTATGAATTCCATTATATCTCTTGAGAAGCCAAGTTTCTAAAGGACAACCAATAAATATGGATGGCTGACCTTGTCAAATGCATTAGCCATATCTAGCTTGATTATGAGGCCTTTTTCTTGCCTTAGCATACTGGAGTGTACAGCTTCCTAAACAATAATTACATTATCTATGATTTGCCTGTTAGGCACGAATCCTCCTTGGTTTTCAGATATGATTATTGGAAGTACTTTCTTGATTCTATTTGTAATTATTTTTGTTACCATATTATAAGAAGAATTACAAAGAGAGATAGGGCGAAACCTGTTGAAGGTTGAGGGGTTAGCTTCCTTTGGGATTATAGAAAGATAGAAAGATAGGAAGATTTTGTGTTACCTCCTATTTTTTTTTCTTGACAACATTCTTCACCATTCTTAAGAAATCCTTTCTGATGGTATACCAATGAGATCTGTAGAATGCTATTGTGAAACCATCTGGCCCTGGAGCTTTGTCAGGATGTAGGCTCCATATTTCCGCCACTACCTCTTCTTCTCTGGGATCCTTGCACATTGCAACATTTTGTTCTTTTTTTGTGTGTGCTTTAAGAAATCTTCGCTCTCGGCCATTTCTCCATTAGCTGAGAGTAAGTTTTTAAAGTGTTGATAGGCTGCTTTTTTTAGATCCTCCACACCTCTAACCTCTTGGCTTTCAACTTGAATTTTTTCTATTTGGTTTCTTGCCCTTCTTATTTTCATTGTGTTGTGGAAGAAGGATGTGTTTTTGTCCCCTGCCTTGAGCCACAAACTTCTGGATTTCAATCTTGCCTCTTCTTCTTCTTTTCTGTTTTCCCTATATATTTCCCAGAAGATTTCCTTTTCTCTTAGATAATCTTGCTTGCCTTCTTCTCTATTTTCTTTTTCAGTTTGCATGCTTTCCATTTTTTGCTGTAACTCCTTTTTTTTAATTTCGTTTGCTCTTGCCCATTCCTTTAATTTGGCTCTTACAGTTTTTAATTTTGTTTCCCAAATATACTGGGGTGATCCTGTTACTCTTGGCTCCCATGCTTCCTTGACTAGTTCACTGATTTCTGTGTTGCTATCCCAAGTTGAGCTGTATCTGAATGGGAGCGGACCCTGGTTTTCCATTTTTTCCATGACTGTTGTCACCGGTTTATGGTCAGATGCAGTGGTGTGTAAGATTTTTTATTTTATGGAGCTATGCACTGCTACTATATTTTCTTGTATCAGAATTCTATCCGACCTTTCTTTTATGTTGCTTTTGCCCACTCTTTTATTGCTCCAAGTGTATTTCCCGTTGCTTGGTGGGATGTCTATTAAATTGTGTTGTTCCATTATTTCTTCTAGAATATCCCTGGATGGGTCAGTATGGTATGTTCCTCCGAACTTTTTCTTCTATGGTACTTACCAAATTTAAATCTCCTCCTAGAATTATTTTCCCAACTTGTATTTCTTTTAGTGCTTCTTTTATGGTGGCCCAACATTGCTCTTTTTCTTTGTAGTGATTTGGGGCATATATATTTGTGACATTGTACCTCTCTTTTGTACTGATTTGCATTAGATCCGTTTGGATCCAATGCTGATCTTTTTTGTATTTTATTAACTCCTAGGTTCCTTTTTTCCATAGTGTGCAAATACCTCCAGATGCTCCTGCTGCCTGTATTGCTTTCCCTTCAAAATTTCTGATTTTTTTTTTAATATTTTCAGTTTCTTGGTTGTTTGTTTTTGTCTCCTGAATCATAAGGATATTTGGATTTTCTTTTGCCAGAATGTCTCTTGTGGCATTTTCTTTAACGGTTGATCCCATTCCTCTGCAATTCCAGGAGACCACTACCATTATTTACTTGTTGGGTGATGCATGGCTCCTTTCCCTCTTTGGTGGCTCTTTTCGTTATTTCCTGTGTTCCTTCCTAAAAAGGTTTCCATAGGTTGCTGCGTTCCCAACGCCATTTCCTTTGCTGCTGCTTCATCCCTAATTTCTTTGTTTGTCTTTCTTCCTGCTTTCTTTTGATATTCTACATTTGAGGGTGCTTCCTTTGATTGTTTTCTGGTTAGAATTCTATCTACTGAGGGGGGAAAGGGGTGTGAGAGCTTGGTGCCAGAGGGGATGTAGGGGGGTTGGGGGTGTGTTGTGGGGATTTGGATCTGGATCTGGATCTAGATCTAGATCTTGGTCCAGGGGATGGGGGGGATGAAGGGTCCAGAGGCTCAAAAGGGTTAAGGCTGGCAAGGGGATTGTTATCTTCTTTGGATGATGAGGGATGGAGATCAGAGGATGTGGAGGGTTGTGAGGAAGATAGATTTGGTTGTTTGTGGACTACCTTCTTTCTTTTAACCTGTTCCCATTTATTTTCCGGATCTTCAATCTTTTCATTTTCTGTTTTTTTTTTTTTGTACATCTATTTGCAAAATGACCATATTCATGACATACCTTGAATTTAAAGGGGATTTGTTCATAATCCAGTTGTTGTATGTGCGTCCACTGGTCCACTTTGATTTTGATGGCTTTTGGTAGCCCTTTCCCAAGATCCACTTCTACACAGATTCGGGCGCAAGCATGCATATTTTCCTTTGGCTCGCATCTGTCTATATATTTCCCCACTGCGTTTCCTATGGCTTTGACTGAATCATCCCCCCAACAGTGAAGGGGAAGGTGTGGCAATCTAACCCAAACGGGGACAACATTGGGAACATCCATTTCTGGGTCGAAATCCGGCGTCCATCTGTTTAGATACAAACCCCTTGTATCCATAAAATGGGGTCCATTCCTGAAAATAAAATCTCGATCCTCGGTTTCAAAATGAAAGGTGTAGTAACCTCTTCCACAAAACCTGATTGAGATTTTTCCATCTATTGACGCGGTCCAGTTCCTTTCTACCCTTTTTTGCACAGTTTTGGGCGATGGCCATAACCCCGTAAACTACCCCACTAGTCCACGCTCCGCCAAGGAAAGTGCTACTCGACGGGGAAGAGGTGGAGGAAGTGAGATTTCAGCGATGTCTTCCAATATTTTAACGAACTTGGTAACTAAATGTTTGTTCTTTGTTGGGCCTAATGCAGAGATAAGAGAGGCAAAGGCTTTTGTTGTTCCGTCATTTTCTTGATGTTGGTCTGAGATAGGCTCTTCATCCTTTGAGGCATCCATGGTGCCCAAAACCTAGCAGTAGGAGGCCGTTGAGGGGCAGCTGCGAGGCTTCTTGTGTCGTTCATTGGCTGGGGCTACGTATCTCCTTCAGCTAGCAGAGCGCACATTAGCTCAATAGGAAATAAACCAAGGAATTATTAATAGTATAAGCCCAAGGCATTATTATTATTATTATAAACCCAAGTGATTAATATTATAAACCCAAGGGAATAATATTATAAAACCTATGGATTAAAAACCCAAAGGATTTTTATTTTAAACCCAATGAATTAAAACCCAATATATTAATATTTTGAACCCAATAGGTTATTTTTATAAACCCAAGGGATTAATAAACCCAAATGATCAATATTATAAACCCTACGTATTAAAAACCCAAGGGGTTAATATTTTAAACCCAAAGGACTAATAAACCCAAGGCATCAATATTATAAACACTAGATATAAAAAACCTAAGGGATTAATATTAGAAACCCAAGGGATTAATTATTATTATTATTGTCCATTTTTAAGGTTACAGCCAAGCCAGACACCAAATTGGTGTATGTGACCCCCTTTTTTGTGGGACAAAGGACCCATCTCTGCAGAGCTATTTAACTGTTGAGTCTATGAAGGCATACATGCTCTTAGAAAGAAACACCCCCCTCTGGTTTTGAACTTGTGACCTCTTAGAAAGAAACACATGCTCTTAACCATTAAGCCCACTCAATTTAATATTATAAATAGATGGATATTTAGAAGGGTTTACTAAATCCACATTTATTAATATTATTAATAAAATGATGGGATTTATATTATAAACCCAAAATATTAACATTATATGCTCTTGAGATTAATGTTATAAACCCAAGGGATTATAAACTGAAGTGATTATATTTTTCGTAAAGGGATCAATATTATAAACCCAATGAATTGATATCATTAACCCAATGGATATATCAACCCAAGGGATTTTAAACCCAAGTGATTATATTGTTCATAAATGGATCAATATTATAAACCCAATAAATTTTTATTATAAATCCAATGAATCAATAAACCCAAGGGATGAATATTATAAACCCAAGGGATTAATATTAGAAAACCAAGTGATTAATAACTCAAAGGATTAATATTAAAAACTGAAGGTATTAATAAACCCAAGGAATTATGAATATTATAAATCCTAGGGATTAATATTATAAACCCAAGCAATTAATGGAATTAACGAATTATTAATATTATAAACATAAGAGAATAATAATATAAACTCAAGGGATTAATAAACCCAACAGATTGCCCCGATGCGGGTGATTCTGGAGAGAGTTCCCAAGATAAGGAGGATAACTCCCACCACATGCGGCAACTTCAATGCAAGTGGATGGTAAGCGAGAGGATTTGTGAAGTGACCTAAGGAAAGATCTAGAGGCATTGATTGTATAATTGTAAGAATTATAAGAATGGTGGTAACGTTCGTAAGTCGGGAGATGAGTTGTGGGACAATATGGGTCTTGTTAGAGTACGTGTGGAGTCCCCTTGAAACTATTTTTTGGTTCTTTGGGTAAGAGGAGACTCCTCCGATAGGAATTTCTGGTAGAGAGATTCACAAAGCTCATAGAATTTTCTTTGTTCCCGTAACATGGGACCTTAGAGAGCTCAATGCACTGGGATGGATATGGTTAGAAGAGTATCGGTTGGATTTCCTCTATCAATGACTGAGGTGGTGGTGGTGTCATAAGGCAAGTGGTGGCTGCCAAAATTTTAGGTCACCTCTCCATGCCCTATTATTGATAATAACATCCTCTCTTGTATTTCCTTCTTGGGTAATTGTAACCTCCTCATTATGTTTCTCAACTTGTGTCAATCCCCCTCTTGTCTTAACTATGGCCCTTGAATGTTGATTTGTCTTGGAAGGAGTGGTTTGGCCATAGGGTCGCATGGTGTGATAGATTAGGTTCAGAAAGTGTCTCAATATTGATTTTGTATAGTTTTAGAGTGCATGGGGTGGGATTGGTTCCTGGAGCTTATATTATATTCCCATGTTGCTATCATGGTTATGGGTTGCATAGAAAAAGGGTGTTTCTTTGGTGGTGTTGTGGTCCTTCCTTGTGTGAATCCTTCTTTTGAAAGTGTTTTTGGTCAGATGATACCTGCAAAATGCTTCGTCAAATAGGTCACATATGGCAAGGAGTATGCCATCATGGGCGAGGAATCCATGAGGAAGAAGGAGAGTTAGTAGCCCCGCGTGGAGATTTGCCTAGCAATGTGGACCTACCGACTCCATTTAACTTTATTGAGGCCAAAATTCTCCTCTTCCAGCACTTCTTTGACTAAATTTCACAAACTTAGCATCTATACCATGATGACCTTTGTCGACATCCTACACAACTAGGGGTGTATCCTTGATCGTCGAGCATCCCTCCGGAGGAACCATCGACATCTTCAAGCCCGCATGGATGGATTTGAAACACATATGACTCATATGGAATATCACATACATGATTTCTTCCATAGGCCAGTTGATCGAGAGTTCGAGATAAATAATACTATTATAGAAAATGTGGCATAATTAAAGCATGCGTTTTCTATTTTTTTTGGCAATTTTGTGCCTAGTGGGCTATGGACGACAAGAAATCTAGTTTTTTTAGACTATTGACAGTTTTTTTGTATGTATCTAAAGGCCAAAAAATCCAGTCAGAGTGAGGCCATTTTTGCACATATGAAGAGCTCATCACCTTGTAATTTTATCCTGAATTAATAAAAATCTATTGACTTACAAAAAAAGACCCCAACATATTAATATTATAAACCCAAGGGATTCATATTATAAACACTAGGGACTAAAAACCCAAGGGATTAATATTATAAGCCCTAGGGATTAATATTATAAACCTAAGAGATTAATATTACAAATATAATGAATTAATAAACCCAATGGATTAATACTATAAACCCAAGGGATTAATAAAACCTAATTTTGTAATGTTGAGAGGTGACATCGAATAAATTTCATTGTAATGTAACATTGCGACAGTGAGAATCGGATCAATTGTCATCTTGGGATAATATTTGTCACAATACAATGTTGGATTCATTTTTGTACCATGGAAACGTCACTATGTGAAGCCCTATTATAGTGTTACAATTTGACGTTAAAAAAATTGCAATGCAATGTAAGGTTCCAACAATTATTTTCATATTGCTTGTCACATTATGAGAATGTTTGTCACAATGCGACATTGGATAGATTTTTGCACCATTCAAACTTCACAACTTTAAAACCAAATGTTATACCAGATATTATAAACCCTAGCAATAGAAAACCAATATTATAGACCCTAATAGTAAACCCAATATTATAACCATAATATTAAACCCAATTTTATAAACCCTAATATTTAATCCAACATTTTAAACCCTAATATTAAATCCTAATTTTATAATGTAGCAATGCAACCCAAGGGATTTCATATTGGGCTTCATAAACCCAATATGAAACCCAATACTAAAATTCCTCATTTTAAACCCTAATTTTGTAATGTTGAGAGAGGACGGTGAATAAATTGTAATGTAATGTAACATTGCAACAATGAATATAAGATTGATTGTTATCTTACAACATTGTGTCTCGCAATGCAATGTTGGATTGATTTTTGTACCATTCTAGTGTCACATTATGAAGTCCCAATGTAGTGTCACAAGGTGACTTTGAAAAAATTGCAATGTAATGTAATGTTCCAACAATGATTGTGAGATTTTTTGTCACATTGCAACATTGTTTGTGACAATGCGACATTGGATAAATTTCTGCATCATTCAAACATCATAACATTAAACTCTAATGTTATGCCAAATATTATAAACCCTAACATTAAAGCCAATGTTATATCCCTAATATTAAACCCATTATTATAAACCCTAATTTTCTAATGCAGTAATGCAACTTTGAATAAATTGAAATGTAATAAATCACCAAGTTTTTGATGAAAATATTTAATAGTTGTAGGTGCATTTTTATGGATACTTTATTTCAAAAATAGGGCATTGCTCCTTGGATACAATCATGGAAAATCATATTCGGGAACAAATATCGAAACCAAGGATGGCTTCCAAATAAATGATCAAAATATCTGAGTAGTTGTAAACCATTCTCATGCATTTCAACATTACAAATACATGGATGGAATCAATAAACATTAATCATATAAACCCAAGTAATTAATATTAAAAAATCAAGGGATAAATATTAAACTGAAGGGATTATAAACCCAACATATCAATATATTAAACCCAATGAATTAATATTATAAAATCAAGGGATAAATATTAAACCCATGGGATTAAAAACCCAATAGATTAATGTATTATACCCAAGGATTAATATTAAACTTTAAAATTAATATTATAAACCCTAAGATTATAAATCATAATATATTGTTATACATATTACCAATTAATATTATAAGCCGAAGGGATTATTGATATTTTAAACCCAAGGAATTATAAACCCTAGGATAAATATTTTTTTTTAACAAGATCGGGTACTTATATATTATAAAAACTACGAGGAGCCAAGTCCTGTTACATATGTAAGGAGAAATGAAGAAGGAGAAATCCAAAAAGGGTTCGCAGACCCTGACTCCTTGTTGGAAGACTTGAGAAGAACAGATTGAAAAAGAAAACGGCTATATTGCCGTACATACAGACCTGCAAGAAGACAAAATTTACAAGACATAAGACAGATTGCTAAAGCTGGTTAACAGAGTCATCAATCTGAGGTTCTTTCTTTACACTAGCTCTCGTTGAGGTCTCGGCTTGCATACTCTGAGTGATAGATTTGATGTGAGCGATTGCTTCCTCCATGTGGTTACATTTTTCCTTTAAACTTTCTATCTCTGCTTTCTGTTTTTCCAACTTCTTTCTCTTTGATCTGCTGTCTGCTTGATATTCCTCTTTGAGTTCATTGAAATGCTTAACGAATCTTGCTATCATAAAACAATGGGCTTTACATAACGTGCAACTGCTATTTGTGATCACTCGATCCAGAGGATTCTCAGCTTGATCTCTGTTTTCCGGATTCGCGGCCATATCAGGAATGCTTTTGGGGGAGAGGATGCAATAAAGGAACAGGGAGAAGAATCTGGGGGAGTAAAGAGGGAGAGGGAGACAGGAAGAATATGAGGAGAATAACTGGAGGTGGGCACAGACCAGAGAAGAGACCACGCAGATGTATAACGACCGAGCACTGTGTTTTACCAAATTAAAGGACCTCTGGTTAGCAAAGAACAGAAACAGAGCCTGGAGATTACAGAAGTTACCCCTGGAGACTTTTGAAGGCGGCCTCTCGACTATGCTGGACTGATGGCGACCACGCTTGCTACAGGACTCCTGGTGCTGGTTACCAAAGACTGGACCTTTGCTCTTCTGCGAATTAAAGAGTGAGATTCTGATATGCGCATAGAGGGAGAGGTTCGGAGATATATAAAGCGGAGAGGTAGGCTGAGCAAGCAGAAAAGACGAAATATACTCAAAGATCTGGCCGGGCTTGGGATCATACTTAGGATCTTTGATGCAGTCTATGGGGATTTTGAAAGGACTCCTACCTAATTTCTGCTTGAGAGAGTCACGAGAGGCCTGAGGGGTCAAGGTCCCATAATCGATCCAGGTTAATTGAGTGGCAAGCGAGGAGAAGGAAGGATCGAAGTCCGAGATGTGGCAGACTGCGTGCGACTTGTCTAATTTTGGACAGAGAGCACAAGAGGAGATATGAAGACTGATGAGACTTGAGTTCGAAGACATACTGATATGACTAATCAGAGGATTTGAAAGGCAGCTAAGCCAACTACGGGATTGATTTTTCATAGATGGAGTCATTTTCCCGAACTTGACCATTCTGTCTGTTGGAGGCCTTGGTGGCATAGGAATCCGCTTCTGTGTTGTTGTCTCTTAGGACATGTTTGAAAGTCGTGTCCCCCATATTTCTGATGTTGTCCACAATCCTGAGCTTTATATTATTGAGGGCCGCTTTTTTGAATTCTGCCCCCGAAACCAAGGCTGCAATAACGATGGCCGAGTCTCCCAGGATGATTGGATTCCTAATTCTCAACCGTTTCAGGATGATGGTGCCTAGGAGAAGGCTGTAAGCTTCTGCCATATTATTTGACATTTGGCCTAATCCCCATTCATAGCTTACAAGAATTTTGCCTTGATGGTCCTTTATAATACCCCCTGCTCCAGCTTTCCCCGGATTGTTTTTAGAGGCTCCGTCAAAATGCAGAGTGGGATGATTCTGGTCTAGAATCCATTGACTTACTTCTTCCTTGGTGCCTCTGAGCTTCCAGTGAATCCTTCTCGTGTATGCTTTGGGTTGAGATTGATGGTTATTAATATAACTGATGCAGAATTTGTTGTACCAATCAGTCTCTTCTTTGTGCCAGCTTGATTGATCTGGGGGAGTGACGGAATTAGCACTTATTTTTTCCAGTATGCGGGCTGGGTTTGGCTTCTTGTTATTGAAAATACAGTTATTCCTAGCTAGCCAGATTTTCCAACTGAGAGTAGCTGGGATGCATTTCCACAAGCGAATGATGTTGTTTTTGCCTTTCTTAGGAAAAGGATAACATTTCACCCAATTTTTTTGGAGAGAGGAGAGCTGGTCAAAAGTCTCTTCAATTTCCATTGGTCTGATAATCTAAGTCCAGCAGCTTTGGGCGAGAGGACAGAGGAAGAAAAGATGATGACTACTTTCCTCCTCAGCACGACAGAAGCAGCATATTGAGGGGCCCGAAATCCCTCTTTTCCTAAGATTCTCAGCTGTGAGAATCTTGCCTTTAAGAAGAGTCCAATTGAAGTGTTTGATCTTTGGTAGGCACTCTGATTTCCAAACAGTTGTGTAGAGGTTCCATTTGACTGTTGAAGTGGATGCCTGAAGAAATTTGTATCCCTCTTTGACAGTAAATTTTCCTCCGCTGGGATCCCAGATGTACCTATCTTCAGCCCCTATGTTGGTGGGGGCGGAGCCTGTGAGAGAGACCTTAAGATTGGACCAATGATCTCTGAGTTCATTGGGAATTTGGAGGTCCTTCCAATCTTGCCAGATGTTGTGGTCCCATATTGAGATATCATACAAGGAGGTTAAATTTTTAGCTTCCATCCAAATTTGCAGAGGTCTGAGGTCTTGAAGGAGGTTTCTTGGTTTGGCACCCATGATTCTATCAGTCCAGATGTTTATATCCTTACCGTTTCCAGGCACTTTGGAAATGTTGTCTCTGAATTGAGGGAGAACTTTTTTGATGAGCTTCCAGACAGGAGTGCAAGATCTTTCAGCTATTGTTTCGGAGAGGAGATTAGAGTTCGGTCCATTGAGATATTTTCTTTTCAAGACCTCCACCCACCAAGAGCCTTTGCCAATGAGGATTCTCCAGATCAGCTTGAAACCCATAGCACGGTTGGAGAGGCTCAGGATTTTAATGGCTAGGCCTCCCTTTTCGTATGGAAGAATTACTTGATCCTATTTGACAAGGCTGAATTTTTTAGACTCTTGCTTTCCTCCCTGCCAGAGGAAGCTTCTCATAATTAGTTCCATATGCTTATGAATACTGGCAGGAGCCAAAGTAACCGCATATTGATAGATGGGGAGAGCAGAGAGGATAGCCTTTATAAGGGTCGATCTACCAGCCAAATTTAGCCAAGACACTCCCCAGCTTTGAAGGAGACCTCTCATCTTTTCTATATGTTTGGCCCAAATCTCAGCCTTGACTGTTTCTTTGGCTAAAGGCAGGCCAGATAAGAGAAGTAACTCCAATTCCTTTGCACTGGGATGTCCAATATCAAGGAAATTCTTTGCCTGATTTGGTCAGAGACATTCCAAGTATATATCTTGCATTTTTTGTTATTCAGCATCCCTCCTGAGGCTGCTAGGAAGGCATCCAAGACTTTCTTGAATCTTTTTGCCATTAGACTTGAGGCTCCCCCAATGAGTAGGGTGTCATCCACAAAGAGTGAATGGTTAATTTCTTTAGTCCCTCTCTCTATACCAATTCCAGTGATCTCTTTTTGCTTGCGAAGATTTTCTAAGTGAATGCTCAAGGTTTCCGCCATTATGATGTATAAGAAGGGAGAGAGAGGGCAGCCTTGCCTCAGTCCCCTGGTGCTTCTAAAGTAACTGCTTGGATGACCATTGATCAGGGGAGTAGTCTAGGAATTGGAGATACACCTAATGAGGATGCTTATAAAATTTTTTGAGATCCCGAATTTTTTGAGGACTGTTGTTAGAAAGTGGTGATCAACTCTGTCAAAAGCGTTTGCCATGTCTAGTTTGATTATCATGCCTCGTTCTTTCCTGCTGATGCTGCTATGGATTGCTTCTTGTATCAGGATGACGTTATCTATGATTTGCCTATGAGGAACAAATCCCCCTTGGTTCTCTGAGATTAGATGAGGAAGGAGCTTTTTGAGCCTATTGGCTAATATTTTGGTGACGATCTTGTAAGAGACATTACAAAGGGAGATTGGCCGAAAGCGGTCAAAAGAAAGGGGGTTAACGTCCTTAGGGATGAGAGCGAGGTGTGAGGATTTGGTGTTTTCTCCCATCTTGTAATTTTTGAAGACATTTTTTACCATCCGCACAAAGTCTTTTTTAATTGTATCCCAATGATTTCGGAAGAAGGCGACCGTGAAACCATCAGGGCCCGGGGCCTTATCCTGCTGCATACTGAAGGTTGCCAATCTAATTTCCTCTTCTGAGATGTCCTGGTCCAGATCTCTATTTTGAGAGTCTGTGATTTTACTCTCGACAACGCTGAGAAAATCAGAGCTGTCCGACTGCTGGGGGGCTGCAGTAAGAAGAGATTTAAAATGATTGAAAGCTGCCTCTTTAATTCCTTCTTGATCACTGATCTCTTTTCCTTCTGCCACTATTTTGTCTATCTGATTTCCGGCGCGCCTGAGCTTTATGTTATTGTGGAAGAAAGAGGTATTTTTGTCTCCAGCCCTCAGCCACAGGCACCTCGATTTCTGCCTTTGTTCCTCTTCCTCAGCTCTATTTTGTCTGTATAGTTCCCTGTACATTTCATTTTCGTGGATTATATCTTCACTTGTGTATTGGCTGTTCTCTTTTTCCTGATTCCACTGCTCCATCTGCGTATAAAGATCTGCTTTTTTTCTATTTTCCATAGCTGCATTTTCCTTTGCCCACTGTTTGATGACTGCCCTTAAAGATTTTAATTTGGTTTCCCAGATGTAATGGGGCGATCCAAATACTTCCTTGGCCCACTGTTTTTGTATGAGGATGCGGAAATCTTCTTTAAAATCCCAGATTTTATTGTATTTGAAGGGGAGAGGCCCCAAATTTCTCCCTTTATCCAAATTCATCACCACAGGTTTGTGATCAGAAGCCGAAGCTTGAATAATTTTGCTCTTAATTGATGAGAAGCTTGCTGCGATTCTTTCCTAAACGAGAAATCTATCTAACCTCTCTTTGATATTGTGGCTGCCGGTTCTTTTGTTACTCCATGTATATTTCCCGTTGAAGGGGGGAATGTCAATAAGATTATAGGTCTAGATTATGGCCTCCAGCGAGTCTCTTGAGGGATCCGCGTGAAAGTTTCCTCCAAGCTTTTCATCCACATTTCTTATTAAATTCAAATCTCCTCCCAGAATTATGCTCCTGTCATGTGCAGACTGTAAATCTAAGGATAAAGAGTCCCAGCAGAGGGCTTTATCCCTATAATGGTTTGGAGCATAGATGTTGTATATAGTGAAAACTTCTTGAGAGAATTTGTTTTTTAGATCTGTTCTTATCCACCAATTACAAGTTTGGAGATTGATGTGATCCCATTTATTCTTGTTCCAAAGAGTTCCTATACCTCCTGAGGCACCTTCTGAACCTGTTGAGTAACCTGCAAAATTTTTGAATCTTTTGGCTTGTTTTTGAAAATCTTGTTCTGAGATTTTGGTCTCCTGGATGAGGAGAAGGTCTGGCTGCTCCTGATTTATTAAATCACGGACTGCATTTGTTTTTGAGGAGGAGCCCATCCCCCTACAGTTCCAAGAGACCAAAATCATCATTTACCAATTTTTAGATGAGTCCCGCTCCTCTCCTTTGTTTTTTCCCCGCTTCCTTTTTGCCTGTCTAGATAGGAATCCATTGGTTGCTGTGCTCCAGTAGCCATCTCTTTCGCTGCTGTTTCGTCTCTGAGTTCTTTATTTGACTTTCTACCTGCTTTTCTCGGGGGGTCTGAGGGTAGGCTGGCTTCTTTCAATTTATTTCTAGTGAGGATTCTCTCTATAGTTGGGGGAGGAGAGGGCAAAGGGATCGAGGGGGAGGAGATGACAGCTAAAGAGTTGTCACGGGGGGAAGGGGGGGGGGGAATGGGATCTTCAACTTCCAGAGATTCAAAGGGGTTGGAGGAGGAGGGAAAGGAGGGGGCTGAGCTAGTAGGGGGAGGAGGGGGAGGAGGGGGGATTTCCGGGAGGGGCTTAGAGCTAGGCCCTTGAGAGGGGGAAGGCTTTTTCTTTTTTACTTGTTCCTAGGGGCCATCTGGAGATTCTTCATTTTCAATGGATTCATTTAATTTTGACTTGCTACATCTATTTGCGAAATGTCCATATTCATGGCATACCTTGCATTTGAAGGGTAGCTGCTTGTAGTCCAACTGTTGGATGTGCGTCCATTGATCGACCTTGATCTTGATAGCTTCCGGCAGGCCTTTCCCGAGATCTACTTCTACGCAAATCCTGGCACACGCATGCATGTTCTCCCTTGGCTCAGATCTGTCGATGTATTTGCCGACTGCATTCCCTATTGCCTTTACTGATTCATCTCCCCAACAATGGAGCGGCAGATGTGGAAGACGGACCCAAACCAGAACTGCATTTGGGATGTCCATTTCCGGATCGAAGTCTGGTGACCATCTGTTCAGATAGAGGCCTCTTGAATCCATAAAATAAGGGCCGTTTCTGAATATGAGGTTCCTGTCTTCTTTTGTTTCAAAAAGAAATGTGTAATAGCCCCTTCCACAGAATCTGATGGCTATTTTCCCTTGTGTCATCGCGTTCCAGTTGCGTTCCACCCATTTTTGAACTGATCTTGGAGAGGGCCAAAGACCAGTGAACTGACCTACGAGACCTCTTTCAGCGAGGGTGATTGCTGACTTCCTTGGTAGGGATGGAGGGAGAGAAACCTCAGGGATTTCATCAAGTTTCTTGACAAACTTTGTCACTGAAGGACGAGTTCTTGATGTAGCATTGTCAGGGATTAACGAAGCAAACAATTTCTCATAGTTCTCTGGATCTGGAGGGGGGGGGGTCGTTCCCAGCCATTCAAGAACTGAAAAGCCAGCGCAGAAGGCTGATGGGACAAGAACAGAGGCTATGGGCCCCAACGCGGGATTGGGCAGGAGGCCCGAGGGGTTGAAAGCTAAGAGCGCAGGTGAGAGAGGGGCGACGGGGCTGGCGGCGGCCCTGCCAGGCAGGGCCTGGAGCGCAGAACCAGGCAAGCGCGGGAGAAAAATTTGAATCGCCTCCAGAGCTCTTCGGCTGCTCCTCGTCTAAATGATTCTCTAAAGCATAAACCTTAGGATAAATATTATAAACCCAAGGGATATATATTATAAAACCTTGTGATTAATATTATAAACTAAAGGGATTAATAAATCCAAGGGATTATTAATATTATAAACCCAAAGGATTAAGAAACTCAAAGGATTAATGTTAAAAACCCAAGGAATTAATGTTAAAAACCCTAGGATTAATATTATAAACCCTATGATTAACACACCTAACCTAAAAATAATATTATAACCCCTAATATTATAAATCATAACATATTATTATACATATCAGGGATTAATATTATAAGCCCGAGGGATTAATAAATTGAAAGGATTAATATTAAAAACCAAAGGAAATGGTATTATAAACCCATCGAAGTAATAAACCCAAAGGATTAATAAACCTAAGGGATCCATATTAAAAAGCCAAGGGATTAATATAAAAAAACCCTAGGATTAATATTAAACCCCAAGATTAATATTATAAACCCTAAAATTAATACACCTAATCCAAGAATAATATCATAAACCCTGACATTGTAAACCGTAATATATTATTATACATATTATGGAAAATTATTATAAACCCAAGGGATTAATAAATGTAAAGGATTGGTAGTAACGTAATTGACTATGTTTGACTATAAACCCTTGATATTAATAATATAAACCCAAGGGATAAATATAAAAAACCATTGGGATTAATATTATAAACGGAAGGGATTAATAAACCCAAAGGATTATCAATATTATAAGTTGAATGGATCAATAAACCCAAGGGATTAATATTATAAGTCTAAGGGATTCATCAACCCAAGGAATTATTGATATTATAAGAACAACAAATTAATATTATAAACCCTTGGAATTAATATGATAAACCCTTACGATTAATATTATAAACCCAAGACATAAAAAAACTAAAGGGACTATCAACATTAAAAACCCAAAGGATTCAAATTAAAAATGGAAGGGATTAATAAACCCAAGGGATTAAATTATACAAATTGCAATCTAATATAACATACTGACAAAGGCTGACATACTGCAACAATGCATATATTCATATACCATTTCGACATCACAATATTATTATTATTAATATTTTATTGTCTTAAATAAACATTTTGAAATTGTCATTGACATTGTGTGAAGATATTTTTTTTTATCAAATGGATATATATGTCATTCCTATGATAACTTCAATGTAAAAATATGCAATCATATATTTATTCTTGCATCCTTGATTTCCAGAGCTTTGGCTCCCATTGGTCAAGAACCAGATTACTAGTTACGAATCAAGTATCGAACCAATGGGAAGATACTTGGATCCAATATAAGATAATTATATGCTCGCTCAAGTTCTTTGCCCTGGGATCAAATTGGTTATTGGGCAGTGAAATTTGTGACTTGTGTGCCTGAGGCTATTCCTGTAATCGATGTATTAGGTGACGTGGTCTGTGGAGGTTTTGTCGCTCCATTGAACTATGCAGAAGGGATAGAAGCTGATAGCCGGAGATCCTATGGTGAAACATTTGAAAGTAAAAAAATGGATCTTTATCTAAATTCCATTGGTGGTGGGGGACAAAAAAAAATAATTAGGAAAATTTACCTGGGTTTACGAGGAGGAGCACACTCCATAATTAATGGAAGAGATTCTGCGGTAACGCACTCGATCAGACGGGTTATTTTCTCACCTACTACAAAGCCCATAGTACCTCCCATGAACTGAAAATCCTCTAATATGCATAGCTGGTAGATTGCATTTTTGTGATATGTTACCAAAACGAAACTAGAGGCAAGGAAGAGTGTTTGTCCGAATATGAAATTCTTGGGTCTCAAAAACCATGAGATGGTGTGATTTGATATTTTTTTCATTCTTCTTTTTTGGGGAAAGAAAAGGTAAGGTATTCGGGAATAAAAATTGGGTAAAATAAAAATTACCCTCATGATCGATAGCCAGTGGATTTCTAGACACTCTATTTTATTTCCAAGAATGATCATGTTAGGATCTGGATGGACTAGTCCTTATCATTCCAGGGTCATGGGTGGGCTGGGAAAGAACAACCTAGAATTTCTAAAGCTAGAATGGATAGAATCATTTCTTCTCTCTCGGAAATAGAAGAGAGAGAATTAAGGAATTCTGTTCCTCCCGATACTCTATAGATATAAAAAAAGTAGGATCGAGAACTCAGAAGTCAAGATTTGACGGTGGGACTGATAATTCAACACTAGTCGGAATCTAGTCATCCATGATATTGCAGAACATATACGAGCCCCTTTCAATGGAAAGATTGAATTCAATGAAAACTTGGTTTATCCCACACGTACCTTTGCGTAAATTCCGTCGAATGGGTAGATCGATGATTTTTCCTTGAAGATCTAACATTAATCCTCTGTTTTTGTATGACTCAGAAATGGGTTAACCCCACAAACATAAACTCCATCACCCAGTGATGGAAGATTGGCATATCTTTGAGCGGGCAAAAAGGACTATGCGATTATTCCATAAACTTAGGTGGGTGGTTCAATTGAAGAAACTGATATAATCAAGCAAGCAAAAATCGATCAAAGAGCAGTGGGACTGTGGCCTATCAGTTATACCATAATGGTAAAATTTCTCTTTTCCAAGGAGAAGATGCGGGTTCAATCCCCGTTACCCTCCCTTCACATGGCATATGAATAGGGAAATAGGATGGGAATGGGGCGTGGCCAAGTGGTAAGGCAATAGGTTTTGATCCTGTTATTCAAAGGTTCGAATCCTTCCGTCCCACAGTAGGAGGAAAATCCATTGGCTTTATAGACCATGAGGGTTCAAGTCCCTCTATCCCCACCATCTCTTGCAATATATTACATTTCAATTCCACCAAGTTCTTCCATTCCATATGTGAACAATAACGAAGCTGATCATAAGTGGTTCTATTACGTGACACTTAATATTATTTTTTTCCATGTATTATTTGCCCTCTCATTCGTCAATTAGATTGGTAGGATTTACCAGTTCATATTGAGTAACCTCGCATTCCACTTCGATCGTATATATCCTCAATATCGATTCGCAATCTGCATAGTTCAATGGAGTGACAAAACCTCCACAGACCACGTCACCTAATAATCTCACTACAGAAGGAGCCTTTTTCATGGTCACAGTCCCCGCATTTATAATGAGGTAAGCTCGTCTAGGACCAGATCTTGGTACCATACCATAACAATCGGAGTCGAACTTGCTTTAGAAGGAGAAGAACTTTGGAGTCATTTCATTTAGCTCTATGAGTTATGAAAAAATTGACTCGTTCCTACCCATAGAATGGTAGACACGCGAGACTCAAAATCTCGTGCTTAAGAGCATGGAGGTTCAAGTCCTCTTCAAGGCATAATATTGCTCATTATTATTGAATGAACAATTCAATGGAAAATCTCGTACGAGAGTAATATTTTCATATGAATGTACCGTATGGTGATTACACCAGTGAGAAACGAATCAAAATTAAGATATTTATTGAAATTTCCTGATTGGATATTGATTCATGTTCCTTGATTCGATCCATATTAAAATGTTTTTACATTTGAATATATGTCAAGGATAAAGACACCCAAAAGAAGCTGCTTTTTGCCCCGTTACAAATAGATCTCTACTCGGTAATAGATCTGTCCGAAATGATTTTATATCATTGTGAGATATATCTACCATATGGTCATTGACCCGGATATGTCCATGATTCACTAATCGTCTAGCTCTGGGAATGGTGGGAGCCATACCATATCATGCCATATACTTAGTTTGATATGGAGATGGGAATCTATCAACCGAACATATCTAGAGGATGTCCTAGAGAGCTCAGAGTCGTGGTTAATCAAATATTAATAAGTCTTGGTATTTATTATTGTTCAGAATTAGAACATAATAGAATAAATTTCCACAAGCTCAAAGTTTATGGCTGACTGATATGGCTCATCATCATTTAGCTAAATCTTGACTCGATCTTGTTCTCCTTGTTCTTCCAAAGCAACGAACGGTGTTGTTCGTATATGGATTTTGGTGTTCGTCGTATTGAGTCCATGTTATTTAGAGCATTTTCATTCAGGAGTGATTCTGATTCTTCCCATCGTAAGAGAAATAAGCGAAAATTTACATATATTCTTTGTACGATAACACATGTGACTATTTCCCATTCTCTTTCAAAACAATGGGATGTGAACCCACGACCTCCATCACCCCAAGATGGCGCGCTATGTGCTCCTTTGGAAGCACGCACCATAATTAATGGAAGAGATTCTATGGTAGCGCGCTCAATCATATGGTACAACATCTCTCTCTTTGATGAAAGGTTCTGCTAATTCATATTCATTATCAAGTATTAAAGATCTCCCTCCAAACCGTACATACGACTTTCGTCAAATATGACTTTCCACATTATTATACTAAGATACTTGCTAGAGAGATGGGAATTCGTGTGAGTTGTACAGGTACTTATTGTAAACATGATGCAGAATGGTTCAAAAAGCAAATTAAAGATTTTTGTGATTCTCGCTCTCAAATTAGGTCAAGCACTGTATGACTGATTTTTATGCTTTTCTTGGCTTGGCCTTCGACAGGTACTTATTGTAAACATGATGCAGAATGGTTCAAAAAGCAAATTAAAGATTTTTGTGATTCTAGCTCTCAAATTACGTCAAGCACTGTATGACTGATTTTTCTGCTTTTCTTGGCTTGGCCATCGACCAGGCCAAGAAAAGCAGAAAAAAGAGAGGAAAAGAAAGAACTATTTTGAATGAAATGAACAATACGATTGACTAGATTATTCTTTATCCAACTGAATAATTGAAATATTCATTAAATTTCCAATACAATCCGTACATACTCGAAAAGTGACTGTTCATGGTCATTATGGAGAAATTCTTGACAAAGGAGATACATTGATAACATTGATATATGAAAGTCAAGCGAACAAAATCGGTAGGCGTTAATCGATCCATGGAACGTATCAAATATTTTACCATTAGGAGTAAGTCAAACGTTACCTATCCTTGTTCATAATATATGAATGCACAATCGTGATTGGTCTACTAGGTGTATTTTTCTATGGTTCATATTCTGGATTAGGGTCATCCCTCAAAATATCTTCTAAATCGAGGGAACTCAAAATCTTTTTTTCATGCCCCAGAATTTTCCCGCGTTGCACAGATCCATCATAAAAATCTCCATCTATCCATTCCCAAGAATTATTGAATAAAATAAATGCATTTTCTCTAACTATCAAAATATTCAAATATGGTTTATTTCCATGTTTTCATTTAAAATACAAATCTAACATAATCACATATCGAATTAAAATATAAATTTAATGTAATTAAAACATAAGGTTGTAACATGGAAGAATAAGTAGAATTCAATCGATAGCATTGGAATTTAACAAAAACACAACCATATAAATATCAATGTCATTCATATATAAATTTTAACATAACCATATGAAGGGGAAATAATCAATAGTACAAAGATTAAAAACAAAAGGAGAATTTTATTTCAAAAAATATTTTTGTCTTTACATCAGAAAGTAAAATTTCCAAAATCAAGCTTAAATACTTAATCACAAACTAAATAGTAAACAACCTATTCCAAAATGCACCCACGTTGATGACAAAAACAAAACCAATTAAAATCTACATTCTAATGATTTGACCATTTTGCCTTTCTAACCAATCTCTTGTTTTTCTTCTAGATTCTCTTTGATGCACATGCAATAAATATTTGACATCTAACTTCATTTCAACTAGAGCTCGTAGGTGGTCATAAAAAAAATGAGCATGATACCCAAGTTTTCTATCAATATTATTTTGAATGTATGTAACAAAACTTTAGCTAAATTGTTGAGACATAAGCTCCAACATCATTATTTTCCATATGTGTATGTCAATGAGTATATATATATATATATATAAAATTGAAACAAACAACACAAAACAAAAATTTATAAAACATATATAAAACATAAATTTAATATAATTGAAACATAAGGATATAAGAAAAAATAATGATAGGAATGGAAATAAATAAAAACACAACCATAGAAATACCAAGAGCATCAATATTTCCATTGTAACATAACGATATCAAAGACATACAAATTTATTTCAACTTTTGAAGAAAAATGAGAACTTTATATCAGAAAATATTTATGTCTTTACATCATAAAAGTTTATTTCGAAAATAAAGATGAAATATATATAACCACATTTGAAAATATTAAACAAATTATTTGAAAAATGAAACCAGATTGATGATAAATCTATTGAAATTATTTAGAAATACAATGAATAACTTATTGATATATATATAAACTTGATGTAGGGTTACCCCGATACACCCACAATATGCATGTAAAATGCATCCACACATCTGTCCCAGGAATTTAACTCACAAAGGAGTCAAATCTTCCATATATAATGGTTTAAGGCCCTCTTTTAGTCTCATGTGGAATGATTCATAGACTCAACAAGTCTAAACATTAATCCTCCCTTTCCTTTCTATCAGAAATTAATCACTCCGCTATAACCTCCTATCAGGACTTTATCACCCCACATAAACCTTAGTTTAAGCTATTAGCCCGCATATATAACCTCCCCCCTTTAAACGTTGGTTAATATACAATTATCGCATAAAAGCTTCTATCGGCGCTCTTTTACTTTACAAATCATTTATAAAGGAAAAACCCCGCATTTCATACCTTTCCGCCTTGGTACGACTTCTGCACAGATCCCGAGATACACCTTTATTGCAATCGGGTATCGGCCTTCCACGATTCACATTAACCCATACACCTTCTGCTTTCTGATATGCGATTTTCCTTTAAAACCGGGTCCGCATCACTTTAACGCAAATACACAGGAACAATAGGAAAACAAGCTCTGAACATATAAACCGGAACTCAAATCTTATACACCCACATTCATATATCTCCATTGGGTCCGCTCTGCAAAGCTCCTCCTCCGATCTTAGATCGGCGCGATCTCTGATTGCCGATCGACGGTCTATCGGCGATCGCTATCGGCATATCGCTATGTCATATCTGCCATCGCACTGTCTCTTGACTGCTCCAATATGCGATTAGCGATTAGATCTAGACCGTCGATCTGAATCTCGATCCGACGACTCATGATCTATCGCATCATCGCAATCGCAATCACCCGAAAGCCAGTTCCGTTAACAACCAGGACCTTCCACCGATGAGATAAAGACTTACGGACCCGATAACGATATACGGTTCCGTTTATAAAACTTCAAGTCCGGATTTCGGATCTGGTGTTGTGTTTTGTGCCGATTTCCAATGTAAATTGGATTTACGCTTGCGGGACTTAATCAATACATAAACTAAAAAAAAAACCTCACTGAACCGTTGTGATTCCACTTGGGCCATTGATCTTCGAGATCTAACGGTTCCTGAGCATCAATTCTTCATTTCCTCCGCAATTCCTTTTTACTTAGAATTTACGTTGTTTCTTCAGCGTTTCTCTGTGACTTGGGTTTTCTTGAAGGTTTAACTTTCCGCCTCTGTTGCTCAACTTCTCTGAGCTTAACTCTTTTGCAAAATCTCACTTTGCTATTTCACCCCATAGCTTCCCTCTGTTTCCTCAATTGGATTCAAGGATCCATTCATGATTCCTCTGAATCATTTTGTTCCTCTGTGTCCTTCAAAATTCTACCTGCAACCTGTTATAGAGCCTACGAATTCACAAGTAATTCATTCATGAAATACTCTTCAACACACTGACACAGTCAGGAATAAACATCTATATATAAATATAAACAATCAATTACATGTCTGAGACTCTGTGTCTCACACAGGCTTGTTCTTCAATATTGTGGCCTCCTCTTGTGCTCTGCCCGTAGGCTTACATTTATGCCAGAAAGTTCTATTGAACTAATCCTTGTTCGACTCCTAAATCCTCTGAATTGACTCCTAAATCCTCTGTCCACTTCTACTTCAATTAATTCCTAAAAGCTCTCTCTCATCCCTCGAATCATGAAACTGTTTTAAGAGTCCTGATTGACTTCTAACTCTTGTCATTTATTCACCACTCATGTTCTCATTTATTTGAGAGCATTTACAACTTCCTCTCACTATCTAATTAATTTCTATTTTATGCACTCAAAAGCCTAATATTACATCAATTTATCACTTAGGAATCCAACTTCCTAAAAATACATGACCCCCTATGTCTACTTAATTACAATGATTTTCCTTGGGCTGAATGCTCCTGCATTAGACTCCCAAAGTAGAAAGTATTCATGATCTCCTAATCATGTGTCTTCTGATCTTTGTCTTCCTGGATCCCATACTTTGTTTTGTAACTGCCCAAATGTCTTGTTCCTTTGCTGCTACTGCACTTCTGCTGTCTTTTGCTCCATCTTCTTCTTCTTGTCAATCAGGTTCATGTTCTGATTGATTATTCTTCCTGCTGCTACCATTTTCCTCCATTTGGACTGCTTCATCATTAGTTGCCACATTTCTTCAATATTCGTCTCTAGTACATCCTTGGACTGGTCCATGTTATGTTTCTTACTTTTGCCTCTTTCTCTTTGTTTCAGGTTCTTGCTGTTGTCCACTAATTCTTCAAACTACTACTGGTTACTTCCACTTTGTAGCTGCTGGTTTACTTTTTCTTCTTCTTTTGCTCTTGCTCCAAATTTTTCTATGCTTACTATGCTTACTGCCTCCCTATCATCCTTACCCTCTTTCATGATTATCTCTTTCTGCACTGAATTATGACTTTCCAACATTCTCTTTAGCAATTGCACATCTCTGTTCCTTGGATTAATTTCTTCCATAGAATCTTCTTCTTTCATCTTTATTTGGCTGCTCATTTATGCCAAATTTTCTTCAGCATCTGCAACTAAACCTGCATTCAAAAAACACTTGTTAAAATAAAAACATAAGGCTTCTGTGCCTTATCTTCTTTTGGCAACAATTCAATTTGCTGCTCTGTTTCTTTCTCCTCTGTTAGCACATCAGTATGTTGTGTTGAATTCTTAAAAGAATTCATGAGACTATCCATTAGTATCTCTTTCACACCATTTGCTCTAATGATGTCTTCCTGCTCTTGTCCACTGTAGTGAACTCCTTCTTTTGTAGTGTCAATCTGCTAAACTTCCATTATCATCTCCTTTTTCTTGTGACTATCATTCATGACAATTCTTTTATCTTCCCTTTTCAGCAGTCTATCTTGAACATCTATCCTCTGTTTTTCTAACTCCCTTCTTTGAAAGTTTAATTTTATATATAACTCAATAATTTCAATTGGAGTAGACTTTGGAAATTTCACACAGTTTTCCATACCTTCCATTGACAAATCATCAGATGTCCTTTCTCCTTTTTCTAAATCTTTTGCATAGACTTCTTCCTTCTTAACATCCTTCAGTAGATGTCCTTCTTCTTCACTAACTGTCTCAACAGCTTCCATGGCTATTTCCACTGTGCCTATCATCATGGTGAATTGATGATCTTTTACTATGTTTTCAGCTAACATAGTCTCTTCTTCTCCAGTACATTTTGCCTTGTTGTCCCTCTGTAACTCTTCTCCCAGAGTTATCCTTGTCTCACAATCTGCATTAATATTCTCCTGTATTTGGTTTTCATCAATAACATTAATCAAACTCATTTGATTACCTTTCTGAGACAGTATTTCTTCATTCTTCATCAGAATAAGATCCTGATTCCTCATCTCCATGACAACTTCTATATACTCATCCATATACTTTTCTTTCTGTATGCAGTCAAATTCTTCTTCTTCTGAGAAGTTTTCTTTGTCACCTTTTACTTCTAGATCTTCATCTACTTTGAAGATATCTTCAAAAGGCTACTTTTCTCCTGCAATACCTGCCATTATACACAAACTATCAGTTTTAAAAACATAAGACCCTGTGGTCTCACTAGATGCTTTAGCCATCATATCTCCTTGTTGTTCTAAATCCTTCATATGATTTAGAAATTCTTTGATGGTCTCCTCTTCAATCTCCTCAAGCCCTTCACTTAGTTGCTTAATATCTTTCCCCAACTGTATATGAGACCTATCTATCTCATCTTCTTCCAGAACATAATTTAGATTCTGCTTGTCTTCTTTCTCCTTTATGACAATATCAACAATTTATCCTTCACATGTTTCACCTGCAAACATACACAAATTGTCAGATTTAAAATCATTAGACCTTTTGGTCTCACTTGAAGTTTCAATCTTCAAGTCTTCATCTTCAGTTAGCATCTCCTCATGCTATTTTGAACTATCCCAATAGTCCATGAGATCTTCACTTGATCTCCATTCTTTATCTTCAATGTAGTCTTCACTTTCTCCTAGAATTTCTCCCTGTTCCAGCTCACAAATGGACTCTTCCATTTCCAACTCAACTTCCTTGAGTTTTGCCTTCAGCCACTTTGCTTTCTTTTGTTGTAGCCTTCTCTGCATCTCATGCCACTCCACTAGCTTCTTCCTTAAGACCCAACCTAGTCTCTGGTTTTCCTCTAGTATTCTTCTTAATGCATCGAGTTGTTCTTTTAACTTGGTAATCTCTTTGTCAATTTCCTCGACTCATCCTCTTGTCATTTGCCTTGGCATCCTCTTTCCTCATCTTTTTTCTGCTGTGCTTCTCTTTGAACCTCTGTTATGACTATCAGTAGTCATCCTCTTCTCCTCTTCCTTCATGAGCTCTTCACTCATCTGCAATAAGCCTCTGGTTTTCCTCTTCTCCTCACCTTCAATATCTCAGCATGATCTTGTTTCACCATTCCACCTGTATCTTGAATGGATCTCCTTCGTCTCTTGCATCTACAAGTTCTGCTACACATCACCTCTGTGTGTCTACTTTCTTTTAGATTATAATTTGATCCTTCCTCTTGCCTGCGTAAACACCTTAATACATAACTTTGTTCTCAATTCTTTCAAGAAATGTTCACACAAAACTCCTTTAATTGGCTCTGATACCAAATGATGCAGGGTTACCCCGATACACCCATAGTATGCATGTAAAATGCATCCACACATTTGTCCTAGGTATTTAACTCACAAAGAAGTCAAATATTCCATCTCTAATGGTTTAAGGCCCTCTTTTAGTCTCATGTGGAATGATTCATAGACTCAACAAGTCAAAACATTAATCCTCCCTTTCCTTTCTATCAGAAATTAATCAGTCTGCTAAAGTCTCCTATTAGGACTTTTAAACTCCTATCGGGACTCTATCACCCCACATAAACCTCAGTTTAAGCTATTATCCCGCATATATAACCTTCCCCCTTTAAATGTGGGTTAATATACATTTATCACATAAAAGCTTTTGTCGACACTCTTTTACTTTACAAATCATTTATAAAGTAAAAACCCTGTATTTCATACCTTTCCGCCTTGGTACGGCTTCTACACAGATCCCTTATCGCAATCGGGTATCGGCCTTCCGTGATTCACATTAACCCATACACCTTCCGCTTTTCGATATGTGATTTTCCTTTAAAATCGGGGTTGCATCACTTTAACACAAATACACATGAACAATGGGAAAACAAGCTCCGAATATATAAACTGGAACTCAAATCTTATACACCCGCATTCATATATCTCCATTGGGTCCGCTCTACAAAGCTTCTCCTCCGATCTCTGATCGGTGTGATCTCCGATTTCCGATCAGTGGTTTATCGATGATCTCTATCAGCATATCTCTAAGTCATATCCACCATCACATTGTCTCTTGACTGCTCCAATATGCGATTAGCGATTAGATCTGGACCGTCGATCTGAATCTCGATCTGACGGCTCACAATCTATCACATCATTGCAATCGCAATCACCCCATGGCCGGTTCCATTAACAACTAGGACCTTCCACTGATGCGATAAAGACATACAGACCCGATAACGATATAGGGTTCCGTCTATAAAGCTTCAAGTCTGGATTTCGGATCCGGTGTTGGGTTTTGCGCCAATTTCCAATGTAAATTGGATTTATGCTTGCGGGGCTTAATCAATACATAAACTAAAAAAAAAACCCGTTGAACCATTGTGATTCCACCTGGGCTGTTGATCTTCAAGATCTAATGGTTCCTGAGCATCAATTCTTCATTTCCTCCGCAATTCCTTTTTACTTAGAATTTACGCTGTTTCTTCAGCGTTTCTCTGTGACTTGGGGGTTTTCTTCAAGGTTTCACTTTCCGCCTCCGTTGCTCAACTTCTCTGAGCTTAACTCTTCTGCGAAATCTCACTTCGCTATTTATCCCCAGAGCTTCCCTATGTTTCCTCAATTGGATTCAAGGATCCATTCATGATTCCTCTGAATCATTCTGTTCCTCTGCGTCCTTCAGAATTCTGCCTGCAACCTGTTACAGAGCCTACGAATTCACAAGTAATTCATTCATGAAATACTCTTCAACACACTGACATAGTTAGGAATAAACATCTATATATATAAATATAAACAATCAATTACATGTCCGAGACTATGTGTCTCGCATAGGCCTATTCTTCAATATTGTGGCCTCCTCCTGTGCTTTGCCCATAGGCTTACATTTATGCCAGAAAGTTTTGTTGAACTAATCCTGGTTCGACTCCTAAATCCTCTGAACTAACTCCTAAATCCTCTGTCCACTTCTACTTCAATTAATTCCTAAAAATTCTCTCTCGTCCCTCAAATGATGAAACTGTTTTAAGAGTCATGATTGACTTCTAACTCTTGTCATTTATTCACCACTCATGTTCTCATTTATTTGAGAGCATTTACAACTTCCTCTCACTATCTAATTGATTTCTATTTTATGCACTCAAAAGCCTAATATTACATCAATTTATCACTTAGGAATCCAACTTCCTAAAAATACATGACCCCCTATGCCTACTTAATTACAATGATTTTCCTTGGGCTGAATGCTCCTACATCAAAATTATTGGAAGTTATAACAACAAATATTAAAAAATATTCATATAATTTCAAAATTATGATACACAACTAAAATGTGTGTGTGTGTGTTATACAATGATATGGAGTGTGATCGTTGCTTCACTTTCTTCCTAAGTGTAACATATGCACTATTTTTCATTTTTGCATAATGTTAAAAAGAGAAGGTGGAGAAATATGAAAATCATCTATGGATTTCACTCTTAATATAGATGTAAATTTCAAACCTTACCTCTCTTTGTCTCCAATATCTATAGTAGTTCGTCGTAAAGTCATCCCCTATGATTTTTGTATAGTGAGGGCCCATGCCATTTTCAAATGTATAAATGTTTAATAATTCCTCTAATAAGTGTTATATGCATAATGTTTGAACAATTTATGTCAAAAGGAACACCTGTGTACTTTAAAAAATAATTGTAGTGAATAGTGGAAGTTGAGGGGGCTTTGAACCATGCATATAAAATATATCATTAATATATCCAACTACACCATTAACCAACCCAGCTTCAACCAACAAATTACATGTCAACATGGCACACTGTCAACAACATTATAAGCCTTAATGTTCCAAGTCATCATCATATTTTTAAACTATTTATGTTCTTTTGGTGCGTTCTGCAACACATCTTGCAATTGGACAATTCAATGATTTTGACATTTTCCAGTTATGGAGACTAGTCAAATTATTCATTGCAAACAAGTGAATTGCATAATCAAATAAATTATTTTCCATTGGATGCAACTAGTTGTCAACATGTGATATAAGAAGATCCCAATCATGTAATAAAGGTTTTTTATTTCTGATATTAGTTAAAATATTATGAAAAGAGGATTGTTTCAGATCATCCTTGTTGCCTAAAATTTCTATCCAAAGTCACAACAATGTTGAAATTTTTCCATAACACTTTCCCTATTGTTTAACCTGTATAAAAAGGTTTATCCTTGATAGGAGGTAGCTTCCCAAGGTCATGACCCATAAGAATCATGGACCTACCATCAAAAGGACAAGACTTGTAACCAAGGAAGGCTTCTTACAAATGAGAATCTATTTGTATGAATAATATTGGACCTATATAGCTCATTTCATCAATCAAGATATATCAAATGTGCCTTATTTCTTCTTGAAACATTGTTAGAACCTAGCCATTGAGTGGTTTCACATCTTTGATAGGAATTTTTGAAGCATAGTGTATTGTTTTTCCATGTATATTAAAAGTAACAATACAGTTGGAGAAAGAGCATGATAAATACAATGAATAAGAAGAGACTCGCCACTTCCAGTTGTTCCTTGAATAATCATTTTCAAAGGATCATGGTTTTCGATGTCAATAAAGTAGTGTAAAATGATATCATAAGAAACTCGTTGATTCTCTAATAAAGAATACGTGACACAATTGTCTCCCCAATTGAACTATCATTATGAACACTTTCATATGAGACATATTTTTTATAAAATGGATAGCATGTTCTACAATATCATCTAACACCATTGTTTACTTCTAATTATAATTAATATGAAAGCCCCTTCGACCAAGTTTTTCAAGGTCAGAAATGTTAACATTGTTTGGAGGAATTATTTGGGACAAAAGTTGCCACTCTTCATAATATTGTTCAACAATATCTTCATGACTAAATTATTCAACATCTTATTCATTAGTTTCATGCGACAAAGGAGCTCAATCAACATGCCATGCATGATATCTTAAATTTCTCCAATTCTCAATGATAATTTCGCTTGAAAGTCATATATCTCAGGGAATGTCATGGAATTGATTGTACATAAGCAACTTAGTCCAACAAAATGTCTCAAAATCCTATGAATTCTCATTGGGAATAACATAAAATTCTGGTCACACTCGAATAATTGCATGCACATATTGAGGTCTCCATGGCTCTTTCTTATGATTGGCATCAAATTTCCAAGGTATTGTTGTTTCTATCAAACACAAATGTTCCTAAAAATGGAGTCGAGTTTGATAAATCTAATCAAAACTATTTTGGTAGGAAATTTCATCAGAATGCATTAATAGTTTTTGGAATGCATTTTTCCCAACATTCAATGGAAAAAAATTGTACCTTATGACAACAAGAGGTAGCTTTAAAAACATATGGCGGGTTTCGTGTGCTCCAATGTCATGATAAACAAGTGTTTCTGCAAGGAACCTTATGTATGTAGGAAATATAGGAGCTTCACATCCACTTGAATTTGTAACTCTTGTCAACATGTCATGATAAATTTCAGATCTTTTTTGTCTGATTTTGAAGCATATTTTGCAATATATTTCAAAACTACATGTCGAGAAACAATTGGTCGCCAATCAAAATTTTCTCGCCACATTGTGAGCAGATCAACATTATGAACATTCAATCAATCATCATTACGTGTTGGTGTGGTGAAGTAAAATTATAAGTGCAGACACAAACGAATTCCTCTAGCCCAATAATGGGTCTAGCCACAACATATACATTCTATGGAAGATTTCCTTAGATTATAATCAATAAAGAGGGCCTACCTCTTGGTCGATTATCTTGCTTGATGATGTCCTCGCTTGCTTACTCCAGCAATCTCTCGCTTCCTTCTTCAAGTTCCTAAAACAAGTAAACATCAACAACACACAAACATAATAATAGAAAAATTGCAATTCAACCTACAAAATGAGTCAAGAAGCATCAAGACATGAATATGTAATATTACAAAACATGTAGGAAATCAATTGATAGTTGCATATATTAATATGAAAGAGAGATTACAACCATTCGTCTTGACGTCGCAGTCTTCCTCTGACAAGACTAGGTTCCCACACACTTCTGCTAGCACTTCATGATGGCTTCAAACAACAATAGTTTAAAGTCTCTTCCCTTTAGACTTCACTCCAAACCAAACAAACTTCTCCCTCACACAACTAGATAAATACAACTAATAATAGCTTGCTTGTAAAATCAAAATAGTATACTCACGCTTAACCAACACTCTCACTAGCTTGTGCTTGGGAAGAAGGGAGATTTATATTGGAAAGATGGATGGGATATGGATCCTCTACTCATGGGAGAAGGACTTATCCCTGAGGTAGATCCATAATTATATGGGAAAGGAGCCCAAACTGTCATCCTCGACCCCATCCGGCCAAACCATTTACCAGACTTCTGTTACGGAGCTTCTAGAGATGGAAGCTTCATCTCTAGTTTAAAAAAATTTCCATAACATGACTGAGGCGACTGGAACACAGCTTAGTCGCACTGATCGGTGCGGGGAATAGTGCTAATCTCTGCGCATCGACACGAGGGAGACAAAGGCCATTAGCGTTGGTCTTGTAAATTGTGAAAAACAAAAGTTTTAGGGGAAATGGTGCAAAAGGGAAATGATCTGCTCATGAAGAGGGACATACTGGGAGTTTCTCCATGAAGGTAAAGCATGCGGGGTTCACTGTAGAGGTCCTCTAGGATCAAGGAACGGGAGTACAAGGACAATGACAAAATGCTGTGTAACAGATGCCCCCTAAAGCATGAAGGCTGAACCAGAGTGAGGGATGAAATGCTTTATAAATCAATGCGGGGAACTGGTCTGCCGTAAGAAAACTAGTATAGATACATATACATAAACTGAGATCTCTATCAAATAATACATGAATCATGGCATGGACGCAGCCATCCAGAGAATGATCATGTAAATAGATCCAGTTATGGGCACAACCATCCGTCAAAGAGGGTCATAATGAAACCAAGGTATGGTTGTCGCCATCCAATAATGAGAAGGATCACATATGATAACTCATGGTTTGGTTGCAGCTAGCCATCTAATAGAGACATGCATATCATCATAACCATGTCACACTACTTCGCAACCTGGACTTCTGTGATCTAAGTCTAGGGTCATGAGCTCCAACACAACCCAATCAAAGTACAGATCCTAGCATGCGAATAGATGTGTTGACATCAAACATGCTAGAAAGTCACTTGATTACCAATCAATGATGTAAACTATTAACAAGCATGAGAGAAACCATCAATAATGATAATGGCTCTCAAGGTATTATCATCACAATTCACGGAATGCGAATATAGGAACTAAAGTCGAACACCCGTGAAATCACTTGATCGAGTGTGAAGAAGTTCCCATTGAGGTATGCAAGCTCTAGGGTACTGGAAGGGAGCCTCTCGATCAACTTCCTGGATAATGAGTTGATGTCAATAGAAAGTGACCATGTCGAAGGAGGGCCATAATTAATTCCACATCATCGACGCGAGATGAGAGGATGAAAAATGATTTTGGATGATACAGAGAAACAGAGGTAAGTGTAACTGTAGAAGGACAACTCTTTAACATATCAGCGACACAACTGGAAGTTTGGAAACTTTTGGATCCATAGGATCAGTGGTCATGGTGACATAGCAGAGATCATATGGAAGGCAAAAATGAACGGCCCAAACCCAAGAAGGTCAACGATGTAAAGGAGGATGTCCCAACCCGACATGAAGCAAAGAGTGTCATGTTCAAGAGTGAGTTGTCGACATGACTCGATAGATTTCCAAATTCCCCTCCTCCCCCCCCCCCACCATTTCTGGCGAGTACCCCAATTATTTTTTAATCACAAGCTTGAAGGGGATAGCATATGCTTGCACTGTAAGTTCATCCTTCAGATGAATCCGACCTAGTAAGTTTAACGAGCCCTAGGAAGGAGAAGCTCGTGTTCATCATGGTGACAAATCCGATGTCATTTAATAGTTTAACGAGTCCGACAAAGGTGTAACTTGGTACCTTTTTCATGTTTAGAGAGTTTGAAAAAGACACGTAAAAGAAAACTTCACATGGTCCCTTTTTCGTACATTTGTGTCTCTCGAGCCCAAAAAGGTAGAAAACAATACTTGAGAGAACCGCTTGACCATTTTAGTCAAGGAGTACCTTTTTCGTAAATAGTGCCTCCCAGCCTGAAAAAGGGGTAAACTTATACTAGGCACACGATGTTTTGCATCCGTTAATGAGTTCGAAATGACAAGGGCTTGACCATCTTTTCGTTTTTAAAGGGTCGGAAAAGAGCTTAAAGAAAACCCCCATCTTTATTCTCTTTAACGAGTCAAAAAGGGAAAAATACTCGGCGATCTTTTCATTGAGTTTAATGAGTTGATAAAAGAGTTGAAATATGACTCATCACCATCGTCGAACATCCATCACCTGTCGCTGCACAAGCAAGGAAAAGTGTATTATCGAGTCCTTGAGGCAAAGTAGGTCAAATATTTACAAAACCTGATATTTTCATGAAAAATGAATAAAAAGGGGAAAAGTAAATATATTTTTCCCATTTACCTTTTTACCTTTGCAATGAAGACTTTTACCCACTTTTTCCCTAGTTCTTCTGGAGCGGATTGCGGGAGATTCGGGAGGTTAATCGACGAGCCGTTAATTCCAGGTAACAGTTGAAGCCCTAAGCTCCATTTTCATGCTATTTATTTATGCTTTTAACCAAGTTTTTGGATTTTTAGGGAGGTTTTTGAGAAATTTTTTTGCCCTTGGTCGGCGCAATTTCCAAGCATGGGATCGCGCTGACCGAGGGTTATTTGCATGATCATTCGCACTGACTAGTGCGACTATTTCTAAAACAGGCACGCTGGCACCGTGGATAGGGAAAAAACAAGTTTTCTCAAGAATTGACTGTTAAAATTTGATTTTTATGTGCCAAAATTGATGATTGACTCAAATAAATGGCTTTTGCAGGAGAGAAATTGCCGAAAATGGTGGATTGGAAGGAAAGAGAACATGAAGATGTGGACACCCAGGCAATGAATGATCCGAATTACCTGGAAGATTTGAGGGCTTACGGGCTCCTCAAATTTTTCCTTACACCAGAGATGTGGGCCCAGACCGAATTGCTTTGGTATTTGATAAACCTTTGGGAAATCAATAGTAATATTTTTGTCATTGGGGACCAGAAGCTAGAGTTGACAACTTCAGACATCTACTTCATCACTGGGCTGTCTCACAGAGGTGAGCCAGTGAATTTTTATGGGTCACATCCGGTCGGAGCAAGCATATGTTCCCTACTTTCCGTGCATTGTCCTGAGGCCCTGAAATCCAAAAGTGGGAAGATCGAGATTTCCAGTGTGCGGGATTTGACACTAAGGGTGCTTCTGTTGACCATCAACAGAGTGGCAGGGTACCAGGTGGAACATGAGACTAATAAGTCTAAGTTCCTTTATGCTATTGACTGCACAGCTCCTACGATCTTCAACTGGGCAAAGGATATGAAGATGAATATCAAGTGCCAATTGTCCAAGGCGAAGGTGGGAAATTTGAAGCAATTTGGCTTTGAATCAGTACTTGTGATATTTTTCCTGGAACGAGTGCCATTGTTTCAGTATCAGTTGACTGAGGTTGATCCCCCTGCACCACACGATCCATGGATGGCCAACTGTAGTCGTTTAATGCCCAAGATCACTGGGGGTCAGCAGATGTCCTACCGACCAACATTCTTTTCATGGCTATGACAACCAAAAATCGTCATGGAGGACTGGCTGTACAACGACACTGATTTCCGTGGAGACCCAGATATGCCCTTGTCAAATGGGGAGGACTTTGATGATGAAGGTAAAAACCAAACCAAATTTTGATTTTGATGTTTTTTAATTGTTTTTAGTATATGCATGCTTATAACATTTCTCTTGTGTAGATCCAAAGGAAGCTCATCATGAACGCTTGAGATCCAGAGGAAGCAGATCAGGGATGGTCTACCATCTGAGTCTGCTGAGATGGAAAAGGCTCTTTGAGGAAAACAGGGGTCCCTTTGAGCAAACAACTAACTTTGGATCATCGTGGACAATCCTTAGTATAGTGATCCTCCTTGCAAATGAGGCAAGGATACTTAGGTTTCCATTGCAATGATTCGCCGGCAGACAATGTGGGAGGACCCTGTTTCAGGGCATCAACTTTACCTTTGCCTTTGCCTTACTTTTTTCCTTTCGAGGATTTGTTCGTAGCGGTAGATTGGACAACGTGGACCTCTGAGGTTTTACCAGGGCCTAGAGGGTTTTTGTGGGGCACTACAGTTTTGAGATGAACTATTGGGAGCAGTATTCTAGACCGACTTCTATTTGGAAGAAGTTTTGACAGGGGCCTGGGATACTAAACCAATAACTCCATCAACGGGAGGGACAGCAGGTGACTTCGATGTCGCGGGATCGGATGATGACCGCAGAGCATTGGGTAATAATTCGTATAAGGTGCAAGACTGAGAGTAGACTAGGTCCAAGTACTGGTCACGAGAGATGGCTTGCTCTTCAGTGACGCATCCACCCATGGCTATATCACGAGCAATTGGGGATATGAACAATTTGGTAAACCATTCGATGAGCAACTAATTAGCTATCTCGAACTTGATCAGTCAACCTATACATCTCCATTCATGGATATGATCATAGATGTGAGTCACAACGTCTTGCTTAAGCGATGTGAGCAGATAGGTACCCATTTCGTAACGAACCAACAATTGAAAATGCGTGAGAAAGGCCATGGCTAATGAATTGAAGTCATGAAAAGTACTTCGAGGTAGCTCAATGTACCATTTTGCTGCGGCACCCGTGAGGGTTCGTTGGAAAAGACAAAGACGAATAAAATCATCTACCTATGAGTTCGACAAGCACCAGAGGTGATATGTCATCACATGGGCCAGAGGATCTTCTTTAGCTTTTCCATCGAACTTTGGGCAATCACTTGGTATCTTGGACGGCACTGGAGGCCAGTACAGTGAATGAAGAATTAGATCATTCGTAAGATGCGATACATCTGGAAACTCAAGTGTAGCCAAGAAAGGTAATTGGGTGTGAAAATGCATGGGAGGTCGATAGGCAGGCCCATAAGGAGAAGCCCATCCCTACTGGTAAGGATTTTGACCCCACAATGGGGGATTTTGGCCATATGGCATCTGAGGCTGCCCCCATTGCAGATTACCTTGACCAAAGTGAGGATTCATACCTTGAATACCTTGAAAATGTCCATGCACAGGTTGCTGATAGGCAACGTATGGGTTAAAAGGCTGTTGAGCTTGTTGACCTTGGACATATGGGTATGGGATCTGTTGTCCTGGAACATAGGGCTATTGGGCCTATTGTTCAGGAACAATAGAGTTCTGGACCTGCAGTCCTTGGGCATAAGGTTGATATGCTTATTGCCCTTGGACGTAGGGATTCTGTACTTGGTGCCCTTGGCTGGCAGGATTATGAACCTATTGGCCTTGGACAATAGGATTCTGCACCTACTGCTGCAGGACTTGACCTTGAACCCATTCCTACAAGGGTTGACCTTGTTGATAGGTATACAAGGGTTGCTGCTACCTAGGTTGGTTTTGCTGACCTTGCAGTTGCAAAATTTGTCCTTGGGTTTGCAAAGGTTGGCCCTCCGAGGGTATGGGTTGAGAGGTATGCAGAGCATATTGCATCTGCTACTGCGCAGCCTGTTGCAACTGTTGGAAGGGTTGAACTTGCGTTTGTTGTAGGTGACCTTACTGTGGGATAATCTGCCCTTGTTGTTGTGCGGAAAGCCCTTGCTGCAACAAAGGTTGCCCTTGCGGTAACAAAGGCTGGACTGGTTGTTGCAAAAGTTTTTCTTTTTGTTACGAGGGTACTTGAATAGTGCCCGAGAAGTTACCGAATTGAATCTGGCCATAGCTAGGCTAGATGTACTGTTAAGATGGGATGGTGTAAGGTTGATTAACCAATCCTTGAGAACCATATGGAACGTAAGGATTTTGGTATTGGACCTGAGCCCCATAGGGCTGTTGATACTAAACATTGTTCGATCCAGACGGACCACCAGGATTCTGAACCTCTTGGTACTGGACATTGCTTGATCCAGTAGGATTAGCAGGGTTGTAAATAATACCAGAAGAGGGTTGGTTTATACCAAGCATGTGAGCTTGGTAGCCACTCACATTAGTGGCACCTGACACCATAAAGACATTCAGATTCTACCCCCCAGGCAGTGGCACAATCTGGTCACTATCTAGCGGGACAGAAGAACTGGCAGAGACAATCTTTGAAACCGTCAGTTATGACTGATGCATAACTAGGATTGATGGTACAAGAGTGTTCGGGACGGTGGGCTGCACCGAGACTGAAGTAACAACTGGTTGGGAGGTCATGTTCGTGATGAATGGACTTGACATAGGTATGACATCTGACACCAAAACAAAGTTATGGTAGAGTGATGAGGCACTCGGTGTGCCCAAAACTAAGTTCCCTAAAGACACATAGCTGGGTGGCAAGCTGGGAGGAATACCTTATGAATAAGGGAAACCCTCGGGAGGGAACTGCAACTGCAAATCTTCCCCCTCAATAGTGTGTGGAGTTGAGACTTCATACTCATCCGGAGAAGTGACTGGAGCATCGCCTTCGGGTTCCATGTATGGAACAAATGACGACGGACAACTGAACGTGTACTAGGGGATAGTTCCAAAGGAACACCCAGTTGATCATACAGACTGTAAGGGTGTTGTGGTGATATCTCAACAACATCAAACAGAGGGTTCGAAGGACAGATAACCAGCCCAAGTTGACTATTAGTGGTCGGTGAGTTCTTTGGAGTTCGAATGGGATTATCCGGAGATCCCGAGTCAAGACCAACAGATGACCCTAAACCAAAAGTAGGTGGAGGACGAGATGATAATGGTTGAACACTCAAAACAATTGTGATTTCAACATTTTGGTCCTCAAATGGCTCTGATAACTAAGGAAGTGGCTCCTCGGACAATCTTTTAGATGGAGGAGAGCAAGAGGAAATGGGTGAACTAGATGGTTCAGCCACAATGACCTTGTCTTAGCCGATAGAACAAATAAATTCAAGGCTTTAAAATTTCCTTTTAAGGAAACTCACGATTTGGTAAAAAATTTAACAGGATGTTTTGGACTGTGGGCAATCAATTATTTAAGACGCATAAAAGACTGATCTTCTTTCATTTTTTAAGAGTCGAGAAAGAAACAAAGATGACTCTATCGCTTTCGATTGGAAACATGCTCGAAAGGACAAGTGCTCGGATGATCTTTTAAGTTTAATGAGTCAAAAATATCAAATGACTACTTTGGATGGTCTAGGTAAACATGATTACTAGGCAACCATGAACTGCAGAATACCTCCTGGTAAACCAAGAAGTACGAGCAGGCAATCTCTCCGAATGTTGTGTTCGGTGTATCACGTTGGCAAGGCGGCTGACTCAGCTTCCTAAGGATAAAAGGATTGTAGCCTAGTGGGGTCTCCCATTATATACATGACGGTATGAGGAGTTCAAGTCCGTGCTAGCCATGGAAAATTTTAGGGGCGAATTTTCACCCTTAGGCGAAATTAAGGGGTTTTAAATTTTAGTGGGCGAATATTTTGTATCATAGAACATTTTTACAAATCGCCTCAAATTTATTTTTATAAAAAAATTAGGTATGAAGGTTAGCCCACCTTATTTTAAGGGAGAGGTTAAAAAAGGTAAATTTAACCCTTGAAATTAGGAGTTACAACCTTCCGTTCGCCAACAGGTTTTATTTAAGTGAATCCTATGGGCCAAATACCATATTTATAAAAGAGGTATGGTAAATTAATAAAAATACAAATAAATGAGAGGTATGGTAAATAAATAAATCATTTTTTATATTTACTCCATAAATCACTTTATAGACATGCAAGTGTGTAAACAAATAAAAATATAAATAAAGTGGAGGTATCGTAAATAAATAAAAATATAAATAAACTAGAGGTATGGTAAATAAATAAAACCTCTTTTTATATTTAGTCCATAACACTCTTTCTATTTATGAAGGCTCAAAAAAGAGGTTTTATTTAAGTGAATCCTATGGGCCAAATACCATATTTGTAAAAGAGGTATGGTAAATTAATAAAAATATAAATAAATGAGAGGTATGGTAAATAAATAAAACATTTTTTTATATTTACTCCATAAGTCACCTTATATTTAAGAACACTCAAAAAATGCATTATATTTAGGTGAAACCTATGGGCAAAATACTATGGGCCAAATACCATGGGCTAGATTATTATTAATACCATGCAAAAAACATTATTAACCTTAATATTAGTATTAATAAAAATAAAAATGGTGCATGGTATTGACCCATGGTATTCACGTGGAATGTAGCCTATTTAAAGGGGGAATTAAACCAGCATAGATCCATCTTTACTCTGGATCTACTAAGCCCGAGAGGGATCAAATATCGTGATATGCAAACTAGCATAGAGTGAAAAAATATTTGACCCTTCTCGGGGCTTGGTGGATCAAGAGTAAAATGGATGTTGTAATTTAATGTATGTTAAACATTTTAACTTGGTTAAAATAAATAAAATAAAATAAAAATCAATTATTAATTTTATTAATTTTCATAAATTACTAATAGTAATTTTTAAGTTCTAGGTTTATGATAACCCATGGTATTGACCCATGGTAATACCATGATATTCATGTGAGCATAAACTATCTAAAGGGAAATTCTATCATCTTAGATCCATCTTAATTCTGCGTCTACCAAGTGCTCAGAGGGATAAATAGATTTCATCCCTCTAAGAGTGGTAGATGTGGAGTTAAGATGGATATAGGTTGGTTTTTATGATAATGAAGATATTAAATAGACTTAGGAATTTATATTGTAAAAACATCTTAAGGTGAATGGTTAAAGCTACATTTAGTTACTTCACAAAATTTAGTAAAAAATACCAATATCTCCATTAATATTGGTTTCTCTGATTTAACCAAAAAATTCAAAACAGTGAAACCTTATCACTCTTTCCGCATCACCCTCGCAGAAGATTTCCCACTGTTTCTCAAACATTCTCAATATGATATCTTCATGAAAAATTTTAGGTACTGATGTTGGATTAGTTGTTTGAAAAATAAGCTGGTTTGTACAGTCTTTCATCTTCTGCGCTATTCTTAGTTTGTCCTAACGATCTATAGGGGTTGGAGCCACTGCACCATATTTTCCTAAAAGGTGGAGATTGTTCACCAAAAAGGAAATTAATCTACATGTTACAATGCTGTTAAAAAATGCAAGATGTATGAGGGTAGTGAATTATGCTAATAAGCAATTTAGATTGGGAGAGACGTAATTAAATTTTATTATTTAATTGAAGATTTCCAATTAAAATAATAATAAATCTACAATTATATATTCATATATTGATTGGAAGGCTTCTCACAATGGTCACTTCTTTCAATTAGATCCCCTTCAAGCCCTTGGGATACCTAATACTTTCTTATATAATATAGTTGGGGCTTGCTACTTGTTGGCGTGTTGGGGTAAACAAACTTGATGTGTTTTTTTTTTATCTCGCAGTTGGAGTCTATGGAATAAGAAAGAAATTTGATAACATGAAAAAAGTGGTAGCTTGACAAAAGTTGTAGAGAAAAGATTAATCTCTCCTACCTTGATAGAACTCATGGTCAATATCAACGCCTACAAGAACTTTGTTGTGGAATATTATCAAAACTAATAGAAGGATATGAAAGAGTGTATTGTAAGAACCTTGACAAACACGGTCACTGAAACTTGGAACATTGTTTGTAGGAAGAGAAAATTATGTTTCTTTTTTCCAAACATGTATGTTAGTATATTACAGTTTAATGAATATGTTTTCTTATTATCATATATGGTTTCATACTTTAACAAAACATTCGCCAAGACCTCACAATGTTTTATTATTCAGTAAAAGATTTGCCAAGATCTTACAAGATTTTATAATTCAGTGAAAGATTCTCCATCACTGTACAAGATAATATAATCCGGTGAGAGATTTGCCAAAAAAATTATATATACATATTATATTATTGATAAAATTGTCTCCCATTTTTCCTATGTACCATGGGGATTAGCCCATTTATTATACATATAAATTTAGGGTGGTTCTTAAAATTTTCCTTGGTGCTAGCGTTGTCTAATGCCGAAACTAATGACAACTGCTAGGTTTACAGATGCCAAAACACGTCTCTAGCCTAGACCTTCTAGATGTGATCGTTAATGTCAAATGCGCCTTAGGTAAATTGAATTCATTTTAGAGTTGATCTTGAGTTAAGTTTTAGTTTTTAGGTTTTAGCGATGCTACTCAAAAAACCTAAAATGCAACTAAATGGGACAAGACCCTTTCAATTTGATGAAATGCCTACACTAGAGAGGGTAGAAGCTACTCAATCAAATGCAAACAATCAAGCAATTGAAAATGAAATTATTTTTCACTACACTTTTTTGAAAAATAAACTAATGAAAAATGCATTCCAATTCCTAATTTCCTGACAAGCACTTATCTATTAGTCCTTTCAAAATGAACAAATTTCTTTTCCTTTTCAAATGCTGATGCAATTCTAGTTTTTAAAAGATGCGAATCATAATGATGCAACAAGCTAGAATTTCATATTTTCTCATGAAACAACGAAACAAAATTCCGCATACAATCTTTCAATGAAAAAAATTTCGAGACTATGAGTTCTTCGAGCAGATGAAAACATGAAAAGATAAGTTCATTCAGATCGATGAAACACCAACTTTGCCCAACACAAGACCGACAATGTAATCTATGGCCGAAAAATACGTTCAAACTAGTAAACAAACTTTTTCAAACTTGTGCAAAAAGAGGTCAAAGTCATAAGAGGGACCAAAACAAATGTAAGGAGCAAACACACCCACAACCGGACTTGATGAGTTCACAAGCTGCTAAATGGACGACTAGTTAGATGTCCTAGTATTGTTGGCCACTCAATGACTCGATCAATCAAACAGCAAGATGACAAGCCTACAAGAAAGAAAAACCAAACTAAAGGTAGCTTTCTAATCAGGGAGGAAAACAGTCAAAAGGCTCACAGGGTCAAAAACACAAGAGGAGAACACACTGACCAAGATTGGGGTCTAGCCCTAATCTTCACTTACAGGAATCAGCGCAACTGCCTAACTGAGAACAAGCGCCAGAGGCGGGTTGGCGTGACTGTTCCTCTGTAGTTCATGCTGATTGGCACGACTGTCAGCTGATTACATGCGCTGTCCAAGGAAACTAAGAAAAAAATAAAAAAAAATTCAAAAATTTCAAAACAGGTACCAGATCTGCTACTATGGATTTTAAACTTAGGCCAGTAAGGAGGAGAAAAGCAATAGAACAAAAGGGAAAAATCGGAACTAGAAAAGTTCTCATGAAATAATGAAATCCAAAACAAACAAAAGAATGGGATCTCCCCAGCGGAGTTGCCAATTTGTGGTGAAGTAAAATTATAAGTGCGGACACGAACGAATTCCTCTAGCCCGATAATTGGTCTAGCCATAATAGATACATTCTATGGAAGATTTCCTTAGATTAGAATCAATCAAGATGGCATACCTCTTGGTCACTTATCCTGCTTGACGATGTCCTCGCTTGCTCGCTCTAGCTATCTCTCGCTTTCTTCTTCAAGCTCCTGAAAAAAGTAAACAACAACAACACACAAACATAATAATAGACAAATTGCAATTCAACCTACTTAATTAGTCAAGAAGCATCAAGACACGAATATGTAATATTACAAAACATGTAGGAAATCAATCGATAGTTGCATATATTAATATCAAAGAGAGATTACAAACATTCGTCTTAATGTCGCACTCTTCGTCTGACAAGACCAGGTTCCCACACACTTCTGCTAGCACTTCATGACGGCTTCAAACAACAATAGTTTAAAGCCTCTTCCCTTTATACTTCACTCCAAACCAAACACACTTCTCCCTCACACAATTAGATGGCTACAACTAGTAATAGCTTGCTTTTCAAATCAAAATAGTATACTCACACTCAACCAACAATCTCACTAGCTTGTGCTTGGGAAGGAGGGAGGTTTATATAGGAAAGATGGATGGGAGATAGATCCTCTTCTCATGGGAGAAGGACTTATCCCTTGAGGTAGTTCTATCATTATAGGAAAAAGGATCCCAAACTGTCATCCTTGACCCCATCCGGCCAAACCATTTACCAGACTTCCGTTACAGAGCTTCTAGAGATGGAAGCTTTAGCTCTAATTTAAAAAAATTTCCATAACAGGATTGACGTGACTAGAACATAGCTCAATCGCATTGATCGGCGTGGGGAATAGTGCTAATCTCTGCATATCAGCGCGGGGGAGACAAAGGCCATTAGAGTCGGTCTTGTAAATTGGGAAAAAAATAAGTTTTAGGGGAAATGGTGCAAAAGGGAAATGATTTGCTCATGAAGAGGGACATGATGGGAGTTTCTCCATGAAGGCAAAGCATGCACGGTTCACTGTAGAGGTCCTCTAGGATCAAGGAACGGGGAGTACAAGGACAGTGACAAAATGTTGTGTAACAGTTGGTTCATATTTATTTTTCTGTTTTTCATATATGAATAATATATAATCATCACGAACCTACCATGGAGCATTATAGCGACATGAAAGGATGGACCCCTTTTTCTATAAACATGAATCAAAACTACATTTTTTATGTCTCTCCACTCAGTTCAAAAAATTCTCATAATAGACATGAGGATGGCAAGAAAAAATATTTGAAGTGTTCAAAAGACATGGATCATTATTCAAGCTTCGATGAATCATCACATTTCGATGATGGATGTCACGTGGATTCAAGCCTATCACATATTTGTCAAAGAAACTCTTTGTTGGATGGGCATTTGAAGGATTGGGCCAGTCCAATGTTTCCATGTTTGGAGCACCTGAAAACCATAGGAAACTGTGGATGTGGGAAGAACCTCTATGTTTCCACTCATACCTAATGAAAATTAAGATATAGTCAACATATAAAATAAATCAAAACAAGGAAAAATTGTTCCAAAATCATAAAGAATGGGAGAAAGGGGACAAAGATGAACCTATACAAAGATTCTTTAGCTCCAAGATATTTTTGAAGAACTAATTAATGAAATACATTGAACCTTTGGTGCATATACATGGCAACTACATGTGGATACTGAATAACATTTTCAATTTTTTTTGCATGAAGATCTCCTCAACCAGAATTCACATTTGAAGGCATAAGACTATGTAAATCAGGCCACTTTGTGTCCACTACACTTAAAGTATAAAAAGAAAGTTGGTAAAATTAATTGGATAATCATGTCAATGAGTTCATTACAACACTTTTTCCAATAGGTCCTAAGAGACGAACCAAAATGCCTTAATTTATCATCTAACTTATTGTCAGGTAAATCACTGAGTTGTTCACGCAAGTCTTCAATAGTTGTAAGCACATTTTCATGGATACTCTTTTTAAATAAGAAGGTATTTGTTCCTTGGTTATTATGATGCATAATCATATTCAATAATAAAAATTGAAGTCGAGGATGGCTTCCAAATATATGGTCAAAATATATTAGTAGATGTAAACCATATTCATGCATTTCAATATTACAAATATGTGGGTGTAACCAATCAACATCAACCGTGGGAAATTACATGTCTAATGACCCTTTTATGTTATATCCATTGATGGGACAATCCAATGGGTCAAAAGATGTAGAACTTGCATTTTCAATAAATCTTCTATTTGATCCACTTCTCTCCGTCCATTGCTTAGGCAACTAACAAAATATGAAGGATTAGAGTGTAAATAATTAGGGCCCAAGTTTTTAACTCCTTCATCACTTATCTTTGTTTCATTGATATCATAATCAACAAATTGTATCCTTTGACACATTAATTGGTCTTTTGGGGAGAGAAACAACCAATTCCATGTCAATTTCAACATCCCTATAATATTTATCCATATGAATTTGTTAAAGAAATTCATCCATCACCCATGGTATTTTCACATAACATTCATAATATTTGGACTAGACGCCATGTCTCCTCACAATGAGGTTAATTTGGTCAACACGTCATGGAAGCTTTTTTGCAATCAAAGAAATATCTTATGGACAACTACTTGTGTGGCCATTATATTTATATTTCTTGCCACGAGAATGTGTCACTTGAAGTATTAGATTAACCCTTGATATTAACATCGCTTCAACTTGGGTAAAAACTCTTAGAACATCGGGTTGTTCACCAAGATCCATTTTGTTGAAACGAGAGAAATTGTGGGACCCTTTCTCACACTTGAATATTCGACAAATAGATCCTTCATGCCATATAACAACTTGTATAGCAGGATAATATTCATTACATACTTGGCACATTTGCACAATATATAGGTTATCAATCTTGGACCGAAATTCTTTATGAACTTCAATCATATCTCTGCTAAAATGAACAAAAGTACTTTCATTTTCTCTATGAAAGAGGAATCTGGGTTGACCATGATGTGAAGCACCTTTTCCAATGGGATGAGTACTTTGAACATTTGTTTCCATAAAATCATGTGTTTGCATTCTTGTAAATGGGGTGCTCCATAAAATCATGTGTTTGCATTCTTGTAAATGGGGTGCATCTAATTATATTTTGCTGAAAGGGAAAAGGAAATAGAAATTCTAATGTTATAATGACGTGTCTAGAAAATGGGAACTTTAATTATTCGAACGAACAATACATCAAAAAAATACCACATTTACATTTTCTTGCGAGTTGGATGGTTCAAGTTCAACTAAAGGAAGGGGTGAACGTTCTATTCACTGTGAATTTATGTATTGAGCAATATTCATTTGAATATTATTTTGAAAAAAGGAGAGAATAAGAGATCGATGGAACAATAAATACAATACATCAAAATGTAGAAAGCTTATGAAAAGAAAATTATTAGAAGAACATTTGTTGTTCCAAGAGAGTAAGTATGCACAGATTCTGTAGCACTAACAATATTTTATATAGAGTGTTGTTGAGGAATGCTAGATTCCACATTGGCAATGGAATGTTGTAAATTTTCAACCATTTAGGCAAGCATATTACTATCAACAAATAAATATGATGTTGGTAATTGTTCAACGCCATCATTTTGCATGCCCCCCATAGTTTGTTCTCTTCCATTATTTATAGAATATTAATGGTTATTGCTTCTATGCATGGTATCTTTATAAACATAATGTTCCCAGACAATATTATTTTTAAGAAACTTTTGCACACTAAAAAAATTAGGAGATGCACAATATGAAGGGAAAGGAACATTTGTAGGAAATGTTCCTCTCATAATATTAGCCAAGATTCGATGATTACAATTAACAAATCCATGATTATGAACATCTATTGAACCTCTCCTTCTCTGATATGCAACTCTTCTTTGCTCATTTATTGCTTCTCTATTCCATTGATACAATTGCCTATAATATTCATTTTCTCTCTCCTGTGAAGTGAGAGAATGAGTCCTTTTCAAATTGCGGTTTATTGTTTCTTTAGTTGACATATCTATAAAAGATTTAAACACTATTAAAACTTTAAATTTTAATTCCTAAAAAACTTGAATGTTCTATGTAGATCATTAAGTTTCACATATAATGTAGTTCATCACTTCATCATCATCGTATCTATCTATATATATATAAGTGCATCAATCCACTTAGTTACTTTAGTAGCTTACAATGGAATACAATTTCAATACAATAGATAATCAAACATGAAGTGTGTTATTCCATTGCGAAATAATAGAAGAATGAAAGAAATGTCCAACAAATATATTAGGAATTGATTTGACTATTTTTTTAGTGTACATTCCAAATTGGTATAACAACGATCTTTAGTATATCTAGAAAAACATGAAAACCTAACATGTTTGAGAATGTTTGAGAAGAAATGTTTTGAAGCCTTAAAGGTCACGGCATGATATCCACAGACAATGTTGGTACACCAACAATAGAATATGTATTTGGAATAAGTGTGAAAACATTTTCCTTAAAGGTCAAGGAATGATATCCATATGTAGTGGTGGTATGTCAACAACAGAATATGTATTTGGAATAAGTGTTCAAACATTTCGAGTTTCAATGAGACCATTGGAATGTTCAAGTGATGACACATGAAACCTTGATTTATCTAAGATGGATATGTTATTAGCAATTGTTGGTGCACAAAATCCAGTCAACATATCATATATCTTGAATGGCACTTTGACATAATTGAACATAAACTCTTTTCCTTGAATTATACAAAGAGGAAGTTTGTGAGGGAATTTTTTATTAATATATGTAGAAATAGAATCCAACAACCTCCATTTGAAGCCTCAATCATCTTAAAAACACTCTAGGATACATTCATTGTAAGGTTGATCAAATTGAAAATTAACAACCTCCTCATTTGACCAAACAAAGGTAGAACCATTATTTATGACACAAACCAACTAGTTCTTCTATAATGTGAATGACATGCATTATATGTCATTGACAGGAACAAATGAAAAACCCCATAGATTCCTTGTAAGATCCAACTAATAGATAGTGTACCCATATGTATGATAAGCATCATAATCCTGGTTTAAATACAACCATTAAATTTTTCCGTTGTAGAAGATAACCTCATTAGGGGGTTTTATGCTAGCATAAGGAACTTATGTCATCTTCTACACCATATCAATGCTAATGTATATAAAAAAATATGATTGCATGTTTTTGTATATCTTCTTACCACAACCCAATCATATTTTGATGAACCATCTTTTTTTAAGAGGGAAAATAATCTGTGTGCTCCAAGAGAAAGAGATAAGGGATTTTTAAAGGTGTTTGTAAAAGGGTTCACTACGAAATAATTCTTTGCATGGGAAAACATTTTAGGCGCAAAGAACACAATCATTGATCCAACTGTACAATGAATTGTGTATCCAAAATGAATAGGAAAAATCAAGGAATATATGCACCCTTTATCATTAACATATAAAATTGCATCAATCCATTCAATTACTTTAGTATTTTACAATGGAATGAAATTTCAATACATGATAATAGATAAATAAACATGAAGTGCATTATTCCATTGTGAAATAGTAGAAGAATGAAATAAATGTTTAATAGACCTATCACAAATCGATATCACTATATTTTTTAGTGTACATTCCAAATTTCTATCACAATGATCTTTAGTATATCTTGAAAAAGATGAAAAATAATAGCATGTTTGACAATTTATGTGAATTTTCTTTTCGAAGCTTTAAACATAAAGGCATGATATCCACACGCAGTGGCGGCATGCCAGCATTAGAATCTATATTTGGAATAAGTGTGAAAACATTTTCCTTAAAGGTCAAACATGATATCCACATATAGTGGTGGTATGTCAGCAATAAAATATTTATTTGGAATAAGTGTGAAAACATTTCCACTATCAATGAGAGCATGCAATGTTCAAAAAATGACACATGTAACCCTGATTTTTATAAGATGGATATGTTATCGGAAACTGGTGGTGCGCAAATTCTAGTCAAAATATCATACACTTTGACATAGTTGAACATAAACACTTTTCCTTCAGTTATACAAAAAGAAAGGTAGCCAATGCATTTATTATTAATATATGTAGAAATAGAATTCAATAACCTCCATCTAAAGTACCAGTCATCTTCAAAACACTCCAGGCTACATTCATTGCAAGCTTGACCAAATAAAAAATTATCAACCTCCTCAATTGACCAATAGAGGTAGAACCATTATCCAGTTGGTTCTTATATAATGTCAATGACATGCATCATATGTAAGTGATACAAACAAATGAAAAAACTCATTGATTCCTTGTAAGATCCAACCAATAGATAGTGTAGTCATATGTAGGGTAATTATCATAATCCTGGCCTAAATACGACCAATTAAATTTTCCATTGTAGAAGATTGCCTCCTTAGAGGGTGTTATGCCAATATAAGAAAGTTTTGTTCTCTTCTACATCACATCAATGCCACCACATATCAAAAAATATGAATGCATGTTTTCATATATCTGCCTTAATACAACCTAATCATATTTTTGTGAACCAACTTTTTCTAATAGAGAAAAGAATCTGCACTCTCCAAGAGAAAGAGATCCAACATTTTTAAAGGTCTTTGTAAAAGGGTTCACTACAAAATAATTCTTTGTATGGGAAAACACTGTAGGCACAAGGAACACAATCATTGATCTAATCGTACATTGAATTGTGTATCCAAAATGAATAAAAGGAAAAAGAAAAGAGCATATACGCACTTTATCATTAAGGTATGATCCAACAATGGAACTATAGTAAGTGTAAACTTGTAGAGAAATAAAAACAAATTCAGCAGGGATGCATCGATTGCAAGTAGACAGGAAAAAAGGGTTTTGCAAAACAACATCCCAATGTTTACAGTCTATTTGAAATCTCACCAACACTCATAATGGAAACCAATGAAATGTCAACTCAGTAATCTCAAATGGTAAAAATTTCCAAATGCCTTGATCCATGAGAAAATCAAGGGTTTTCCTGGAAACAAATAAATATTCTCTATTATACACTGATTTTTTGTTTTTAAACATTATCTATCATATTGAAAATGTTAATAACCATAATAAACATGTTAAACATGCTCCATAAATCTTATTTCCAATAAATACTAACATTAAATACATCAGAAGAAAATCAAAGTTGCAAAGAACCAAAATACTATGCATCAACCAATTCACTAATAAATCTTATTCCCAATTTTGAACATTAAGCCTTGATTTTAAAGACTATGTTGTCAACAATGAAATATTATACAATGATTGATCCATGGATGGCTTCCTTTACACACAGTGAAAGAAAACTCATTTTGAAAGAAAAAATGCTCAAATTTCATCTAAATCAATACCTAAATATAATATTTTTAATAAACCTAAATCTAATATTATTGATGTAATTTTACTATGATTACTAACATTAATCTAAAATGTTATATTATAATTATTATATGATGACTTTATTAGAGTTATTATTATGTTATATTATATTATATTATATTAATTAAATAATATAATTATATTATATTATATTATATTATATTACTTAAATAATATAATATAATTATAATTATAATATATTATATTATATTATATTATATTATATTATTATAACTATATTATATTATATTATTATAACTATATTATATTATATTATATTATTATAACTATATTATATTATATTATATTATATTATATTATAATTATTATTATATTATATTACAATTTTCTTTTAAGATTTTCTTTTAAGCTTGTTAGGACTTTTTGATTTTCAAGTTTACATGTTTATTATTATTTTTAAGCTTGTTAGGACTTTTTGATTTTCAAGTTTACATGTCTATTATTTTTTTTAAGCTTGTTAGGACTTTTTGATTTTCGAGTTTACATGTCCATTATTCAGCCCGCTATGGGGGAGGGTAGCACAAGATTCGAACCCAATATTTGCGATTCGGTGAAACTTCATTCCACCACCATCACCACTTGTGCTACCCCAAGCAAACATTATATTACAATTATTATTAAAATAACTAAAATAAAATAAATAAAATGATTTAATTTCTTTAAATACTAAAATTAATAAATTCAAGATATTTAATTTTGAAAGTATAAGAGTCTATAGGTTTTGAAAGTGGTTATTCTATTAAAGCATCCAAAAGTTTATTTAAAAAAAAAATTAATAAATTCAAGATATTTAATTTTGAAAGTATAAGAGTCTATAGGTTTTGAAAGTGATTATTCTATTAAAGCATCTAAAAATTTATTAAAAAAAAAAAGCTTAATTTTCATTTAAACCTAAATCTAAATTCAATGGTGTTAATAAACCTGAATTGCTAATAAAAATATTATTAATGTTAAATCTAATTTTATTTATTGTTAAAATATTAATATTAAAATAATATTATTGAACATCATATTTTTAATAAACCTACCAATATTCTTGTTAAACCTATATATTATAATTATATTATATTATATTATAGTTATTATTAATTATAATATAATCCTTATTATATTATTAATAAACAAAAACCTAGTATTATCTTGATTAACCCTATTACATTATATTAATTAATTATATTGTAATTATATCATAGTTATTATTAATTATATTATAGTTATTATTATATATTATTATTAAACAAAAATGTAATATTATTAAAATATTATTAACCATCATTATATTAATATATTATAATATTATTGTTAAACAAAATAATAATAATAAGATGGTAGTCGTTAGGATAAATTATTTACACTAAAAATATCCATAATGTGATATATTTATTTAATTATATATATATATATATATATATATATTAATTCTTTATTTTTTATTTATTTATATATTTTTTATTAAACAATATAATAATATAATATAATATTAATTTAATAATGGTTTTATTTTAAATAATATGCTAAATTATAATATAAATCTTGAAAAATAAATTAACTACAAAATGAAATAATAGTTAAATATTTTATAATAAAAATAAAAACCATTATAAATATTAATTCAATACTATATTCATCTCCCAAATGCAGAGAAGCTTATTAATTCAGTACTATATTCATCTCCCAAACGCAGAGAAGGCCATGAGTAGTTGGAATCTATTTCCAATTACTCATTATAATTTATTTTAAAATTATTGCAAAATAATATGTTTCATTGAAAATGAGTTATTTGTTTAATTATTTTTAAATAATTTATTTTATTTGCATTTTGTAAATTTTGAATAATTTATTTGATTGGTATTTTGTAAATGGAACAGATTATTTGCCAATAAAATACATATTTTAAATGAAAAACATTATTTACAAAACAAAATAGATTATTTATATTATACTAATATTTTGCAAAATGTATATATATATATAAAAGAAAGATTATATTATATAATTTGCAAATTAAATCATTTAAACAAATAGATTTTTTGCAAACTACATTATGATGCAAATGAAATAGATTATTTGTAAAACATAATAAACTTTTGAAATGATATATTAAAAATCTTTAAATGCTTGTGCCAATTACTATATAAAATTATTATATTATTATTGTGGACGTGGTAATGAGGCCATAGATTATTTCCATCACTTGCATCATAATCTCCCTATAATTTTGCAAAATGCAAATGAAATAGATGCTTTAAATGAAATAGATTGTTTTCATGATTTCCACCATAATCTATAATTTGCAAATAATCCATCTCATTTATAAATGAAATAAATTATTTGTATCATTTTTTATTATTGGCAAATAATCTATTTTCACTTGCATCTTAATTTATTATTTACAAATAATATATTTCATTTGTAAAATTATTTGTAAATGAAATAGATTATAGCATATATATTAGATGAGGCAAATGAAATAGATTATATATATTAATTTATAAAAATTATTATATTATTATGCTGGAGTTGGTAATGAGGTAGTTTCGGTTGTTTTTTATTTAGTAATGAAGACATCTAGGTTGTCACTGTGGAAGCAATTTTGAATGTTTGCTTGTGAGTAACTATTATGAAAATGTATTGGAATTATGTTTTTACTCTTTAATTTAATAAAAGGAGAATTATTCTCCTAACTATGTTGTTTTATTCTCTCTACCAGACAAGTCGATTGATTGGGATTTTTCACAAGTCCAGCCTGAATCCATAGATCTTGGTTTTGGAGCAAAAATAAATAATGTTGATAGAAATCTATATTTCTATTCAGTTTGTTGTGATGTTCAGGAAACTGTGTAACTAACGATAACCCTAACAATGTAAGTTGTAAAGATATAAACATGAATTTTAGTGAATTTTAAAAAGGCCATAACCCTAGAGCATTCATGAGTATTCAGATAAATGGTAACAAAAAAATTGAAAAATACCAATATATAATAATGTTTAAAACATGATATGAAACAAATAATCTATGAGTATAAAAAAGATTGAATGCCTACTTTTATTCATAGTAGCCATGGAGGTTGAGCCCAACATTTGCAGGGTGCTTCCAATGAGACTAAGCCAAACCAACTCTTTCGGTGACAAGAAATGCAAATAGGCACACAACTTCCAACAATGCAGGCAAGGCTTCCTGTGACAACAAATGCATTCTGATATTATTTTTAGATTCTATATAAATGAAAACACTTATATTCTTTAAATACATAGATTGATTGAAGCACTTATTGATGTTTGGTTTTCCATTACACCAAAACCTTGGGGCATTAGTAAACTTCTAAACCATTATCATTACCTTTTTAAGTGGTCCCAGAGTGCCCTCGACATGACTTCTAAACAATTGATTAATTGAGACATTGCATTGATTGACTCAACCAAATGATTCAGGTGGCTTCCAGTGACAAGAAATGCAAAGAGCTTCCAACAATGCAAGCCTCTTCCAACATTGCAGACCACTTGGGAAATTCTAATAACAATGCTTACGACTTCCTATGACAACAAATACTTCAAGGAATTTGCAACAAACCTAGAAATTGTGTTCATAATCACATCAATAAAACCATTTTACACAATGTATAAGTTGATCCTACCACAACTCATGATGTAGTTTCAACCTATTTCCTCTGCCACGTTTAAGACATTCACAAACTCTGGAAATGTTGTTTGTACGCATTTATAAGACCACTACACCCATTGTGACAATGAATCAAAACAACAATTCAACATGGCATGCTAAATTCATTACCTAGGCCACATTTCTAGCAATCATCAACCAAGTAACCACATGCCTTCTTAGTTTACCTTATTAAAACTATTTATTAAACCATATAACACACCAAAATACATTTCTTTATTAAATCTAAGGTTCTATATCCTTGTAAAACAAAAATAGTAAACACACATTTAATCATGTCCCTCTACTTAAAAAGAATAAAATAAAAAACCTTCAGACCCACATCCAAAACATGAAATAGGAACTCCATAAATATACTTATGCGTAAAATACCCAATACCCAATCCCAACCCCTATCCCTTGGTCCAATCTGTGCACAGTTGCAAGGAGAAAAACGAGTGATAACATCACAAAGGAGAAAACAGTTTTAGGGTCACCAAAAAGATACCAAACCCATTGGTACGACCCAGTTGATTCAAAAGCATTGGTACGACCCAAAGAAAAACCCACCACATGAAAGCTCCAACGTCAACAATTTGGAAATAATATTCTGTTGGTTGATTTAGCGGTGAAGCCAACAGAAGGCCTCTCCTTTTACTCTCTGCCATCAAGGAATAAATTCTAGAGAGCCTAGTGGCTTATTTAGGCGAACTCCATGCTATGGGATCTGCAAACCAAAAATTCATAACTAGTCTCTTTACAAAAGGTTTGCCTATAACATGTCTTTTTGTCCAGGTTTGCGTGTAGCTTGTTATTAAGATCTATGATGTTTGACATAATAATAATTTTAATTTTTAAATTTGAATAAGTTTAATCATATGTATTTTTTAATAAAAAATTAGATGTCTAAGTTCAAATATAAAGGGCGTAGATGTTTAGGTAATACTAATATTAATCTTAATCTTAATATTATATATTTATCTAATTTTCCACTACTACACCTCTGCATTGAGTTGGTAAGTGGCAGAGAACGGAAATCTAAAAGATTGAAAGTATTCCCATGTTTTAATTAATAAAATAAAGAAAATTAATATTATTAAAATATGAATTGATTTTTATTAGCTATTCACTAGAATTTTTCTTTTAAAGTACAGGGTTTATATTTACATTAAAATTAAATTTCAAAATATTTATTACAATATAGATTTATTGTTGATGGTGTTGGACTCGTTAAGATTCAAAAGGGATCTCCCCATTAAGAAATCCCAACTAGACCTCAAACCGCTTGGAGTGGGAGTCCGAGTAGTGTGTGGTAATGTAGTGCCTTGACCACTGTAGCGTGCAGAGATAAATATGATGACTTTGGTCAGAAGAAAGTGTGTGACCTTGCAGCAAGTCAAGGGAGGTGCATGGGGGTTCTAACACATGGAGGGGAAAAGGAAGTGTGTCCCTTAGAAGCTTGTAATAGTACGCAGCCTGAAAGGAACACATGAGTGGAATGACATCACAAGCTGCAATGCAGAATAGTACACAAAACAAAGTGATGGGTTGGATTATCCAACAACACGCCTTCAATCAGATTCATACAATTGCATACAAAGTAGTTCATAAGCAAATGTACCAGAATAGTCAAACTACAATAACAACATATGCATGAAAACGTGATGGCTCAGTGATATTATTATTAAGTGAAAGTTTCATCCATACATACATCATTGACAACCACTAGCCCCAATAGTGGAGCATTATAGTCAACACTGCCTGCTCCTCCAAATAAGTATACTTTCTCTACGTTGTGGAGAAGCCAAGGCTCGTCACAATACTCCCAAGCTTTCTCTAAGCCTAAGCCTACCCAAAAGCTTGGCTCCCAAAAGCCTCTTTTATGAGCTATGAGGTTCTATTTATAACAAAGGGTGGGGTGACCCTTGACATTCCCATTTGACTCTTTGACTACCCTTATGACTCTTCAACTTATTTATAAATAACTCATTACATTACATAGTGATTGTTCACCTTCCACTAATGACACTTGGAATTTCACTTACAACATATTTACAAATAATATATGTTTTCCATATGTACCCATGTGAGAAAAAATAGGCCTAAGACAACCTAACAAGACAAAACACTATGACTCCGAATTTTGGGGAAAGACCAACTCGGCAACCTCCACTTGATGCTTCTCGGTCACGTAGTGATGCCAAGCTTGGTACTATGTGATGATGTCCACAAACTACATGATAGCGTCTTTCTGATAGCAGACTCTTGCCTCCATAGCTTCTGGGTATATGGTCTTGGAACCTATGTCCAACTCATCTTGAAGCATATGTAGCATGGTGTTGACCATGACAGGACACCCAATTTACTTATGCATGTTATGTTTGCTCAACTCCAAGTCATCCCTGGTGGCCTCTCACCTTAGCTACTCCATGTAATCATCAATCCCTTGGCGGACCTAGTTCTTGTGTTTAGCTTTGTTGAGGGAACCAATTGAGGGGATCCTGTGCGTTCTCACCATGACATCCAAGTTCTTATACAAACATGCATATGAAGTGTGTATGCTACTGACGAACAGGGCGAGCTACTCGTAGTTTTAGATCAACATTTGAACCTTTTCTTTCTCTAGCTCTGCATGTGGCTTCATCATCTTTGGCAAGTGAAGTAGGGCCCCTTTGTACTACATTGTCCACTCTTGCACATGGGTGATGGCAACGTGTATGTTCCTAAGAGTTTGAACAAACTCCTTGCTCCGTTGTTGCAAGCCATGCACATGAACAACTGCTTTGTGCATGGTGACAAATTTATCATGGAGTTTCCGCATGGTGGTCTCAAATGTTGATACTACAACAAGTATCAGTTTCCTCATCTCTGCCATTACGGAAATTGCGCTCTTCTCTCGAGATTGTTTTATGTCTTTCCTGGTTGCATGTAAGTTCTTTGTTAATTGTTCATTCTCAGCCAACAAGTTTTTGACATTGGAGCTTGTTGCTCTGGCATATGCCATGGTGGCTTTGGTAAGGGAGCCTAGATGCTTCCTAGTGTCCTGCACTATCACCCTTTCCTTCATGAACTCAGGTGATGCGTGATCTTCCGAAAAGTGCTTCCTTCATGCCTGTGCAATCTTCTTCTACAACTCATTAAATGACAGATTGTACACATCCATGACCGCATCATCATCAAGGAAGACATCATCTCCTTGTTCGCTCGAGACTGGTTCTGACACTGGAGGTTGTGAAGACTGAGAGGTGGCCTCGAGTGCTCTTGGCATGAGTTTAGTGTCTTCATTCTGTGGCTTATTCTCTAACTCCATGTCAGTCTGTTCAATCAACTGCTTAATCTGCTGAGCCATTTCCCGATCTTGCATCTGTTCACTGTCTACCTTAGTTGTTGGCTGTTCTGACTCCTCAACTTGTATGGGCTTTGTTTTCTTTGTCATTGTGCCTTGCCTTTCTTCTTCCTCCCATTTCTACTTTTCTTCTCTTTCTCTTCTTCTCATCTCTTTTTCCTCCCGCAACCTCTTCTCCGTCTCCTGCAGCTTTAGTTTTGCTACCTACAAGCTCTGCTTTTTCTCTTCCTCCGATCTGTTGTTGGTGTCCTCTGCTTCCTTTTTCTTTCGCTGCCAAAGCTACTTGCATGAAGATTGAATACACTTTTACTCTGCAGCTTCATTCTCCTTGTATTATGTCATCAACTTCCTCTTTCCATGATGTTGTACTTGATTGCTGCCCTCTGTTACTACTGCTGGATTTGCTGCTATGTTAGTGCTGACTCCTTTTCTATGAACAACTGAGTGACTTAATATATTGGCAAGTTAACTAGCACTTGCTCAACTTCTTCCCCAGTATTTCTTCCAATGTTCTTTCTTGAACCATCTCTCTTTGGTGCCATGGTACAATTATTGCTGGAGAGAAGTGATTCACAAGTGTGGTACCTATGGGACAAAAAGGACACTCATGGAAAGAAAACATTAACTCTTACAAATCTAACCTCACATCATGATCAAGCAGCAATCAGGGTATCTAATGAGATGGATTGCATAAGTTTGACTAACAGGGGTGACTGACTGACTATGGGAACTACGCACTACGTAGCGCTAGCAGTCAGTGTGAAATCTTGATGACTCGAACTACGCAATGTGCAATTCAGTCTGGGGCAGAGCCTGGGAGAGATTGCGCATTGTGCAGTCTCAATGAATAAGCTGAGAGACTGGCTCCTGGAACTGCGTAGTGCACAGTTAGAGGCAGGCCAAGACAGTCTCTACACAATTTTAGAAGCCAAGGTATAGGCCTTAAGCTGCCAGATTGTGCAATGCATGCAAGTGAATGTGAGATCCAAGCAAGGGGAACCCAGATCTGCGAAAGGGGAGTGTGCAATCAAGAAGATATGAAGGATGTTGTGATGTTGAGTGAAAATATGATTGAGTGATGATGCATGCAAGTAAAAAAACTGCAGGGATCAATCAAACAAAGGGAGAACGAAGCATGTGGAGAGAGTTGCCGCAATGACGACCATTAGTGCAAAAATAGGGTAATGCATTCGACACTTGGGAAAGGCAATGAAAAAATTGAAACAACACGTCTACAAGCTAAAACAAGTTAAAACGCCAGTAGTCACTAAAAAAAAACAAGTGAAACAACACTCTCACAAGCTAAACAAGCAAAAGAGATAGAAAAGGTGGCAAAAGACGATAAAATCAAAACTCACCCGAAAAAGTGGTAACAATGATCCGAAGGTCCCTTGATCTCCTCAGGCATGCTAGAGCTTGATGATTGAGTATACAAATGAATTCTAGAGGCATCTATTACATCGAATTGAGAAAAATTGGAATTCATGGCGTGCATGCCTCAGATCAAGGAAAAAAGTGACGCCTAGCAGAGACTTCTAAAGATAACATTGTGCTACCTTTGGAAAAATAATAATAGATCCCTACTTCCTAGGGATGCTTTTTTGCTTCTTCGAGAAGAGTCGCCATGCATTTCCTGGAGAGTTTTCACAGTTCTAGGAAGGAATCTGCAACCCTCTATCTTATGCACTGAGCAGCTTATAAGAAGAAAGACTTCTGATCAATTTATGGGCTGGGTGACTTTGGGTTGCCTCTCATGCTCTGCACCGTTTCCCAGCTGAAGGCTAGCTGTCAACTAGCTTTGCACAATTCTAGAGCTTTGCACAATTCTAGTTTCCATAAGGGATTGCGTAATTCACTAAGGCAAGCCCAAAACTGGGTTGAAACCAAGTCAAGAGATCGTCTTGTGGGTTAGACAGTAAATCAAGCAAGAAAACATAAGCCAACATGAAAAAGATAAAGCTCAATGAAAGCACAAGTACCTGGGTCAGTGCGAGATGAGATGTTGTGATTTAGGAGGGAGGCTCCAAAACGAAGCATAAGCAAAATTTTGGAGGGTGGTTGTAGCCGCTACAACATTAGCGACACACTAGTAGAACTCCATCTCTCTTTATGGACCTTGTCTTGTGTAAAATGAGTCTAACTATTCCGGAACTATTGTTTGATTCTTCGATCATCATGGCTTCTTCACTAGCTTGAGTTAAAGATGTAGTCCCTATCATTCTCTTTATCAGCAACACATATACCAAGCCAAGTCAACTGCGTTGTTTCGATTGGGGATGAGGGGTATGTTGATACACAAGTAATATAGATTGTTATAGTTTTAGTTTCATATCTGGTGTTGCTTCGTTGCTAGCAGGCTTGGATAGTACCATGATGGAGTCACTTCAAGAACACAAACATTTCTTCGTTGTTAGCGAGACTGGACAGTACCCCATCGGAATTACTTGCTTCACCTCCCTACGTAGGAAACCTTTCTCTTCTTTCACATATTTTTTTTTTTCATTTTTTATTTTTCAAAGAATCGTGCATAGGCACTTATTATTTCATGAGGGATCCCGACTTATTGAGAGAAGAAGAGTTTGTCCCTTCAGAGAAGGATGTTTATATATACCTCTGACATACTTGTTAAGGTTTTCCCCCTCACCTTACTCTACTTGATTGAGTTGACAAGGGTTAACCAAATATAGAAAACTAATTAGAGTAGGCGGTGCTAGTTAAAGTGCAAGCGTTGTGATTTCACCAAGACTCAGTTTGAAAGGAACATATTTTCCATCAGGGTATCATCGACTAAAAAAAACGCAAGATCTTCATAAGGAGAGGGAATAGACAGATAACCAAATGTTGATAGTTGTACAAGTCCTCTTGTATTTCACCCTGCTTGTCTCAAGAAGCTAAACATGGTTTCATGGGGAAACTAATCCTAAGGGTGAGTAAAACAAGAAAACAAGCAAGCAAAGGAAAGAAGTAAAATGAAAGCAAAATTAAGTAAGCAAAATAAAATAGGAAAGAAAGCACTACTCCTACTCCAAAGCTAAGCAGAACATGGGCCTACTCACGTGAAGTGATATTTCCCATGCAGCCACCAACGCATTGGTTGGCCCATGTGAGTGATGGTGTGACTCACAAGAAAGATATTCAAGCCAACCAATAAACAAGAAAGGTAAAACAATGCACACTAAAACATTCATAGCTTGAATGCATTTACAGAAAATAAAATATTAAAAGCACATGAAAGGCACCTTGCAGACATATCATGGTGTTGTTTCACACTGCACGCAGACAACAAGGATGTACACACTTTCGAATGTGACAAATGAAAAAACATGAAAAAGGAAGAAATTTTTTGTTTCTCAGTAGTGGTTGCTACATATTACTCCTCTAATGCATGGGCAATAGGATCTTGTGATTTTGGTGGAGGATGCAAAAACTGTAGATCAAATTGATTTTCAATGTGACCAAGAGAGTGATGAGGATCCTGGGGAGATTTAATAGATTTATAATCAGATGTGGAACTGTCTGGAAGGTTACATGAACCTGGCATAACCATCAGCTCGGGCTGAAGTGCCTCGACAGCTTGAGGGGTTTCCTCTTCATTACAAGATAGATCATCGAAGACTATTGGCTTAGAAATATTGACAGTAGGTGAATCAGAATCGTGATCAAATGAATGAGTGAAAATATCATGATAGCCATGATTAGAAAATTCAAGATGGACATTAGCATCCTCATGATATGACGAATCATACAAAGGGGGTGATGTAAAACAAAATTTTCCACCCTCTAAATTTCCGAAAATGAAATATGAGAGGTCAGGTAGATTTGAGAAGAAAGATTTGTCCTCTCCATAATCGAATGACAGACTGACATCCTGCATTTTCTACGAAAGATCGGAAGTGGAGACATCTAAAGATAAATTTTCACAAGAAAAACTAGAAATGGAAGAATCATAGAAGATGTCAAGATAAAGTAGACGAGGTGAGGACAAAATGAGGCCATTCTTCACCACAACTTCCTCTTCAGATTCCCACACATACTCATAAAAAAAGATAGTGCAGATTGACTTCTTAACACTAACTCTGTCCACAACTTGATCCTCGTGAACATCCCATGTGGAGTCCAGCACGAATGAACACAACACATCAAAATCCAAAGGATCAAAGGAACCAGTGGATGGAGATCGAGGGAATGAGACCACGTGACAACCATTAGGGTTGCAGTCCATATATGTGCAGAAATCCAGAGTAGGTGAGGTGGGAGGAGGTGACACTTCAACAAGTGGATTCACAACTTCTCCCACCTCGTCCTGTAGAGCTAGAGTTGTATGATGAAAAGAGGACAAAGGGTCACTTGTGACAACAACCTTGTTCATCCCAGATTTGGAAGTTCTAAGACCAAGGTATGATGGAAGGGGCTCGAAAGATTCTAACTCTTATGGATTGTTAGAAATGTGAAGAATATACTTAAATCGTTCTGTGAGAAAATCCCAATCAACTTCATCTTCCAAAAATTCAAAAGCGAGATGACAGAAGCATTGATAAAATTGTGCAACAGATACATCAAGTGCTTTTCATAATTTTAAGATTTTGTGATTAAGTTCTTTACATTCATAATGAAAGAAAGCACTGCCTAACTCTCTGATCATATGATTGAAGGAATGAATAGAAGTTGCGGGCAATGTGAGACACCATTTCTTAACGTGCCTTTTGAACGTGTAAGTGAACAACCCACATGTGATGTCATCCAAGGGGACTTCATTCCTATCACAGAAACCCAAAAAGGAAACTTCATGTCTTAGCAAGGATATTCCACCTTCACCATCATATTTAAGTTGTGAAAAGTCATCAAAAACATCCTTTGACACTTCAAATCATGAGCGTGAGAAAAACATGTCGGGGTTGAGATTGTGATGTAAGTCATGAATGATGTGCAAAGATTCAAAACAGACTTTGAGGGCTCAACTTGTCATCTGGCCCTTCTTCTAGTGCTAGAAATGTTGACGGTGTTGGACTTTCCAACATTTAAAGGGGATCTCCTTGGTAAGAAGTCCCAACTAGACCTCAAACCGTTTGGAGTAGGAGTCCCAGTAGTGGGTGGTAATGTAGTGCCTTGATCGTGGTAGTGCGTAGAGATAAGTATGATGACTTTGGTTAGAAGCAAGTGTGTGACCTTGCAGCGAGTCAAGGGAGATGCATGGGGGTTCTAACACATGGAGGGGAAAAGGAAGTGCGTCACTTAGAGGCCTATAATAGTACGCAGTCTGAAATGAATACACGAGCGGAATGACATCACAAGCTGAAATGTGGAATAGTTCATAAAACAAAGTGATGGGTTAACCCAACGACACGCCTTCAACCAAATTCACACAATTGCATACGAAATAGTTCATAAGAAAATGCGTAAGTTAAAAAGCATTCATTACTAAAGTAACCAGAATAGTCAAACTAAAATAACAACATATGCATGAAAATGTGTTGGCTAAGTTATATTATTATTAAGTGAAAGTTCCATCCATACATACACCATTGACAACCACTAGCCCTAATAGTGGAACATTATAGTCAACATCGTCTGCTCCTCCAAAGAATTATACTTTCTCTACATTGTTGAGAAGTCAAGGCTCGTCATAATACTCCCAATCTTTCTCTAAGCCTAAGCCTAGCCAAAAGCTTGGCTCCCAAAAGCCCCTTCTATGAGTTATGAGGTTCTATTTATAACAAAGGGTGGGGTGACCCTTCACATTCCCCTTTGACTCTTTGACTACCCTCATGACTCTTCAACTTCTTTACAAATAACTCATTACATTACATAGTGATTGTTGACCTTTCACTATTGACACTTGGAATTTCACTTACAACATATTTACAAATAATATACATTTTCCACATGTTCCCATGTGAGACAAAAGAGGCTAGAGACAACCTAACAAGAAAAAACACTATGACTCCGAAGTTTAGGGAAATACCAACTCAACAACCTCCACTTGATGTTTCTTGGTCACATACTGATGCCAAGCTTGGTACTGCGTGATGATGTCTCCAAACTGCTTGATGGTGTCTTTCTGATAGCAGACTCTTCCTCCATGGTTTCCGGGTATATGGTCTTGGAACATGTTTCCAACTCATCTTGAAGCATATGTAGCATGGTGTTGACCATGAAAGGACTACCAATGTACTTCTGCATGTTATGTGTGCTCAGCTCCAAGTCATCCCTAGTGGCCTCTCGCCTTAGCTACTCCATGTACTCATCGATCCCTTGTCAGACCTGGTTCTTATGTTTAGCTTGCTGAGGGAACTAATTGATGGGATCATGTGCGTTCTCATCATGACATCCAATCTCTTATACAACCGTTCATATGAAGCATGTATTCTACTGATGAACAGGGCAAGTTTCTCGTAGTTCTGGATTAACATCCAAACCTTTTCTTTCTCTAGATCTGCCTATGGCTTCATCATCTTTGGAAAGTGAGTCGGGGCCCCTTTGTACTGCATTGTCCACTCTTGCACATGGGTGATGGAAGTGTGTATCTTCCTAAGATTTTGAAAAAAATCCTTTCTCCACTTCTCAAAGCCTGCAGACAGGCAATTGCTTTGTGCATGGTGACAAATTTATCATGGTGTTTCCACATAGTGGTCTCAAGTGTTGATACTACAACGCGTATCACTTCCCTCATCTTTTCCATTGCAGAAACTGCACTCTAATCTCAAGATTGTTGATGAGCCTCATCAATAAGTAAATCATATGGGCCTTAATGCCACTCTCTAGCTTATTAAAATCAACTTTTCTCACCTTTTTTTTACATATTTTGTTATATTTTGCTTAGTGAGAAGGGTAAAGGTGAGATGTTATGTCATGTGGCCTAATGTGCATTAATTGCATAATTTGGAGCAATTTTGGGCTAATTTAAGTGCAGGAGCTCGAAGTAGACAAGCAAGAGGGATTTTAGTAGATTTAGTCTCCCTCCTTAACTCCTTAATCACTCGAAGATCCCTCCACCAGATCTCATAAGCTCGGAGTTACAAGCATCCAAGTCCACTAAGTTCATTGGCAGCTAAGCCAGTGCTAGTTGAAGACAAGTCAATCTCGAGTTTGGGAGACAAGCCTCCCAAATTTTAGAAAGTTTTTGGTAGCTTCAGTAATATAAATAAGAAGGCCTAGGGCCTCATTAGAATTCAACTTTTTATTATAGCCAAGAGGTAGTTTTGAGCTAAGATATTGTGATTGTTATTCTCATGTTATTTTTGACATTTTGATTATAATGAAAAGGGTTTCTTTGATCCAGCACTGAGTTGATTCAGAGGGTTGAAGCTCTTGGGTTAGGGCCCAACCCTAGCAGCATAAGTTCCTCTTTTTGTACATGTATTCTTATATTAGATTAATAGATTAGTTGCTGAAGTTATCTTTGCTTTGTTTAATTTACAAGTCTTTGAATGATTGGTTAGTTTTGCTTCCATTAGTTGGAAAATTAGATCATTGTTACAGTAGTGAAAAAAAATACTTAAGAAAAGCTTGTGACACTGGACTCTTCCTCATCTCCCTCATGGGATCATGGTTTGAGGGCCCCACTCTCACAGCCCCAAAAACAAATTTACTGTTTGGTTATTACATAGCTTAGGATTTCTTATTGAGTAGATCATTGTTTATGATTTCTTAGAAGCACCTGCAATTGTCATTTTGGTTTCTTGAGTTTGTTGTAGATTAGCGAGCATTCCACTCCATAGATTTAAGCCATTAGCCATTAATAAATCAGTTTCTAAAATTCAAACTCATATTTTCCACATTTACAAAAAAGTTGTGCATAAATGAAGAAATGAATATGTGTTTTTGCAGGAGTTGTTGATCTACAGGGAGGAACTCATTCCACCAGCCTCATCTAATTCTTCTCCACCTCTCGCTTAATCCTACCAACCACTAATTTAGATTTATGTTTTGTAGCCACTGTGGACATCCACCTTGAGAAAATCCAAGCACCCTAAAGAGTTGAGTTGATCCTTGGGTAGTGTGCACCTTCCCCATACCTTATTCCACCATCATACATATTCCCAACACTTTTTTTTACCTTCCCTACTTTCCCACAACTTTCAACTAAGTTTCTTGTAGTAAATCAAGACATCTTGTAGTAACTACAGGAAACCCTGTAACAACTACAGGAAACCTTGTAGCAGCCTATTTGTTATGAAACCAGCTTACAAAAAGATAGAAAATATAGATCAACACATTCAATATAAGCCTCTTTGAGGGGGAAACCTCCTTTACATTACACAAATGAACAATTTTTGGATGATACAAATGGCAAGACCTCCTTTATATATATAGGAGTCTAAGGGGTCATAATATAATCAGAGCCGGCATAAAATAATAATGTAAGGGCACAATAATAACAATATGGGGACTAGATGGGCACAAAAGTATAATAACGGGGTTGTACTAATAACAATAAGGGGTTACACTAGTAGTATAGGGACCTAACATGCCCCTCTCCTTCAAAAAGTCTTGTCCTCAACGCTTGAGTAGTTCTTAATGCTTTTGTATAAAATTCTTGTCCTCCCATGTGGAATCTTCAGTGGGTCAGTTCTTCCGCTTGATGAGATACTCTGAAATTATTCGATTTCGTAGCTGTCGGGTTCTTGTTTCTGTGACTGCTCCAGGTTCCAATATGATTTTTCTTTCCTCGTCAAGTTCTGGCAATATTGTTTGAACTGGGATCTTATACAACTTTTGAATGAGTGGCCACACTTCTTTGTCCTTCTTCCATCCATCCCTTGCTTCGTTTATCCAATCTGGTTGGATAATAGAAATAACACAAAACAATGCTTCCACATCCTCATCATTTCTTGAGAGTGCATCTGCAACAACATTTTACTTCCCTTTTTTGTAGATGATTTCAAAGTCACAACCCAACATATTTGTGACCCATTTTTTCTGTTCTTCTAAAGATAATCTTTGTTCTAAAAAGTATTTAAGACTATCATGATCATTTTTTACCTTGAAGTGTATTCCCATTAGGTAAGGTTGCCATTTCTTAAGTGCATGTAGTATCACCAACATTTCCTTCTCATAAATAGCTTACTTGAGATGTAGTTGTAAAAATACCCAATCGCCTACATCAAAACTTCTTTTACTGCGATGTTGACCTCCCTATTGTTTCATTCGATTCTGCACCAAAGTGGCATTATCCTTTAAAAGTTGGAGAACTTGTTGTTGATGCTCGATGTGATCTTTCACTACTTGAATCTTTTTCTTCTTGATATGTCCTTCTATCTTGAGAGTTTCAGGAGTGGTAATTTCTTCCAATGCATTACAAGATATGGTCGGATTCATTTCTTGATGCTCGATGTGATCTTTCACTTCTTGAACTTTTTTCTTCTTGATATGTCCTTCTATCTTGATAGTTTTAGGAGTGGTAATTCTAGCCAATGCATTACAAGATATGGTCGGATTCATTTCTTCTTTCTCGATGTGATCTTTCACTTCTTTAACCTTTTTCTTCTTGATATGTCCTTCTATCTTGAGAGCTTGAGGAGTGGTAATTCTTGCCATTGCTTTACAAGATATGGTTAGATACATTTCTTCCTTCTTTAGGGTTGGTTCCTGGTGTATATCCTCTTCTTTTGATGTTTCTTGATCCTTTTCTTCCTCCTCTTCATAATCTATGTAAAATAATTTCTTCTCAGCACAATTATGACCTTTAGTGTATTTGCTATCACAATTGTAACAAAGCCCTTTTTCTCTTTTTTCTTCCGATTGTCGTGGTGTAAACCTTGTAGGTTGTGGAAGGTTAGGAGAAAAAACACTTCCATAATTATAGTTGTGAGTGGTGGGATTCCTTGTTTCCATAATTTCACTTTCAATTTTTCTTGCCAACCTGAATGCCTTCTCCAATGAATCAAGTTCCCCAAAACGAACTTCATGTTGAATGTTATCCTTTAAAGTCCCTATGAAGACATCAATCCTTTGCTTCTCTGGAATATCATTTACCCTTATATTCAATTTCTAAAAGTCCTCAATGTGATTTGCAATTGAACCCTTTTGTTTGAGATTTATCAATTGGCTAAAAAAGGTGTTTCTCTTTGTATCCTCATAATGTGCTATCATTTCCTCCATGAAAATTGACCACGTGACAAGTGGTTTACGAGAAAAAATCCCTTCATACCATAAAAATTGATTCGGTTCTAAATATAAAGATGCAATATGAACCTTTTGTAACAGTTTCACCTCATGTAGATCAAAATATTGCTCCATTTGTAGTATCCAATTTAACGGATCCTTCCCATCAAACTTCCTCATATCACCTTTTCTTGATTTTAGGAGCTTGATCTTGAAACGACAATAACTCTGTAATTTCAGATCTCCAAGTTCTGAAACTGCGTCCTGCAATATCCCTCTCAATCCTCTTTCTAACCCCATAAGTTTGATGAAGATTGGATTCTGCAAGGAAGATTTACGTCAAATCTCCCACAATGACCTGATTATAGATTGGTTCAGTAGAACGAACTTGTACGAATTTCCACATGTCACTGTTTCAACCTTAGGACCTGAAACCGATACACAAAAAAACAAAGTCTGTCTTCTTTTTGTAACTTCTTACGAAATTTCAATCTGATACTCAAAGTGAAAGTTATGACGATTTTCCCAAGGTCACCTATTTGGGAAGTAATTCAGGAGCCTACCGAAACCCTAAATGTCTTGGACTATATCTCTGAATAACAAAAAAATATCTGAAATTCAGACCTGAGCTTCACCAAGTTTTTGGTTCAAATGGGTTTTAATTGCAGAGTCTGAAACTTTGTAGAAACACAATTATAGCGAAAATTCCATGATGACCTGTTTGAGATGGAATTTTGGAGCTTGCATAAACCCTAACTTCCTCAGATAATATCTCCAAAAATATAGCTAGCCAAGATCTAAAATTCGGACCCAAGGTTCAGTGAGATGTTGTCTCAATTGGTTTTTTTTTTTAGCTTCTAAAACGTCGCAGAAAAAATGTTAAAGCGAAAATTCCACGATTACCTGTTTGGAGCAACGAAACCCTAGAATCCAAAGCTCTGATACCAAATGTTATGAAACCAACTTACAAAAAGATAGAAAATATAGATCAACGCCTTCAAAATAAACCTCTTCGAGGGGGCAACCTCCTTTATATTACACAAATGAAAAATTCTTGGATGATACAGATGACAAGACCTCCTTTCTATATATAGGATTCTAAGGGGTCATAATATAATCAGAGCTGACATAACAATAATAATGTAAGGGCAAAATAATAACAATAGTGGGCTTCTATGGGGCACAATAATAACAATATGGGGACTACATGGGCACACCAATATAATAAGGGGGTTCTACTTATAACAATAAGGGGTTTCACTAGTAGTATAGAGACCTAACACTATTTTATATTTTTTTTGGGCAGAAATGATGATTAGAGCCTAGGGTAGGCCTTCAACTTGACTTCCATACCTCTTAATGTCGTTTTGGACCTGATCTCCCATACCTTCCTCCTCTCCAAAAGATCAGATTATCAGATTAACATTTACATTTCTAAATTGGAAACCGAAAGACTCTTTTCTGCAATATTTAGCTAGTGCATGCATACATCAATCATAGCAATGTTAGGATAATTTCCATGCCTACTTAGTCGAGATAACTAGATGATAGAATGCAAGGTTAAACTTGGTATTTTCTGCAAATAATCTATGTCAATTCTTAGCTAGGTAATTTCATGTCATTTCATAGCACTTTCTGTTCACCACTTTCATTTCCTTAAAATAGGCAAGTTTTTACTTTCTGCATTAAAGATAGCTTTACATTAATTGTTTGTAGTCATCCTCCTAGTCAATAGAAGACTGGTTTGAGACCCTAGTGGTCTATCACCCCAGATGAGAAGTGACAAGAGTAGATTGTTGCATCTGATGTGCATATTGCACTATCACCTCTAAGTTTGTATGAACCCCGGGTTGATAAAGTAAAGTTGGTTGCCCTAGGAGTTGCAGCATCCTTGCTGCAATACTGGGGCTCATCACTTTTTGGCGTTGTTGCTGGGGAGGTGTCTAGGTAGATGTAATTTCTACTTTCCTTTTGTTCTGCATTCAATAGATAGTTACAATTTCTGCTTTCTTTCCATTCTGCAAGTAGTTCTAAAAAAAGAAAAAAGAAATTTCTTTCATGCCTCATAGGAGTAGAGACAAATTAGGAAAAAAATTTCCAAATACCCCCACACCATCAAACAGCCAACCTTCCCTCTTCTTCGGTGGATGTGAGCTAGAGGACCCATTAGGCGAACAACCTGAGATCTTTGAAGAGCCCCCTGGGGAAGAAGAAGAAGAACCCATTCCAAAAACCTACACCATGGTTGAAAATAGAAATGGGATTGAAAATATAATTGAGGGTGCTTTTCCCATTAGAGATACTAATGGATATGTTAGGATGAAAAACATAAGCCCCTCTACCCTTACTCACTTCCATGGCTTAAGCACAAAGGACCATAATACCTTTTTGTTTGAGTTTGTTGTCATCTTCAGAACTTATGGTTATACCTATGATGACTAGAAGTTGAAATTGTTCCCATCTTCCCTCAAGGATGCAACCTTGTGCTAGTTCATGTGTTTACCTAGGGACAACATCACTACCTGGGCTCAAATGCAAAAAGCCTTCAACAACAAGTACAAGGATTATTGTAGGTCCAAAGACACCAAAGAGGAAATCTTTAGAATGACCTTGGGACATGATGAATCCTTGGAAGATTATGAAGAAAGGTTCCAACTCAGCTACAAAAGGGCCAGATGCACCCTCGATCCTGAATCACTCAAGTTAGTTCTTCTTACAGGGATCAAGGAAGATCTCCTAGAAACCCTAAACATGTTGTCGGGAGGGGAAATCGACCAGTTGCCTTATGATGATATCAAGACAGGTTTCAAAAATCATTCTAGGCTAGCCAGAAGGAAGGGTAGGGCTAGTCAATCTTTGGTTAGTTCATCCTCCTCCAACACATCCATCAAATGTGAAATTGGGAACATGTTGGAAGACTTTAAGAGTGAAATGTTGCATACCCTTTATCTATAAATGGACACCATGCAGATCAAGAGGAAGCAAGAGGAAGCAGAAAGAGCCTTAGTAATATTTTTCCCTAGATGCACCAGGAGGCACCCTAGAAATTAATTTCCGTTGAATCTTATAGAGATATGCTCAGTTTGTGAGGAAACACACTCCACATGAAAGTGCCCCTCTCTGCCTGGATTGAAAGTTGTGTCTCAAGGAACTTAAGTTGTGATTGGAACAATTTGCTATATCAACCAAAGGAGGCCTCAAGGACCTCAACCATACCGACAGGGCATTCACAGGGCATCATATTCATATTACAACCCCAACCAAAATGCATCCATCCCCCTTGATGTCTTCCTGCTCATCCTTCATGGTCCACACCTTCTCCCTGGTCTTATGCACCTCAATACCCTTCCCAACCTACCAATCAATCATTTCAACCATATGCTCCCCCAGAACCTTAGTATAATACACCATCATAGGGGTGGAGGCCCCCATACAACCAATCTCCAACCTTACCACCTCAACCTCCATCTCAACCACAACTCCTTCACCTTGCTCCACCTAAGAAACCTTAGATGACTTCTCATCCAAATCTGAACTTGAATAACAAACATGCATAACAGGTCTATAGTGGAGAGACATCCTACCTTACCTATGTTGTGGAAATTTACGAAATCAACCCCAAGTCTGGAAGAGTGCTTCCAGATAACCAATCTCCATCTCTACCTGGGGAGTTTGAAGAGGAAAAGGAAGAGAGTGTTCCTCAAGTCAATCCACCTCCTTTTCTTGAAAGACTGATCAATCCTGGCCAGCGCACCCCAGAAGAGACTGAACTTCTTGGTGAATTGAAAAAATGGTGTGTTAAAATACCACTCCTCCAAGTTATTAAGAATGTCCCCATCTACAACAAGTTAATCAAGGAGAAATGCTTCAAACATCCTAGGGGGAGAAAGAAATACACCCCTACCATTAATTCCATTGGATAGTTGTCTAACTTAACGTTGGGGAGAGTGATTTTCCCGAACTATCTAGACCCTAGAAGTCCTATGGTACCTGTGCACATTGATGGTATCATTGTCCCCCATACCTTGATTGATCTTGGGGCTATCATCAATATGATGACTAAGAAGACTATGCTTAAATTTAATCTCCAAGGATAATTAAGGAAGACCATAATAGTCTTGCATCTTGTAGATAGATCCATAGTAGCTTCTGAGGGAGTTATTTACGATGTGATGGTCTCCATTGATTCCCAGGAATACCATACTCACTTCTTAGTTCTCCAAACTAAGACCAAGTTCAATGGCTATCCTATCATCCTTGGAAGGCCATGGCTAGCCAATGTTGATTCTTACATAATTTGTAGGGTTGGGAATATGACCATTAAAAATGGGCATTTGTCCAAACAATTGGTCTTGTACCCTCCTTCTTAACCATCTCTAGAGAATGACTTACCCTTATGGTTGGAAGAGGAGGAGGAAGATGAAGTCTACTATGCCACATCTTACTCAATCAGTACCCTATATGTTACAATAGGAGGGGGTCAACTTGATGAAAACAACCTGATTGATCAAATTCTCTAGAATCATCCCCCCAACACCATGTCTCTTGATGAGTTAGTAAAGAAAGATGAAGATAACCATTGGACTAATTTGTGCCTATCTAACTCAAGTCCTACTCATGTCAAGATGATAGAATTTGGTCTAGCTAAAACATTGAAAATCAACCCCTCTCTCACTGCACATGAGGAAAAGGAGTTATGTGACATGTTAAGAGAGCATCTGGATGCCTTTTCCTAGAGTTACAAGGAAATGAAGGGAGTCCACCCTTTGGTGTGTACTCACCACATTTACATCAAGGAAGGCTACAAGCCAGTGCACCAACCTCAAATGAGAATGAACCCAACCCTCTAAGACATCGTTAAAGAAGAACTACAAAAGTTGTTGGATGTAGGGTTCATTTACCCCATCTCTGATAGTGATTAGGTGTCTCTGCTAGTTGTGGTCCCAAATAAGAATGGAAAATGGAAGATCTGTGTGGACTACAGAGATTTAAACAAAGCCACAAAAAATGACCATTTCCTTCTGCCTTTCATTGATCAAGTCTAGGATGGTTTTGTAGGAAAGAAGTTCTTCTCTTTCCTAGATGGATTCAGTGGTTATAATTAGTTCCAGATCAACCCAAAGGACCAAGATAAAACCACCTTCACTTGTCCTTGGGGTACCTTTGCTTATAGGGTCCTTCCTTTTGGATTATGTAATGCCCCTGCCACTTTTCAGAGGGTAGTTCTGAGCATCTTTACAGAGCTAGTCCATGACTCTGTAGAAATATGGATGATTTCACTCCCTATGGGTGTGATTTCCTAGAGGCTCTCTCTAACTTGGGGAAAGTATTAAATAAGTGCATTGAAATGAACCTATCCCTTAGTCCTAAGAAGTGTGAGTTCTCGATGAATGCAGGGATTGTTCTAGGTCACTCAATATCCGAGGAAGGACTACAAGTGGACCCAAATACAATTGCTATCATAAAGAGGGTCCTTACTCCTCAGAAGCGAAGGGGTGTCAGAAGTTTCTTAGGCTTGGCTGGATACTATATGAGATTCATAAAGGACTTCAGCAAAGTAGCCTCACCTTTGTTTGGAGTATTGATGAAGGACTCTAAATTTTGCTAGTCAGAAAGTTTCCAAGAGGCCCTAGAAACCTTCAGGACAAGTTGACTACTGCACCCATACTCTGAGGCCATAGAAAATTTTAGGGGCGAATGTTCGCCCTTTGGCGAAATTAAGGGGTTTTAAATTTTTAGTGGGCGAAATATTTTGTATCATAGTACATTTTTACAAATCACCTCAAATAGCCCACCTTATTTTAAGGGAGAGGGTAAAAAAGGTAAATTTAGCCCTTGAAATTAGGAGTTACAACCTTCCATTCGCCCATTTTTAAGAATAGATTTTATTTAAGTGAATCCATTCGCCCATTTTCAAGAATAGGTTTTATTTAAGTGAATCCTATGGGCCAAATACCATATTTATAAAAGAGGTATGGTAAATTAATAAAAATATAAATAAATGAGGTATGGTAAATAAATAAAACATTTTTTATATTTACTCCATAAGTCACCTTATATACATGCAAGGCTGTAAACAAATAAAAATATAAGTAAAGTGGAGGTATGGTAAATAAATAAAACATCTTTTAATACTTACTCAAAAGGTATGGTAAATAAATAAAAATATAAATAAACTATACCTATGGTAAATAAATAAAACCTCTTTTTATATTTAGTCCATAACCCTCATTCTATTTATGAAGGCTCAAGAAAGAGGTTTTATTTAAGTGAATCCTATCGGCCAAATACCATATTTGTAAAAGAGGTATGGTAAATTAATAAAAATATAAATAAACGAGAGGTATGGTAAACAAATAAAACATTTTTTTATATTTACTCCATAAGTCACCTTATATTTACGAACACTCAAAAAATGCGTTATATTTAGGTGAAACCTATGGGCAAAATACTATGGGACAAATACCATGGACTAGATTGTTATTAATACCATGCAAAAAAACATTATTAACCCTAATATTAGTATTAATAAAAATAAAAATGGAACATGGTATTGACCCATGGTATTCACCAAAATGGCACATGGTATTGACCCATGGTATTCACCTGGAATGTAGCCTATTTAAATGGTAGAATTAAACCAGCATAGATCCATCTTTACTCTGGATCTACTGACCCCCGAGAGGTATCAAATATCGTGATATGCAAACTAGAATAGAGTGAAAGAATATTTGATCCCTCTCGGGGGTGGATCAAGAGTAAAAATGGATGTTGTAATTTAATGTATGTTAAACATTTTAGCTTGGTTAAAATAAAAAATAAAATAAAAATCAACTATTAATTTTATTAATTTTTATAAATTACTAATAGTAACTTTTAAGCTACAGGTTTATAATAACCCATGGTAATACCAAGATCTTACAAGATTTTATAATTGAGTAAAATATTCGCCATGCCTGGTGAGAGATTCGCCAAAAAATTATATATACATATTATATTATTGATAAAATCGCCTTCCATTTTTCCTATATACCATGGAGATTCGCCCATTTATTATATATATAAATTTAGGGAGGGTTCTTAAAATTTTCCCTATCTGAGGCCCAAATTAGGCTCTTCCTTTCCACATCCATGCTAATGCCTCTGACAAAGTTATAGGAGAAACTCTATTCTAAATAGATGACAAGTTTCCTTATGCCATTTACTTTATTAGCAAAAATATGTCCAAGGCTGAATTGAATTATACTATGACTGAAAAAGAGCTCCTAGTTGTTGTCGATTCCCTAAATAAATTTAGACACTACATTATTGGTTACCAAACCTTTGTACATGTTGACCACACTTTTACTAAATATTTGATGAAGAAGCCTGCTGTGAATGTAATAATTATTAGATGATTTCTTTTATTACAATAGTTTGATCTAACTATCATTGATAAGCCTCGTAGAGAAAATGTAGTTGCATAATTTTTGTCTATGCTTTCTTTGCTTGTAGGTGAGGAAGGAATGGTTGATGATTAGCTGCCAGATGAGCTAACATAGCCAACTACTTAGTGGCTTGGCAGTTCCCTCCAAATATGTCCTCCAAGGAAAAAAAACATAATTGTAAGAAAGAGCACCCCATTCACTTGGATTGGGGGCAATCTCTTCAAGCTAGGCCCATATCAAATTTTGAGGATATGTGCCATGGATGAGGAATTCTTTGACATCCTTCTAGCCTATCATGATGGGCCTTGTGGAAGTCACTTTGAAGCCAAGAGGACAACCTTCAAGGTACTGTAAGCTGGCTACTACTGCCCACTCTCCACCAAGATGTAAGAAGACACCCCAACCAATGTGACCAGTGCCAAATAATGGGGAAACCTGATCCCAGGGATGAAATGACTTTACAACCTCAAGTGACTCTTGAGCCATTTGACAAGTGGGGAATGGATTTCATTGGGCCCATTGATCCACCATCAGGGCAGAAAAAGTACATAATTGTATGCACTAATTATTTGACAAAGTGGGTTGAAACCAAGGCTATTAAGGTAGAAACAGAAGAGAAAGTGGCTAAGTTCTTAAGGGAGAAGGTATTTTATAAGTTTGGGTACCCTAGAGAGCTAGTCACTGATCAAGGAGCTCAATTCACCTCACACCTAATTGAAAATTTGTTGAGGAAGCATAAGATCAAACAGAGGAAGTCAACAACTTATCATCTTGTTGTGCTATGCAACAACCCCCCATTTTATTTATATATAAATCTCTTAGGAAATTATTATATAAATAAATGGGGACCCTTTAAAATTTAAAAAAATAGGAAAATAAAATAGTTTAGGGTTTTAAAAGGACAAATTTGATTTTTTTGAATAAACAAATCCAAATTCATTAGGCCCGAACAACTCGAATGAGCCTACCTTAAAGAAATCTCAACATATCGCATTTCGCAAGTCTCAATGAACAATTCCCCATTTTATCCTTTTGAAACTTGCGATGTGATAAAGAATAGCCCCTGAGAACCAAACATGCTTAAAAATTAAAGGCTTAGGTATCATTAAAAAAATACTTCATGTCAGGACTTGCCCGCATCGCAATTTTATAACGTACATGATATATCAAAAACCCGAGGACCATTCCGATTGCGATATGCGATAAACCATCTGGACCCAATAAAACAATTAATGCAACATGTTACGTCCGATTGGATCACAAATTAGCAAACGTCTCGTTGCTCCTTTCATCTTTGATCCTCTGATTGCGATAAAGCTACTTGCTAAAAAGTGTGACTCTAATAAAATCATAACAATGAATAACTTAAAGGAAAAGCCACACTTGTTAATCATTAGTCAGGCCCGCTCTAATGCCACATCATTCCTCATGATTTTGCAATCGCAAAAAGCCTTTGGCTATATCCATTCCCCTCTACTCCAAAACCTCTGATTGCGATATTGCGCTCATTGCATCACACACTTTCCATACCCAAAGAACTGATATAATGATATCTCTATCGAATATCAGAAGAACACATGGAAACAAGTTCTATATACCGTTTGAAAGGTTTTTGCGATACATTAATAAGATAATAAATTACCACGCGAAGCCATGATTTCAGTTATTAAAGACTTCTAACGGTATTTATGATTTAAAGCCCCAAGGTGATTTGATGGCCTGTATATAGATTTGTTCACATTTAAACTATGCTTCCCGTCATTTCAAGCCTTATATGTTCAAACGCTTCTGCATTTCAGACCTATTGCTCTTCATTCCTCTATGTTTCCAATTTGTAGGTTTAACCCGAGAAGAAGTTGTGTAACAGGATGACTAAGACAAAGAAAGGAAAGAAAGCCATGGAGACTTCACAATCCACACCTTTTGCTTCTGATGTAACAGAGATGCCCCCACTTTTCTCAGACACTACATGCACAATAGACAATGGAACATCCTCATGGGAATCCATGTACCAATTGCTAGAAAGCGAAGGGCCTAAGGTAATTCAAAGAGTGGCAACAACAGACGCTACTTCATCTTCTAAAGCCTCCAACTATGAAGCCTCTAGCTCTTTTCTTCACAGGATCGCTTCTTGACCCAAGATCCTTCCTTATACTGATATGGTAAAATGGATAATTGAGAATATTAACATTTCCGATAGGACATTCTTGACTTCAAGAAAAACAGTCATTAGGTCCTTTACAGCTGAAGATTTGAAGAAAATGTATCATAAACCTGACCCACAAAAGGTGTATGACAAAGATTTCCTAGAAAAATTTTCAACAAGAATGATGTAGCATAAGATCCAATTAAAAAATGAAGATCCTACCCGAACAAACACAAGCATGAGAAATCAGGTATGTCCTTTATATTTTCTCTCTCTGCTCCCTATTCTTATATCACAGCTATGATGTGTAGACTGTTTGGGAACCCTAATACAGTTAAGTTCTTAGTTGAATGAGTTCCTCTTATTGAGGCAACAATCAATTCTTTTATAATGGATTGGGGCATTATCCTTTCAAATAACATTGCCTTCCAAATCTGAGAGTTTAGGCAACACCGGTATGTTACTACCAGAGTAGTTCCACAATTTTTAATGAGTGCATATATCATGGATGTGGTCTATTTCACTACAAGTTTCCCAACCATGGGATGGAAATGGACCATTAAAGATCCCACTCCCATCCATATATATCATAAAATATTGTGGGTATATAATTTCCACACCCATTTCTATAAAATTTTCTAAGGAGTTATGCTACCCATTCTATAAAATTTGCTAAGGAGTTATGCTACCCATTCACCAAGTTGTTTTTGAAAAACGAGCCCTAAGATTATCTGATGAGGCCAAAATTCATTTCATACCAACAAGAAGGTGGTTTGGAGAAGATATTTTTACCTATGTTAGAGTCTATGGGAGTCTAGCACCTCCTCTTGTTCTCCCATTGTATGTCCCTGATAAACTACTGGCTAGGTAGATTGCCTATCAAACTGTAGGGGATGGACTGACAAAGACCTTAAAGGAAGCCAAGAAATCTATTTGGCCTTCATTCCCCATCCAGTGCAGTGTTTATCCTCTACATGATTTCAAGCATCCTGTGCTTGAAATCGATAATATTACATGTTTGAATATTGTTACCATTTTTGGAAACAATTTGACCCTAACAAAGTTGCACAAAATTTCATTGCCTTAGTGAAAATTAGACAATTCACTCATGAATATGATGAATATGATGACCTATTTGAATCTGTTGAACTATTTTCACATAGTGTAGCATTTGGCCACGTTAAAATGGAATCTAGAAAGGGTAGCCCAATTCCAACAATACAAAGAAAAAAGACTGCAAAATGTCCTTTTGGATCTGTTAAGGATCCCTTAACTAATTATCCAAGAAGACTAGAATTCAGAACAAAATTCAGAGGAGTTTAGAAAAGAATTTTGAACAGAAATCAGAACAGGTTTCCAAGAATATTGAAGTGGAAGATAAATCCACAGAAGTACATACTAATGAAACTCCCTTCAAGAATCAGCTCGATGAAGCCTAGAAATAATTTGATCAACAACTTAGAGGATAACAAGGGGAAGAAAACATTCAACACACCCCATCAGAAGGAAGTTGAGATCATCTCGACATTCCCTTCATCTGAAATAGTCCTTAAAGTGGAAGAAATCCCTCCTCTTGATGTCTTTTACAGTCCCAAACATCGGGTTGTGGTGAAAAGAGAGAGGAAAAGGAGAAGAACAGAACCATCATCAACATTCATTCCTCATAATGTACCTATGGATATAGTATGGAAGGATACTCTAGTTGATCCTTTAGAGAATTTGACAAATTTGTCACAATTTTCAAGTGCTTATACATCTGCTACAATTGACAAAGCGACAGAGGTTCGACAACTAGTCAAAGAGAAAGAAGAAAGAATTCAACAGTTAGAGCAAAAATTGGCTGAAGAAAGACAAAGTATTGGCCATCAAATGAAGACACAAATTTCTCAACTATAGTAGAGTTGTGATCAATTAAAGCCCTAATATCAGGCAGAGACTAGTACTAAGGATGTCCAAATATAACAACTCCATTTTTCACTTGATTAGTTGAAGGAAAATCCTAAAGTGGAGGAATTTATAAAGGAAGCATTGGAGCTAAACACTCTGTTATCAAGGCAACAAAAAATGTTTTGTCAAAAGCTATCTATCATCAATCCACTGTGTGTTAAAAGTGATTCATTGATGAATCAATCACCCAATCTGAGGGTGACTTTCAATGACATTGATGATAAAATCTTTGGATTCATAACATGGTAGGATACTCCAGAAGGCAGAGAAGCAGATCTTCCCAGAATAGAGGAATCTCACAAAGAAATCCTCTTTACTGATTGGGACATTCAATTGAAACAGGCAGAAAGAGCAGTCTCCAGAGCAACCGATGTTGTAAATAACATCATTGAAATTATCAATGATAACCTGCACAATCGTAACCTGATTCAAGAATGCCCACCTGGTAGTCTTCTTGATATCAAAGTCTTGGAATGGTAATGGAAAGAAACCTCAAAATAAAAGGAAGAAGCGATTAAAAGGTTAACCAAGCTTGACTGGGAAGTGTATTGGAAATATCTAGTGAAGCCACATAGTCAGTGGCTAATGCTACGCTACCTTGTTGACTCATCCACCCATATGCTTCCTACGCTTTCAAATGCAGTGTACACAGGACAGCTATGCATGAGAACAAGTCAACCTCCTAAATTTAAGCCAATGATGGATATTTATGAGCCTAGGCAACGAATGAAAGAATAGACATAATTGCATTCTTGAGCTTGTCATTTCAACAATTTCTATTTCTATATTTTTATCACTTATTTTAAGGAGAGTTGTTTTAACCTCCTTATAACTTTCATGTAATTTTTATTTTTATACTTTATTTTTATTATATAAACTCTTTCATGTCTACAAATAAAGGGTACCTAAATTTTATAAAGAAAACTTTGGAAGCTTACACTACTTTACTTTTGAAGTTTGTCTCAGTAGAACAACTGGATCAGGGTCTTGAAATTTTGTAGAGAAGACTTTTAGAAGCTTGCACTTTTGTACTTTTGAATCCATCTTAATGAGAAAGATTGGACCGGATCGAGTACTTTTATCATTGTATATTTTTTTGTTGTTTATGAATTGATAGTCATTTCTCTTTATATTGTTTATTATATGTATATCTTCTAATGTAGTTCTGTATTAATTCACTTATGAACATGCTAGAATTGTCATCCTTAATAAATATATGAGAAAGTTTTGAATGTTATTTGAGGTGATATGTGTTTCATCAATTATTTTGATTAACTATTTGATCAAAATAATTATTTTAAAAGCTTTTCATTTATGTAAGTGTTTGATCAATCTTTATTATCATACACTAACTACAATTATTCTAGATCTCGTAAACGTAAGTAAACCCCATGTAATAGATAGATTAATATACATGTATCCTAGTTTGTAAACCACCCCATCTATCACTTAGTTTTTGGTCATAAACACTCTATTGATCCTATCACATTTTTATTAGGAAATTGGTCCCGTTATATCCAGTCATAGCCACTATTCCAAACAGATAAGGGATGGTATTCAAGTCCCCAACCGGGTGGTTTTCCCCCATGTTTTTTGGAGCGATTTTCAAGGCTTTAACATTTTGGCGCTAGAAGGAGGGTCACCAAATATGAATGGAAAAGAGAACTCAATCTAAATTAAAAATCCATTCCAAGAGTCACTCCCCCTCAAGATCACCTCCAACTTCTAGATATTCATCTAAAACTCCTATTTCTAGATTAGAAGTTGAGCAGTCACCTCCTAAATCTCCTGGTACATTTCCTTAAGCACCCCCTTCAAATTATAATCCTGAATCACCTGAGGTCTAGACATTAATAAAGAAATTAGGATAAATCTATATTTTAATAGAAAAATCCTGTGCCATCTGAAGCTTCTGAAGGAAGTGTAACTTCTATTTTACAACCTACTCGAATTCTAACTCGTTCTCAAATCGAGAAGCTTGGGGTTCCTTCGTTTGAGTTTCCTCTTCCTTCTTTCCGAAAGAAGACTAAGAAATCTGAGTCATAAACATCTACTAGTGAGGTTTTGTCAAATTCTCCTCCACAAACACCTTCATTCCCTCCATTCATTCATGTTAATACCTCTTCTTCTCAAAGTATTGGTGCTAGTTCATCCAACACTAATACACAACCTGCCTCTTCTTCCACACAATCACCCTCAATATCCACCTCTTCCCAAACTCCAATAATGGCAGGAAGACAACAGCAACAACCACCACCACCAGTCAAACCATGGGCCAATCCTGGAGTTGTGCAAATGGCAGCACCTCTCCATGATCTACCTAAGCATCCTAAAATATGGCTACCAAAATTTAACCCTGATGATGGATTACCTGTTGAAGAACATCTCCACAATTATATGTTAGCCATTAATCTTAATGGAGTAGTTGAAGAACACTGTGTAGTAAGATTATTTCCCTACACTCTCCAAGGATCAATGGATTCATGGTATTTTTCATTAACACCAGGGTCTATTACTAATTGGGACATGTTTGAAGAAAAATTCTTAGCTAAATTTGGTGGTGACCGCACAATTGCATCCATTATTAATAATCTTTCTAATTTAAAAGGTAAGTCAGGTGAAAATATCAAATATTTCAATTCCAGATTTAATAAATTGATAAACAAAATCCCAACCATGTCAAGCCTTGGTGTTGATGTCCAGATCAAGTGGTATATTTCTTCTCTTCCTTCCAATATAGAAATTTTTATAGATAGAGCCAATAAGGCTACTTAGTAGGAAAAATGAAAGATTCCATGTATATGTAAAAGAGAATAGTTGCATTAGAAAATAAAACTTCCCAGGAACAAAGAAAGACGAAAAAGGCCACGTTTAAGGATGAATCAAAGATGAAATCCCCTAAGAAGCCCTTTGATCTTGAAGGTCTACAAAAGTTCCTTAAAACCATGTCAAATGAGATGGTAGAAATTAAGAAATAGGTAGCTGAGTCCTTTTCCAAAAAACCTTTTAGATCCTTCAAGAGAAATCAGACATCTAATCCTCAACCTCCAAATACAATATCCAACGTTGAGTCTGATTTAGATGAAGATGATGAAGAAACGACATTATCTGATGATGAATCTGAAGATGAAGAATTGGTTGAAGTACATGGGATGTGGGATTTTATCCTACCTACTTCTGACAATGAAGATGAGAAAGAAGCTTTACCTATTAGCACTAGGAGTAAAGGCTCTGTTGATTCAACACAATCAACCCAAAAGAAAAAGCCTTCAACCTCTGCTACCAAGGATAAAGTGGTCAGTAAAAAGTCTTCTTCTACATCTCCTCAACCAACCCCATCCTCATCTAATCCTCCATCTTCATCCAAAACCTTGGTAGTTGCTGATACCATGGAATATAACATAGTGGAGGACATGAAGAAAGCCAGAGAAAATATCTCTCTTCATGAGCTCAGTAAGCTTAAACATCAGCAGAAGCTATTACTAAAAGAATTGAATGCAGTTCCTACTTCTCCTCTTCTTGCTACTGTGTTATCCAAATATTCTAGAGGAATGGGTAAGCCTCCCAATGATTCATCAAATAAGGTTGATCCCACTAATGTTATCTTAATTGGCGATAGATCTAACTCACACACTCCCCCTTTCCTCTTGACTTATGAAATCTTCAATAAAAATCTGCACAATTTCTTAATAGACTTAGGGGCCTCTTCAAACATAATTCCAAGATCAGTCTGCACGAAATTAAATGTTTCACCCCAAAAGTTTGCAGTCCACATTATCCAACTTGATAGAACAAAAGTCGAAGTCTTACGGGAAATGAATTCAGTCAGCATTAGAGTCTCTTCTAATCCAAAATTTTGTCAAGTAATTGACATACTCGTTGCCGATATTCCTGAATTTTATGGTTTAATTCTTATTAGAGACTGGTCTGAGAAACTTCATGGCTATTTTGCAACAGATTGGTCTCACATTTGGCTACCTTACAATGGAAAGCCAAATCGAACTAGAACTAACCGTGAAAAACATTTGAAACATACAGTAACTAATTTTGAAGATGAAAATGAACCAGTAGATTTTAACAATAATATCAGTGGAAACTACTTTGCTGAGTCATTTTTAGGAAATTTCAATGCCCAGAAGTCACCTTTTTTGGATAAATTTGTTACTTCCCAGATTGAGAACTTTTCTCAAAAAGATTCTTCTAGATGTATAAATATTGTAGATAAATCATTATTTAAAACTTTATGTTGGACATTATATTTTGATGGATCTAAATCCAATGATGGTGCAATAGTTGGTTGTATATTAATTAGTCCAGAAGGAGAAAAACAATGCTAGCATGTAGGTTGGAATTCGAATGCACAAATAATACTACTGAATATGAGGCACTGATCCAAGGTTTGTATAAAGCAATAGGTCTTGATATCAAATATCTTCAAGTATTTGGAGATTTTGAAATTGTTATCAAACAAGTAAGAAACACCATTCATTGTCTCTCTAGACATTTAAAACATTACCAATCATTAGTCTAGGACCTTACTTCACATTTTTTAGCATTCAACATCTCTCCTATCCCTAGACTTCAAAATGCAAGTGTTGACCTTCTGGCTAATATAGCATCCAAGCTTATACCATCATAGGACTATAGTCTAGATAGGTTTTCCATAGAATTAGTTTTTTGACCATCCATTCCCGATAATCTCACTAATTGGTTAGTGTTTAATGATGACGAAGATATCCTAAGCTTTTTAACATCTGAAGTATCATATGATGAACATATAATTAATGAAAATGAATATGATAATCAGTTGAAATCTAAATCCAATGAGATCCCATACCCAAATATGTGGTAAAACCTGAAGATCTTTATGATCTAAAAGATAGATTTAAGAAGGTTACTAATTCTAATCTCCAAAGTTCAACGTTAAGGTTTGAACTAGTAAACCTTAGAACTGATTTGAAACCACAAAACATCGATCTAGGACTTGGTCTCTTACCTGATGAGAGATTAGCCTTTATTAATTTGTTAAAAAAGTATAAAAGTAACTTTTCCTGGAGCTACGACGATCTTAAAACATATGATACCTCCATCATACAACACAATATTCCCATGATATCCAATGACAAGCCATTACAACAGAAATTAAGGAAAATTCACCCCAATCTAGAAAACCAAATCAAGTCTAAGCTGAATAAACTCCTTAAATCCAAGAATATATTTCCTGTTAGGCATTCAAAATGGGTTTCGAAATTATTACTTGTTAGGAAGAAGAATGGTGACATTTGCATCTGCATAGATTTTAGAAATCTCAATAAATCTTGTTAGAAAGACAATTTCCCATTACCAACCATGGAACAAATACTGTAATTAGTACTTGGTTCCGATCTTTTCTTGAAGGATTTTTAGGATATAACCAAATCTTTGTCCACCCAGATGATAGGTTAAAGACTATGTTTAGAACTAAATGGGGGACCTATGCCTACCAGAAAATGCCTTTTAGTTTAATAAACACAGGGGAAACCTTCCAAAGAGCTATGGATATAGATTTCAAGGGTATGATAAACGAAAATATTGTCATTTACTTGGATGACATAAATGTTTATTCCAAGAAGAGAAAAACCATTTACATGATTTGAAGTTGATCTTTGAACATTGCAAGAAGTATGGAATTTCATTTAATTAAAAGAAATCTTATTTTGCTCTAGATGAAGGTAAGATTTTAGGGTTTATTGTATCCAAAAAGGGCATTTGTATCGATCCTGATAGAATAAAAGAAATATTTTAAATTCCTTTGCCCCACAATAAAAAATCTATGTAGTCCTTTCTAGGTCAGATAAATTTTGTTAAGAGATTCGTGCTTGACTTTTCCCAAATTGTTTTACCATTACAAACAATGATTAATAAAAAATCAATCTTTAATTGGGGACATAACGGAAGGGAAGCTTTTGATTTAATCAAATAAGTCATTATGAAGGCTCCCTCTTTAACAACTCCATTTTTTTCTAAACATTTCATCTTGTACACTTTCACTTCTCAAACATCTTATGTTTTTGTTCTAACACAACTTAATGATCAAAAAATTGAAGCACCCATCTCTTTCTTTGGTTCTAATTTTCAAGCTGCTGAACTAAATTATTCATAGGTGGAGAAGCAAGATTTTGCTGTTTTCAAATTTATAAAACACTTCAGGCCTTTTCTCCTAAAAACGCACACTAAAATAATAGTCCCATTCTCAGCAGTGAGACAATTGCTTATGCAAAGGGAATTAGGGGAAAAGAGGGAAAATTGGGTAACAACCCTACAAGAATATGATATTGACATTAAACTAGCCAAAATTGTCAAAGGACAAGGTTTTTGCAGATTTCTTATAGGAGCTTCCAACCTACTAGTAGATGAGGACTTAGGTAGTACTGTACACATATCTGAGGTAAGCCTAAATGATTCAGAGTCCCAATATGCTGATCTCATTTTCTATTTAAAAAATGGATATTCTCCCCATGAACTCAATCACAAAAGGAAAAGGGCTTTAAGATTAAAAGAAAATCAATATGAAATCATTGATGATGTGTTATTCAGAAGAAATTATGATTCTATATTATTAAGATGCCTAGAAAAGTCTGAAGCACAAAAGGTTTTGTAGGAACTCCACGATGGACCAGCTCATGGACATTTTGGAGGAGATACTACTGCACATAAGATCTTGCATGTTGGGTACTATTGGCCAACTTTTTTCAAGGATACCCATGAATACATGAGGAAATGAAAAATATGCCAAACTGCTACTGGAAGACAATGAAAACCAACCTTACCTCTGCAACCGGTCAACATTGAACAACCTTTTGAACAATGGGGATTGGACATCATAGGTGAGATTGTTCCTCATTATTCAAAGAAACATAAGTATATCCTTATAGCTACAGACTATTTTACTAAGTGGGTGGAAGAAATTCCACTAAAGGTAGCCAATTTCGATGTTATCATTGAATTCATTGATCAGTTCATATTACTAGATTTGGCTTACCGACTACACTTATGTTTGATAATGCATCTTACTTTTCAGGAAATAATATGACTGAATTTTCTCTTAAGAGGGGTTTTAAACTTAAGTACTATGCTAACTACTACCCCCAAGGAAATGGTTTAGTAGAATCAACCAATAAGAACCTCATAAGAATTATTAAAAGAACTGTTGATTAGAGCCAAAATAATTGGCACAAATCTTTGAAATTTGCTCTATGGGCAGATCGAATAACTTAGAAGGCCTCAATAGGCACTTCTCCCTTCAATCTAGTATATGGGAAAGAGGCTATCATCCCTTCGAATCTAGCTCTTCCCTCATTAGCCCTAGTCCAATTTATCGAAGAAACACCTTCTTCTTCTTTACAGCTAAGACAGTCTCAAATTCTTAAACTAGAAGAAGAAAGAGAAAAAGCCAAGCTTACACATGCTCACCATCAGCAGCTAGTCAAATATTCTTTTGATGCAAGTTTTATTTCCACAAAATCTTTTCAAATTAGAGATTGTGTCCTTAAATGGGACAAGGCACATGAGGAAAAAGGAAAGCATACTAAATTCCAAAAAATGTGGCTTGGACCATTTCAAATTGCTGAACAAATAGGCCCATCAACATTCATATTGCAAGATTTATCAGGAAAGAGAGATTCTATTCTTGTAAATGGGCTTATTTTGAAAACATTATTTTCTTAGAAGATAATATCTTCTACTGTAACAATATTGCATTTACATTTTTAACTATGTTAGAAAATAATGTTAAATAACATTACTTTTGTCTCTACAATAAAATATCTTAAAACATTTTATGATCTTTCACTTTAAAAGTAGGAATTCTTAAGGAAATGATCATAACATTAAAAATTAGATAAGTATCATAAAACTCTGAAATTTTCTTTTTCCATTGAAGTTGTAAACTCTTTAAAGCCTCAAACTTTATAAAATCCTTTTATTCTATTATCAGTCAAGAAAGGTTATCTTTAACAAAGTAAAGACTATTTACAACTAAGCATCTCCAACTCTAAAATTGTCATCCAAAACTCTTGAGTCAATGATTCTTCCATCCATTAAATTTAATTTTTTTAGAGTGTAATTCAAAAATATATTAACCTTAAAAGATAAGAGGTCTCATCACGAGCCTGCTTTCTATGTTCATAGGGAAATAATAGACTGATATTACCAACACTGAATATCAAACTAGGGTAATGGCTTATGATTATTTTAATCTTAAGACAAGGGGTCTCATCACGAGCCAACTTGTTCAATTCAATTACAACAAATGAATGGAATTGTCACTTTCTAGTCACCAAACCAGGAGAATGGCTTTTAGGTAATGCAAAAATTGTCAAAAGAAAAGTAAATAAATAAAAAAATAAAATATACAAATACTTTTGAAATTATCTCTAAAGACTGCACTCTTAAATGGATGGGATTCTGAAGCATTGATGGTTAAAAGGTAACCCTATCGAGGCTATGAACGCTTGCTGGCAACAGTGGCTCTACCTATGAAAAATGAGTATATTAAAACACTAAGTTAAAAAAATCCCCCTACTTTATCTTTACAACCAATTAAGGACTGATATAGACAAAAAGTATTTTCATCTATAAGAGGGTTTAAAAGGAATTATGATTAAGTGAGTTTTTTATATTCAGAGTAATGTTACTTATCTAAATATTTCGAAAAATAGTCTTCCTTTCCTGAATTATTTTTACTTATTAAAGTTTTAGAAATTTCATTAAGAGATAACTAGTTCTTCTAGTGAATCGCCAATTGTTGTGCTATGCAACATCCCCCGTTTTTATTTATATATAAATCTCTTAGGAAATTATTATATAAATAAATGGGGACCCTTTAAAATTTAAAAACATAGGAAAATAAAATAGTTTAGGGTTTTAAAGGGACAAATTTGATTTTTTAATAAACAAATCCAAATTCACTAGGCCCGAATAACTCAAATGAGCTTGTGTGGTGAAGTAAAATTATGAGTGCAGACATAAACAATTCCTCTAGCTCGATAATGGGTCTAGCCACAACTGATACATTCTATGGAAGATTTCCTTAGGTTAGAACCAACTAAGAGGGCCTACCTCTTAGTATGTTTATCCCATTTGATGATGTCCTTGCTTGCTTGCTCCAGCTATATCTCGTTTCCTTCTTCAAACACTTGAAACAAGTAAACAAGAGCAAACAACAACCGTGATAATAGAAAAATTGTAATTCAACCTACTTAACAAGTCAAGAAACATTAAGCTATGAACATGTAAGATGACACATCATATAGGAAATCAATCGATAGTTGCATATATATTGAATCAAGAAGAGATTACAACCATTGTCTTGACGTTTCCATTCTCCTCCGACAAAACCAGGTTCCCTCACACTTCTGCTAGCATTCCATGATGGCCTCAACAATAGTAGTTTTAAGGCTCTTCCCTTTAGGCTTCACACTAAACCAAATTCACATTTCTTCCTCACACAACTAGAGAGCTACAACTATGAATAGCTTGTTGTTTACTCAAAACTTAATTAGCACTAGCACACCAACATTAACACTAGCTTGTGCTTGGGAAAAAGGGAGGTTTATATAGGATGAATGGATGGGAGATGAATCCTCTTCTCATGGGAGAAGGTATTATCTCTTGAGGTAGTTCCATCATTATAGGGGAAAGGAACCCAAACTGACATCTTCGACCCCATTCGACCAAACCATTTACCAGACTTTCGTTATGAAGCTTCTAGAGCTGGAAGCTTCGGCTCTTTATTGAAAAAAATTTCCATAAGAGGACCGGCACAACTGGAAAAAATCTTAGTCACTCCGGTCGGTGTTAGGGATAGAGTTAATCCCTGCATATCGGCACGAAGAGGACAAGGGCCATTAGCGCTGGTCTTGTAAGCTGGGAAAAATAGAATATTTTGGGGAAATGGTACAAAAGGGAATTGTGCTGCTCATGAAGAGGGACACAATGGGAGTTTCTTCATGAAGGGTGAGAATATAGGGTTCACTATAGAGGTCCTCCAGGATCAAGGAACGGGAGGTACAGGGATAGTGACAAAATGATGTGTAGAATATGCCCCCTAAAGCGTGAAGGCCGAACTAGAGTGAGGGATGAAATGCTTTATGAATCAGTGTGGGGAACCGTGGTCTATCGTCAGAAACCTGCAAGCAAGTACAGATACATATACATAACTAAGAACTCTGTCAAAATGATACATTAATCGTGGCATGGATGCAACCATCCAGAGAATTATCATATAAATGGATCCAGGTATGGGCGCAACCATCCGTCAAAGAGGATCATAATGAAACCAAGGTATGGTCACAACCATCCATATGAAAGAGACATGTATATCAACATAACCATGTCACATCACTTCACAACTTGGACATTTGTGATCTGAGTCCAGGGTCGTGCGCTCCAACACGACCTGATCAAAGTACAAATTCTAATATGTGAATAGATGTGTTGACGTCGAACATGCTAGAAAGTCACTTGATTACCAGTCAATGATGTAAATTGTTAACAAGCGCGATAGAAACCACCAATAATGACAATGGTCCTCAAGGTACTATTAACACACTCCACGGAATGTGAATAGAGGAACTGAAGTCGAACACCCGTGAAATCACCCAATCGAAATCCAATGATGTGAACTTGTCGTCGAGTGCAAAGAACTTGCCATTAGGGCATGAAAGCTCTAAGGTACTGGAGGGGAGTCTCTTGGTCAACTTCTCAGATAATGAGTTGAAGTCAATGAAAAGTGACCGTGTCTAAGGAGGGCCATAATGTATCCCACATCATCGACATGAGACAAAAGGATGCAAAATGATTTTGGATGATACAGAGAATCAGAAGTAAATATAACTACAAAAGGAAAACTCTTGAACATATCGGCGACACGACTGGAAGTTTGGAAACTTTTGGGTCCATAGGATCAGTGGTCATGATGATGTGGCAAAGATCAAATGGAAGGAAAAAATGAATGGCCTAACCCAGGAAGGTCAACGATATAAAGGAGGATATCCCAACCCAACACGAAACAGAAAGTGTCATGTTCAAGAGTGAGTTGCCGACACAACTGATTAGATTTCCAAATCTCCCCCCACCATTTCTAGCAGGTACCCCAATTATTTTTTAATCGCAAGCTTGAAGGGGATAGCATATGCTTGCACTGTAAGTTCATCCTTCAGATGAATCCGACCTAGTAAGTTTAATGAGCCCTAGGAAGGAGAAGCTCATGTTCGTCATGACGATGAATTCGATGTCGTTTAATATTTTAACGAGTTCGACAAAGGTATAACTCGGTATCTTTTTCATGTTTAGAGAGTTTGAAAAAGGCACAGAAAAGAAAACTCCACATGGTCCATTTTCATACATTTGTGTCTCTCGAGCCCAAAAAGGTAGAAAAAAATACTTGAGAGAACCGCTTGACCATTTCAGTCAAGGAGTACCTTTTTCGTAAATAGTGCATCCCAGCCCGAAAAGGGGTAAACTTATATTGTGCGCACGACGTTTCGCATCTGTTAATGAGTTCAAAACAACAAGGGCTTAGCTATCTTTTCACTTTTAAAGGGTCGAAAAAGAGCTTGAAAGTGGACCCCCCATTTTATTCTCTTTTACGATTCAAAAGGGAAAAATACTCGAAAATCTTTTCATATGAGTTTTACGAGTCGAGAAAAGAGCTGAAACATGACTCAGCATCATCGTCGAACATCCATCACCTGTCGCTGTGCAAAAAGGTAAAGTGCATTAACCAATGCTTGAGGCAAAATGGGTTAAAATATTTACAAAAACCTAATATTTTCATGAAAAACTGAATAAAAAGGAGGAAAAGTAAATATTTTTTACCATTTACAATTTTACCTCCTTGTGAAAGACTTTTTACGCACTTTTTCCCTAATGGTTCTGGAGCAGATTGCAGGAGATCCGGGAGGTCATTTGCCAAGCCGCCAGCTACAGGTAAGAGCCAAAGCCCTAAGCTTCATTTTCATGTCTTCTATTCCTGTTTTTAACCATTTTTAGTTTTTTTGAGGAAGGATTTATCAAAAAAAATTCGCCCTCGATCGACGCGCCTTCTGGGCACGGAATCGCACTGGCCGAGGGTAATTAACACGGCTTATCGCGCCGTCAGCGCAAATGTTTTTAAAACAGGTGCATCAGCGCCATGAATAGGGAAAACCCCTATTTCCTCATAAAACCACCATTGAAACTTGAAATTTATGGGCCAAGCATGATTTTTGACTCAAATCTATGGCTTTTGTAGGAAAGAATCGCTGAAAATGGTAGACTGGAAAGAACGGGAACATGAAGATGTGGACACCCAGGCACTGAATGATCCAAATTGCCTGGAAGCTTTGAGGGCTTGTGGGCTCCTCAAATTCTTTCTCACACCAGGGATGCAGGCCCAACCTGAGTTGCTTTGGTACTTGATTAGTCTCTGGGACATAAATTAGGAAATATTCATCATTGGTGACCAGGAGCTGGAGTTAGAAACTTCAGACATATATTTCATCACAAGACTGTCCCGAAGAGGGGAACCAATCAACTTATATGGGTCACGACTGATTGGGGCAAGCATATCCATGTTGCTCACCGAACATTGCCCTGAAGCCTCAAATCCAAGAGTGGCAAGATTGAGATTTCCACTGTTTAGGATCTGACACTGAGAGTGCTACTGTTGACTATCAACAAAGTGGCAGGGTCCTAGGCAGTGCATGAGACTAACAAGTCGAAGTTCTTGTATGCTATCGACTGCACAACACCGATGATCTTCAACTAGGCAGAGGCCATGAAGATCAACATAAAACACCAGCTAACCAAAGCTAAGGTGGGGAATCTGAAGCAATTTTGCTTTGGATCCGTACTAGTGACCTTTTTCTTGGAACAGGTGCCATTGTTCCAGTACCAATTGACTGAGGTAGATCCTCCCATGCCACGTGACCTGCGGATGGCCCGCTAGAGTCGTTTGATGCCCAGGATCACTGGGGGCCAACACATGTCGTACAAACCTGCATTCTTTTCATGGCTACGATGATAGAAGATCATCGTGGAGGATTGGCCATACAATGGCACTAACTTCTGTGGGGACCTGGACATGTCGCTACTAGATGGAGAGGATTTTGACGATGAAGGTAAAAAATCAATTTTTTAATTTTGTGATTTTTAATTGTTTTTGGTATATATGTGTTTATAACATTTTGCTTTGTTAATGCAGACGTTGGACCAGAGCGCCCTGCTGGGATGTCCCCAATAGCTAGGTGCATCACCCGCCCGATTGATGTTGTCGCTCCTTATCAGGAGGGGAGTGACAACAAGGAGGAGATTGCGAGGAACCTTAAGGGGTTGACTCGTGGTATCCCAGAGTATGCTCGGGTGGGAGACATTCCTCGCCAGTACCAGAGACACACGGTGGGAGTATCGGATCAGATCCGCCAATTGCTGACTCATGTTGCATGAGCCATGTCATGCTACCATGATCACCATGATGATTAGTTCCTAGGTCTAGCACTTACATTTTTTGAGGCCTGCGTGCCATGGATATATGAGGCCTGTGAGCCGCCGATGTTATTTTGGACACACATATTATTTTTTGGGGTTTTTATGTATCAAACATTATCACCATATATATATATATATATATATATAGATATGCTGTATTTTCTTGCTTACTATGGTACAAATGGTTTGTTTTATCTTTTCACATGTTTCGTAAATGTCTATCCAACACATAATTAGCTAATGCATTTGTCAATGTATTCATGTGCTTAGGAATATGACGATATGTAATGTAATCAAAATTTATTTCCAGTAGACGAATACATAGATACATTCTTAATATTTGAGGGTTTCTAACGGAATATTGCCCGTTGAGTTGAAGGACGACAAGCTGTGAATCAACCAACTCTCGAATGTCAAGAGAAATGGCTTATGACGACAGTTCGATGACCGCACTGTATTCAACAATGTTATTAGTTGTACAACCTAAACAGATACCTTGAAGGTCAATCAACTCACCGTTAGGGTCATAAATAGCCCATCTCGCGGATGATAGGTTTTGGGTACTACGACAAGCACCATCAACAAAACCAATGTGAGGAGTCGTAGACATCTACAAAGCAAAGAAAACATAGTAAAGAGGAAAGTTGTTTGAAGACTAACACACCAAACCACACTGCACAAAAATGAATGACACACTAATGTACACAAGTAACCATGCAAGATGACCTAAGCATAGTACTTTTGGAGGGAGTCCATGCTTGGACTTAGGTAATCAATCAAAGTAGAGTAACACCAGAGCTTTACCATTGACATGATGAGGAAGCATCAACTCAGCCAAATAATAGAGTAGAACTCACATAAGGCTTTTCCCCCATGCCCCCTGGGTAAGGGAGGGTTGTGAGTCAGATGAAAACCCCATTGGAATAATGGGAAATCGGTAAAAACTCGGGGGGGGGTGGAGAAAAATCTTGAATCCATGAAGGGATAAAGGTGCCCTCAGTTGAAAGATCTTGACCATGTTAGGATAAACTGACATGGAAATAGGTAGCTGAGAAGAGGACTACTCAAAACACGTAGACATGATCACCAGGCTAGGCATGAACGAGGAACGATGGTGAGTATTGTCCCAAGGGGGTTCCTCGAGAGACATGACTTCCATGATACCTTCATCAGAAATGAAGGTCTCAGCTAAGGGATCAGGCAATTCCAAAGCGCCAAGCCACGGAGATTGGGAAACGTATCGAGAGAGGTCTTAGAAATCGAAGAATCGGAGGATGCGGAACTCGAAGCCAAAACGATTTCCATGTAATTGATTTTGGTTGGAATAAGCGGCATAACCTCGCCCTAGGTATCAACAAGATCTAGTGAAAGTATGACCCAGGGATCATATTTGACCGAGACCATGTTGACAGAGGCAACATGAGGAGGTGGGAGTGGAAAATTTCCCATTAAGGCAGAATCTTTGAAAATACCTACCCCCACACTCTCATAGGGAGCACCAGTGTGCTTGACGTACAGAACATTGCCATCCAAGGAGGAAGAGGCAAAGAAATATAGCTGGTCTACAGTGACAATCTTCCCTTGATGGGGAAAATGAATCACGTGAAATAGGGAGGAGGCTACAACATGCATAGCACGGGTCTAGCTTCGGTGGAGTAGAAGATTATAATTGAGATTGGCGTCAACAATATCTACCTCAACTTGCACTATCTTGCCTTCCAGAGTAATGACAAGGTTGGGTAAGACACCAAAGGGTCACAAATCACGCCCATTGAAAGCTTCCAAAGTGTTCAGGGATTGGTTCAAAGCAGGAGAACCAATGACCTTCCAACATGCGATTCACATGATGCAGGTGGAAGCACCTTCATTGATGATAGTCCTGTGGATGGTCTTGTCACTGATGATTGCCTGAATGAGAAAAGAAATATGATGAGGGAGACACAGAACATGGTTCTCTAGATCAAAACATATCAAATAGGAATCGGTGGGATCAATACCCTCGATATCTAATAGCAAAGATTTCTGCTATGATGGGAAGCTTTAGAGCACCTCGAGAGCCGACATAGCTGATGGCGCTTGAGCCAAATCCTCAACAATATTATAGTGTTGATCGGCTCGGGCGTTAGGATTGTACGAGGATTTCCGCAACACACCTTGAGAGGGTGGCCGTATAACGGAATCAGGGTTAGGGCACTTGATATGAAGAGGGCCAAAACTTGGGGCAGAAGAAGAAGGGATGGCTTCTTTCTCTTTCCCAATTGTTGGGGCAGGAGTTTGGTAATCTTTTGATCTAGTAGCCACATTAATAGGCATACTCATCATGAACACTTGAGATCTTGAGGAAGCAGATGATTGAGGTTGGTCTACCATTTGGGTCTACTAAGACGGAAATGGCTCTTTGAGGACAACGGGGGTCCCTTTGAGCAAACAACTAACTTTAGATCATTGAGGATAATCCTTAGTGTAGTGATCCTCCTCGCAAATGAGGCAGGGATACTTAGGTTTCCGTTGTGAAGATTCACCAACAGATGATTTTGGAGGACCCTGTTTTGGGGCATTGGATTTTCCCTTGCCTTTGCCTTTCTTCTTACCTTTCGAGGATTTGTCCCTTACGATAGACTGGACAATGTGGACCTCTGAGGTTTTACTAGGGTCATGTGGATTCTAGGAAGAACTATTGGGAGCAGCATTCGAGGTCGACTTCTGTTTGGAAGAAATTTAGCAGGGGTTTGGGATACTAAACCAATAACTCCATCGATAGGAGGTACATCTTGCGACTTTGATGCCGTGGGATCGGATGATGGCCGCAGAGCATCGGGTAATAACTCATAAAAAGTGCCAGACTGAGAGTAAACTAGATCTAAGTATTGGGCATGAGCAATGGCTTGTTATTCAGTAATGCATCCTCCCATAGCTATATCGTGAGAAATGGGGGCCACAAATGATTTAGTGAACCATTTGGTGAGCAACTGATCAACAATCTCGAATTTGATCAGGCAACGTCTACGTCTCCATTCATGTATGTGATCAGAGATATGTGTCGCACTATCTTGCTTAAGCGATGTGAGAAAATATGTGCCAGTTTCACAGCGAACCAATAGCTGGAAATGCATGAGGAAAGCCATGACTAAAGAGTTAAAGTCATAGTAAGTACTTTGAGGAAGCTTGATGTAGCACTTGGCTGCAACACCTGTGAGGGTTCGTTGGAAAAGACAGAGACAAATGGAATTTTCAACGTAAGAGTTTGAAGAGAACCAGAGGATCTTCTTTTGCTTTCTCATCGAACTTTGGATAATCACTTGGTATCTTGGATGGCACCGGAGGCTAGTATGGCGAATGAAGGATTGGATCATTCATAAGGTGAGACACATCTGGCAACTCTAGTGTGGCCAAGAATGGAAATTGAGTATTGAAAGGCATAGGAGGTCGGTAAGTGGGTTCGAGTGGAGGAGCCCATCCCTGCTGGTAAGGATTTTGGCCCCACAGTGGAGGATTTTGGCCATATGGCATTTGATGTTGCCCCCATTGCGGGTTACCTTGGCCATAGGGAGGATTTTGACCTTGAATACCTTGGAACTGTCCAGTCATAGGTTGTTGATAAGAAACATATGGGTTAAAAGGATTTTGAGCCTGTTGACCTTGGACATATGGATATTGCACCTGTTATCCCTGAACATACGGGTAGGGAACCTGTTCTCCTTGAACAAGAGGATTTTTGACCTGGTGTCCTTGGGCATAAGGTTGATACACTTGTTGCCCTTGGACATAGGGATTATGTACCTGTTGCCCTTGACCAAAAGGATTCTGCACCTATTGACCTAGGACATTAGGGTTTTGTACCTGTTGCCCTTGGCTAGAAGGATTATGGACCTATTGACCTAGGACATTAGGATTTTGGGCCTGTTGCTGCAGGACTTGACCCTGGCCTTGCCCTTGCAAGGGTTGACCCTGCTGATATGTATACAAGGGTTGCTACTACCCGGGTTGGTTTTTCTGCTACAAGGGTTGGCCTTGCGACTGCAAAATTTGTCCCTAGGGCTACAGAGGTTGGCCCTACGAGGACATGGGATGGGAGGTTTGTAGAGCATAATGCATCTGCTACTGCACAGTTTGCTGCAATTGTTGCAAGGGTTTCCCTTGTGGTTGTTGCAGTTGACCTTGTTGCAGGATCATTTTCCCTTGTTGTTGCGCGGATATCCCTTGCTGCAAAAAAGGTTGCCTTTATTGTTGTAAAGGTTGTCCTTGTTGTTGCAAGGGTACTTGAATAATGCCCAGAAAATTTCCAAACTGAATCTGGCCATAGCCACCTTGGAAAGTGGACGAGCCAGGCTGAATGTACTGCCCAGACTGAAGGGTGTAAGGTTGATTGACCATTCCTTGAGAACCATATGGAATGTAAGGAGTTTGGTATTGTACCTTAGCCTCATAGGGCTGCTGATACTAGACATTTCTCGACCCAGATGGACCAACGGGATTTTGAACCTATTGGTACTGGACATTGCTTGATCCAGTAGGATCAGCAGGGTTGTGAATAATGCTAGAAGAAGGTTGGTTCATACCAAGCATGTGAGCTTGTGAGCCACTCACATTGGTGGTGCTTGACACCATATAAACATTCAGGTTTCCCCCCCCAAGCGGTGGCACAACTTGGCCACTGACCAGAGGGATGGAGTAACTGATAGAGACATTCCTCGAGACCATCAGTTGAACCAGACGGTTGACTGGGAATGATGATACAAGAGGGTTCAGAACGGTGGGCTGCACTAGGATGGAGGTAACAGCCTATTAGGAGGTCAAGTTCACAATGAATGGACCTGAAGTAGGCATGGTGCCAGATGCCCAAACAGGGTTATGGTAAAGTGATGATGCACTAGGTGTACCTGAAACCAACTGTGCCAAAGACACATAATTAGATGGCACACTGGCAGGAATGCTCCCTGTATAGGGGAAACCTTTAGGAGGAAATGGATTCTCTTCCTCCTCAATAGTGTGTGGAGTAGAAACTTCTGACTCCTCGGAGAGGTGACTGGAGCATCACCTTCAGGTTCCATATCCAGGAACAAACGATGACGAATGACCGAAGAAGTATGAGGGGATAATTCCAAAGGAACACCCAACTGATCATATGAACTGTAAGGACGCTGCGGTAATATCAAAATAGGGTCAAACCAAGGATTCAGAAGATAGATAACCATTCCAAGTTGACCATTAGTGTTTGGCGAACTCTCAGCAGTTTGAATGGGATTGTCTGGAGATTCCGGGACAAGATCAGCAGATGACCCAGTATCTAAAGTAGGTGGAGGATGAGATGAAAAAGGTTGAATGCTCAGAACAATTCCGAGTTCAACACCTTGGTCCTCGAGTGACTCTGGTAACTCAGGAAATGACTCCTTAGGAAATCTTTCAGACAGAGGAGAGGAAGAGGAACTAGGTGAACCAGATGGTTCAGCCATGATGACCTTGTCTTAGTTAACAGGAAAAATAGAGATAAACTTCAAGGCTTTAAAATGTTCTTTAAAGGAAACTCACAATTTGGTCTAGAAAAGACTAACAGGATGTTATCAGATCGTGGGAAATCAATTATTAAGATGCATAAAATAGACTAGCGCTCTTTCATGTTTTAAGAGTTGAGAAAGAAACAAAGATGACTCTATCGCTTTCAATTGGAAACGAGCTCGAAAAGACAAGTGCTTGAATGATATTTTAAGTTTAATGAGTCAAAAATATCAAATGATTGCTCTGGATGATCTAGGTAAACATGATTACAAGGCAACCGTAAACTACAGACTACCTCCTGGCAAACTGAGAAGTACGAGTAGGCAATCTCCCCGAATGTTGTGTTCGGTGTATCACGTTTGCAAGACGGCCAGCTCAACTTCCTATGGATAAAGGATTGCAGCCTAGATGGGTCTCCCATTATATACTCAACAATACGAGGAGCAAAAATTCGTACTAGCGTTGTCTAATACAGAAGCTAACGACAATTGCTAGGATTAAAGGCACCGGAACATGTCTCTAACCTAGACCTTCTAGATATGATCGTTAGATGTCAAATGCACCTTAGGTTAATTGAGTTCATTTTAAATTTCATCTTGAGTTATGTCTTAGTTTTCAGGCCTTATCGATGTGACTCAAAAAACCTTAAATGTAACTAAATGGAATAAGACCCTTTCAATTCGATGAATTACCTACACTAGTGAGGGTAGAAAATACACAATCAAATGCAAACAACCAAGCAACTGAAAGTAGAATGATATTTCACTACTTCGCTTTTCGAAAAATAAACTAATTAAAAATTCATTCCAATTCCTAATTTCCTGACAAGTACATTTCTAAAATTCCTTTCAAAAGAAAAAAAGTTCTTTTCGTTTTTCAAATTCTAATGCAATCCTAGTCTTTAATGATGCTGACTATCGTAGCATAATGATGCAACAAACTAGAATTTCATACTTTTTCATGAAATGACAAACTGAATTTTTCGCATACAACACTTCAATGAAAAAGTTTTAGAGACAATTAGCTCTTCAAGCGAATGAAAACACGAAAACAAAGATTCATTCAAACTAATAAAGCATCGACTTTACTGAAAACAAGACAAGTAATGTAATCCATACCGGAAAAGAAACATTTAGACAAACAAACAAAAACTTTTCAAACTTGTATAATGGAGGTCAAAGTTGTAAAAGGACCGCAAACGAAATGCAAGGAGTAAGTACACCCACAACTTGACTCACTGAGTTCACAATCAACTGAATGAATGACAATCTAGATGTCCTAGTGTCACTAACCATCCAATGACCTAAGAAATCAAGCAAGAAGATGCCAAACCAACTAGCAAACAAAACCAAATGAAAAGTAGCTTTTTAGTCAGGGAGAAAATGGTCTAAAAGGCTTACATGGTCGAAATCATGAGAGAAAAACACATTGCCAAGATTGGGGACAAACCTTAATGTTCACTTACATGCATCAACGCGACTGCCTAATTGATAACAAGCACCATAGGGAGGTTGGCGCTATTGTTTCTCAGCATATCGCGCTGATCGGAACGACTGTCAGCGGATTAAACACGCTAAGCGAGGGAGCCAAGAAAAAAATAAAAAATAAAATAAAACAGGGACCAGATCTGCTACTATGAATTTCAAACTTAGACCAGTAAGTAGAAGAAAAGAAACAAAATCAAAGGGAAAAAGTGGAACTAGAAAAGTTCACATGAAATCATGAAATCTCAAACAAGACAAACAGAAGGATTGGCTCCCCAGTATGGTCACCAATTTGTGGTGAAGTAAAATTATGAGTGCAGACACAAACAATTCCTCTAGCCCGATAATGGGTTTAGCCACAACTAATACATTCTATGGAATATTTCCTTAGGTTAGAACCAATTAAGAGGGCCTACCTCTTAGTACGCTTATCTCGTTTGATGATGTCCTTTCTTGCTCGCTTCGACTATCACCTTCTTCAAACACCTGAAACAAGTAAACAAGAGCAAACAACAACCGTGATAATAGACATATTGTAATTCAACCTACTTAACAAGTCAAGAAACATTAAGCTATGAACATTTAAGATGACACATCATATAGGAAATCAATCGATAGTTGCATATATATTAAATCATGAAGAGATTACAACCATTGTCTTGACGTTGCCGTTCTCCTCTGACAAAACCAGGTTCCCACACACTTCTGCTAGCATTCCATGATGGCCTCAACAATAGTAGTTTTAAGGCTCTTCCCTTTAGGCTTCACACTAAACCAAATTCACATTTCTCCCTAATAGAACTAGAGAGCTACAACTATGAATAACTTGTTGTTTACTCCAAACTTAATTAGCACTAGCACACCAACATTAACACTAGATTATGCTTGGGAAAAAGGGAGGTTTATATAGGACGAATGGATGGGAGATGGATCCTCTTCTCATGGGATAAGGTCTTATCTCTTGAGGTAGTTCCATCATTATAGGGGAAAGGAGCCCAAACTGACATCCTCGACCCCATCTAGCCAAACCATTTACCAGACTTCCGTTACAAAGCTTCTAGAGCTGGAAGCTTCGGCTTTTTATTTAAAAAAATTTCCATAAGAGGACCGATGCAACTGGAACAAATCTCAGTTGCTCCGGTCGGCACTAGGGAAAGTTTTAATCCCTACATATCGGCGTGAGGAGGACAAGGGCCATTAGCGTCGGTCTTGTAAGCTAGGAAAAGGAGAAGATTTTGGGGAAATGGTGCAAAAGGGAATTGTTATGCTCATGTAGAGGGACACAATGGGCATTTCTTCATGAAGGGTAAGCATATAGGGTTCACTATAGAGGTCCTCTAGGATCAAGGAATAAGGAGTACAGGGACAGTGACAAAATGCTGTGTAACAACCTGCCTTAAAGAAATCCTGACATATCGCAAATATCAATGAAAAATTCCCCATTTTATCCTTTCAAAACTTGCGATGCGATAAAGAATAGCCCACGAGAACTAAACATGCTAAAAACATAGAGGCATAGATATCGTTAAAAAACTACTTCGTGTCAGAACTTGCTCACATCACAATTTTATAACATACATGATATATGAAAAACCCGAGGACCATTCCGTTTGCGATATGCGATAAACCATCTGGACCCGATAAAAAAAATAACGCAATCTATAAACATGTCGTGTCTGGATGGATCACAAATTAGCAAAAGGCTCGTCGCTCCTTTCATCTCTGATCCTCTGATTGCGATAAAGCTACTTGCTAAAAAGCGTGACTTTAATAAAATCATAACAATGAATAACTTAAAGGAAAATTCGTGCTTGTTAATCATCAGTCGGGCCTGCTCTAATTCCACATCATTCCTTGTGATTTCACAATCGCAAAAATCCTTTGGCTATATCCATTCCCCTCTACTCCAAAAACTTTGATTGCGATATTGCGATCATCGCATTGCGCACTTCCCATACCCAAAGAACCAATATAATGATATTGCTATCACATATCGAAAGAACACATGGAAACATGTTCTATATATCATTTGAAAGGTTTTTGTGATACATTAATAAGATAATAAATTACCACGCAAAGTCATGATTTCAGTTATTAAAGACTTCTAATGGTATTTATGATTTAAAGCCCCAAGGTGATTTGATGGCTTGTATTTAGATTTGTTTGCATTTAAACTATACTTCCAGTGATTTCAAGCTTTGTATGTTCAAATGCTTCCGCATTTTAGACCTATTTCTCTTCACTCCTCTGTGTTTCCAATTTTCAGGTTTAACCCAAGAATACGTTGTGTAAAAGGATGACTAAGACAAAGAAACGAAAGAAATCCCTGGAGACTTCACAATCCACACCTTCTGCTTCCAATGTTACAGAGATGCCCCCACTTTTCTATGACACTATACACAATAGATAGTGGAACATCATCATGGGAATAAATGTACCAATTGCTAGAAAGCGAAGGGCCTAAGGTAATTAAAATAGTGGCAACAGAAGGCACTACTTCATCTTCTGAAGCCTCCAACTATGAAGCTGCTAGATGTTTTCTTCACAGGATCGCTGCTCGACCCAAAATCATTCCTTATACTGATATGGTAAAATCAATAATTGGGAATATTAACATTGCCGATAGGACATTCTTGACTTCAAGAAAAAAAGTCATCGAGTCCTTTACAGCTAAAGATTTGAAGAAAATGTATCATATACCTGACCCACAGAAGGTGTATGACAAAGATTTCCTCAAACATTTTTCAAGCGAGAATGATGTAGCATCATATCCAATTAAACAATGGAGATCCTACCTGAACAAACACAAGCATGAGAAATCGGGTATGTACTCTATATCTTCTCTCATCGCTCCTTATTCTTATATCACAACTATGATGTGTAGATTGTTTGGGCACCCTAATACAACTAAGTTCTCAGTTGAATGGGTTCCTCTTATTGAGGCAACAATCAATTATTTTATAATGGATTGGGGCACTATCCTTTCAAATAACATTGCCTTCCAAATCCGAGAGTTTAGGAAACACCAGTATGTTACTACTAGAGTAGTTCCACCATTTTTTGTGAGTGCATATATCATGGATGCGGTTTATTTCACTACAAGTTCCCAACCATGGGATGGAAATGGACCATTCAAGATCCCACTCCCATCCATATATATCATAAAATCTTGTGGGAATCTAATTTCCACCCCCATTTCTATAAAATTTTCCAAGGAGTTATGCTACCCATTCACCAAGCCATTTTTGACAAGAGATCCCCAAGATTGTTTTATGAGGCCAAAATTGATTTCATACCAATAAGTAGGTGGTTTGGAGAAGATATTTTTACCTATGTTAGAGTCTATGGGAGTCTAGCACCTCCTCATGTTCTCCCATTATATGTCCTAGATAAACTACTGGCTAGGGAGATTTCCTATCAAACTGTAGGGGATGGACTGACAAAGACCCTAAAGGAAGCCAAGAAATCTCTTTGGCCTTCATTCCCCATCCAATGTGGTGTTTATTCTCTACATGATTTCAAGCATGTTGTGCTTGAAATCGATAATATTACATGTTTGAATCTTGCTACCATTCTTGGTAGACAGTTTGACCCTAACAAAGTTGCACATAATTTCACTACCCAAGTGAAAATTAGACAATTCAGTCATGAAGATGATGAATATGATGACCTATTTAAATTTTCTAAACTATTTTCACAAGTGTAGCATTTCGCCACATTAAAACTAAATCCAGAAAGGGTAGCCCAATTCCAACAATACAGAGAAAAAAGACTGCAAAATGTCCCTTTGGATCTGTTGAGGATCCCTCAACCGATTATCCAAGAAGAGAAGGACTTGGAACAAGGCTCAAATCAAGACTCATAGAAGGGCTCAGAATAGGGCTTAGAGCAGAATTCAAGGGAGAAGTCAAAACAAGGTTCATAACAGAATTCAGAGCAGAATTCAGAGAAGAGTTCTGAAAATAATTCTGAACAGAAATCATACCAAGCTTCTAAGGATATTGAAGTGGAGGATAAATCCACAGAAGTACATACTGATGAAACTCCCTTCAAGAATCAATTGGATGAAGTCTGGAAACAATTTGATCAGCATATTAGAGAAAACATTGAAATGGAGAAAACATTCAACACACCCCAGAACACTGGACAAAGATCGTTTACTGATAGGGCTACTGATAAATTTCTCACTACAAAGGAATTTGAGATCATCTCGGCATTCCCTTCATCTGAAATAGTCCTTAAAGTGGAATAAATCCCTCCTCTTGACGTATTTTACAGTCCCAAACATCAGTTTCTGGTGAAAAGATAAAGGAAAAAGGAGAATAACAAAATTATCATCAACAATCATTCCTGGTGATGTACCTATGGATATAGTATGGAAGGATACTCTAGGTGATCCTTCAGAGAATTTGACAAAGTTGTAACAATTTTAAGGTGCTTATGCATCTGCTACAATTGACAAAGCAGCAGAGGTTCAACAACTAGTCAGAGAGAAAGAAGAAAGAATTCAACAGTTAGAGCAGAAATTGGCAGAAGAAAGACAAATTATTAACAATCAAATGAAGAAACAAATGTCTCAACTACAACAGAGCTTTGATCAATTAAAGCTCCAATATCAGGCAGAGACCAGTACTAAGGATGTCCAAATACAACAACTCTAGTTTTCACTTGATCAGTTGAAGGACAATCCTAAAGTGGAGGACTTTATAAAGGAAGCATTGGAGCTAAACACTTCGTTATCAAGGAAACAAGCAATCATCTGTCAAAATTTGTCTATTATCAATCCACTATGTGCTACAAGTGATTCACTGATGAATCAATCATCCGATGTGAGGGTGACTTTCAATGACATTTATGATAAAATCTCGGGATTCATAACATGGTAGGATACTTTAGAAGGCAGAGCAATAGATCTTCCTCTAATAGAGGAATCTCACAAGGAAATCCTCTTTATTGATTGGGGCATTCAATTGAAGCAGGAAGAAAGAGAAGTCACCATAGCAATCGATGCTGCAAATAACATCATTGAAACTACCAATGATAACTTACACAATGGTAACCTAATTCAAGAATGCCCACCTGGTAGTCTTCCTGATATCAAAGTCCTGGAAAGGAAATGGCAAGAAACTTTAAAAGCAAAGGAATAAGCGATTAAAAATTTGACCAAGCTCGACTTGGAAGTGTATTTTAAATATCTGGTGAAGCCACACAGTCAGTGGCTAATGCTACGATGCCTTGGTAACTCATCCAACCATATGCTTCCTACGCTTTCAGATTCAGTGTACACTGGACAGCTACTCAGGAGGACATGTCAGCCTCCTGAAGTTAAGCCAATGATTGATATTTACAAGCTCAGGCAGTGAATGAAATAATAGACACAATTGCATTCTTGAGCTCGTCACTTCAAAAGTTTCTATTTATGTATTTTTGTCACTTATTTTAAGGAGTTGTTTTAACCTCCTCAAAACTTTCATGTAATGTCTATTTTTATACTTTATTTTTATTATGTAAACCCTTTCATGTCTACAAAGAAAGGGTCCCCAAATTTTATAAATAAAAACTTTGGAAGCTTGCACTATTGTACTTTTGAAGTTTGTCTTAGTAGAATGATCGGATCAGGGTCCGAAAATTTTGTCGAGAAGGATTTTATAAGCTTGCACTTTTGTACTTTTGAAACCATCTTAATGAGAAATACTGGACATAAATTATTTCTTTCATGAGAAGAGTCATATACGTCGGGTACTTTTATCATTGTATATTTGTTTTGTTTATGAATTGATAGTCATTTCTCTTTATATTGTTTATTATATGTATCTCTTCTAATGCAATTTTGTATTAATTCACTTCTGAACATGCTAGAATTGTCATCCTTAATACATATATGAGCAATTTTTGAACGTTATTTGATGTGATATGTGTTTCATCAATTATTTTTATTAACTATTTAATCAAAATAGTTATTTTAAAATCTTTTCATTTCTGTAAGTGTTTGATCAATATTTATTATCATACATAAAGGAAAATTTTCTAGATCTTGTAAACATAAGTAAACCTTGGGTAATAGATAGATTAATATACATGTATTCTAGTTTGTAAACCACCCCATCTATCACTTAGATTTTGGTCATAAACACTCTATCCATCCTATCACATTTTTATTGGGAAACTGGTCCCATTATATCCAGTCGGAGCGACTATTCCAAACAGATAAGGGACAGTATTCAAGTCCCCAGCTGGGTAGTTTTCCCCCATTTTGTTGCAACGATTTTTGAGGCTTCAACATTTTTGCGCTAGAAGGAGGGCCACCGATTATGAATGGCAAAGAGAACTTAATATGAATTAAAAATCCATTCCAAGAGTCACTCCCCCTCAAGATCACCTCCAACTTCTATATATTCATTCAAAACTCCTATTTCTAGATCAGAGGTTGAGCAATCACCTCCTAAATCTCCTAATACATTTCCTGAAGCACCCTTTTCAGATTATAATCTTGAATCACCCGAGGTCTAGACTTTAATAAAGAAATTAGGAGAAATCTCTATTTCAGTAGAAAATGTTGTGCCATCTGAAGCTTCTGAAGGAAGTGTAACTTCTATTTTACAACCTACTCAGATTCTAACTCATTTTCAAAGCAAGAAGGTTGGGGTTCCTTCGTTTGAGTTTCCTCTTCCTTATTTCCAAAACGAGACTAAGAAATATGAGTCACAATCATCTAATTGTGAGGTTTTGTCAAATTCTCCTCCAAAAACACCTTCGTTCCTTCCATTCATTCATGTTAATACCTCTTCCTCTCAAAGTACTGGTGCTATTTCATACAACACTAATACACAAATTTCCTCTTCTTCCACACAATCACCGTCAATATCCACCTATTCCCAAACTCCAATAATGGCAAGAAGACAATATAGAAAACAAAAGGAACCACCACCACCAGTCAGACCATGGCCAATCCTGGAGCTGTGCAAATGGAAACACCTCTCCATGATCTACCTAAGCATCCTGAAAGATGGCTACCAAAATTTAATCCTGATGATGGATTACCTGTTGAAGAACATCTCCACAATTATATGTTAGCCATTAATCTTAATGGAGTAGTTGAAGAAGACTGTGTAGTAAGATTATTTCCCTACACTCTCCAAGGATCAGTAGGTTCATGGTATTTTTCATTACCACCAGGGTCTATTACTATTTGGGACATGTTTGAAGAAAAATTCTTAGTTAAATTCGGTGATGACCACACAATTACACTCCTTATTAATGATCTTTCTAATTTAAAAGCTAAGTCAGGTGAAAAGATCAAATATTTCAATTCCAGATTTAATAAATTGCTAAACAAAATCCCAACCACATCAAGCCCTGGTGTCGATGTCCAGATCAAGTGGTATATTTCTTCTCTTCCTTCCAATATAGTGATTTTTGTAGATATAGCCAATAAGGCTGCTTTAGTAGAACACATGAAAGAAGCCTTGTATATAGATAAGAGAATAGTTGCATTAGAAAAGAAAACTACCCAGGAAGAAAGAAATATGAAAAAGGTTACATTTAAGGATGAATCAAAGAAGAAATCCCCTATGGATCCCTTTGATCTTTCTTGATTTCCTAGAGAAGAAAGTTATAGGATTTCATGTAGTAACTATGGGAAACCTCGTAGCTACTTGTGTTATCACAACAACAGTTTATCCATGCATTCTCCTTCACTATCCATGCAAGTAAAGAGCTCCAACACCCCTGCAGACATTATGACACCTATCCAAATCTCAACAATAGCAGCAGGAACCAAGCACCTACTCGCAACAACAAAGAAGACAACTACATCAGTGAGAAGAAACAACAAAAAAGGGACCAAGGAACAACACTTACCTAAACAAAAAATAAGCACAACAGAGTCACCCTCCAGCATGCATCCACTAAGCGAAGGAAGGCACAGGTATGGCACTTAACCCAAATTCCCCAAGTACAATATGATAAAAGTGTAGGAGTATGAAAAATTTTGATTTTATAAGCTGGAGGTGGCCAGTTAACTTGGCCACCCTCAGCTCCAAAAAAAAGAGTGAACTCTTAGTCATCCTGCCACATTGCAATGTCACTTCAAGGAGAATGGGTCGAAAAGGCAGTCAAGTTAATTTGTGTGAGAGTGGGTGATCTTTATGAGGGGAGGATGCATGATAACCAATGGTTGGCCAACTGTCCCAAAGAGGAAATATCGTACACTGCCAGCCAATGCAATGCTCCAAGGAATCGACCATAAAAAGAAAACATTCCAAACTCTAATGCATCATTGTTTCATTTCAAGATTAGAGACAACCAGGACCACCTTGGAAATCCATCCAAGAAGCAAACCTATTTTATCCACCCTACAAGAAATATAACTACAGGAACAACTATGGGAAATGCAGGGAGCTACATGAAGCATTGGAAATTCATAGAGAACTCTGCAAGGGGGTACCTAAGGTCCAGTTGTTCATCAATTCTCCTCATCCAAAGCATCACAATAAAAGGTAGGTGGCCCATATCTCCTGTGTTTTGAAATGATTGCTAGGAAAGGAAAAATCTAAATTTTATAAGTGATTACAGTGGGCCTGGGGGTTTTAGATAGAATTGTGTGAATTTTAAAAGTTGTGTGGAGATAGAAAGAAATTGCAGCCATCTACCAATATTATAAACTCTCAATTGCCCTAAAATCTAAGTATAGCCTACAAAACTCCCTACAGTTAGCCAACCAAAGAAGAGACATGAGAGGAGGTTTTAACAGAAGTGAACCCACAAAAACATCCAGGATATGCCTCCATCTCCCTATGGTGGAAATATTTAGAAGGCATAACTGGTCGGGATTCTTTGAGCTGCTAAGAGGGTATGATGTTGATGTAGCTCAAGAATTTTCCATGGCACTCAACCCTCAGGCTAGAACCAGTACTACTATTGTGGTAAGAGGACTATAAAATTACAACTACTCCTGAGGTAATTAGTAGAATCACTACACTTCCTCAAGGGATGCCATGGAGAAAGGAGGAAAAGGCTACAAGCACTTTTTCTAAGAAAAACTTCTTCTTAAGGGATGAAGAGCCAATTGAGGACAAAAATGAGAGAATAAGGGAAAGCCTTCCCTATCCTTGGAATGAGGTGAGCTATCATATTCTCAAATATATTTCTTGTGAAGGGAGACTTAGTATAATCTATGGCTACCAATTTAGACTCCTCTGTGAGTTGATATTTGGAAAGGAAATACCCATTGACAGAAGACTCAATGTACCCTACTTCTTGATGCAATCAATAATAGACATGAGCCTAAAGGTCCAAGAGGGAAAACATCAGCTTTTGGCACACCATGGACTAAGAATCCCTATTCAATGGTCCACATTTAGAGACATTGACAGAGAGGTTATGATTGAAATACAAGCCCTTGAATATGATAAGGACAATACCTATAATGGTGAAGAGGAGGTAGAAGAAGAGGAAGAAGAAGAACTAGAGGAGGAAGAGGAGGTGGAAACAAAGAAAACAAAGGAAGAAGAAGGAAAAGAAGAAGGAGAAGAGGAGAAAAGTGAAGAGGAAGAATATAAGGAAGAAGCAAGCCCTGAGAAAATACCAAGGAAAGGGAGGAATCTCCAAGGTTGTCTCCTGAACGCACTGGGAAGGAGGTAGTTGCTGCCTTGACTTCCCTAAGCACACCTGTCAAGTCAAAATGGAAAAGACAGAGGTAGAATCCCCTATATTTCAAAACAATGAGGAGCACTAGGATCAAACACGGGAAACCACAAAAGCCCACCAAGACTCCAATCATAATTGAAGACTCACCAAAAGAGAAAGAAAAGCTAGTTTCCCTCGAAATAAAAGGTGAAGAGGGCACATCAAAACAGACTTCCACAAAGTCTCCCATCACCTATGTTAGGAGGCCTGTCACTAGGTCAAAATTAGCAAAGCAAGATAAGGCACCTTTGACCCCATTCTAGAGAGGAAAAATCCTTCTAGAAGATCCTCAGGCATTCCTATAGGAAACTTTGTCAGCACTACAGGAAACACAAAAAAAGCTATAGGGAGGAAAACGGGGACAGAGAGAAAGCAAGGAAGAAGCAACATAAGTTCAAGAGGGGGTAACTTCTCCAAATACATCTGAGGGAGAGTTCCAAGAGATGCAAGAACCTATCCCACAACCCAATCTAATCTCCTATTATAGATTCATTGAGGGAGGTAGAGTAATACCAAATTTTTTTTCCATCCCTCTCTTCTTTGAGCTTGAGAAAGAGAGAGGGAGGACAAATCGCTGGATGCAAATTGCCAAATCAAAGAAGGTAGAGGATGTGGGCCATATGGAAGAGAAAAAACTAGAGATGGGGAGAGAGTTAAGATAAGAGATAGGGAAAAAATTATGAGATCTCAACTAGAGGAAAAAAAATACATGGCTAAGGAGGCAGTAACAGGAAAAAGAGAGCCAATTGGCCACCATGGCAAGCCTCTCCATGGAGGCACTGCAGTGTAGGATGCCACCAAAATAATATTCCTTGTACCTCAAAGATCAATGGATGTAATTTTAGATCAAGACACTAGCACAACAGGGGTCTATGCCTTTCCAAGACTATAGGCAGTTCATTGAACTATGTGACAAGAGCACCCTAGAGGATAAGGCTAATATATTTGAATTCTACTTGCACAACTTAGCCTTAACAAACTTGAATGTGTGGACCCCAATGAAAAGTTGGGGGACTTACAACTAATGGCCCTTGCATTATGGATGGGTCATGAAGAGGCCGGATCTAAAGAGGTGAATAGGATGTTGGAAAGAGAAGAAAGGGAGGCCCTTTAAATCAAAGCAGAATAGATGAATTCAATGGTTGTCATTAGCACCCACAACATCATCTCAAATGATCCCCATCTTGCACCAAGATACATAGCTACACAAGAATAAGAAATCACACATTTTGAGAACGCCTTGAGATTTCTAGGGAATGAAAGCCAACAAGAATGCCAGAGGAGATGGAGCACCCTAGCATACAACCTAAGGATTAGAAAATATCATTCCCCAGAGAGGATGAGAGATGCATTAGAAATGACCCCACTGTATAAGAATGCAATTTAGAGACTCAAAATCAATAAGATTGGTTTAAAACTCAGTCCACCCTTGATGTTGGGTATGCTAGAAGGTAAAAAGGAGGAAGAGGAAAGAAAGCATTGGGAGGAAATAGAGAAACATGTTGGGTATTATTCACAAGAAGAAACTCCATCAACAGAGGTCTGGGAGGTAAGAGAGGGCACAAGAACTTTGAAAGATATGGACATAGACTAAGTTGTTAAGAGGATGAGCAACAATTTCAGTAGGGGGGTGATGACAAGGCTCATCAATAGGTAAATCATATGGGCCTTAATGCCACTCTCGAGCTTATTAAAATCAACTTTTCTCACATATCTTTACATATTTTGTTATATTTTCCTTAGTGAAAAGGGTAAAGGTGAGATGTTATGTCATGTGGCCTAATTTGCATTAATTGTAGGATTTGGAGCTGTTTTCGGATAATTTAATTGTAGGAACTCAAAGTAGACAAGAAAGAGGGATTCTAAGAGAATTGGTCTTCCTCCTTAACTCCTCAATCACTCAAAGATCCCTCCACCATATCTCATTAGCTCGGAGTTGCAAGCAACCAGGCACACCAAATTCATTGGAAGCCAAGCTAGTGATAGTTGAAGACAAGTTAATCTCGATTTTGGGAGCCAAGCATCCCTAATTTTTAGGGATTTTTTGGTAGCTTTAGTTGTAAAGATAAGAAGGCCTAGCGCGTCTTTAGGATTCAACTTTTTATTATAGCCAAGAGGCAGTTTCGAGCTAAGATATTGTGACTGTTATTCTCATGTTATTTTTGAAATTTTGATGATAATTAAAAGGGTTTCTTTCATCTAGCACTGAATTGATTCATAGGGTTGAAGCTCTTGGGTTAGGGCCCAACCCTAGCAGCAAAGGTTCCTCTTTTTATACATGTATTCTTAGATTAGAATCATAGATTAGCTACTGATGTTATCCCTACTTTGTTTAATTTACAAGTCTTTGAATGATTGGTTAGTTTTGCTTCCATTAGTTGGAAAAGCATATCAGTGTTACAGTAGTGAAAGAAAATACTTAGGAAAATCTTGTGAGAGTGGCCTCTTCCTCATATCCCTCATGGGATCATGGTTTGAGCGCCCCACTCTCATAGCCCCAAAAACAGATTTATTTTTTGGTTATTACATAGCTTAGGATTTCTTATTGAGTAGATCATTGTTTACGATTTCTTAGAAGCACCTGAAATTGTCATTTTGGTTTCTTGAGTTTGTTGTAGATTAGGGAGAATTCCACTCCATATATTTAATCCATTAGCCATCAAAAAATCAGTTTCTAAAATTCAACTCATATTTTCCACATATACATAAAGGTATGCATAAATGAAGAAATGAATATGTGTTGTTGCAGGAGTTGCTGATCTAAAGGGAGAAACTCATTCCACCAACCTCATCTAAGTATTCTCCACCTCTCGCTCAATCCTACCAACCACTGGTTCAGATTTCTATTTTGTAGCCACCGTGGACAACCAACTTGAGAAAATCTAACCATCCTGAAGAGTTGGGTTGATCCTTGGGTAGTGTGCACCTACCCCATACCTTATTCCACCATCATAAAGCTTCCCATCACTTCTTCTCACCTTCCCTACCTTCCCACAACTTTCAGCTAAGTTTCCTGTAGTAAATCAGGACATCCTGTAGTAACTACAGGAAACCATGTAGCAACCTGTTTTAGACTATTTTGGCAAAAATGATGATCAGAGCCTAGGGTAGGCCTTCAACTTGACTTCCATACGCTTTAATGCCATTTTGTACAGCTTTCCCATACCTTCCTCCTCTGCAAAAGATCATATTATCAACTTAGCATTTACATTTCTACATTGAAAACCAAAAGACTCTTTTCTGCAATATTTAGCTGGTGCATGCATACATCATTCATAGCATTGTTAGGATAATTTCCATGCCTACTTAGTCGAGATAGCTAGATGATAGAATGTAAGGTTAAAATAGGTATTTTCTACAAGTAATGTGTGTTAATTCTTAGCTAGGTAATTCCATGTCATTTCATAGCACTTTATATTTCACACTTTCATTTCCTTAAAATAGGAAAGCTTTTACTTTCTGAATAAAAGATAGCTTTACATTCACTGTTAGTAGTTAGCCTCCTTCTAGTCAATAGAATACTAGTTTGAGAAATGGTTTATCACCCCAGCTAAGAAGTGACAAGAGTAGATGGTTGCATCTGCTGTGAATATAGCACTGTCACCTCCAAGTTTATATGAACCCCGGGTTTATAAAATAAAGTTGGTCGACTTAGGAGTTGCAACATCCTTGCTGCAATACTAGGGCTCATCAATTGTTCTGCCTCTTTCCTAGCTTCCTATATTTTAATTTTCAGTTGTTCATTCTCGTCCAACAAGTTTTTAACATTGGAGCTTATTTCTCCGTCATAGGCTAAGGTGGCTTCGGTAAGGGAAGCTGGATGCTTTCTAGTGTCTGGAACTATCACCCTTTACTTCATGAACATAGGTGATGCATGATCATCTGGAAAGTGATTCCTTCGCGCCTATACAATCTTCTTCTGCAACTCATCAAATGATAGATTGTACACATCCATGACCGAATCATCATCAAGGAGGACATCATTTCCTTGTTTGCTCAGGACTGGTTCTAACACTGGAGGTGGCAGAGACTGAGAGGTGACCTCGGGTCCTCTAAGCATGAGGTCAGTGTCTTCATTCAGTGGCTCCTACTTTAACTCCATGTCAGTCTACTCAATTAACTACTCAATCTGCTTAGCCATTTCTCGATCTTACATCTTTTCACTTTCTACCTCAGGTACTGGCTGTTCTAACTCCTCAACTTGTATCGGTGTTGTTTTCTCTGTCATTGCGCCTTACCTTTCTTCTTCCTCCTATTTCTTTTTTTCTTCTCTTTCTCTTCTTCTTAGCTTTTTTTCCTCCATCAGCTTCTTCTCCGTATGCTGCAACTTCAGTTCTGTTACCTGCAAGCTCTACTTTTTCTCTTCCTCCGCTCTGTTGTTGGTGTCCTCTGCTTCCTTTTTCTTTTGCTGCCAAAGCTTCGTGCATGAAGACTGAATATACTTTAACTCTGCAACTTTTTTATCCTTGTATCATGTTAGCAATCTCCTCTTTCCGTGATCTTGTGCTGGAGTTCTACCCTCTGCTATTGCTGCTGGACTTGTTGCCATGTTAGTGTTGACTCCTTTTCTATGAACATCTTAGTGACTGCATATATTTTCAATTTAACTGGAACTTGCTCAACTAATTCCCTAATACTTATTCTAGTGTTCTTTCTTGAAGCATCTTTCGTTGGTGCTATGGTACAATTACTGCTAGAGAGAAGTGCTTCACGAGTGTGGTACATGTGGGACATAAAGGACACTAATGGAAATCAAACATTAGCTCTTACAAATCTAACTTCACAGCATGATCAAGCATAAATCAGGGCATCTAAGGAGAGGGATTGCACAATTTTGACTAATAGGGGCGACTAACTGACTGTGGGAACTACGCACTGCGCAGTCCCAATAGTGAGTGTGAAAGATTGATGACTGCAACTATGCAATGTGTAGTTCAGTTTGGGGCAAAGCTTGGGAGAGACTACGCATTGCTCAGTCTCAGTGACCAAGCTGGGAAACTAGCTCTTGGAATTGTGTAGTGTGCAGTTGGAGCTAGCTTAGGACAACCTCTGTGCAACTCCAGAAGCCAAGGCAGAGGCCTTGAGCTACCAGATTGTGCAGTTCATGCAAGTGAATGTGAGATCTAGGCAAGGGGAGTCCATATCTTCCCAAGGGGAGTGTGTAATCAAGAAAATATGAAGGATGGTGTGATTTTGAGTGAAATTCTGATTGAGTGATGATGCATGCAAGTAAACCAAGTGTAGGAATCAATAAAAGAGAGGGAGAATGAAACATGTGGAGGGAGTCACCGCAACGACGACGTTAGTGCAAAAACAGGGTAATGCATGCAACACTTGGGGAAGGCAATGAAAAACTTGAAACAACACTTCTGCAAGCTAAAACAAGTTAAAACGCCCATATTCGCTCAAAAAAACAAGTGAAATAACACTCTCACAAGCTAAATAAGCAAAAGAGATAGTAAAGGCGACAAAAGACAATAAAAGAAAAACTCACCCAGAAAAGTGACAACGATGCTCTGAAGGTTCCTTGATCTCCTTAGGCATGCTAGAGTTTGATGACCGAGTATACAAATGAGCTCTAGAGGCATATATTACATCAAATTGAGCAATACTAGAATTTATGATGTGTATGCCTAAGATCAAGGACAAAAGCGACACTTGTCGAAGACTTCTAAAGATAGCACTGTGCCACGTTTGGAAAACTAATAATAGATCCCTACTTCCTAGGGATGATTTTTCGCTTCTCTAGGAAGAGTTTCCATTCATTTCCAGGAGAGATTGCACAGTTTTGGGAAGGAACATGCAACCCTCTGGCTTATGCACTGAGTAGCTTCTGAGCAGAAATACTTCTACGCAATTTCTGGGTTAAGTGACTCTGGGCTGCCTCTCATGCTCTATGCAGTTTCCCAGATAAAGGTTGGTTGTCAACTTACTTTACGCGATTCTGGAGTTGAAGGCTCACTGCTAACTTGGATTGTGTAATTCCCGAGAGACAGGCTGGTTGCCATCAAGGATTGAGTTGTTCACTGAGGTGAGCCCAGAACCGGGTTGAAACCAAGTCAAGAGATTGGCTTGTGGGTTAGACCGTAAAGGAAGTAAGAAAACACAAGCCAACATGCAAAAGATAAATCTCAATGAAAGCACAAGTACATGGGTCAGTGTGAGATGAGTTGATGTGATTTAGGAGGGAGGCTCCAAAATGAAGCATAGACAAAATTTTAGAGGGTGGTTGTAGCCGCTACAACACCTACTTAATTTCCTATATCATCAAAATCATAGTAATATTGAAATGTTTTTCTTCCTATTTTTTAAATATAAAAATATATTTGAAATTATTTAATAAAATATTAATTTTTCTCAAATTTCAAAAACGACTTATAATTTATATATAATCACTATTAGCTCCAAGGGAAACTCAATTGGTGATCCAAGTGATGTGAAGTTGTGCAAACTAAGAGATCCAAGGTTCAATCCCTCGGTCATGACAAGCTTATGAAGAGGATAGGTGGTAGGCCCCAAGAGGTATAGTGGTAGTGACCATAATCAATCGAGGTATCAAGCAAGTATGAAACTTTGATTCCTCTGGGTTACAAAACAATAATATATATATATATATATATATATATATATATATATATATATATATATATATATATATATATATATATATATATATATATATATATATATATATATATATATATATATATATATGCACCTAGTTTAACTTGAGGGTTTTCTCAATTGGTCAAGTCCCTGTCATTAAAGCATTTTTGTTATTGAGAGGTCACAAGTTCAATTCTCTAGACACTCTCAAGGTGAGGGTATGTGGCTGAGACAACATGAAGTAATCCTTTTAGGTAGATCTGCCTATGGTACAAATATTCGTTGGATATAGCAGTTGCAATAGTCAAAGATCTCTAAAACCATGAACCACATAGAAAAAATTATATATGCACCTAGTCTAACTAATAGATGACATAGACTCTTTTTCTCATCAATTTTTCCCAAATATTGATAGAGATTTTTAAGAATCATAGGTTTAAGTTGTTTAATGTGCAAAATGCCTCCAAAATTTTTGAGTGTTGAATCCATTTATGCATTCAAAAATATATTTTAAAGAACAAGAAATTACAATCTTACATAAAATTGTATTATAAAAATCCAATAAAAAAACTATTTTATTTTTTAATTAATTTTATTTTGTTTATTAATTAAATTACACTTCTATATAATATAATATGTATAACAACCACCAAAATTTAAATTTTATTTATTTCACCATGACACACATTTTTCTCACACTTAATTTGTATTCTCATTAACTTATAAGAAATCTTATTTTTCAAAAATTTCCATTACGTGACAATTTGATTCGATTTTTTTTAAAGGTGCGAAATTCCATACTAATTCAGAGATCGTTTACTGATAGGGCTACTGATAAATATCTCACTACAGAGGAATTTGAGATCATCTCGGCATTCCCTTCATCTAAAATAGTCCTTAAAGTGGAAGAAATCCCTCCTCTTGACGTATTTTACAGTCCTAAACATCGGTTTCTGGTGAAAAGATAGAGGAAAAGGAGAATGACAAAATCATCATCAACAATCATTCTTGGTGATGTACCTATGGATATAGTATGGAAGGATACTCTAGGTGATCCTTCGGAGAATTTGACAAAGTTGTCACAATTTTAACGTGCTTATGCATCTGCTACAATTGACAAAGCAGTGGAGGTTTGACAACTTGTCAGAGAGAAAGAAGAAAGAATTCAACAGTTAGAGCAGAAATTGGCAGAGGAAAGACAAATTATTGACCATCAAATGAAGACACAAATGTCTCAACTACAACAGAGCTTTGATCAATTAAAGCTCCAATATCAAGCAGAGACTAGTACTAAGGATGTGTAAATACAACAACTCTAGTTTTCACTTGATCAGTTGAAGGAAAATCCTAAAGTGGAGGACTTTATAAAGGAAGCATTGGAGATAAACACTCTGTTACAAGTGACTCACTGATGAATCAATCATCTGATGTGAGGGTGACTTTCAATGACATTGATGATAAAATCTCGGGATTCATAACATGGTAGGATACTTCAGAAGGTAGAGCAACAGATCTTCCTATAATAGAGGAATATCACAAGGAAATCCTCTTTACTGATTGGGACATTCAATTGAAACAGGAAGAAAGAGAATTCTCCATAGCAATCGATGCTGCAAATAACATCATTGAAACTACCAATGATAACTTGCACAATGGTAACCTAATTCAAGAATGCCCACCTGGTAGTCTTCCTGATATCAAAGTCTTGGAAAGGAAATAGAAAGAAAATTCAAAAGCGAAGGAATAAGCGATTAAAAATTTGACCAAGCTCGACTCGGAAGTGTATTGGAAATATCTGGTGAAGCCACACAGTCAGTGGCTAATGCTACGCTGCCTTGCTGACTAATCCAACCATATGCTTCCTATGCTTTCATATTCAGTGTACACTAGATAGCTACGCATGAGGACAGGTCAGCCTCCTGAAGTTAAGCCAATGATGGATATTTACGAGCTCAGGTAGTGAATGAAATAATAGACACAATTGCATTCTTGAGCTCGTCATTTTAAAAGTTTTGGTTTATGTATTTTTGTCACTTATTTTAAGGAGTTGTTTTAACCTCCTCAGAACTTTCATGTAATGTCTATTTTTATACTTTATTTTTATTATATAAACCCTTTCATGTCTATAAAGAAAGGGTCCCCAAATTTTATAAATAAAAACTTTGGAAGCTTGCACTATTGTACTTTTGAAGTTTGTCTTAGTAGAATGACCGGATCAGGGTCCAGAAATTTTGTATAGAAGGCTTTTAGAAGCTTTCACTTCTGTACTTTTGAAACCATCTTAATGAGAAAGACTGGACCGAAACTATTTCTTTCATGAGAAGAGTCATATACATTGGGTACTTTTATCATTGTATATTTGTTTTGTTTATGAATTGATAATCATTTCTCTTTATATTGTTTATTATATGTATCTCTTCTAATGTAGTTTTGTATTAATTCACTTATGAACATGCTAAAATTGTTATCCTTAATACATATATGAGCAATTTTGGAACGTTATTTGATGCGACATGTGTTTCATCAATTATTTTTATTAACTATTTAATCAAAATAATTATTTTAAAATATTTTCATTTCTGTAAGTGTTTGATCAATCTTTATTATCATACACTGAGGACAATTTTCTAGATCTTGTAAACATAAGTAAACCTTGGGTAATATATAGATTAATATACATGTTTTCTAGTTTGTAAACCACCCCATCTATCACTTAGATTTTGGTCATAAACACTCTATCCATTCTATCACATTTTTGTTGGGAAACTGGTCCCATTATATCCAGTCAGAGCCACTATTCCAAACAGATAAGGGACGGTATTCAAGTCCCCGATCGGGTGGTTTTCCCCCATGTTGTTGCAACGATTTTTGAGGCTTCAAAATTTTGGCACTAGAAGGAGGGCCACCAATTATGAGTGGCAAAGAGAACTCAATATAAATTTAAAATCCATTCCAAGAGTCACTCCCCCTCAAGATCACCTCCAACTTCTAGATCTTCATCCAAAACTCCTATTTCTAGATCAGAAGTTGAGCAATCACCTCCTAAATCTCCTAGTACATTTCCTGAAGCACCCTCTTTAGATTATAATCTTGAATCACCTGAGGTCCAGACTTTAATAAAGAAATTAGGAGAAATCTCTATTTCAGCAGAAAATCTTGTGCCATCTGAAGCTTCTGAAGGAAGTGTAACTTCTATTTTACAACCTACTCAGATTCTAACTCATTCTCAAAGAAAGAAGGTTGGGGTTCCTCCGTTTGAGTTTCCTTTTCCTTCTTTCCAAAACAAGACTAAGAAATATGAGTCGCAAACATCTAATAGTGAGGTTTTGTCAAATTCTCCTCCAAAAACACCTTCATTCCCTCCATTCATTCATGTTAATACCTCTTCCTCTCAAAATACTGGTGCTATTTCATACAACACTAATACACAAACTGCCTTTTCTTCCACACAATCACCTTCAATATCCACCTCTTCCCAAACTCCAATAATGGTAGGAAGACAATAGAGAAAACAACAACAACCACCAGCACCAGTCAGACCATGGGCCAATCCTGGAGCTGTGCAAATGGAAACCCCTCTCCATGATCTACCTAAGCATCCTGAAAGATGGCTAGCAAAATTTAATCCTAATGATGGGTTACCTATTGAAGAACATCTCCACAATTATATGTTAGCCATTAATCTTAATGGAGTGGTTGAAGAAGACTGTGTAGTAAGATTATTTCTCTACACTCTCCAAGGATTAGTGGGTTAATGGCATTTTTCATTACCACCAGGGTCTATTACTGATTGGGACATGTTTGAAGAACAATTCTTAGTTAAATTCGGTGATGACCACACAATTGCACTTCCTATTAATGATCTTTCTAATTTAAAAGCTAAGTCAAGTGAAAAGATCAAATATTTCAATTCCAAATTTAATAAATTGCTAAACAAAATCCCAACCACATCAAGCCCTGGTGTTGATGTCTAGATCAAGTGGTATATTTCTTCTCTTCCTTCCAATATAGTGATTTTTGTAGATATAGCCAATAAGGATACTTTAGTAGAAAACATGAAAGAAGCCCGGTATATAGATAAGAGAATAGTTGCATTAGAAAAGAAAACTACCCAGGAAGAAAGAAATATGAAAAAGGTTACATTTAAGGACGAATCAAAGAAGAAATCCACTATGGATCCCTTTGATCTTTCTTGATTTCCTAGAGAAGAAAGTTATAGGATTTCTTGTAGTAACTACGAGAAACCCTGTAGCAGCCTGTGTTATCACAACAACAGTTTATCTATTCAGTCTCCTTCATTGTCCAAGCAAGTAAAGAGCTCCAACACCTCTGCAGACATTATGACACCTATCCAAATCTCAACAGTAGCAGCAGGAACCAAGCATCTACACACAACAACAAAGAAGACAACTACATCAGCGAGAAGAATCAACAGAAAAGGGACCAAGGAAAAGCACTTACCTAAACAAAAAAGAAGCACAACAGAGTCACCCTCCAGCATGCATCCACCAAGCGAAGGAAGGCACGGTTATGGCACTTAACCCAAATTATTCCCTAAGTACAATATGAAAAAAGTGTAGGAGTATGAAAAAATTTGATTTTATAAGCTGGAGGTGGCCAGTTAACTTGGCCACCCTCAGCTCGAAAACAAAAAGTGAACTCTTAGTCAGCCCGCCACATTGCAATGTCACTTCAAGGAGAATGAGTCGAAAAGGCGGTTGAGTTAATTTGTGTGAGAGTGGGTGATCTTATGAGGGGAGTCTACATGATAACCAATGGTAGGCCAACTGTCCCAAAGAGGAAACATCGTACACTGCCAGCCAATGCAACACTCCAAGGAATCGACCATAAAAAGAAAACATTCCAAACTCTAATGCATCATTGTTTCATTTCAAGATTAGAGACAACCGGGACCACCTTGGAAATCCATCTAGGAAGCAAAACTATTTTATCCACCCTACAGGAAATATAACTACAGGAACAACTACAGGAAATGTAGGGAGCTACATGAAGCATTGGAAATTCATCGAAAACTCTGCAAGGTGGTACCTAAGGTCCAATTGTTCAGCAATTCTCCTCATCCAAAGCATCACAATGAAAGGTAGGTGGCCCATTTCTCCTATGTTTTGAATTGATAGCTAGGAAAGGAAAAATCTAAATTTTATAAGTGATTATAGTGGGCCTGGGGATTTTAGACAAATTGTGTGAATTTTAAAAGTTGTGTGGATATAGAAAGAAATTGCAACCATCCACCAATATTCTAAACTCTCAGTCACCCTAAAAACTAAGGCTAGCCTACAAAAATCCCTACAGTTAGCCAACCAAAGAAGAGACATGAGAGGAGGTTTTAACAGAAGTGAACCCACAAAAACATCCAGGATACGCCTCCATCTCCCTATGGTGGAAATATTTAGAAGGCATAACTGGTCAGGATTCTTTGAGCTGCTAAGAGGGTATGATGTTGATGTAGCTCAAGAAATTTCGATGGCACTCAACCCTCAGGCTAGAACTATTACTACTATTGTGGTAAGAGGTCTGTCAATTACAATTACTCATGAGGTAATTAGTAGAATCCCTACACTTCCTCAAGGGATGCCATGGAGAAAGGAGGATAAGGCTGCAAACACTTTTGCTAAGAAAAACTTCTTCTTAAGGGATGAAGAGCCAATTGAGGACAAAAATGAGAGAATGAGGGAAAGCCTTCCCTATCCTTGGAATGAGGTGAGCTATCATATTCTCAAATATATTTCTTGTGGAGGGAGAGTTAGTATAATCTATGGCTACCAATTTAGACTCCTCCGTGAGTTGATATTTGGAGAGGAAATACCCATTGACAGAAGACGCAGTGTACCCTACTTCTTACTGCAATCAATAATAGACATGAGCCTAAAGGTCCAAGAGGGAAAACATCAGCAATTGGCACACCATGGACTAAGAATCCCTATTCAATGGTCCACATTTAGAGACATTGACGGAGAGGTTATGATTGAAATACAAGCCCTTGAATATGATAGGGACAATACCTCTTCTAGTGAAGAGGAGGCAGAAGAAGAGGAAGAAGAAGAACCAGAGGAGGAAGAGGAGGTAGAAACAGAGAAAACAAAGGAAGAAGAAGGAAAAGAAGAAGGAGAAGAGGAGAAAAGTGAAGAGGAAGAATATAAGGAAGAAGCAAGCCCTGAGAAAATACCAAGGAAAGGGAGGAATCTCCAAGGTTGCCTCCTGAACGCACTGGGAAGGAGGCAGTTGCTGCCTTGACTTCCCTAAGCACACTTTTCAAGTAAAAATGGAAAATACAGAGGTAGAATCCCCTATATTTCAAAACAATGAGGAGCACCAGGATCAAACACGGGAAACCACAAAAGCCCACCAAGACTCCAATCATAATTGAAGACTCACCAAAAGAGAAAGAAAAGCTAGTTTCCCTCGAAATAAAAGGTGAAGAGGGCACATCAACATAGGCTTCCACAAAGTCTCCCATCACCTATGTTAGGAGGCTTGTCACTAGGTAAAAATTAGCAAAGCAAGATAAGGTACCTTTGACCCCATTTCACAGAGGAAAAATCCTTCTACAGGATCCTCAGGCATTCTTATAGGAAACTTTGTCAGCACTACAGGAAACACAAAAAAAGATACAGGGTGGAAAATAGGGACAGAAAGAAAGCAAGGAAGAAGCAACATAAGTGCAAGAGGGGGTAGCTTCTCCAAATACATCTAAGGGAGTGTTCCAAGAGCTGCAAGATCCTATCCCACAACCCAATCTAAGATCTTATTATAGATTCATTGAGGGAGGTAGAGTAATACCATAAAAAAATTTCCATCCCTCTCTTCTTTGAGCTTGAGAAAGAGAGGGGGAGGACACATTGCTGGATGGAAATTGCCAAATCAAAGAAGGTAGAGGATGTGGGCCATATGGAAGAGAAACAACTAGAGATGGGGAGAGAGTTAAGATAAGAGACAGGGAACAAATTATGAGATCTCAACTAGAGGATAAAATACATGGCTAAGGAGGCAGTAACAGGAAAAAGAGAGCCAATTGACCACCATGGCAAGCCTCTCCATGGAGGCACTGCAGTGCAGGATGCCACCAAAATAATATTCCTTGTACCTCAAAGATCAATGGATGTAATTTTAGATCAAGACACTAGCACAACAGGGGTCTATGCCTTTCCAAGACTACATGTAGTTCATTGAACTATGTGACAAGAGCACCCTAGATGATAAGGCTAATATATTTGAATTCTACTTGCACAACTTAGCCTTAACAAACTTGAATGTGTGGGACCCCAATGAAAAGTTGGGGGACTTACAACTAATGGCCCTTGCATTATGGATGGGTCATGAAGAGGCTAGAGCTAAAGAGGTGAATAGGATGTTGGAAAGAGAAGAAAGGGAGCCCCTTTAAATCAGAGCAGAATAGATGAATTCAATGGTTGTCATTAGCACCCACAAAATCATCTCAAATGATCCCCATATTGCACCAAGATACCTAGCTACACAAGAATAAGAAATCACACATTTTGAGAATGCCTTGAGATTTCTAGGGAATGAAAGCCAACAAGCATGCGAGAGGAGATGGAGCACCCTAGCATACAACCTAAGGATTAGAAAATATCATTCCTTAGAGAGGATGAGAGATGCATTAGAAAGTACCCCATTGTATAAGAATGCAATGCAGAGACTCAAAATCAATCAGATTGGTTTAAAACTCAGTCCACCCTTGATGTTGGGTATGCTAGAAGGTAAAAAGGAGGAAGAGGAAAGAAAGCAGTGGGAAGAAATAGAGAAACATGTTGGGTATTATTCACAAGAAGAAACTCCATCAACAGAGGTCTGGGATGTAAGAGAGGCCACGAGAGCTTTGAAAGATATGGACATAGACTAAGTTGTTCAGAGGATGAGCAACAATTTCAGTAGGGGGGTGATGAAAAGGCTCATCAATAGGTAAATCATATGGGCCTTAATGCCACTCTCGAGCTTATTAAAATCAACTTTTCTCACATTTCTTTACATATTTTGTTATATTTTCCTTAGTGAGAAGGGTAAAGGTGAGATGTTATGTCATGTGGCCTAATTTGCATTAATTGTAGGATTTGGAGACTTTTTGGGATAATTTAAGTGCAGGAACTAAAACTAAACAAGAAAGAGGGATTCTAAGAGAATTTGTCTCCCTCCTTAACTCCTCAATCACTCGAAGATCCCTCCACCATATCTCATTAGCTCAGAGTTGCAAGCAACCAAGCACACCAAATTCATTGGAAGCCAAGCTAGTGATAGTTGAAGACAAGTTAATCTCAATTTTGGGAGACACGCCTCCCTAATTTTTAGGAAGTTTTTTGGTAGCTTCAGTTGTATAAATAAGAAGGCCTAAGGCCTCTTTAGGATTCAACTTTTTATTATAGCTAAGAGGCAGTTTCGAGCTAAGATATTGTGACTGTTATTCTCATGTTATTTTTGAAATCTTGATGATAATGAAAAGGGTTTCTTTCATCCAGCACTGAATTGATTCAGAGGGTTGAAGCTCTTGGGTTAGGGCCCAACCCTAGCAGCAAATGTTCCTCTTTTTATACATGTATTCTTAGATTAGAATCATAGATTAGATGTTGATGTTATCTCTGCTTTGTTTAATTTACAAGTCTTTGAATGATTGGTTAGTTTTGCTTCCATTAGTTGGAAAAGTATATCAGTGTTACAATAGTGAAAGAAAATACTTAAGAAAATCTTGTGAGAGTGGCCTCTTCATCATATCCCTCATGGGATCATGGTTTGAGGGCCCCACTCTCACAGCCCCAAAAATAGATTTATTGTTTGGTTATTACATAGCTTAGGATTTCTTATTGAGTAGATCATTGTTTACGATTTCTTAGAAGCACCTGAAATTGTCATTTTGGTTTCTTGAGTTTGTTGTAGATTAGGGAGAATTCCACTCCATATATTTAATCCATTAGCCATCAATAAATCAGTTTCTAAAATTCAAATCATCTTTTCCACATATACATAAAGGTATGCATAAATGAAGAAATGAATATGTGTTGTTGCAGGAGTTGCTGATCTAAAGGGAGAAACTCATTCCACCAACCTCATCTACGTCTTCTCCACATCTCGCTCAATCCTACCAACCACTGGTTCAAATTTCTGTTTTGTAGCCACCGTGGACAACCAACTTGAGAAAATCTAACCATCTTGAAGAGTTGGGTTGATCCTTGGGTAGTGTGCACCTACCCCATACCTTATTCCACCATAATAAAGCTTCCCATCACTTCTTCTCACCTTCCCTACCTTCCCACAACTTTCAGCTAAGTTTCCTGTAGTAAATCAGGACATCCTGTAGTAACTACAGGAAACCATGTAGCAACTTGTTTTAGACTATTTTGGCAAAAATGATGATCAGAGCCTAGGGTAGGCCTTCAACTTGACTTCCATACCCCTCAATGCGATTTTGTACAACTTTCCCATACCTTCCTCCTCTGCAAAAGATCATATTATCAACTTAGCATTTACATTTCTACATTAAAAACGAAAAGTCTCTTTTCTGCAATATTTAGCTAGTGCATGCATACATCATTCATAGCATTGTTAGGATAATTTCCATGCCTACTTAGTCCAGATAGCTAGATGATAGAATGTAAGGTTAAATTAGGTCTTTTCTACAAATAATGTGTGTTAATTCTTAGCTAGGTAATTCCATGTCATTTCATAGCACTTTATATTCTGCACTTTCATTTCCTTAAAATAAGCAAGCTTTTACTTTCTGAATAAAAGATAGCTTTACATTCACTGTTAGTAGTCAGCCTCCTTCTAGTCAATAGAATACTAGTTTGAGAAATGGTTTACCGCCCCAGCTGATAAGTGACAAGAGTAGATGGTTTCATATGTTGTGCATATAGCATTGTCACCTCCAAGTTTATATGAACCCCAGGTTGGTAAAGTAAAGTTGGTTGACTTAAGAGTTGCAACATCCTTGCTGCAATACTAGGGCTCATCAATTGTTCTGCCTCTTTCCTGGCTTCCTATATTTTATTTTTCAGTTGTTCATTCTCGTCCAAAAAGTTTTTGAAATTGGAGCTTGTTTCTCTGGCATAGGCTAAGGTGGCTTCGATAAGGGAAACTGGATGCTTTATAGTGTCTGGAACTATCACCCTTTACTTCATGAACACAGGTGAAGCGTGATAATCTGGAAAGTGATTCCTTCACACCTATACAATCTTCTTCTGCAACTTGTCAAATGACAGATTGTACACATCCATGACCAAATCATCATCAAGGAGGACATCATCTCCTTGTTTTCTCGGGACTGGTTCTGACACTGGAGGTGGCAGAGACTGAGAGGTGACCTCGGGTCCTCTCAGCATGAGGTAAGTGTCTTCATTTAGTGGCTCCTACTCTAAATCCATGTCAATATACTCAATTAACTACTGAATCTACTGAGCCATTTCCTGATCTTACATCTTTTCACTATCTACCTCAGCTACTGGCTATTCTAACTCCTCAACTTGTATGGGTGTTGTTTTCTCTGTCATTGCGCCTTACCTTTCTTCTTCCTCCTGTTTCTTATTTTCTTCTCTTTCTCTTCTTCTTAGCTCTTTTTCCTCCATCAGCTTCTTCTCTGTATCCTGCAACTTCAGTTCTGTTACCCGCAAGCTCTACTTTTTCTCTTCCTCCACTCTATTGTTGGTGTCCTTTGCTTCCTTTTTCTTCTGCTGCCAAAGCTTCCTGCATGAAGACTGAATATACTTTTACTCTGCAACTTTTTTCTCCTTGTATTATGTCAGCAACCTCCTCTTTCTATGATCTTGTGCTGGATTTCTACCCTCTGCTATTGCTGCTGGACTTGCTGCCATTGTTATAGCTCCAAATCTCACTCTTATGGTTTGTGATGCTGTACTCATGGCCTAGGGCAACCCCTCCTTCCAGACCTGGTCCTAAAATTTAAAAAACAGTGTTTTATCCCTTATACGCGACATTGCCCTGAGTTAAACGTGTGTATACGCGGGTCTGTGTATATCCAACCCGCGTGTATGTATTAAAACACTTAAAAAAATATAAAACTCCTTATTTTCAGGCGGAGATCATGGGTTTTACCTGCTGATCACCTGTTAGTCCCCGTGGCCCAACTGTTCCCAACCAACTCCTAACTAAAAAACTACTTTGGAGATGGTATAAAAAGACCTCAAAGGGAAGGCCTAAAGGAGGAGAGAAGAGAGAGAAAGGTTATTATGCTGAGATTTTTCCCTTGACCAGGTCTGAAGTCCCTTGTGCCTTCTGCACTTCCCCCATTTTGTACAGGAAACCTTTGTTTTCTTGTGTGTTGATGTTCATCCACCATTTATGACATCATGGAGAGAGTCATGGAAGGAGTTTGTTAGAGGCTTGAGGCTGGAACGGATCCGGAAGGAAGCTTTGCTTGGAGCCTGCTGAAGGTGACTCAGGTGAAAATATTCCTTTTTATGTACTTTATTTGTCTATAATAAAAGAAACACATGTCTTGGTTCCCGAAATGAATTTTCTTTATGTTAATGATATTCATGTTTAGAATTCATATGTAAATGGTTGTTTGGATTTCATAACTAACTACCTTTCTTTATAACATAAAGATGGTTTCTTTATAAGTTTTTGTCCATGTACTGTTGTGTTCTTTGAATTGTTTGTTTTGCAGGACAAAAGAGAAGAAGGGAACTCCAAGAAGGGTTTGGACCCTAAGGCCCTTCTCAAACGTAGGACCAAACGTACGTACCCTTATCATAGAATTTGCTTACAATAGCATAATGGCTGTGTGAATGCATGTTTCTTTGAATAGATAACTTTCAGTCTGCTAGGGTTTCAACCCAAAAATCCCTAGGGGAACATTTCCCTCTATCAGAATTGGCGACTCCACTGGGGACAACACTCTTGTTGTTCCTAGTTTGGGTGTTTTTCAAGCCAATCAGGGCTCAACTGCCTTGTCTGCTTGCTGTTACTGTCTGGCCTGTTCTTGAACTTTAAGCTTTGCCAGTTTCTTTAGTTTGTTTTTTTAATTTTTCTTGAAGCTTTTCATATACGCTATTTTTCTTAGATACAGAGGCGTATATACGCTTGTTTCTTTGAGTGAACCCGCGTATACGCAGGTTTCCTCAGATACAGTTGTGTATACACGCAATCTGTACTTCAGTACAGTCGCGTATATATTGTAATTTTCAAGATTTATAAATCTTTTTAGTCTCTGAAGGTTTGTCTGGTGGTTTGAGTCAGTCTGAAACAGTCATTTTCCAGTATCAGTTATTTGTTTTACAACGAACATCTTGTTCCAAATTCTCTCTGATTATGAGGAGTATTGGTCTTGTTTTTTGTTGATTGCAAGCGTCATCGTTTTTTACTAAAGCACGCAAGATTTCTTGCTAGGAATCTTGGCTGCTCTGTTTCATCAGGGTAGAAAGATTGATCACAATTTTTGTGTTAATCTTGCTTTTGGTGACTTTTTGTTTGCTTGACAAAATCACTTTTTGTCACCATCCACTTCTTTGTTTCACGAAAGTTGTTGATTGACACTTTCTTGGAATTTGTCTTTTTGATCTTTTTGGTTTTCATTGCCAAAGCTTTCATTGCTGCTTTTGATTGTTAAGAGCGATTGCAAACACATTTATTTTTGTTGAGTTTTCATCCGTTGTGTGGTGTCAATTCACAAAAGTGTTTAATTGTGTATTCTTCAATCACAAGTTTCAGTGTTGTTGAGAGCATTTTTTTTTTTTTGAAAAGACTCTTTGTTTGTTTCTTTGAAGAAAATCTTTTGAAAATCTTAGTTTTGCTTTCTTGAACTTGCTTTTCATTTGGTTTCCTTTTATGAAGTGAAAGTGCTTTATGTTTGTCTTAGAACTTGTTTTTAGTGTTTAGACGAAATGAATGGTAGCATCTCATGTTCCATCTAGACATTGTAAGTGGCAAGATAAAAAATTGATAAGCAAGCAACTTTCATTTTTGTTTTTAGAGTAGTTTTAAATCTTGCATCCACATATAGTTGTTGCATTAGGATAGATTTGCATCCCCTTTTAGGCATACATAACTTTGTTAGCTTTTGTGAGTGCGAAGTGTGAATTAACGAAACGAAAAGAAAAATTTGTTTTATTAGAAGTACCTCTGAACCCTATAGAAATTGCTCTTCATCGAAAAATGAAAAAGTGCATGTGCATGTAGTTAAGTTTTATTAATTTCTTTTGCATCAAAAAACACCACTAGTTTCACTTCCGTTACCTTGTGACTTAAAGAACAGCCTAATAAAATCAAGCGCTAACTAAAATTCACTAGAACTTTTTGTTTTAGTCAGTTACACCAACAAGATAAGGATTTTATGGCATTGGATTAGGCGAGTGGAGAGTTAACTCTCCAAGACCATATAAATGTCAAACATAGGAGTCTGAATAACGAGAGAAAATCCAATAGCGTTAGGAAGACCAGGAAAGCTCCGGATCTAGGAGTTAAGCACGAGGGTCTGTGAAGACAGGGAAGAGAGATACCCCCTCTCCTACTTGTCCGAACTTACCTCACAACTGTTCCACCTGGCTTCTGCGACGAGTTGGTATCCATAGTTGCTACTCCAAGGGAACTACACAGGTGGCTGCGGAGGGGAATCCCGTGGCACCTGAGGTTGACGTTGCATCACTCTCGACAGTACTACTGGAGGGCACCCTTGCAAAGCTTGGGGGCTTGCACCAGTGCAGGCTGTTGTTAGGAGGTCAACGTAACTTCCTCTGATACCTTCGCTGATAGGACTAGGCCCTCATCATCCTAGACTATCTTCGGAAGGCCCCTTATTTCACTTTCTCGTATTTTGGTGTCCGGTCTTAATCACCCGGAGCGGAAATACTTGGAAGTTGTTTGACTGGCTGTATCTTTAGGGACTTTATATTGTGTGCTATGCACTCTTAGTTGGCCTAGCTTTCAATTTTTTGAGTCTTTAGTTAGATCATAACAAAAAATTCAAAGTGGCTGACTGATCTCCTAGACAGTCTCGAAGACTTCGTGGTCTTCGCCACCAAGTTTAGAGCCTTCTCCTAGAAGGCGCAGAGGCAATACTACCGGTGGGTTTCATCCCACGCCGGTTGACGCATCGAGGATTGATCCTCCTCTCGGGGGCATTAGCGGCCAAGCAAGGCCTAGCACTTCTGAACAAGAGAGGGACACTCCAGTCCTTTCTCGAGTTCTCTTTCAGGCGGAGAATAACATAGAGGTAGAAGAACTCTCAGAGTCGTTAGCAGCTCTGAATTCTCCCCTACATCTAGTCATCCAGACGTATTACAATACGTTGGGACTCCGACGCATAGACCATCAAGTCCAGGTTACGCTACGCGCTTACCATCGATGACCACTACTGGAAGCATGGCTTCTACAAGTGCTACGACTATGCAAACCCCAACATCGGTGCAAGGGGGAGGAACCATTTCCATCTCCTCTGCTTCCTTGTTTGGATCTTTTGCTAGCAAATATTTAGTTGGGTCTACCTCCATTCCGTCCACGAGTGGAAATGCCCAAACCAATGCTTTTGGTACTGGATTCTTCCCATTTGGCACTCACTCACAGGGTATTCCATTGGTTCCGTTTAGTGCCACTACGTCCATGATGGGCGGATCGGCTTCATTCTAGGGTTTTCCTTTCGGAGGTGGTCATATACCACATTCCAACCCGACGGTAGGATCCATGCCTTTTTCTTCTGTAGGAAAAAGTAGCAATCCTTTCCAAGGTTGGAATAACCCTGGGGTTAGTAGCGCGGGAATAACCCTGGGGTTCAGAGGGTTTCTGTCGTGCGCTAGCCACATCTTGTGTACGCCGGAAACGTACTTCAGTTGGGTTACTACATCTTTTTCGTCTGATTCCTTCCACATTATTGGCCTACGGGTTACACTCGCGCTAGATTGATGAAGGATGCCTTAATGCCTTCCTTCTAGTGGATCTTTCCCTATCGACTCCGACTCATTGCTCTGGGGAAAAGATCTAGAGTCCATTTGGCAGTACCTTGGGGTTTGCAGTCATTAGTGGCAGATCCTTTGCTATCGACAGCGGGAAACCATCATTGTCTCCTGATCGATAGATTCTTACAGGTGTTCGACTCCAGCTCATCTATTCACACTTGTTAGATTGTACTGGGTACCTTGACGCTCATTATCATTATCGGTGAGTAGTCTCGCGTTTGTTAACGGTATACATCAATGACCGGTAATCAAACGATTTCTCACATGGTCGACTTCAGATCATTTATTCCCATGGTGTAGAAATGTACCACGGCGGTCGGTGAAGACCTCAGGTTGTATCAGCATTCATTGGTTCACTTGATAGTTGCTCTTGTTGCTGCTAGTTGATACCACTCCACTTTATATGTTGCAGTCAGTCAAGGCGACATTCTATATGCTGGCACCTGAGTTTGCATGTAGTACCATCCTATTCCATCATGTTCAGTTGGTACCTTTTGGGATCAGTCTTTGATATCAGTGATCCGTTGCATCTTTCAGCATCATTGACAGTCTTATATGTGATATTCAGACTTGTACTTGTTCATTATGATCAAATGATCCATTATGTATCTTTCAGTCATTTATACTTGTATACTTAGTGGATCCGCTTGTACTTGACATGCGGACATGCTTTACTTTTTCTGAGCATGGGTATACCTGCCTCAGACAGTGTTTCTTTCTGATCTCCTTTGGTGGCTTGGCAGGCTGAATTCTGGTGAAGTCCTCCTCGATTTTTGACAGACTTCCTTTCCATGTACTCGCATAATATATTTCGGCCATCATGTACCCCTTCTGACTTCATATATTAGGGGGCATCTGTTATAGCTCCAAATCTCACTCTTATGGTTTGTGATGCTGTACTCATGGCCTAGGGCAACCCCTCCTTCCAGACCTGGTCCTAAAATTTAAAAAACAGTGTTTTATCCCTTACACGCGACATTGCCCTGAGTTAAATGCGTGTATACGTGGGTCTGTGTATATCCAACCCATGTGTATGTATTAAAACACTTAAAAAAATATAAAACTCCTTATTTTCAGGCGGAGATCGCGGGTTTTACCTGCTGATCACCTGTTAGTGCTCGTGGCCCAACTGTTCCCAACCAACTCCTAACTAAAAAACTACTTTGGAGATGGTATAAAAAGACCTCAAAGGGAAGGCCTAAAGGAGGAGAGAAGAGAGAGAAAGGTTATTATGCTGAGATTTTTCCCTTGACCAAGTCTAAAGTCCCTTGTGCCTTCTGCACTTCCCCCATTTTGTACAGGAAACCTTTGTTTTCTTGTGTGTTGATGTTCATCCACCATTTATGACATCATGGAGAGAGTCATGGAAGGAGTTTGTTAGAGGCTTGAGGCTGGAATGGATCCGGAAGGAAGCTTTGCTTGGAGCCCACTGAAGGTGACTCAGGTGAAAATATTCCTTTTTATGTACTTTATTTGTCTATAATAAAAGAAACACATGTCTTGGTTCCCGAAATGAATCTTCTTTATGTTAATGATATTCATGTTTAGAATTCATATGTAAATGGTTGTTTGGATTTCATAACTAACTACCTTTCTTTATAACATAAAGATGGTTTCTTTATAAGTTTTTGTCCATGTACTGCTGTGTTCTTTGAATTGTTTGTTTTGCAGGACAAAAGAGAAGAAGGGAACTCCAAGAAGGGTTTGGACCCTAAGGGCCTTCTCAAACGTAGGACCAAAGGTACGTACCCTTATCATAGAATTTGCTTACAATAGCATAATGGCTGTGTGAATGCATGTTTCTTTGAATAGATAACTTTCAGTCTGCTAGGGTTTCAACCCAAAAAGCCCTAGGGGAACATTTCCCTCTATCACCATGTTAGTGTTGACCCCATTTCTATGAACATCTTAGTGACTGCATACATTGGCAAGTTAACTGGAACTTGCTCAACTAATTCCCTAATACTTATTCTAGTGTTCTTTCTTGAAGCATCTTTCGTTGGTGCTATGGTACAATTACTGCTGGAGAGAAGTGCTTCACGAGTGTGGTACATGTGGGACATAAAGGCCACTAATGGAAAGCAAACATTAGCTCTTACAAATCTAACTTCACAGCATGATCAAGCATAAATCAGGGCATCTAATGAGAGGGATTGCACAATTTTGACTAATAGGGGTGACTGAATGACTGTGGGAACTACGCACTGCGCAGTCCCAACAATCAGTGTGAAAGATTGGATGACTGGAACTATGCAATGCACAGTTCAGTCTGGGGAAAAGCTTGGGAGAGACTACGCATTGCTCAGTCTTAGTGACCAAGCTGGGAAACTGGATCTTGGAATTATGTCATGTGCAGTTGGAGCTAGCTTAGGACAACCTCTGTGCAATTCCAGAAGCCAAGGCAGATGCCTTGAGCTACCAGATTGTGCAGTGCATGCAAATGAATGTGAGATCTAGGCAAGGGGAGTCCATATCTTCCCAAGGGGAGTGTGTAATCAAGAAAATATGAAGGATGGTGTGATTTTGAGTGAAATTCTGATTGAGTGATGATGCATGCAAGTAAACCAAGTGTAGGAATCAATAAAAGAGAGGGAGAATGAAACATGTGGAGGGAGTCACCGCAACGGCGACGTTAGTCAAAAACTAGGGTAATGCATGCGACACTTGGGAAAGGCAATGAAAAACTTGAAATAACACTTCTGCAAGCTAAAATAAGTTAAAACACCAATAGTCGCTCAAAAAAACAAGTGAAAGAACACTCTCACAAGCTAAATAAGCAAAAGAGATAGAAAAGGCGACAAAAGACGATAAAAGAAAAACTCACCCAGAAAAGTGACAATGATGCTCTGAAGGTTCCTTGATCTCCTTAGGCATGCTAGAGTTTGATGACCGAGTATACAAATGAGCTCTAGAGGCATCTATTACATCAAATTGAGCAACACTAGAATTTATGACGTGTATGCCTAAGATCAAGGACAAAAGCAACACTTGTCAAAGACTTCTAAAGATAGCATTGTGCCACGTTTGGAAAACTAATAATAGATCCCTACTTCCTAGAGATGATTTTTCGCTTCTCTAGGAAGAGTTGCCATGCATTGCTAGGAGAGATTGCACAGTTTTGGGAAGGAACATGCAACCCTTTGGCTTATGCAATGAGTAGCTTCTGAGCAAAAATATTTCTACGCAATTTCTGGGTTGAGTGACTCTGGGTTGCCTCTCATGCTCTGTGCAATTTCCCAGATAAAGGTTGGTTGTCAACTGGCTTTGCGCAATTCTGGAGTTGAAGGCTCATTGCTAGCTTGGACTGTGCAATTCCAGAGAGAAAGGCTGGTTTCCATCAAGGATTGCGTTGTTCACTAAGGTGAGCCCGGAACCGGGTTGAAACCAAGTCAAGAGATCGGCTTGTGGGTTAGACAGTAAAGGAAATAAGAAAACACAAGCCAACATGCAAAAGATAAATGTCAATGAAAGCACAAGTACATGGGTCAGTGTGAGATGAGTTGATGTGATTTAGGAGGGAGGCTCCAAAATGAAGCATAGGCAAAATTTTGGAGGGTGGTTGTAGCCGCTACAACACCTACTTAATTTCCTATATCATCAAAATCATAGTAATATTGAAATGTTTTTCTTCATATTTTTTAAATATAAAAATATATTTGAAAATTTTTAATAAAATATTAATTTTTCTCAAATTTCAAAAACGACTTATAATTTATATATAATCACTATTAGCTCCAGTGGAAACTCAATTGGTGATCCAAGTGATGTGAAGCTATGCAAACTAAGAGATCCAAGGTTCAATCCCTCGATCATGACAGGCTTATGAAGAGGATAGGTGCTAGGCCCCAAGAGGTATAGTGGTAGTGATCATAATCAATCGAGGTATCAAGCATGTACAAAACTTTGATTCCTCTGGGTTACAAAATATATATCTATATCTATATATATATATATATATATATATATATATATATATATATATATATATATATATATATATATATATATATATATACATATATATATGCACCTAGTTTAACTTGAGGGTTTTATCAATTGGTCAAGTCCCTGTCATTAAAGCATTTTTGTTATTGAGAGGTTACAAGTTCAATTCTCTAGACACTCTCAAGGTGAGGGTATGTGGCTGAGACAACATGAAGTAATCCTTTTAGGTAGATCTGCCTATGGTACAAATATTCATTGGATGTTTGTGGTTGAGACAAGAGGAAGTAATCCTTTTAGGTAGATTTTCCTATGGTACAAATATTCATTAGATATAGCAATCGCAACAGTCAACCATGAACCACATAGAAAAAACTATATATGCACCTAGTCTGACTAATAGATGAAATAGACTCTTTTTCTCATTAATTTTTCCCAAAAATTGATAGAAATTTTTAAGAATCATAAGTTTAAATTGTTTAATGTGCAAAGTGCCTCCAAAATTTTTGAGTGTTGAATCAATTTATACATTCAAGAATATATTTTAAGGAACAAGAAATTACAATCTTACATAAAATTCTATTATAAAAATCCAATAAAAAAACTATTTTATTTATTAATTAATTTTCTTTTGTTTATTAATTAAATTACACTTCTATATAATATAATATGTATATCGAACACCAAAATTTAAATTTTATTTATTTCACCATGACACACATTTTTCTCGCACTTAATTTGTATTCTCATTAACTTATAAGAAATCTTATTTTTCAAAAATTTCCATTACGTGACAATTTGATTCAATTTTTTTTAAAGGTGCGAAATTCCATACTAATTCATAATTTTCCATAACGCTATAATTTAACCTAAAAGTTCTCAAATCTCTTTTTATTAAATTATTTTTTATAATTCTTAAATTTTAAATATCCTTTGTAAACTTCGAAAATCCATACAATAGATTTGTTTTAGTAGAGAATTTGTTTAATTCTTAATTTGTTGTAATTTCATATTTTAGTTAGTACACGTGGAAAATAAAATTCAAAATCCAACCCATTTTACCCGCTTTACAACTTGCGAAAATAGGTAACAATTTGGATCTACACATCACAAGCTATTAAAGATCAGCAGTTCTCATTCATTTCGAGACCCCAAACATGATTGACCAAAGGATCTTTTTTTGAGCAGAAAATGACATTAGGGTAGAAAAATGTCAAGGGCATGTGAGGGGGAGGGGGATCTAAAATGACGTCAGGGCAGAAAATTGTCAAGGGCATGTGAGGGGGAGGGGATCTAAAATGACGTTAGGGCATAAAAATGTCAAGGGCATGTGAGGGGGAGGGGGATCTAAAATGACGTTAGGGCAGAAAAAAGTCAAGGGCATGTGAGGGGGAGGGGGATCTAAGATGACGTTAGGGCAGAAAAATGTCAAGGGCATGTGGTATACAATGAATTTATTCACAGCTCCTTTTCTCTCTTTTTACCAAAACCGCTACTAACCCTGCTAGAAATTTCTCGAGGTGGTATTAAATCGGCGGAAGTTGATGTGGGAATTAATCTACTTGACAGATCATCTAGATGGTAGCTATATGTCATGCTTACATGTAACCTACGTAAGCATGACATAAGAAGAACTTTGAAAAATAAGCGGGAATGTATTTCTCACACGTGTTAGCTCAATGAAAAGTCATCATGTGTATAAGAGAGGTTGCTTTGGTCGTAAAAAAAGAAAATGTGATACTTTGTCTCATTTGTAGTTGTTGAAGGATGAAAGTGACTGAAGATATTAGTACCCTCATATCAGTACTTTCTTCTAGCACTTCTCCCAAGTAACCCTTAATCTTTTCTTGTTCTCCATTAAAATGAAGACTAGGAAACCTTGTAGAAATTTTGAATAATATGACACATATTCAACAGAGATTATCCTGATCATACAATTTATGCGGAACATGTATAATACATAATCTCCTCTACGTTGATCATCAAATTACAGAAGCAGAAACATCCACAGGCACATACAGAAGCATCAATCAAACTCATAAACACAGTATGTATCCCGGGGAAAGCATCTCGCTAAAAACCCCACACTATCTGTATATTATATTGATTGAATCATGTAACAATACAAAGCATAATACTTCTCACAAGTATCTCCACCTGTTACACACAATACAGCTCAGATTTGATCTCCAAATCTCTCCCGCTGCTTGCCTGCCTCCACTGCTCAAACCTGCTCGAGAACTGATGATAATTACTTCCCAAACTCGATTTTACACTGCAAAATAGTCACCCACACTATGTTGGACGTGAGCAACATCTATAATATCATGAAGATACGTGAGCAAACTCATTGGCATACTCAATCCTTTGATTGTGCAAATCATCATGCACAGCTATAGTCACAACTGATAGCAATCTGATCCTCTAACACCTGTCCCTGCTGAACTGAACATGCACTGACATGCAACTGAGTTAACTGATGTATTCTATAGTTGCATTATGAGTTAATAACTTGTGAATTAATTAATAACTAATTCACCCAACTCATCTTTAGTCTATTGATCAGTTAGACTAAATACAACCAGTTTAACAAAGCTAAACTGAACACAACTCCATCAACTGTACCTCCAGTCCACTAAACTCAACTCACTTGAGTTCTAACTGAAGTCATGCATGCAACAACTCAACTGACTCATAAGAAAAACGAATTTCCTTCTGACAGCTGCATGTGCCACTTCCGTAGCTCAAACTGAAGTGCTCCAAGAGAATAAGATTAAGTTTATAGTCCAAATATTATTGTGAGATAATAATATTTGACTTTTCTATTTTTGACTTTGATCACTCACACTGTGATCACTCACACTGTAATCACTCACACTGTGATCACTCACACTTTCATCAAAAATAGAAGTCCATCTATTTTTCCCAACTTGATCAATCATCCATAGACATGATCCATATGTCTAAAAATAGACATAGTCTAAAAATAGACTTGCGCCAAAAATAGCCTGCGGGCCCACTTAGTGAAGGCGACTCTTTTCACTAAGCTCCATCATCTTGTTGCAATCTCAACAAGCATTTCTTGTTGCACACTTTTCAACACCCCCTCTCAACAAGAAAGGCTTCCTCTCAAACCCGATCCTGTAACTCTGGAATGTTCTCCATGCAACACATCTGGCCAGTCCACTTGCTCTGTCATCAAAGTCTCTGACTGCTATTGCCTCTGTCAACTGAAACTCTGCATCTCTGTGCTCTTCAGTATCTGACTGCTCTAGCCTCTGTCACTTTGATCTCTGACTGCATCCGTGCTGCTGCTGGTTCTATCTCCCAGCATTGCATCCGCACTGCACCTCCCAACTGACCTCCCTGTTGGGATAGAAACATCCTCTGATGCTGAAGCTCTACCTGCAGCTGACAAGTGCTCCCTCTCTGACATCTGCGCTACTGCAACATCTCCATGCATCTCGCACCATTGCACACCTCTCTGTGCCACCTAACACTGTGCAAAACACTTGTGCCTCTCGCATTGCTACAGCCTGCTAGCTATGCGCTGTCCTGGGATTCCCTGCACTGTCGCTCTCTCTGCCGCTCCATCCGCATCTGTCTCTACCCAATCAGTCAGTTCCTGCTACTACACATCGGGGCTCCCATAGCAAGGTCTCATCCAAGAGGTTGGGTACCTCAAGGATCTTGCCCCTCCTCCTTGGGACAATCAATCCACATCACCCCACCTCCTACCTGGAGGTATGGATGCATGCGATCCCTCAGCCCACCTGGCTTGAAGTTTCCCCCTACTGGAGGTCTCTGGATGAGTAGATGTCTCTACTCGATCTCCTTTCAGCTTCCCCTGTTGTGTCTCCGCCACAATCTCCTGAAGCTGTTGCACCAATCGTGGCTCCTCCACAATCATCTGAGACTTCTTCTGGCTCTGCATGTTGAGAGGTAATATATGCTCCCTCTCAACCACCAAGTCTCCATCAGTTGCCTCGTTACTCAAGGCTTCGCATGCCTCTTTAACCTCAAGAGCATACAGGTTCCTGACCCGTGAACCAATCTCATGACAATGAAAGCATCTCACCTTCGACTTGTCGACCTTCTTCCCATCACTGGAATAACTGGATTCAGAAAGAGAAACCTTCCCCTTCCCCTTCTTCGCCTTACTCGCTAAGGCACAGTTCTCCTCATCCTGCATGGATGAAGAACCGTCTTTGGTGCTCCGTCTAATCTCCTCCTGCATCAAATCCGACCATGGTCGTTCCCAATTTGGCAGTTTCTCCCTTCCATTCACCGAGTCCTGGTAGCTATGCCAACTCTTAGGAAGGTCAAGGAGTCCTAGACTCACCATCCTCATCATCAACAGTAACCCCCACACTTCCTAGCTCATCTCGACACTGAGTGAACCTCGTGAGATACTAGGGCATACTATCTCCATTCTCGAACTGAATGTTTCTGAGTTTATCTCTTGCTTTGGAATTAAATCCGAATTCCACCAGCTCAAAACTCAACCGCTTCCGATCTAGAATTCGTGAGAACAAATTATTTCTTGTACAGAGATCGACTGTATGGGCATTCACCGGATATCTCACCTTCCAAAAGAAGGATGAATCCAGAGGCTACCTGGCCCGATTACAGACTCTGCCTGAAGAAATAAAATGTAAACACTTCTTGAATAATAGATCTGATGATCAATCCTCGCTTGATATCCTGTAAAAATCTCTTCTACAAATCAACCTGGCTCTGATACCATGTAGAAATTTTGAATAATATGACACATATTCAACAGAGATTATCCTGATCATACAATTTAAGTGGAACATGTATAATACATAATCTCCTCTACGTTGATCATCAAATTACAGAAGCAGAAACATCCACAGGCACATACAGAAGCATCAATCAAACTCATAAACACAGTATGTATCCCGGGGAAATCATCTCGCTAAAAACCCCACACTATCTGTATATTATATTGATTGAATCATGTAACAATACAAAGCATAATACTTCTCACAAGTATCTCCACCTGTTACACACAATACAGCTCAGATTTGATCTCCAAATCTCTCCCGCTGCTTGCCTGCCTCCACTGCTCAAACCTGCTCGAGAACTGATGAGAATTACTTCCCAAACTCGATTTTACACTGCAAAATAGTCACCCACACTATGTTGGACGTGAGCAACAGCTATAATATCATGAAGATACGTGAGCAAACTCATTGGCATACTCAATCCTTTGATTGTGCAAATCATCATGCACAGCTATAGTCACAACTGATAGCAATCTAATCCTCTAACACTTGTCCCTGCTGAACTGAACATGCACTGACATGCAACTGAGTTAACTGATGTATTCTATAGTTGCATTATGAGTTAATAACTTGTGAATTAATTAATAACTAATTCACCCAACTCATCTTTAGTCTATTGATCAGTTAGACTAAATACAACCAGTTTAACAAAGCTAAACTGAACACAACTCCATCAACTGTACCTCCAGTCCACTAAACTCAACTCACTTGAGTTCTAACTGAAGTCATGCATGCAACAACTTAACTGACTCATAAGAAAAACGAATTTCCTTCTGACAGCTGCATGTGCCACTTCCGTAGCTCAAACTGAAGTGCTCCAAGAGAATAAGATTAAGTTTATAGTCCAAATATTATTGTGAGATAATAATATTTGACTTTTGTATTTTTGACTTTGATCACTCACACTGTGATCACTCACACTGTAATCACTCACACTGTGATCACTCACACTTTCATCAAAAATAGAAGTCCATCTATTTTTCCCAACTTGATCAATCATCCATAGACATGATCCATATGTCTAAAAATAGACATAGTCTAAAAATAGACTTGCGCCAAAAATAGCCTGCGGGCCCACTTAGTGAAGGCGACTCTTTTCACTAAGCTCCATCATCTTGTTGCAATCTCAACAAGCATTTCTTGTTGCACACTTTTCAACAAACCTAACCCACAACCTTTAGAGGGTTATTGACCAGTGAACCTAGATGAGTTTCCCCTTATTTATCAGAAGGGGGGTTTCCATGATACCTATTACAAGTTGGACCTGCATGAACTAAGAGAATGGGCAGGTGATTCCATTCATGGTTAATACGAGAGTCTCTCTCTAATAAGTGGAATAATTAATGAAATAGATGTTTTTTTCTTAGGGATAAGTTTTTTCTTGTGAGATCCTTATAAAATTAAATAAGATAGAGGGACTAAACAAGGTTATGCACCTTATGTTAATCTAACCAAACTAGATATTGAAAAGTTAGCTAATAAGGATACTTGGGTAATAGAACAAACCCAAAGTATGGATAAAAATCCAATGGGTGAAAATTCATCCTAGTCATTGGTTTTGGAAACTCCTCAGTCATAGAAAAAGAGTCTAAAGAGAAATTTTACAAAAAAGCCTCCAAACATTTTCTAAAATTGAGGAAGAAGATCAATAATCTAGGAAAAGACAAATGACAAAAGAGGAGGGAGAAACAAAAGTGGCAGTGCAAAGCATAAAAGAAGTGACATCAAGCAAGGTTGCTTTCAATTCAGAGATTTTACCAATAACATCTATGGCTTAATAAATTCAGTTAGGAATTCCATTATCGGTCTCCAGAAGATGAGAAAATGTTTATTCACATTTTATGGAAACAAAGAAAAAAATATTAAAATTTAATAATATTCATACTTAGAACTGTGGAGGCATGGCTCAGGTTCATCTCATAACATGTTACTATCTTCCTTGGACCATGAAAAGGGATAGTTAACTATGGTTGTGTTACAGCTAAAATCTCTATTAATCAGAACAATAGAAAACTGCAGAGTAGGAAATCTTATGATATATCTGAAGAGAGTACATTTAGTGGATCAAATGGACCTGCGCAAACAAACTGGTGAATGATATTTAAAAGTATTACAAGTACTACATTGCCTAATGTAGATAATATGGTGTAAAAGCTCACTAATCAGTTGAATCGAGAGAAACTTGCTACTAGAACAAAGTAGATGAAGGCAAATGAGTTGGAGCAAATGATCATCAATTTGGTGACAAACCCAATAGATACAACCTGAAAACAAGTCCTAATGGAGTCCCCAAACACATATATTTAGGTATTGAGAAGGAAATTGAAAAATTCTTAATATAGAGCATGTGAAAATACCCGAGTTGGAGGTAAGAGTAGTTGTTGAAAATAATTATTGAGTTGAATAAAAAGGTAGAAATTTGTGAGAAACATATTGAAATTTTATCAAAAGAAAGAAATGAACATATTTTTCTATCATCTTCTTTAGCACCATCAATACTTGTGGACCCGTTTGAGAAATTGGTTGAAACAATGTCTGAATTGAGTTTAAAGGATATAGAAACTGAAAATATTTGAAAGAGAATATCAATAAAAAATGAAGAAATTAACAATCTTAACTAGTAGCTAATAGGAATACTACCATAAATACTAATCAAGATATAAAAGCCAAACTTCAATAGGAAAAACAGTGTTTGTAGAATAAATTGGTTGGCATAGGACCCTTGACTGAAGCAAGGCATATCATATAAACATAAATTCTTACTGAAATTTTAGGGATGTCCAATTCATTCAAGTTATTGGGGATTAGTCATATTTGGTTTATACTATAGAAGAAATTATCCACTAGACCCAAAATGAATTAGGGAACAAACTTTAGAAGGCTAATATGATTGGCAAATTTCTAAATTCTAGAACTTTGGAGCAATTGTATGCTTTAGGAGTTCAAGACATGATTTCAATAATGATGGAAACTAACAAAGTCTTGAGCAAAAGAAATTTACTTCAACAAACCCAAAGATAAATATAGAATGGAAAAGGCAAATGTATGTGCATTTATCAATACCTTTAATGCTATGGTGGAATTAGGTATTTATTTTTGTTGGGATGTAAATTATAATTTAATATATTTGGATTCTTACAGAGAAATATTCCTGAGGGAAAAGGAATAAATTGGATAAATTTGCACAGATGGCAGCTCTGAAAGGATAGACTATAACAAATAAGTTGACTGATGATTTTACTTCCTATTTCAGGTAATTTTTTTTTTTTTTTTTTTACCATGCATTGATTTGGACATTGTCTATAGGAAGTTATCAACATTTCATCATTGATTAGAAAGGGATTATGATAAATTTCCCGAATTTACTCCATGAAATTTTCGAGATCACATCAACAAAATAAAATTAAATCAAGATATAACTAGTGGATTATTAGGTCAACCTATTGAAACCACTTTCTTATTTTATAAAATACTTCCTAACAAGTTTCATCTGCAACAAACTTTTCTTATAATAATTTTCTATAAATATAAGAAAGAAACTCAAAAGAAAAGGTTAAATTTATGGAGAAAAACAAATATTATATTATATTATTGTAAAAGTGTGTGGAAAATATATTTAGAAATGATTAATCATAATTGATTATTCTTCTAGCTATTTGAAGTTTGTACTTTTGGTCTCTGTTACTGTATTTCTTATGAATCACAACCTTTCCATAAATAAAATATTGAGGGTTATATGAAGTACTCTTTTAGAGGTTAAAGTTATCAATCTTCCCTTATATCAACTACACCATCTTAATATGTAAAGAGATTTATGATTCAATTCAATTTATTTCTATCATACCTCTTTGTAGTGAGCTTGTATGTCAAGTATTTCATGTACTTATTGTCCATGATAATGTTTGATTGATGAAATATTTTTTCCAGTGTGTCTTCATCAATGGGATATTGGAGCATTTGTTGAATATCTAATATTTTTCAATTTATATCTCTTATTTTGCAACCAATTCCTTTATATACATAAGTGTCTATTTTGGTTGATATACAAACTCTTGATTGGTCTATCTAAAGCATATTGTCCCACGGTTCTAAAATTAACTACAATTATTGTCCAATAATTTATAAAAACAAAGTCTGGTGCCTTGACATAGTTCCCTAACTAAGAACAATATCAAGAAAACAACAATATTTGATAAAATGATAATGAATCATGGTTGAAAAAAATGAATATAATTAAAATGGTAAAAAAGAAAAAATAATTAAAAAGAATTATATCTATATATATATATATACAACCTCACTTACAACTATCAATTAATTCCAACTATCAATTAATTCTTAACCCAATAAGTAAACATAATAATTATTTAAAAAAAAAAGGAGCCATATAAAACTCATAAGTAGAAAATAACATAGCAATAAAGAAACTTTCGGTTAGAAATATCAATACTTACCAAGTAAAAACTCAAATGAACACCAAAAAAAGATAAAATATATTGGCAAATTGGCTATTGACATTCAATTGGCTTTGGATAGTATTTATATTTCTTCGTAATATGTAAGTTATGGTATCTTCAAGTTCAAGCTCAAGCTCTTTTATTGGTTTTCAATCTTTATGTGGAATTTGGATAACATTTTCTTTTATTTTTAGCTAAAGAATTATTTTTTTATTTAGGTGCAAGAGTAAATAGGAAAATATATAATTGGAGGGTAAGCTCACAAGGGTTTCACTCAATGAACCTCTGACATATTAAGTGAGTTCGTGGCATAATAAAAAATACTCTTATTTTGATTACATATTGGAAAATACCTCTAAAAATCACATTATTTAACCCCCTATCAATACAAATCCAATAAATGTTCCCTATTTAAAAAACCCTTACTTTCACTAGATATTGTAGGTATCTATTTTTTCATTAACATTTTTTTTACCCGTTTATATTTTTTCATTAACTTTGAGGTCCATTTTTTATAGGTGCCAATATAAAAACTCTTTACCCCCTATATATCCTCAATATATTACGTCATTTTTTCCTCAAAATATATCCCCCGATATAAACCCAAGTGGTATGGTATTTCTCCCTAAGTGAATCCTCATAGATAAACTAAAAGACAAAACCTATCCAAAATTGCATTAGATTCTACTCTTTATTATATATATATATATATATATATTTATTTATTTTCTATTTTTTTTTTTAATTTTTTTTTTTAGGTTTTAAAAAGATTGTTATTGCATGAAACCTTTTACACGGTTAACTTGAGTTGATAGCTCAATCGTTTAATTATAACCATTTTCATATAACTTGAATTTAAAACCCAACTTTGTGATGTGACATGAAACCTTCCACACCATTGACCCTATCTCCTGCCTTGTTCGTAATCTAAAATCTTAATTAAACCAATTTTCATATAACTTTAGCTAATAGCCCAACTATTTAATGATACCAATTTTCATAGAAATTGAGTTGATAGCCCAACCCTTTTCAAATGTGATGAGATGTAGATGGAATAGAAAGAACATAAGAATTTTTTATATGGGTTAAAATTATTTCATTTATGATTAAGAACAAGGCCGTATAGTTAGTGTTCCCTGCCACTTAGTTTAATTATTGAATTTTGAAAGACATGAATCAATCCCACATTTGAACAAAGGACTATAGAGTAACTACTCTAGATTAGTTTAAATATAGTTAAATTAGAGTAAAAAACAATAAAAACAAACAATTGTATATTAATAAAAATTACAATTAAAATAGCAAGATAATTCATGATTGCATTATTTTTGGCTAGGCAAAGATAATAAGAACTTTGTTTGTAGATGTTTTTTTTATAAACTTTAATATCATATTTGTTCATTTTAATCTATTATTTGTATAGATTTATATGGAAAATTTATATTTTTTCGACAAAAGGTACAACTACCTTCTAAAAACGCTCTCATGGGAAAAGACAGATGTGTGGTGTTAGATTAAAATATAGTTAAATTAACCTAGTTTAAATATAGTTAAATTAAAATATATGTTAAGAGAGTGGTGGAAAATTGAGTCTACCTAGCCAAATGTGAGACAAATATCGTCGTGGTGTTAGATTAAAATATAGTTAAGTTAACCTAGTTTAAATATAGTTAAATTAAAATATATGTTAAGAGAGTGGTGGAAAATTGAGTCTACCTAGCCAAATGTGAGACAAATATCACCTAGTTCGTGACTAAGGGAGCTTGAAGTACTCCAACAAATACATGGTTTTGAATTAACCTTTCCAACTTCAAGTGAATGTGTATAAATGGTTTTATTATATTAAATAATTGTATAAATGTTGATTAGATAGTGGTTAAATAAAGTTTAAATGTCAAATAATTAAATGCATTGGATTTAAAAACAATTCTATAATGTTATTCCACATTAGATATTGATGAAGACTAGGTCATGATGTACTAGATTATAATGCAAATCAATAGAATAAGGCTCTCCTTTCAAATTCTAGTTTATGGTTATGATATATTTAATTTTGTTGTTTATCTATTCTATAAAATGACTATTCTTTGATTGGATAAGTTATTGCACCTATTGGTTAGAATGATATTATTAGAGATAATGATTATCAATTAACTCTTTAATTAAGCTAATCACTTACATTCTAATCAAATTATTTATTCAAACAAAATAAATTAACTAATATTAAAGTAAAAAAACATATATGATATAGTTTACATATACTTATCCAGTTATCCTTAACATGGTGATAACAAATTTTGAAGTTTATCCTGTGGGTGTTCCATCTAAGCAGGAAAAGAATCACGACATCTGCAATGGCCTAAAGTTTCATAATATAAAATCCAAAGCTTGTCAGCCAACACTTAATTTACTAAAATTTAATTTCTATACTCTTTTATTTTGATATTAGAAGTTAGAAAAGGTGTGGCCAACTTGTAAACGAAAACATTTTGTGTTACAAAACGCATCACATCATCATGTCATCAATATTAATTGAATGTTAGCAATGTTTTTACTATAATTTAATAATAGATTTTAATATTTTAAAAACGTCTACAGTAACATTAAGCATCTATTACAACATTACTTAACCTTAAGCATCTATTCTATGGATGTGTATAAAAATCGTCGACGTAAGCGTGGATTCCCCACGTCGTAGTCTCTACTCTTCATGGAAATCGAAATGGTCTTAGCAATCTTATGTTTCGTAAGTGACAACAAAAATGTGCACTTGTACCATAACACCTGAGCATATTCCCTCTCTGCCTAAGAAAATCGTGCAGATAGGTGAACCACTCTCCTCTCCATTGCAGCACAGAAACGGTGAAGAGCGAGAGGAGGGGAGCTCGGTCAAATATGTTTCTGTAGTAGTTGGGCTTGTTTGTAGAGAGCCCATGGTAGTGGAATCTTGGGTTTAGAATGTTGCGTCTATTGTCCTTGAAATTGTGACTGGTGTTTTGATTCTTTTTCCAACAGGATGTACAAATAGAGAGAATTGATAGACTGAGAGATGAAACACATCGATTGAATGGACATAAACAAATTGAAATGAATCACATAGATCTGTAGAAATGTGTTGTATGATTCCCTCGCGCAACCACGTTAGTTGTCTGTATCACAAAGAGCTGACCCATCCGACCTGACTGCGTTCCCACCCCTTCCGCCCCACACAACACAACCTATATTATCTTTCTATTTTCCACCCTTGAAACTCACTCTCACTCAAAACAAACTCTCATAACGTTAAGGGAATACTCGTTATGGCTGAGAATGGGAATAACGTGAAGTACTCGTTTTCCAAGACGCTGACGCTGATAATGTTAACTAGTAACTTCTCAAAATAGAGTTGTTTATAATGCGATTTTTTGGAGATTCGGGTGACGGAATCCGGCCGAAGAAATTGAGGTTAAATCTTGATTTGTTGCAGTTAAAATGGTTTTTTAACTGCATATTTGGATTCAGCACCCTCGAAAACCCCTGGGACGCTTTCATTGTGCAGAAACTAGCTATCAAACTTGCGATTCCAATAAATTCTTGCCAGATTTCGACCGGAAAAACCCGCCGGAAAAGCTTTCAAAAAATCGGGTTATAGACTATTTCAATGTTATCATGTTGACATTAATTGTGTTAGAAGCATTAAATGCGGGTTTAATTGTAAGTCGAAGTACGTTGGCACTAATTGAGTGCAGAATCCTCTGATTGACTGTGAAATCATCATGACATAATAAAAATCTAGCTCATTTAATCAATCACCATTAAAATAAAATAAATAAAATTAAAATAATTCAAAAAATAAATTATTTTTTTTTACAAATTTAAGATTACAATTTGTTATTTGATTTTTAGTCCACTCAGGCTTAATCTAAGGGTCAACGCATTTTCGAACGTGTTATACCTTGCACGGAAGGGATACTAAATGGTGATAGGGTGTCGACAAAGAGGAACCTTTTAGGGTCACTTAAAAAAATACATATAACAACCTCAATCTAATCAACCAATGCAAGTTTGCATTTTATCAAAGATAAACACATGAAATGAAATCCACACGCGTTAGATGTGACAGGTGTGACTGTTCGAAGGAAACACATATTTCAATGGTAGGAAAAACATGTTTTATACGGGAAACATCGTCAATCCTCTGAAAATGAAGAAGTGTTGAAGATTTCAAATCCGGTATGGTGATTTTCTAGAAGAGGTCAATAGAATGTCGCTCATTTTATATCTTCGCAGCCTGCACACACTCAAATAATACAATTATCTTAACCAATTGCATGGAATGCACGCGTCAATAATAGGGATTCGAGTGGATTATTTAGTCGAACCCCATACTATCTGATCCGGAAACCTTAAACACTAACACGTGAATTGTACCTGCGTTTACGTTTACGTCGATCCCTCATCATCCTCGACATTTCCAGTTTGGGTAGGTATAATTTTGATTTGGTATTTATGCTTCTTGTGTTTAGGCCACATTTGGCATTTATCCCTACTTGGTCGGGTTTTGACACTATTGATCCCGAGGAACTTATTAATACCATGTTGGTTGCTGAGACGAAATATTCCAACTCACATCCATCTAGCCAACTCTTGGACCCTCACACAAGCATGTTGAACATTTGTTTGGGGATGGGCCCTTTGGCTCCCACACTTTGCATGACAAGGACATCGGGCGAAAATTCAAAGCATCTCATGAAAGACCTTTTTGTAAAAGAACGAGAAGCATTGTAAATACATCCTCTGACACAAAAATTATTCTTTGTTCTGGCGATGACTTTCTATGGGATCACGTGGTTAGTTTACATAGGCGTGCTTTGGTGGGTCGTTGGGTTTTCACGGATTTCTCTGAAAGTGGTATCCAGTAACAATGGTCTCCCATTCCTGACTACAGTCTTAAGGTCAACATGTTGCTTAATAGATGGTTCAATATACATTTCCTCCACCAGGATGATGCAAAGCGCATTCTGAGATCCCTGGCTTCATAAGTGGTACTGCTCATAACAATTTCATTTCGGTTAAGCTCCCCGAACTTCCGCTCCGAACTTCCGCTTGAATTATGGACTCAAAAATCCATCGAGGAGATTGGTAATGCCATGGGTCGTTTTGTTTATATGATCCTAGAGGCGTGGGCACTTAGGACATGAGGATTTCGTGGCTGTTAGTAGAGGTTAAATTCTCAGGTGGTCTCCCCAAAAATATTGATTTAAGATGGGGCTCTATAAAGATCAGACAAAGGGTGCACTTTTGGGGCATTCCTTTCAGAGGCCTGTTCTGCCATCATATTGGTCATTTTATGGAAATATGCCTGTGGAAGGCTCGTTACTGAAATAGCACCTTTTCTAGGATGAATGATCATGGGTGGAGTTTGTAGGGCTTCTTTGTGTCACACCATACCTCTTGTCATCCAAGTGCATCACATACCCCTACTACTTATGTTCCTTTGTGTTGGATGTGGACCTTAGATAGGTTCCCATCATTATATTCTCTACTGATTCCCAGTCTCTTAGAGCTTTTGAGCCTGTTGCAGGGAATCTCATATGAATATCCTCTCTCTCAATTTGTGAGGGTTGGGGGATGCCTATAAAAGACTATCCCTAAAGCATCTCATTTTCTCTATCCAAACTTTCATCATTTTTATTCAAGAGACAATGTTAGCTAAGGATAAATAAAAATATTATTTTCTTTCTATTTTCCCGAGATGATATTTGGTGGTCATTGACTCGTGCGAATTATCTGGTGGCCTCGTTTCTCTTTGGGACCCTAGATGGGTGAATCTGAAAGCATACTATTTTTTTGCAGGTATCCTATTATCTAGTAAAATTAGGGTTATCTCTTGACGTCTACATTTTATTAATATATATGTGCCTTTGTTGAGATAGTGTTACTTTTTGGAAGAGGTTGGATGCATGTGGGATCTTGGAGATTGATTCTTTGTTTATTTTTGGTGACTTAAATGTCACTATTTTGGGAGAGGAAGTTTGGGGTTCGCAGAGCAGATAAGACCCTTTGTCATTTTTCCTCCGTGACCTCTTTGCTGAGAATCACCTTGTGGATGTTCATCCATATCCACTTGTTCCTACTTGTAGTAATGGTAGGGTTGGGGTAGACCATATTGGAAAGTAGTTTGATATTTTCTTGGTCCATGAAAATATTTTGAAACTTTTGGGGAAAATGATGTCTTGGGTTGCTCGGACAAAAATATCCGACCACCTCCCGATTGTCCTTCAATGGAGAAGGGAGGAGATGCGAAGGGGACTCCTGTTAAAATTTAATAGATTCTGGTTGGAGGACGAGGATTTTACTAAAACGATGTGTAAATCTTGGACTTTTATGACAACCACTCGGGTGAAATCGGTTATGCATCTGATGATTCTAAAACTTAGCATACTAAAAATTGTAAGCAGGAAATCAGAGATCTTAAATAAATACCAAATGGGGTTGAACTTCCAGATAATTTGTAACACGATCCTTCCACATTTACCCAATCTAACAAGTACATTGGGGTAAACATGTGACTAAGAGTTACTATGATATGATTCAACTCCCCATGTACAATTAAGGAAGTGGAACTAACACAATAAAAACCAAACTCACCTTCCCGAGGAGCTACAAAACCTCCAAGGGCTATACAACCACTCTAGGTGCCCAACACCTGAGTTAACTTGCATTTTTACTAGCCTAGACCCCTAGTCACTCCCATGATAAGGCCTCCATGCAACTAAAACCCTCTAGTCACTCCCACAACAAGGCCTCCATATGACTGCAGTATTTTTCAAGTAGTTATGTACCAACGACCTTGAAAGCTGGGCCACTTTTTCAAGGTTAGGACTTAGGCCTCTTCCCAGAACTTGATGAAATTCTCAGAAATGATAAATAACAAGAAGATAATACCTCTAATGCAAAAATTTAACAAGGACCTAACCTTACTCATCTGAACCATGACATGCATATTTTAAAACACATCATGAACATGTAATGTATAGTTCATAAAAACACATTTAAACATAGGGGCCTTATACTTATCTGACATTCATCAATAAGGTATGATTCCCCCTCACAATAGTTGCATTATCATCTATTAGGTCATTAATTCATTAACATCTCATTTACTAATCAAAACACGATGAAAGCCATTACTCAAGTATGTCATAAAACCATGCTTATAACCAACATATACCCAGAATAATAATAATGATAGAACAACCATTAGAACCAAATAATAACAAGTATAAATACTCATGAGATAGAAGAGGAAAAGATCTCTTATTAACATATGCAAAAGACAACCAAGTCAGGGACTTCCACCTATCACCTGACCATAGATTAGGTTGAACCAAATCTTTCTTTTAAGCAATCACCCTTAGGCCATATTCCAAGCGTGAATGTGGGACTCACAATGAAACAACCAGGGCTTCCTCAGGATTTATCACAATCACGCCATATACTAGTCAAATATTCCTAGGCCCAAACCCTCATTTATACAACCAGTATTTACCATATATCCCGCTAAGGGATTCTTAGGAACAAACAAAAAACATACACTACAGGCTTGACTGCAATCCCACCATATACTGGTCGAGGGATCACTAGGCCTATACAAGCATTGATGCCTTTGGATCTCTCCACCTAAACCATGAGGAATTTGTCCTTCTCCACCCTCTAGGATTTACTATATATCTCACCATTTACGATCAAGGATTCCTAGGCCCAACGAGGGTATACACAATCAGAATTTACAGCAATCCCACCTTTACCGGTTTAGGGATTCCTATGTGATTGGTAATTTAATTGATGTTAAATTACTTACATGAATTATCAACCAGAGCAAGTAAACTTATGAAGTATATGTGCACTGTATGTGCTAAGAGTATTCATCATTTATTCAATTCCTAAGTTAATCTGAGTTATCGAAATGCACATGTTTTTCTATAGATATTTAACCTATACAAAATGAAATCAATTCTACTTTACTTGCTTGAATAATGATCACACTCACACTTGCTTTAAAATAAATTCACTCTTGCTCTTGAAATCGCACTTGCTTAAATATGAAAAATCACTCTTGAAAACCATAACTGCTTAAATGTAAATTACTATCAAAACCACACTTGCTTAAATATGAATCACACTTTCTTGAATGAGAATTAGAAAACCACACTTGCTTAAATGTAAATCACACTTGCTTGAATGAAAATTAGAAAACCACACTAGCTTAAATGTAAATAACACTTGTACTCAAATCAAATCACTCTTTGCAATAAAATCATACTTACAAATGAATTTTTTCTAACTTAAAGAAGGTTTAGTTCTGTAATTGAAAATCACTACAATGTAAAGCTTATACTTCTACTGCTATGTTAAATTATACTTTATCCATGTGCATCTAAAATCTCTCTTCACTTGAAAAATAAATGATTAGCGGAAACTTCTCAAACTTATATCTATGAATCAAAACTCAATTGCTCAAATGAATTGATAGAATTATACAAGAAATATAAACTGAAATACTAATTGTTAATGAAGGAAGACCTTACTATCTCGAGGGGGCCCTCCTACGAGAAGCAAGTAGCACTATAAATCTTTCAAAAGTTAACTATCCACACATTGAGATCGCACAACAGAATGGAATCGAAACAAAGTTTTTATATATAAAAAACATAGTGCTTACAAATAAAATTCAAGTTTGTTTTAGCCATGCCGAGAGGCATATTTATAAAACCCTTACACAATAAATGTTTTTAGAGCTTTACGCCTATGCTAATTGACATTGGATATAATTAACTAAAGAGATAATATATCATAATCTTGTTCATGATTTTCTATCAATGCAGCAAATCATGGGGCGAAAAATCTGCACCTCGCTCGCTCGATTCGCCTTTCACGATGATTGACTTATCCTTTGACCGAACTGATAGAGTGCCTTCTTCATTGATCCAGCTTCTGAAAATAGGAACTAATCGTTGTCTCAACTAATTTTCAACTACCCATGTGCCATGTTTCTCAGTTGAGGCTCCACAACCTAAAAAACCTTGGACTTAGCTGCAGAAACATTCATTAGTTGCAAAACCGTTGTAATTTGGTAGCTCAAGTATATATTAAGTTAAATAATAAAGAAAAATGACACTTATGAAATATGAGATGATTTTGTACCTATTATGCTTTCAACCTTGTAAATTTATACCCAATTTGTAGTTGTGAAGGTCAAAAAGGAAGGATTTGAGTGAAAAAGGATTGTCAAAAAGAAGCAATTATGGGGTTTAACATTCCCCCACACGGAAGACATTGTATGTCCTCATGAAAAATTTCAAAATTTGTGAGTCCTTGTTACTGAACCTCCTCAGATACCTAAGCACGGACATCCAAGTTACTCCTCCTTGATTTCTTTATAGTGATGTCATCCTCGGCTTTTTCATTAGAATTCTGTGCTGCAAGCCCATAGTCTTCCTCTTAAGGAATTTGTTCCGAGCTATCAATTTCTTGTTTTTATTATACCACATACCAAGGTGTAGCATGATGTTTTCATTCTGAGTTCTATGGGTTTCATTATGTGATTTTATTGCTTCATTCCCCTACTTCATATGTTTAATCAGTATTTCTAATTCATAAATTTCTTGTTTGAGAGTTTCTTTAACTTGATGTTCTCCTGAGATATTAGAATGGACTACTTCACTTTATCCTTGGTTTGAGGATGATGCAATGATTTTACATGTAGCTTTTCTTTCCAAAGACTCTATATAGTCATAAATTTCCTCCTTCACAGGATCAATCTTTGGAGTTGTTTTTCTAATTGGACTGGAAATTGTGGGTGATGGTATCAGCGATGATGGAACTGTAGGTGATGGTATCGGTGATGATGAAACTATAGGTGATGGTATCATTGATGATGGAATTGTAGGTGATGGTATTGGTGATGATGGAACTGTAGGTTCCATTTCTTTGTTCTCTAAATCAAAAAATTATGAGGACTGTCAAGGTTGTTCATGCAATTTCTTATTGAGCCTTCCACTTCTTCTTATGGAAGATGATGGTTTGGATGACAATTTAGTAATAAGGGGTTGCTTCTTAACCTTTCCTTGCTCTGTTTTCTCTTTGGATGAACTTCCTTCCTTAGTGCTAGTTACCTTTCTCTTAATATTTGTCTTTTTAAGATTTACTAACATATCTGTGAGAGGAGTCTCATCTTATGAATGTTTCTCTTGTTCTGAAGGTGAATTATCTTTTATGGGCAGCTTCCCTCTACTTCTCTTTCTTTTATCACTGGGCTCTTCTATTTCTGATTTCTTGAAATGATTTCTAACTAAGAAATATTCCCAATTGTCTCCAATGTTTTTAAGATGTGCTTTAATCAAGATTTTTACTAGACCATGATGATATAGAGCACTATCAATGGATTTCATTTTTCTTTGAACACTACCAACCATTTTTCTTAAGCTTTGAAGTAGAAAATATGCTAGGTTAATTTCATTTCCATCTAGAAAATTCATCATTAATCTTGCATGATAAAAGAACATATTACCAAATCTTCCTTCACAAGTTATAAACTTTTGAATGATTAGCAACAGGTTTCTCCATTTATTCTTCAAATCTGTGACTAGTATTCCCTTTTTAAACTTAGAAATATTCATACCTGGATTCTTGAGAAAAACCCTCCATTCTCTTTCTTCAATTCTTGTTCTTAAACCAACTTTCTCCAATTCTTGGCAATCCTGTCGCTTCTGCTATGAAGGATTTTGTCAACACCAGCTTCACGTCCCCAATTTCTACTTCGATGTCGTCATACGCCCTAGCAAAATATTTTGTTACCTCCTTCTCATGGCCATCAAATTTCTCCACAAATTCTAGCCACCGAGCTTGCTGCAACATTTGTTTGACCTGTGGATATCCCTCTAGAAACCTAATTCCATTCAGCTCTGACCTTACAATGACCCCCATGGCAGAGGAAGTCTAACCCACAATCTCTCTTTTGATAGGTTTAAGGAATGGGAAGGAATTTGAGTATGAAACGAGTTAGGAAAATAAAGTTTAGGCGAGAGCAGTCTCGGTGCTAAAACAGGGTTGAGTGAAATGGAAGTGTTCGACATGCAGAGGAATGATGAATGGAGAGGTGAGGGTGATTTTTGAATTATATCATGGTTAAACCCCGACTTGGTTGACAAGACATTGATATTTTCATTAAACCAAAGTCGTGTGAAAACAATTAAGGGTAATCATTATTCAATATGGTAGTAGCAATGGTTACTCATATTTTTATTTCATAATTCAAATGTTTTACCTTTATTATATAACTCAATATTTACATACCTTTTCTCCTTTATCTTACTAATTTTGATTTGTCTTTTGTAGGTTGTCCAGTTGCTTCAACTACAATCTTCATTGGATTTTTCTTTTATCATCATTTCCATTTTCTCTAGTCACAATCTGCCAATTCAGCTGCAAAATTTTGTTAGAGCTACAGATTGTTGACAATTCTGTAGCTGCATTATTTCAAAGGAGAAAAAGAGGAATAAAAAGAAAATGGGATTAGAATAGGGAAAAGAAAATCTAAGCTACCAAGAACTCTTGGTTTTCAACTTGGATTTTCTATATAAACATGCCAACAATGTTGGTTTTCATGTTTATACAATTATATATATATATATATATATATATATATATATATATATATATATATATATATCTATATATCTATATATATATCTATATATATATATATATATATATATATATATATATATATATATATATATATATATATATATATATATATATTCCTCTCTTTTTGTTGTTATTATTTTTTTTTTTTTGAAAAAGAAAGTAAAAGACTAATTTGGAGGGGAAGAAGAGTCTTCCCCGACCAACTTCAAATCAAGATTATCTTGCAGATTTCTTATGAATTCCTCACTTGTTAATGGTTTATGATATATTCGTAATCTATGACTATTTACAAGGAAGGTCACCTTCTCTTCATCAATAGTTCTGATTATGACTGCTCCATTATCAAAGACAGTTTCAATCTCATATGGACTAAGCAAATGAGTTTGAATTTTTCCTTGAAAATATTTAAATTTTGAATCAAAAAGCAATGCCCAATCACTAGGCTAAAATTTCCTTTCTTTGATAAACTTATCATGCCACCTAGATCTTTGTTGCTGGACTATATTGGTTCTTTGAATAACATCTTGTCGCATCTCATCAAGTTCATTCAATTTCTCCATTCTTTGTTTTTGGGCTTCTGATAAATCAAGACCCAATTTGGTTGTTGTTTTAAAAGTCTTTATCTGGAACTCAATAGGAAACATGACTTGTTTTCCATAAACAAGTTGATAAGGAGTGTGTCCAGTTGTATTTCTCCATGCGGTGCGATATGCCCACAAAGCTTCTGGAATATTTGCTGCCCAATCTCTTTTATGCAAATGCACAATTTTGGTAAGAATTTCTTCAATTACTTTGTTCGTAGATTCAACTTGTTTGTTGTCTTGTGGATGATATGGAGTTGACCTTCTATGTTTGATTTTGTATTCCTCCATTATCTTTTGTACCAACTTGGATGTGAATTGAGTGCCTTGACCTATCATATTTTCCCTTGGAACACCAAAACAAGTGAAAATATCCTCAAAAGGAAATGAAACTACAACATTTCCAGTAACAAAAGAAAGTGCTTTAGCTTCTACCCATTTTGTCGCATAATTTGTACAAACAAGAATATACCCTTTTGGTCTTGATGGCAGATTAACTGGACCAACAAAATCTAAAGCCCTTTTTTCAAAAGGTTCAATAAGTACCTAAAGTTGTAAAGGCATTTCATCTGAAGGAACAGGTTTTCCCATTCTCTGAAAACTGTCGCATCTCTTAACATATTCCTTGGCATCCTTAAAAAGATAAGGCCAATAATATCCTAAGAGAAGGATTTTATAAGAAGTTCTTTTATCGATGAAATTTCCTCCACATGGTTCATCATGACAAGTCTTCAATATTTCTGATACTTCATCCTCTCTATCACATCTTCGAATGATTAGGTCAGATCTTGTCTTGTACAATTCTTCAACTATCTATGAATAGGTTGCACTAGTTTGAATAACCTTCTTTTTCTCTTGAGGAGACAAGTATGATGGTAACTTCCCTATAGCCAAATAATTAGCAATATCTGCAAACCAAGGAGATTTAATAGATACTGCAAAAATATATTCATCAGGAAAATTATCCTCTACAGGAACATCATTATTATCATTTTGGATTCTAGATAGAAAGTTAACAACTGTTTTTTATTTTCTAGGTCTATCCAAAATAGTAATATTGAATTCTTGTAATAACAATAGCCATCTTGTAATTATGCCATTAGTAATTGGTTTATTCATTAGATATCTAATTGCAGAATGATCTGTGTGTATGAAGGTTTCATAGCCAATGATGTAATGTCTAAATTTATTGATGGCATGTACAACAACTAAAAATTAATTTTCTGTTACAGTGTAATTCAACTCTGCATGAGTCAATTTTTTACTGGTGTAGTAAGTGGCATAAGGAGTTAAATCCTTCTTTCCTAATATAGATCCTAAATTTGTATCTAAGGCATCATTTGAAATGTGAAAAGGTAGTTTCCAATTTGGTGCTCTTAAAATGAGTGCTTCAGAGATCTTTCCTTTCAATGTTTCAAAAGCTTTTTGGCAGTCAGAATTCTAGATGAATTCACAATCTTTTGTGAGCAATTTGAAAAGTGGAGAGACTATTTTTGTAAGGTTTTCTATGAATCTTCTATAAAAACTAGTAAAACCAAGAAAACTTCTAACATATCTTTCATAGGTTGGAACTGATAATTTAGAAATAATTTCCACTTTAGATGTATCCACTCTAATTCCATTTCCCAAAATATGGTGTCCTAAAACAATTCCCTCAGTAAACATCATAAAATAATTTTCATGAATTAATGAGAGATTTGCTTCTTTACATCTAATGAGAACTTTTTTTGAATTTTTAAAAAGCTTCTTCAAAAGAATTTCCATAGAGAGTAAAATCATCCATGTAAACTTCTACACACTCATGAATTATATCAAAGAAAATGCATAAAGCTGCCCTTTGGAATGTTGTAGGTGCATTACATAACCCAAAAGGAAGTACTCGATAAGCATAGGTTCCCCATGGACAGGTAAAAATTGTTTTATCTTGATCTTCTAGAGCTATTTGGAATTGGTTATATCCACTAAAACCATCCAAGAATGAAAAATATTTCTTTCCTTCCAATGTATCTAAAACTTGATCTATAAAAGGAGGTGGAAAATGATCTTTTAAAGTTCCCTATAATCAATGCATACTCTCCATTTTCCATTACTTTTCAGAACAATTACCAATGGTGAAACCCACTCGCTATTTGATATTGGATAAATGACATTCACATTTAACAATTTTTGTAATTCCTCTTTAACAATTTCCCTTAAATTTGGATTCATTATTCTCTCGGGTTGTCAGATTCGTTTGGCATTTCCTTCAATATAGATATGATGTATACAAGTGTTAGGATCAATTCCTTTCATATCAGTTTATTCCCATGGATAAGTAGAGAAATGTTCTTGTAACATCTTTATCAATTCTTCATTTTGAGATTCTTCCATATTATCATTAATATTTAAAGTTTTCCTTGGTAAATTTTCTATTAAAGAATTGCAAAATTTTTCCATAGAATGTAAAGACATTTGACGAGATGATAGATATTCAATATTACATTATTCTTGAAAACTTTGACTAGATTCACAAGAAGATTCATTACTTTCCATTAGATTTAAAATCTGATCTTCTTCATCTATTTGTGAAGTAGAAAAGATTTGTCGTATATCAATATCATTAGCTATCCATTCTTCACTTTCTACTTTTATTGTTGTTTTTATAGGAGGATATAATGTGAATTTCTTTGTTGAACTTCCATCAGAGATAAACATATCATTGGATCTACAACTTATAAAAACATTAGCTACAGCTAACCATGGTCTTCCTAGAATCAATGGGTGTCCTCCTAAATTATTCTTGGGTGTCAAGATCATAAAGTCAACAAGATATTCCCAATAATCTAAGGATACAAATATATCTTCTAACACACCATCAGGTTTGATAACAAATCTATATGTTAATTGCAATAATGTAGGTGTATATTGAAGATTAGGAAGTTTCAATTCATTCATAGTTTGTTTACTTGTGATGTTTATGGATGCTCCTAAATCAATCAATGTATTTGGAATTTAAATACCATTTATGTGTCTTTTCACAATGGGACTTCCTAGATCAAGATATTTCTGAATTGTTGTTTTTCCCATCATGATATCTGCAATTTTTCCGACTAACTGAATTCTTTTTACTTCTTTTCTTTTTCTTCCAGGTTTTTTAATACTTAACTCCCTAATTGTCTTTGCAAATATTGGTATTTCTTTGATAGCTTGTAACAAAGGAATTTTTATGCAAACATTCTTCATTTCATCTATCATATCATAATCAGGCAATACAATTTATTTTTCTGACACTTTATCAATTATCAATATTTCAAGAAAAGGTGATGTTTGAATAGAAATTGAAGGTTGTCCTGTGATGGGAATTGAGTTTATTGGAACATCATCAAGATGTGCAGGGGTGGTTTGTTTTTGAGAATTTTCCTCTTGATGAGGAGATCTCTCTTCCTCATAAAGGTTTTCTTTTTCATATTTTTGAATAACAATAGATGGCGACTTATTTTCCAATACTCTACCAAATCTAAGTTGAACATTGTTTAGATCCAATGGAGTTATTTTGAGGTTGAGATGGTTGAATAGGTTGAGGAAAATATTGTGGTGGAAAAACAGGAGAAGGTTGTTGAAATTGAGGATATTGAGGATACTTTCCATAAGGAGTTTTCCATCCTTGTGTCGACTTTTGAGGCCAAGGTTTTCAAGGCATGGGTGCAGTCCAATTTCTTTGTGATGTTTGTGAAAATCTGAGTCATATTTGATTGTGGATTTTTCCATGGTCTCTTAGCAATAAAATAGAGGGGTTCTATTTGATTTGGTATTACTTCCTCTTGATAGACAACTTTAAGACCTGGTATTGATGGACATTCCTTTGTATCATGCTTTTATGCACTTATAACACAAGTTTCTACACTTTTTAAGTTAAGAGGGAATTCCCTTAAGGCATGCTTCTTCCTACATTTTAAACAAAAGATAGGTAATGCAACATTTTCATCCTTTTGCTTGTTTTGTACTTTAAGGGTATCTATTTTCTCACTAAGACTCCCCAAAATATCTGTTTTAAAGTTGTCAAGCAAATTGCCTATTTCAGCCCTACTTACTGTCCCAGCTGCAAATTTATTAATCCTAGACATAACAGGATCTCTTGGATTTTTCCCAGTTCTTTCTTTACCTCTTGAAATATGTATGCATAATTCACAAATATCTCCAAATGATAATTGAGAAATATCTCCTTTACCCATCAGATTGAGAAGATCAATCCACTCATCTCTAATAGATTTTAGTAAGAGAGCTTTCAAAGTTTCTTCATCTAGATTATGCATTTTAGCCCTTTTAACATTATAAGCAAATATTTCAATGAAGTCTTCAATATTTTCATCTTCTTTTTGCATCATTTTAAAGACTTCATCTTTAATATTATGAGGCATACAATAATCCTTGTATTTCTCTAAGAATGTAGTTTTCATTTGTTCCCATGTTCTTATGGAATGTACTCCTAAGCCCATAAACCATTTTAATGTTGCATCCTTAAGAGTGGCTGGAAATAATTTCAACTTTTGAGTATCAAGCAGGTAGTCATAGGATCTACACAAGACTTCAAATTCAAAGAGAAATGTTTTAGGATCCTCATTCCTTAATCCATGAAAATTAGGAAGGATGGAGGGTGAGATATTTTTCATTGTAGCTATGGTATCTTCATCGAGGATGGGAAATCCAAAAGGTTTTGGATCTCCTCTACCTCCTCCTCTTCCTCTATCTCCACCTCTTCCACCTCCTATATTTCCTCATCTTCCACCTCCAATCCTAGGTTGTTCACCATTCACATTATGTACTTCTCCTTCCCCTTCTCCTGCCATTGTAGATTCCTTAGAACTAATGTAAGGTTCCAAAATTGGATTTTCTAGTTCCTCTTCTAGCTCCTCTGGTTCTTCTATCAATGGAATATTAAAATAGGTTCCTTCTTCTTCCTCTTCACTAGGGATTTCTAGTTCTTGTCCTAAAAGTTGTTCTCCAGTTGAAGATAGAAAAATTACTCCTTTTGTTGGGGATGTAGGATCCTCTTCTTCTATTATGGCTTCAGTTGATGAAGTTGGTGAATCTCTAGGTTGGATTTCAGATCTAAGTACCTCAGGAAGTTTGTGTCTGCCTACAATGGATGGAATATGAGTTTGGGTGGATGGTGTGGCACTACGAGGTCATGGTGGGGTGAGTGATGATGTTGGAATCAAAGTTCTACCTCTACCTACAAATATACCTCTAGAATCTCTTTCCCTATGCATATCATTTTTATTATTTTTTTAATTTTTAATGAAAAGAAAAAGAAAAAGACTCCTATATACACTTCCCTGGCAATGGTGCCAAAATGTTTGGTAATTTAATTGATGTTAAATTACTTACATGAATTATCAACCAGGGCTAGTAAATTGATGAAGTGTATGTGCATTGTATGTGCTAAGAGTCTTTGTCACTCATTCAATTCCTAAGTTAATATGAGTTATCGAAATGCACATGTTTTTTATAGCTATGTACTTGCTTGAATAATGATCACACTCACACTTGATTTAAAATAAAATCACTCTTACTCTTAAAATCACACTTGCTTAAATATGAAAAAACACTCTTGAAAACCATAACTTCTTAAAAATTACTCTCAAAACCACATTTGCTTAAATATGAATCACACTTGCTTAAATGTAAGTCACACTTGCTTGAATGAAAATTAGAAAACCACACTTGCTTAAATGTAAATCACGCTTGCTTAAATATAAATCACACTTGTACTTAAATTAAATCACTCTCTGCAGTAAAATCACACTTACAAGCGAATCTATTCTAACTTAAAGAAGGATTAGTTTTGTAATTGAAAATCACTACAAAGTAAATCTTATACTTCTACTTATATGTTAAATTATACTCTATCCATGTGCATCTGAACTCTCTCTTCCTCTGAACAATAAAATGATTAGCAGAAATAATCTCAAACTTATATCTAAGAATCAAAACTCATTTACTCAAATGAATTGACAAAATTCTACAGGAAATATAAACTGAAATACAAACTATTAATAAACTAAGACCTTACGATCTCAAGGGGGCTCCTATGAGAAGTAGGTAACACTATCAAGCTTTCACAAGTTAACTATCCACACATTGAGATTGCACAATAGAATGGAATTGAAACATAGTTTTTATGTATCAAAAACAGAGTGCTTACAAGTAAAATTCAAGTATGTTTTAGCCATGCGGAGAGGCATATTTATAAAAACCTTCCACAATAAATGTTTTTAGAGCTTTACGCTTATGCTAATTGACATTGTCTATAATTAATTGAAGAGATAAGATATCGTAATCTTGCTCGTGATTTTCTATCAACACAACAAATCATGAGGTGGAAAATCTGAATCTCACTCACTTGATTCTCCTTTCACGATGGTTTACTTATCCTTTGACCGAACAGATAAAGTGCTTTATTCATTGATCCAGATTCTGCAAATAGGAACAAATCATTGTCCCAACTAATTTTCAACTACCCATGTGCCATGTTTCTCGACTAAGGCTCCACAACCTATCAAACCTTGGACTTAGTTGTAGAAACATTCATCAGCTGCAAAACCACTGTAATTCGGTAGCTCAAGTAGATATTAAGTTAAATAATAAAGACAAATGACATTTATGAAATATAATATGATTGTGTACCTGCTATGCTTTCAACCTTGTAAATTAATACCCGAATTGTAGTTATGAAGGTCAAAAAGGAAGGATTTGAGTGAAAAAGGATTGTCAAAAGGAAGCAATTTTGAGGTTCAACACTATGCATTGTGATTATTCCTAAGACCACTCTACTTAGTTTCAAAACCATCCAACAATCCAGCTCAAAAAAGTAAAGGAACCTCATCACACCATGGTTATCTGGAAATGGCAAGGAAATGCTGAAAACCACTGTCACACCTAGAAAAACCCATGCCAATGACAACAAGAGAACCAAATACACACATGCATGTAACATGCATGCCAAAAATGACAATGAAATCATACATTCAATTTGATAACTGCAAGTAATCCTGCTGCAGCTGCTTAATCCAACTCTTCCTTGCTTGATCTTTGCTTCCCTTTGCTTTCTCGTCCTTCCTTTGACTTTCGTCCTCCAAGGCTAGAGTGCTCCAAGAATGCTCTAAGTGTGCAAGAGTATGAGAGAACAGAGAGAATAGAGAGAGCTCAAAGCTAAAACTGAAAAAAGGTTGTGAACTAATCCTCAGAAGCCTTTTTATTAATGAGGCCTCTAATTTCTTCATTTTCCATTATGTTCGTTCCATTTCTTCCTCACATGAAACCTGTGACATTTCACCTTTCGTTTCTCCTAATTTCCATTATGTTCATAAATTAAATGCCAATTAATGCCTCTTGTATTTCCAAATCCTTTTCCAATTTCCCCTTAACCATAATAAACCAAATGAACAACTACTAGGATGTTTTGCCCAACATTCAACTTGGAATATGTGTCCCATGACCTTGGTCTTATTTTGAATTTATTAACTTCATTACATGGACTTTTAACCTGGGATTGTTACAAATCCCTCCCCCTTAGGGGAACACCATCCTCGGTGTTCAATGACACCTACAACTAGAAAGACTGTTGAAAACCAAAACATACTTCCCATGGAACTTTATAACTTAGCTCGATGCAATATTTGCAATGATCAACCTGTTAAAAAGAAAACCAACATGACAAGCATAACAACATGACACCCACAACACTTATTTGACCTCTAGAACACAACTCATGGCGGCATTTACATCCATATCCATATATACATATACCAAAATTGCTTTGCCTCAACCAGAAAACAATGAAGGATACATAGCCCACATCTGATCAGCCATATCCCATGTAGCTTCATCGGGCCCAAAGTGCTTACACTGCACTTTAATATACTCGATTTCTTTATTCCAGAGCATGAGCATATTTCTCTATAAAATTTACTGAGGTTCCAGCTGTAATTCTCCTTCTGGATCCACCTGTAATACAGGTCAATCAATAACATGATCAACATCCTTTACATGTATTTTAAGCAATGAAACATGGAAAAAATAATGCAATTTCACTGTTAGAGGCAATGCAAGTATGTAGGCCAATGGTCCAATCCTCTCAAGGATATCTAAAGGCCTACAATACTGAGGTTCCAACTTCGCACATGAGCCAATCCTCAAGAAGCTCTTCTTGGGCTTAATGTGCAAATACACTTGTTCCCCAACATGAAATTCCTTAAACACCCTATTATGACTTGAATAGATATTCTTTCTATCATGTGATGCATTTAGATTCTACTTGATAACCTCCATTTCCTATTCCATCTCTGCTGTAACACCCTCCTCCCACATTTACCCAAGTAATCGGTCAACCGGGGTAAACATGTGACAAGAGGCTACTATGATATGATTCAATCTCCTAGGTCGCCTTAAGGAAATGGAATCGATAGAAACACATCATACATAACTTCCACATCAGCTACATGACCCCTGAGAGCCATCCCAACACTTCTGGTAACCAACCCCTGGGTCCCACTGAGGTTTTATACCTCTTTACCTCTGGACACTCCCATGCTATGGGCATGACAACATCGAGGAGGCTTTGGACGCTTTTATGACAAGGCATGCCAACATCTAGGGACTATTTTTCTCTTTAATGTGCTAGTGTCCCCGGGCTTTCAGCGACTTTTTCAGGCCTAGAGTCCAAGTCACTGCCCAGAATTGAGTGACACCTTCATAACATAAAGATAACAATGAAACAATAATGCAAATGCACATACTTGAACAAGCCCTTGACTAGACCCCTACTAACCAAGACAGAAATTTCGTCAAAAATATCACAAATATGTAATCTAGAGGTGTAAACAATATATCCAAGCATAGGGGTCTCATACTCATCTGAGAATCACTAAGAAGCATTGATGCCACAACACATTGGTTGAAATTGCATCCATTAGGTCATAGATACATTGTTCATTCATTTACAAGTAAAAACCTGATGAGATCCATACACAACTATTGTCATAAAACATATACATAACTAGCATAATAGCAACATTAATACTAAGGAAATCATAGCCATATGATCCACATATAAACCAGTATAATACTCCTATAAATACAAGGAGAAATAACCTCATATTGATGATGTAAAATCCAAACCCGGGATGGGACTACCACGTTTCACCAAACCGTAGAATGGCTAGACCAAATCTCTCTTCAACCATTCATCCCCGTGCCATATTCCAAGCATGAATATGAGATCTCATAAAACACATCAATCCAAAACCATCCAGGGCTTCCAAAGGCCAACCACCTCAACCCATCAAACAGTGATACCACCTCACGGTCGGACATCACAAAACCATCATCATTGGTCTATATTCAATCCTTATAGGGCTCCAGAGCGTTCTATTCCAACCAAAGCTCCAGGATTAGTAAATCAACCCACAGCTTATACCGAGCTCCATAACATTTTTCCAACCAAGGCTCCAAGACTAGTAATTCAACCCACCTAGGGATCCAGAGTGTTTTTCCCACCAAGGCTCTATGACTAGTAACTCAACCCAAGTTGTTACAAGGCTCTAGAGCATTTGTCCAACTAAGGCTCTAGGAATTAGTAACTCAACCCAAGCTAAGGAAACATGAGAACCAACCAAAACAGAACAAGGAAATAAATCCATAATCACCATGGCTATCCAAGAAATGGAAAGGCTAGGAAAATCCATTGTCAATCCAGGCAATCCTCCATGCCAGTGATTCGAATTGGATCCTAAAAACACTCTCCAAGTTTTCATAACTCGTAAAAATTCATGCCAAAGTTTCAAATACTTACAAAGGTCGACCTTATCAGAAATACCCTCAGAATAGTTGTAATTTGTGAACAGCGCGGAGCAATGAGGACCCTCGGTCAAGCGCGCAGACCGTTGGCCCATGGTAACATGTGCTGCCACAAAATAGCAAAACGGGAGGTCTTTTTGTGAAACAGGGGAGGTTTCTAATATGCAAGTCGCTAATCGCATATCGCCGAGCAAACCCCTCAAAGAAGAAAAAGCACCCAGTGACCCGGACTCGAAAAGTCAAAAACCGAATGGAATTCGTCGATTCCGTCAGAGGCGGGTCCCACATGAAAACCGGAAGGATATCGAAAGGGCTTCGAGCGGTAAGCGGTTTCAATGAAGTCGCACTCGATGCCACACACTGGATGCCATGCGTCCGGCGAAAGAGAGAGAAAACTGCTCACGTCGGACGAGTAAATGTCATGAAACTTACCCACCCGATATGAATGGGGACCATAGGATCTGGAGGCTCCAGATCGTCGGTGGACATGTGATCCGATGGATGACCAGATTCAACGGGTTAAACAGGCCGAGTTGTATAAAGTTTGAAGTCTGACATGAACGATAAGTTGGCAGGAGAATCATGTTCGCGAGCAATCTGGGAGTTAAACAGAAATAATGATCGTTCAAACATTTCCAAGAGAACTGACACTCAGTTCATTATGAAACAGGTGGCCACCTCCATGTGAGGTGTTACACAGTGATGATGACGCAAAACAAGGGAATTCAAACGGACAGAGGTAGAAGAACCAGAATACCGGGAAGCAAAAATGAACAGTCAAAAAGCAGATTGGCTTTAAAGCCACGAACTGACAGAGACAACGTAAGCAGTGAGAAAAGCAAGTAAGAAAGCTGAGATCAGAGAACAGAGAAAGTAAGTCGAGCTGACCTACAAAGCAAAGGTAGCATCGAGACAAAGCCAGAGAGAGTCAGAGAGTCTGTGTACTCCAGAGAAGGCTTGAGAGGTTCAAGCGAAATCCTCTGTATATACCTGTCATGTATGAGTCTCAGATTGGGCTCATCCCACTGTGACCAATAGAGGTCGAGATTCAGTAAAGAGAGTCTGTGTACTCCAGAGACTTGGGGGATCCAAGTCTAGTCCTACTGAATTATATCTATTGAGTGAGACTCAAATTGAGTTCATTGTTGTAAAAATTCCGCTTTGAAAACATAATAGAGAGGCCACCACTGAAGGCTGGACTAGGAGACATAGCCCAGAAGCATTGGGTGAACTCCTTATTGAACTTGTTGTAGTTACGTGTTTTCCTGTTGTGTTTTCTCTAACTGCTTCAATGTCTATGTATTTCACAATCTTATCAATCCGTTTCATAAAGTAACATAAGCATATCCATGCACATGAGTCTGTAATACCTTTAATTCTTTGTCTTGGATAAATTCCAGATTAAGTGGTATCAGAGCTCTAGTTTACTAAGGTTAGACAAGCTTGTGCTGGATTTTGTTGTTGAATGCTAACTAGATCAAAGCTTAAATTAGGAGAAGAAGAATTGGTTGAAGTTAACCCGGAAATTTGAAGAGTCTACCCTAAGAGGAAAATATCAGAAGAAAACCCCTTGGAATCAAACTCCCAATTCATGGATGGTTTCATGACCATGAAAGCCATGGTAGAGGAAATGTATAGAGAATTTAAGAAAGGTAGAGAAGAAGATTCAGCAAACTCCAAACGAGATAAAGGAGTAGAAGAATCTCTCCTCCATGACCACTCTAAAGGCAAAGGGAAAGAAGAAAAACTTCCCACACCTCCTAGTAGCCCTGAAAATAAAAAGAAAACATCTTTGATTAAATTAGATGTTAAATTTGATTTGTCAATATATGATGGAGAGTTGAATGTAGAGAAGCTGGATAATTGGATTATACAGATTGATGTTTATTGCATAGTGCAGAGCATCGATTCAGAAAAGAGTAAGATTCAGCTAGCCAGCCTAAACCTTGGAGGCATTGCCTTGGTATGGTGGGAAGGCAGGACACAAGTTGACATGAAGAAGTATGGTAAAATTCTTTCTGTCTGGAGTGAATTCGTTTCTGCAATTAAAAAGAAATTCTATCCACTAGCCTATATGTAGCAAGCCATGATGAGCTGGAAAACTCTTCGCCAATTAAAAGGGCAAAGTGTACAAGGCTACACTCAAGAATTAGGAAAAGAGCTTTGATTCTAGGGATTTCTTTAGACTCACCTGAAACTCTGCTGAAGTATATAGGTGGTCTACATAGCTACTTAAGGCACACTATTCTCATGTTTAATCCCACTAGCATAGATGAAGTATCTGTTTAGGCTACACATCTAGAGGCTAGAGGCAAGAATGTGAACCTAGAAGTTGGGGGATCATCAAAACCCACTGCAAGAAAAAGCAAGGAAAAGAGCAAACAGAAATGGAAAGAGAGGAAGACAAATACTGTACAAAAGACCCAATCTTCATGCACTCACTGTAAGAAGGATGGGCATGATGATGAACACTGTTGGATCCTACATCCGGAGCTGAGACCCAAGAAGTTCGATGGCAAAAAGAAGAAGACCGTTGCAGCTATTCAAAAGGATTTGAGGTCAGACTCAGGAGATGAAACAACAATCACATCCACAAGTACACAAGTAAAAATTCGAAAGCATCTACTTGTAATTCTGCACAATCTACTAATAATGAAGAAAATGAGAGGAAAAGACATGAGATTTTTCATATTCGAGTTATTTCCAAGCATCAAAAGATTGATACTTTCTTTGATAGTGGCTCACAAGTAAATTTAATTTCTAAAGCAATTGTCAAGAAGTTGGGATTACTAACCACACCTCACAAGAAACCATATCCATTAGGTTGGTTATGTGATAAAGCAAAGCTACAAGTGACTAGACAATGTAAACTTAAGTTTTCTTTTGGGTCAGCATTTGTAGATGAGGTTGAGTTAGATATAGTTCCTTTGGATATATGTGGAATTATTTTAGGAAGTCCTTACTTGTATGATAGGAAAGATATTTTCTATAGAGCTGAGAACAAGTATCAACTCGTTAAAAATGGAATTGAATATATTATAAGAGCTCATAAACTCAAGAATAATTATACTCTCATAAAATTAGGGCAGATGAAAAGAATTGTAAATTCATGCAAACAATTTTTACTGATGGTTGTAAAGGAAAAGAAACCCGATAAAACCAGTATATTTGAGGGCTGTAATGCTAAATAGCAAGTTGATTTAGAAAAAGTTGTTTCAAAATATGATATACTATTTCAAGAACCTAAAATTCTGCCACCCCAAAAGGAAATAGTACATGATATTAATTTGAAGTAAGATGCTCCATTGCCTAACATCGGAATGTACAAGTTGTCCACTTTAGAGAATGCAAAAATCAAGAAGCAGGTACAGGAGCTACTCGAGAAAGGATTCATAAGACCTAGCACATCACCATGTGGGTCTCCAATTGTCTTGGTGAGAAAGAAAGATGGCTCAGGGAGAACGTGCATTGATTACCGAGCATTGAATAAGATAACAATAAAAAATCGTTATCCCCTTCCTCGCATAGATGATTTATTAGATCAGTTGAAAGAAGTTGTTTATTTTTCCAAGTTGGACTTGCATAGTGGTTATCATCAGGTTAGAGTTGCAGAGCAAGATGCATGGAAGACTGCTTTCAAAACAAAGCAGGGATTGTATGAGTGGTTGGTTATGCCTTTTGGCTTAACTAATGCTCCTGCTACTTTCATGAGAGTAATGAATGATGTACTCGGACCTTTTCTTGATGATTTTGTCATTGTATATTTGGATGACATTCTTATATTCAATAAAACAAGGAAAGAACATTTAAAGCATGTCAAGAAGACTCTAGATGTTTTGAAAAGAGAAAATCTTTATGTTAAGCTCTCAAAATGTGAATTTGGCAAAACATCTTTGAATTATTTGGGTCATATTGTAGGGGGTGGTGAATTGAAGATAGATCCCTCTAAGGTTGTAGTCATTGTAAACTAGCCTAAACCCAAATCTGCTACAGAAGTTAGAAGCTTCTTAGGAGCAACACAGTATTGGAGAAAGTTTATTGCTAACTTTTCCTTGATTGTAGCTCCCTTACATGCTTTAACAGGATTGAACAAGGTGTTTCAGTGGGGAGGCAAATAGCAGAAAGCATTCAACACCTTAAAAGAAAAGATTAGTACAGCACTAGTACTAGCACTACCCAATCTTCAAAGATCATTTGAGATTGAAACTGATGCTAGTGACTATGCCATGGGAAGAGTGTTGATGCAGCACATTAAACCCATATGTTATCATTCTAAGACATTTAACTCTACAGTAGTTAACTATCCCACATATGATAAATAATTGTATGCATTAGTACAGAGTGTGAAAAAGTGGAAACATTATTTAATGGGCAAAGAGATAGTTATACATACTGATCATCGACCACTTCAATATTTACACTCCCAAACTAAGTTGTAGCAATCAAGACACTATAGATGGGTGGGTTTTCTACAACAGTTTCATCTAGTCATCAGATATAAAAAGGGAATACACAATAAAGTTGCAGATATGTTGTCCAGACCAATCATAAATGCATCTACTATACTTAACCATAATTTAGTATTTCATGAAAGCTACATTGAACAATATGCTCAAGATATAGATTTTAAAGATGTATATGAAACTTTAAGTCATGGAAAACAAGTAGAAGAATTGGATTATCATGATAAGGACCAACTGTTGTATCATTTTGGAAAGTTATGCATTCCACAAACTGAAAGAGTAAAGATAATTCGAGAAGCACACACTTCTCTAATATCATGTCACTTTGGTGTAAGTAAAACAGTAGCACAGCTGCAAATATTTTGTTATTGGCCAAAAATGAATGAGACAGTGTCTGGATATGTAAGAGGATGTACCATGTGTGCTAAAAGCAAACCCAACAATAGAAAACTAGCCTTATACACTCCACTACCAGTTCCCTCTCATCTTTGGGAAAGTGTTTCTATGGAATTTGTTGGGGGACTGCCTAAATCTAGAAAAGGTCATGACTATTTATATGTTCTTGTGGATAGGTTTAGAAAAATGTGTATTTTAATACCTTGTAACAAATAGATTATAGCTGAACAAACTGTAAAGTTGTTCTTTCAGCATGTATGGGTTTATTTTGGATTTCCCACTTCCATTATATCTGATCGAGATACCCGATTTGTTGGGAAATTTTGGTCGAGTTTGTGGGAATTGATGGACACCAGATTGAAGAAGAGCACAACTTTTCATCCGCAAATGGATGGCCAAACAGAAGTGGTCAACATGACAGTGATCTAGTTGCTCAGAGGCTATTGCAACAAGCATCCCAAGCTTTGGGATGAACATTTATATTATGTGCAGCATGCTTACAACCGAGCTAAACATTCTTCTACACAGAGATATCCTTTTGAGACCTGTTTTGGTTTCACACCAAGGTCTCCCTTGGATTTTGTCTTTGGGAAAGGCATAGCGGTTGATGGACACAGTGATGTGGACAAGGCAACCAAGTTCATTGAACAAATCCAAGAGATTCACCAGGCAGTACAGGAACAATTGGAAAATAACCAAGCCAAGTACAAGGCAAGGCATGATAAGCATCAGATTGAGCATATTTTCTAGGTTGGTGATCAAGTCCGGGTGTATATCAGCAAAGACAGAATGCAAGGTGAAGGTAAGAAGCTGAAGCCAATAAGGTATGGACCTTTCAAGATACTTGAGAAAATTGGTGAGAATTCTTTTCGCCTTGATTTACCAACTTACATGCACATCTACTCAGTTGTCAACACAGATAGCTTGAGACTATTTGAACCTTCATTGATTGAAGATCTCGAAGAGTAGAGTCAATTGCCTTCTATTGATGATCTGTTGCCTGAATATCTTAATGAATTGCAGGAAGATACAGTTCTGGACAGGAAGGTGAGAACTACGCGTAGAGGGGATGTTGAGTACCTTAGGATTGGACTCAAAGGTTCAAAACCAAGCAGTGTGAAATGGATAGAAATTGGGTAAGTGAGGAATCTGTACCCTCACTTGATGGATGCTTAAAAACCAACTTTTGGTGGTCCAAAATATTTTTCAATGGGAAGGTCGTGATTCGAATTGGATCCTAAAAACACTCTCTAAGTTTTCATAACTCTGAAAAATTCATGCCAAAATTTCAAAGACTTACAAAGGTCAAGCTTATCAGAAATACCCTCGGAACAGTTGTGATTTGTGAATAGTGCGGAGCAATGAGGACCCTCGGTCAAGCACTCAGACCGTTGGCCCATGGTAACGCGCATTGCCATGAAACAACAAAATGGGAGGTCTTTTTGTGAAACGGGGGAGGTTTCTGATATGCGAGTTGCTAATCGCATATCGTTGGGCAAACCCCTCAGAGAAGAAAAAGCCCCAAGTGACCCAGAAGTGAAAAGTCAAAAAACGCATGGAATTCGCTGATTTCGTCAGAGGCGGGTCCCACACGAAAACCAGCAGGATATCAAAAGGGCTTCGAGCGGTAAGCGGTTTCAACCGAGTCCCGCCTGATGCCACACACTGGGTTCCACGCATTCGACGGAAGAGAGAGAAAACCACTCACATCGGACAGGTAAAAGTCATGCAACTTACTCGCCTGATATGAACGGGGGCTGTAGGATCTGGAGGCTCCAGATCGATGGCGGACATGCGATCCGATGGATGACCAGATTCAACGAGGTAAACAGGCAGAGTTGTATAAAGTTTGAGGTCCGGCATGAACGATGAGTTGGTAGGAGAATCATGTTCGTGGGCAATCTGGGAGTTAAATGGAAATAATGACCGTTCAAACATTTCCAAGGGAACTGACACTCAGTTCGTTATGAAACAGGTGGCCACCTCCCTGTGAGGCGTTATACAGTGATGATGACGCAGAATAGGGGAATTCAAACAGACAGATGCAGAAGAACCAGAATGCCAGGAAGCGGAAATGAACAGTCATAAAGCAGATTGGCTTTAAAGCCATGAACAGACAGAGACAAAGTAAGCAGTGAGAAAAGCAAGTAAGAAAGCTAAGAGCAGATAATAGAGAAAGTAAGTCGAGCTGACCTGCAGAGCAAAGGCAACATCGAGACAGCGCCAAAGAGAGTCAGAGAGTCTGTGTACTCCAAAGAAGGCTTGAGAGGTTCAAGTGAACTCCTCTGTATATACCTGTCATGTATGAGTCTCAGATTGGGCTCATACCACTTTGACCAATAGAGTTCAAGATTCAGTAAGGAGAGTCTGTGTACTCCAAAGACTTGGGGGATCCAAGTCTAGTCCTACTGATTTATATCTGTTGAGTGAGACTCAAATTGAGTTCACTATTGTAAAATCTCTGCTTTGAAAACATAATAGAGAGGCCACCACTGAAGGCTGGACTAGGAGATGTAGCCCAGGAGCATTGGGTGAACTCCTTATTAAACTTGTTGTATTTATGCGTTTTCCTGTTGTGTTTTCTCTAACTGCTTCAATGTCTATGTATTTCGCAATCTTATCGATTTGTTGCATAAAGTAACATAGGCATATCTATGCACATGAGTCTGTAATACCTTTAATTCTTTGTCCTGGATAAATTCTAGATCAACCAGTGACAAATCATGACCAATAAACCACATGCATATGGCATGCATGCCAAAACTAGTGAGGAAAACATACATGCAACTCGGTACCTACAAGAAAAATCCATTGTAGCTAATGATCCAAATGTCCTCTTGCGCTTTTCTGTTCTTCCTTTTCCTTCTTTCTCCAAAACTCCAAGTATGCCACACCCTCCAAGAGTGCTCCAAGAAAACTCTAAGTGTCCAATAATGTGAGAGAGAGAGAGAGAGGAAAATGAGAGCGATCCAAAATTGAAATGGCAAAAGGTTACCCACTGATCCTCAGAAGCCTTTTTATCAGTGAGGCCTCTATTTTCTTCATTTTCCTCCTCACATGCAACCTGTGACCTTTCACCTCCCTTTTCTCCTAATTTCCATTATTTTTCATAAATAAACGTGCCAAAAATGTCATTTTCCCTTTTTAAATCCTTTTCCATTGCATTTGCCAATTTCCTTAGCCATTAATAACCAAATGAACACCCACACTAGGATATCTTGCCCAAAATTCAGCTTGGAATAAGTGTCACAACAACCGTGGTTATTATTTTTCCTTTATTAACTTTTATTACATGGAATTGTCACTAGGGCTGTTACGTTTTCCAACATGTCTCGTCCTATCAATACCATGTTCACCGAGTCAATCCAAATTACGGGAGTATTACAACTATGTCCATAGAGTGCCTCAAACATAATCATCATTATGACTCCTGATACCCATTGTTGTATGAAAATTCAACCAGTTGAAGGTACTCTTCCCACTTTCGTTGTTGAAGCATGACGTAAATCCTCAACATGTCCTCCAAAATCTTGTTGACCCTCTCTATTTATCCATATGTTTATTAATGATAAGCTATGTTGAAGGCTAACTCTATACCCAATCCTACGAAGAACTCTTTCAAGAACCTAGAAGTGAACTTAGCATATTTATATGACACAATCTTCTTCGGTACACCATGAAACCTCACTATATCTCTAATGAATACTTGTGCTACATCACTAGTTGAATAAGTAGACTTCACTGGAATGAAGTGTATTACATTTGTCAACCTGTCAACCACAACCATAATATAATCATGTTGTCTAGATGTCCTAGGTAAAACTGTGATGAAATCCATAGAAATGACCTCTCATTTCCACTCTGGAATCAGAATTGGTTGTAGTAACCCACCTAGATGCTTACACTTTGATTTTACCTATTTACAATCCAAACATCTAGCGACAAACTCTGCAATCTCTTTTATCAGATTCAGTTAGTAGTAGAACTTCTTAATCGTTGTTAATGTATTTTGATATCTCGGGTGACCTGAATACAACTTAACATAAAATTCCCTTAAGATAAGCTTCTCGAGCTCATTGTTATCTAGCACATAGATCATGTCCCTAAATTTTATCAAACCATCCACTGTGAGATGATAATCCATATCTTGATCACCTGTACCGTAATATAACCTATGCCTAGGCTCCCTATACTTGTCATCCCGTTGTCCTGCCTATAAGATCTGATCCTATAAATATGTCCCATAATAACTCATAGTTGCTATATGATTCACCTGCACTCTTCTGCTAAGAGCATCTGTAAACATGTTTTATTTTCCCTTGGTGTAATTTATCTCGAATTCAAACTCACTTATCATGGCCAACCATATAACTTTCCTGGCATTCAGATTTAGTTTCTCAAATGAGTATCTCAATCCATTGTGATCAATCATCAATACAAACCTCCTACCAAGAAGATAGTTCATCCCTATCTTCAATGCATGAATGATCGCTTCCAACTCAAGATCATGTGTCACATAATTATGCTCATGCTCATTTAGTTTTCTTGATTCGTAACATACCACCTATCCCTCCTGCATCAAGACTCCACCAAGTCATATTTTATAAGGAATTTTTACACACTACAAACTCTTTGTATGGATCTATGATCTTTAGAACTAGATCATTTGTCAACAACTACTTCAACTTCTCAAAATTTACTGCACATTCCTCTTTCCATTCAAATTTCTTAACTTTTTGCTGCAATGATGTGATAGGATATGCAATCCGCGAGAATTTCTTGATGAACCTCCTATAATAACCTGCTAACCCCATGAATGACCTTAACTCAACCACATTCCTAGGGGCTTCCCATTTCATGATAGCAGTATATTTTCCAGATCCACTGCTATGCCTTCCTTAGAGACAACATGCCCCAAGTAGTGTATCTTTGTCTAAAAGAAATTGCATTTACAAAGATTGGCATACAACTGATGCTCTCTCAGTAATTTCAATACTGTTGGTAAGTGTTCATCATTTTATTCCTCATTCTTAGAATATATCAATATATCATCAATGAATACAATAATAAAATTGTCCAGATAAGGATGCAACCCACTATTCATCAAGCACATAAAAGTAGATGGAGAATTAGTCAAACCAACTGGAACTACAAAAAACTCATAATGGTTATACCTTGTCTGAAAAGAAGTCTTGTAGATGTCCTCTTCTTTAATGCATACCTAGTGGTATCCTAATCTCAGATCAATCTTCAATAACATTGCTGCTCCCTTCAACTGGTCAAATAAGTCATCAATCCTCGACAATGGATACTTGTTCTTGATGGTCACCTTGTTCAAATTCCTATCATCAATTCATAACCTAAGAGTACCATCCTTCTGCTTTACAAATAATATAGGTACACCCCAAGGTGATACACTTGGCCTAATGTATCCCTTGTCAAGAATTTCCTTCAGCTTCAAATTCAATTCCACTAACTCGAGAGTGATCATCCTGTAAGGTGCCTTTGATTTTGGTGCTACCCCTGGTACCAACTCACTAGAAAAGTACACTTCCATGTGAGGTGAAAAATATGGAATCTCTACTAGGAGCACATCCTGATATTGTTGTACAACTGGATACCTATTCAATAACTTCGCATCCTGAACATCCTTACCTTTGCCATTGGAAATATGCACTGCAAATAACACACACTCTTTCTTGCTACTGTGCTTTGCTTGCATAGTTGTAACCATTATGATTGATGTAGCCTTCTTCTTACCCTGTAAGATTATCTGCTCCCCATTGTAATCCAAGCACCCAATATCCTTTTCATAACAATCTACTTTGGTCCTATGAAGGTAAAACCAATCCATGTGTTGAGAAATGACAACAAGAAATTCTAGTTTAATTTGTCCTTCAATTAAACTGAGAATTAAAATCAAATTCTATTCTCATAGTAACTTGTAACTTGTAAATAGTTAATTAAGTTTAATTAACTTAATTAGCTTAGGAATTTCGAGTTGGAAGTATTTCTATAGTTATATATATGTTCTCCCTAAGTTTTAGGGGTTCAATGTGAGTTTAAAATGAGTTGGAAATTAGATCACTTAGTTTACAGATTTAAGATAAATTATTTCCAAATTGTTTTTGGAACTAATAGATGACTAACAGTCAGTTGGTGCACTAATACATTCAGTAGTGCTACTCTAATTAACTGAAGATTCCCTCATGAGAAACTCATGCATGTCAGTTCAAAGAAAGACCCAGTTGAGACTAGAGTGCAAGGACAATTTACTATCAGTGGTATTATTTACTGGAGTGTAAGTATCATGCATGCATCAAATATTGATCCTATGTTTGGATTGCGTAGTTTTGGAAGCATGAATTCCCTTTAAGTATGGGCTATTCATCCTAGGAATTACACAAGGGATTAGGGGCTTGGAGAGCTGTAGAATCGGCTAAGTGTTGGACAAGATCTAGCTTGTGACTTGAGAGAGTTGAGCATACTTGTGTAGAATTTTTCTAGTGAGAACAAGCTTTATATCTTCACTCATATTTCTGATATATGCAATACAGATAGTGAGGTTTTGAGCAATGGATTTCCCCATATACATCTTGTGTTATGTTCCATTGATTTATCTTCTTCTTGTTCATATTGTTTTCATCAATCTGTTGGCCTCCGCTGGCTGAAAGTAGAAGTAGATTCCTATGCTTTAGTACATTGCATGAGCTTGTGAATGTACAAGATTTTCTACATGGTATCAGAGTTAAGAATAGTATACTAGAAGAGATTTCGAAGTTTTTAGTTTTGGGTTACAGGTGAAATTCAAATTTGCAATACATACTTCAGGATCGGCAGATGGAATTATACGATTTGCGACTTGAGTATGCCTTGGAAGGTAGCTCAAATTTGATAGCTTATAGGGACATAATGGAGGCTGTGCTAGAGGATAATGGATTGAAGGAATTCGTTGATAAGCTAGCAGCATTGGATGCATGGAATTTGGCCGAATGGAAGATGTGTGTGGCAAAGGCGAGGCAGATAATTCTTGAGGGAGTTCAAGACCACATTCTCTGGAGTCTCCATGGGAGGGAAACTTCGTATGCTATGTGGAAAACATTGACGGAATTGTATCAGAACAACAGTGACCAAATGAAATTGGCACTGAAGGACAAACTTCGAAAAATGAAAATGGAGAAAGGAGAGATTATTCCAAAATACATGACCAAGTTCACTCAATGTCGTGATGAACTTGGAAGGGTTGGAATCACAGTTTCCAAGGATGATATGGTCAGCCTTTCTCTTCTAGGACTCCCAAAGAGTTCGCATGGCTATCAGGACTCTGTCAATGGTCTGGAGAAGCTTCTAGATTGGCAATAATTGTGGTCAGATTTGATGTAGGAGGAGATCAGGAGGAACACGAGGGATGGCTCTTCATCAAAGACTAATGATGAAGAGAATTGTGCCTTAGCGATTAAGTAAAAGAAGGGGAAAGGGAAAGCTTCCCATTTAAAATCGAATTCTTATCATGGAGGTAAGAAGAAAGACGTGACAAAAGTTAAGTGATTTCATTGTAATGAGCTAGTTCATTTTCTACAAATTGTCCACTCAAGAAGTCCAAGAAGAAGTCCTCAGGAGGAGCGGCGGGTGAGGCTTTGGCCTCTCAATTCGAATTGGATTTTTCCCTCATTGCATGCATGGTGTCATTAATGATGGGAAGTGTATGGTACTTAGACAATGGAGCTTCATTCCACATGACTGGAAACAAAGAGTTATTCAGTGACCTGGAGGAGAAAGATCTCTCGATGCATATCGAGATGGGTGACAATGGGAAATATAATGTTACTGGATTGAGCACGATTCCTTTTTAGAGGGAGCATGGGGCTCCACTCAACTTCAAGAATGTTATGTCTGTGTCAGGGCTGAAGAATAACTTGGTATCCGTTTCCATGCTTGAGGATAAAGGCTATGATGTGATCTTCTTGAAAGGAAAGGCGTTCCTTCGACACATAGCCGTGGGTTAAGTAAAGAAGATAGGGATTCAGGTGAAGGATCTCTATGAGATGGAGGTAGAGGAGTGTGTTGCCTTGAGTACAAAATCAGAAAGGGTGCAAAGCCGAGATGTTGGTGAGTTGTGGCACAGGCAATTGGGCCACTTGCATCATGGGACTCTGAAGATATTGCAGCAGATCTCTATCGGTCTTCCCAAAGGTATTCTTGAACAAGTTGATACATGCAAGGGGTGTAATTTGGGAAAATAAACCAAGTCTTCCTTTCACGATAGAGACAGTTGAGTAGAGGCTATTCTAGACCGAGTCCATTCAAATGTGTGTGGACCATTCTTGATAGCATCCACGGACAAACATAGGTATTATGTTATATTTGTTGATGACTTTTCTAAAAAATGTTGGATATTTTTCATGCAGAAAAAGGATCAAACTTTCACAAAGTTTTGTGAGTTTAAAGCATTGGTGGAGAAAGATTTGAGCAAGAAGGTTAAAGCTCTACGAAGTGATAACGGTGATGAGTATGTATCAAACGAGTTTAATAACTTCTATGCAACGAAAGGGATTATACGAGAGTTGACGACACCCCATAACCCTCAACAGAATGAGGTGTCCGAGAGGAAGAACATAAGCATAGTAGGGCCAGAGAGGGCGTTGTTGCATGATTAGGGCCTACCACTACACTTGTGGGCTGAGGCATGCAATGCAAATGGTTTATTTTCAAGATCGTACCCCACATCGGATACTTGAGATGAAGACACTAGAGGAGGCTTATTTCGGTAAGAGGCCAGATGTTGGTCACTTCAGGATTTTTGGGTCATCGATATATTGCCATGTGACCAAAGATGCACAGAAGAAGTTTGAGCCTACAACAAAGATGTGGATATTTTTGGGGTACACTGATACACCTCACAACTATCGGGTGTACTTGTTGACCAGCAAGATGACAGTGGTTCGCAGGGATGTCAGATTCGATGAGGACAAGGCCATGCAAGTTTCGCTTGAGAGGGAACTTGAGATACATGCAGATGAGGAGCTTTTAGCTCCTAAGGTTGAGGAGCCTTAGATTGATGTGGAGCAACCACATGCAGAGAATCTGGGATTGGAGACATCCACTCAAGAAGAGTCTTCAAGAGGGGGAAGAAAGTGCACCATAGAGGCTAACAGATTGTTGGATTATGCACGGGAGAATGTGAGAATACCAACTTCTTAGCAGTAAGAGGAGGTCACCCGAGAGGTACACTAGATACATGGCTCTTATGGGCGAATGTGTTTTGACAAAGCCATCTTACTTTAAGGAAGCAATACAACAGCCATTTTGGGTTGATGCCATGGTGGAGGAGTATGACTCCATAGTTTGTAACAATGTTTGGGATGTGGTCCCAAGACCAGAGGAAAAGTCAGTGGTGAGATCTTGTTGGCTTTACAAGGCAAAGTAAGTTGTAGATGGTAGTGTGGAGAAGCATAAGGCTATATTTTTGGCCTGTGGATTTTCACAGGTAGAGGGGATCAACTATGATGAGACCTTTTCTCTTGTTGCAAGGTACTCATCAATCAGATCTATGTTGGCATTATCAGCAGAGATGGTTTGGAAGATACATCATATGGATATGTAGACAACCCTCCTTAATGGCATGATTGAGGAAGAGGTGTACATATAGAAGCTTGAAGGTTTTGAGACCTTCAATCGTGAGTGATATGTGTGCCAGCTCAAGAGAGCATTGTATGGGTTGAAGCAAGCACCTTGTGCTTGGTACACTAGGATAAATAGCTACATCATCGGGTTGGGCTTCACGAAGAGTGAAGAAGATAATGTACCACATAGTGGTGGAAGGTAAATTGTTGATCAGTGTACTTTATGTTGATGATCTCATACTGACAGGTGATGATCAACCGATCAAGTCTTGCAAGTCGTACCTCCAAGAGAGTTTGAGATGAAGGACATGGGGCTCATGCATTACTTTCTTGGCATGGAGGTATGGCAGGGAGATGGGGAGTTGTTTGTGTCTTAGGGAAAGTATGCCAACGAGATACTCAGGAGATTCTGTATGGAGAGAAACAAACCCATGGAGACTCCTCTAGCAGGTAACTGGAGGAAGGAGGATGTTATAGGTAGCTTGTGGGTTCACTCATGTACTTGGTGAACCCATGACCATATATGTGCTATGCAGTTAACCAACTTAGTGGAGCGATAGTTAGGCCTATCAAGCTATATTGGAAGGTGGAAAAGCATGTGTTGAGATACCTCAGGGGAACTTCTCAGTATGGATTATGGTATAGACAGACAGAGGGAGTGAAGCTTGAAGGCTTCATCGATGCAGATTGGGCAAGGAGTCCATCCGACCGGAAGAGCACATCAGGAGGGATATTCAGTATTGGGCTAGCGCTAGTTTCTTGGTAGAGTAGGAAACAAAGATCGGTTGCAACCAATTCCACCGAGGCAGAGTACATGGCTGCAAGTCAGGCAACATGAGGCCATCTGGATGAGGAAGATCCTGGTTGGTTTGTTTGGTCAATAGAGGGATCCAACTATGATTTATTGCGATAATCAGAGTTGTATCAAACTCTCTGAAAATCCAGTTTTTCATGATTGGTCCAAGCATATTGATATCTAATACCATCATGTCAGAGATTGTGTATTGAGGCAGATTATATTATTAGAGTACGTTCCCATGGAGGAGCAAGATGTTGACATTTTGACAAAGGCATTTTCAAGATGTAAATTCAAGTTTCACAAAGACAGGATCGGGGTAGCTGATAATCCCTTTCTTGTTGAGAGGGAGTGTTGAGAAATGGAAACAAGAAATTTCAGTTTAATTTGTCCTTGAATTAAACTGAGAATTAAAATTAAATTATATTCTCATAGAAACTTGTAAATAGTTAATTAAGTTTAATTAACTTAATTATCTTAGGAATTTCGAGTTGGAAGTCTTTCTGTAGTCATGTATATGTTCTCCCTAAGTTTTAGGGGTCGAGTATGAGTTTAAAATGCGTTGGAAATTAGATCTCTCATTTTAATGAGTTAAGTTAAGTTAAATTATTTCCAAATTGTTTTTGGAACTAATAGAGGACTAATAGTTAGTTGGTGCACTAATGCATCCACTAGTGCTACTCGAGTTAACTGAAGATTCCCTCATGAGAAACTCATCCATGTCAGTTCAAAGAAAGACCTAGTTGAGACTAGAGTGCAGGGACAATGTAGTATCAATGGTATTATTTACTGGAGTGTAAATATCATGCATGCATCAGAGATTGATCCTATGTTTGGATTGCACGGTTTTGGAAGCATGAATTCCATTTAAATATAGGTTATTCATCCTAGGAATTACACAAGAGATTAGGGGCCTAGAGAGATGCAGAATTGGCTAAGTGTTAGCCAAGGGCTAATTTGTGAGATAAGAGAGTTGAGCATACTTGTGTGGAATGTTCTAATGAGAACAAGCTTTGTATCTTCGCTCATATTTCTAATATATGCAATACAGATAGAGGGGTTTTGAGCAGTGGATTTCCCTAGATACATCTTGTGTTATGTGCCATTGATTTATCTTCTTCTTGTTCATATTGTTTTCATTGATCTATTGGCTTCTTCTGGTTGAAAGTAGAAGTAGATTCTTGTCATGTGCTTTAGTACATTGCATGAGCTTGTGAATATACACAATTTTCTACACCATTCCCAAAAGCATACTATATGATCCAAATGGAAGTACATTCAGATGCATTGATGTAGTTATACCATTCAACTCAAATGCACAAGCTCTTACCCAATGATGAACTCTCTTCTTAGTACTTGTTCCCAACTGCACTAACCAAGACTCTGCATGCACTTCTTTATTCAAACCACACTTATCCACCAAGTTAGGATTAACATAAATATAATTAGATCTAGGTTCAATCAAAATAGAAACAACTTGATCACAAAGATTACTACCCATATTGATAATAGATTCATGGTGGTCTGTCTTCTTATTATCCAATATTGCATAGATCGAGGAATGCTTTTCCCAGTGTCGCCAACTATTTATGGTTCCTGTGTACTATAGATATGAGGCCTACCACCCTGATTCTACGGACAATATTTCTTAAGATGCTCCTTACCACATGTCCAACACTGCAACTATCTCCTACCATCACCTTTGTTTTGTTGTTCTCCAGGCTGAGGTCCATTAAACTTCTTGTAAGGTACAACATTCTCTTTTTCACCTGCATCCTGGGGTCTTTCTCTTTTCAACTACCATTTACCTTTAGTCTTATCTTTCCCTTTCCAACCTTGCTAAGATTCTGTCTTACGCTTTGATTTCTCATAACAGTGTTTCAACTTTCCAATGACTTATTCAAGTGACTGAGGCTCATCATACTCAATCCGATCTCTAAATTATAATGGTAATCCACGGAAAAAACGTTGAAATTTGGATTTTTCATCCTTAAGATACGGTACATACCTTAACAATTCCAGGAACTTGGTCGTATACTCCTCATATGTCATTGATCCCATATTTAGCTCATAGAATTCCTTGTCTTTACTGTCATAATACCTTTTTGACAAGTACTTCTTCCTAAAAATTCTCTTGAATTAATGCCAACTCAACTCCTCTATCCTAATGTCTCTAACCCACTTCACGTCTTCCCACTAGATGTTTTCTTTCCCTTTGAGGTTGAAGATAGCTATTCTAGCCTTCATGTTTTGTGTGTGATCATGCAACTCAAAGAATTTCTTCATCTCAAGTAACCATGCATCTGCATCTTCTAGCTTCTTCAAATTTCCATCAAAGGTAGGTGGCTTGGATTTCTTAAAATCATATGGAAAATATCCCTTGTCTTTCCTCCTATAAGGATGATAACAATGATGACCATGGTGCCTATCGGAACTAGAACTAGAATAGAATATGTGTCCATCACCTCTCCTATCTGACGTATCAAATAACATACCATCTTTGATCGTGTCATCCCTATCCAACATGTGCTAACAATGATACCTACTTCCATATGCCCCATTTGATCCGGATTTAAACAGGAACGCAACAAATTACAGAGATAACCATATACACAAAGATGCAGCGGAAATAATACTTCATTTCATTAATGGAAAATACTGAAATATGCTTACAACCAGAAATGGAAATAAACCAGCTAGGGCGATGGTAGCTTATCTCTGAGAAGAGATGTGGTGGCTACATGCCTCTGAACTGTGTTACAATGAGGCTCGAAGGCCTATTTATTGTTGAGAAACAATGGAAAACCCTTAACATTCCAAAACCTAACCCTAGGAGATGAAACGCCAAACTGTGGGCCTCGTTTGGGTAAATTGGTACATCAACTTCCCGGGGTCGTAACTTTGGCATACGATCTCCGTTTGACGCGTACAATAGCTCGTTAAAAAGATCTATCTGAGAACTACCACTTTGGGAAGGGAAACATGGGTCTAGACCCATGTTGCCCCCAGATTTCCCAAAAAACGTCGTTTAGGGCCTCAAAACAACTCCAGAAGTTCCGGACCCGAAAAACTGCTAAAAATAGTAAGTTGTGCTACAATTAAGGAAACTGAAAATGCTGAGAGAAACAATGGTGGGGGTCCAGGTGGACTTGGCAGGTGGCCACCAATATCCACCTGGATCATTCCTCCCCCCTTAGGAAGCAATGGTCCCCATTGTGTTGAGTTCCTCCATGAGATGAGGAAACTTTTGCTGAACTTGTTCCCTAATGAGCCACTTGCCCTGCTGAAGGAGTTGGCCTGCTTTGACAACTCGATATAGTTGGATATTCTGTTGGCGAGTGTTCTTGATCTGTGTGTCCATGATCTGATCAGTTGCAGCTTGTTCCATGCAATCTGGACTTAATTCTGTGGGTTTGAGCTGTTCTACAATGTCGGATGTGTCTAGCAATGGTGGAAAGTATGGCTGAAGGCGGTCCACATTGAACACTGGGTGCAGGCCAAGGAATGGGGGAATGCTGAGCTCAAATGCATTGTCTCCCATAGCCTTAGTAATGGTGTAAGGACCATATCAGAGTGGTCTCAATTTCCGATAGGCTCCAGTAAGGCGTTCCTTTTGCAAATGCAACCAGACTTTGTCGCCCACCTGAAACTTGTGTGGCACCCGATGTTGATCATGTCGCTGCTTGTACTTGGCATTTGATTTCTCCAGAATGTCATGGACCTGCTGGCGAATATGTTGGATGTGCTCAATGAAGCTGGTGGCCTTATCTGTTTCGGACTGGACATGAGCTGAATTTATGTGAGTAGCTACAAGTGGCATGGCCACATCAATGGGGCATAGTGGTTGGAATCCCAAACCCACCTGAAAAGGGCTATGGCCAGTGGAGCTGTGAAGAGCTCGGTTGTAGCTGTGCTGAACATAGGGGAGGCTCTCGTCCCATGTTCGTGGATGCTTTGAGTTATACATGCGCAGCATGTGCACAATCATCCTATTGACAACCTCTGTCTGGCCATCAGTTTGAGGATGGAAGGTTGTGGACTTCGTGAGTTTGGTGTCCAGCATTGACCAGAGACTGGACCAAAATGTACTGAGAAACCGACTGTCCCGATCTGAGACGATAGACCGTGGGATCCCAAAGTGCACCCACACTCGTTCAAAGAAGAGTTTAGCAGTGGCTTCTGCTGTGATATTCTTCTTGCAGGCCGCCATAATGGCCATCTTCGAGAACCTGTCGATGACCAAAAAAACACAGTCATTTCCATGCTTAGTGGAAGGAAGGCCTGACATGTAATCCATGGAGATGGATTCCCAAGGTCGACTAGGGGTAGGCAACGAGGTATAGAGGCCGTGCTTCTTAATGGTCGGTTTGGCAATGGCACAGGTAGTACATGATCTGATGTACTTCCCAACATCCTGTCGAAGATTCGGCCAATAGAAATAATTTTGCAGTATTGCCATTGTTTTCTCAACCTCGAAATGCCCAGCAGCCCGACTGTAGTGTGCTTCCCGCTTGAAGGAACACAAAGGTGACCCAGGTGGCATAACAGGGCATCCTGGAGGTGAAAATCTGGAACATGCCGACCCTCCAAGAGTGTCTGGTATGTGTGGTTGAATTCTGGGTCACTTTTGTAGAGAAGTGGCCAATCAGAAGTCTCGTGCCCACAAGAGTTGAGCACGGTGGTTAACGCCATGATCGGTGGTCGACTGAGGCAATCTGCAACATTATTGGTGCTGCCCTTCTTATACTTGATATTCAAGTGGAACTGTTGTAGGTATGTAGACCACTTCTGATGGCGATCATTTTGCAATTTCCCTTGGGTCTGTATGAACTGTAGGGGTCGGTGGTCTGTGTGGATGACCGTTTCCTTCCCCAAAATGTAATGCCTCCATTGTCGGCAGGCCTGTACAATGGAATACATCTCTTTATCATAAGTGGGGTACTTCCGGACTGTGTCTGAAAGTGTTTCACTGTGATATGCCACTGGATGTCCATGTTGAGTAAGAACTGCCCCAATAGCATAGTCAGAGGCATCTGTCTCGACCTCAAATGGTTGTTGTAAATCTGGTAACGCGAGCACTGGTGCCGTGCAGAGGCAATCCTTCAACTCCCTGAATGCCTTCTGTTGAGATTCAGACCAAAAGAATTTTGCTTTCGTCCCTCCCTTGGTGACTTGACTCAAGGGCCAAGTAATATGAGAAAACCCCAACACGAACCTGCGGTAGAAGTTGGCAAGACCTAGAAAGCTGCGGAGCTCTGTTAGAGTGGTTGGAGATGGCCAATCCCGAATGACTTGGATCTTGGCTTGATCGACATGCACCCCCTGTTCATCAATGATGTATCCCAGATACTGAACCTGGGTCATGCCAAAAGTGCATTTCTCCAAATTGGCACATAGCTTGTGTTGCCGCAGTGTTTGGAGAACCTGTCGGATGTGGTGGAGGTGCTCTTCCCAACTCTGGCTGAAGATCAGAATGTCATCCAAGTATACTACTACAAAGGAGTTGGTGAATGGCCGCAAGATGTCATCCATTAGCCTCATGAAGGTTGCAGGAGCATTCGTCAATCCGAAAGGCATAACCAACCATTCGAAAAGGCCCTCCTTGGATTTGAAGGCAGTCTTCCACACATCAGAGGGTTCGATTGGTACCTAGTGATATCCTGACTTCAGATCGATCTTGCTGAAATATTTCGCCCCCTTTAGTTGGTCCAGGAGGTCATCAATCCGCGGGATCGGGTACCTATTACGGACAGTGATCTTGTTCAGTGTCCGATAGTCAATACAGAGTCTCCACGTCCCATCCTTCTTCTGTACCAACACGATCGGGCTCCCACAAGGCGATGAACTCGGACGGATGTGACCTTTCTGCAGGAGCTCCTGAATCTGCCTCTTGATTTCATTGTTCTCCAGAACGGAGCGCCGATAAATTGGTCCATTGGGTAGCGGCGCACCTGGGGTCAGATCGATGGAGTGCTTGACCTGACAGTGCAGAGGAACCCCTGCAGGGGAGGTGAAGATGTCCTCGTACTCCTCCACAACCTTGTCCATCTATAGTTGTCGTGCAGAGGGACCCCGTCTGGAGGCCGCGGCCACCATCTTCTTCTTTCCTTGAGGGCGTATCATCAGGAAAACAAATTTCCTGGTTTTGGAAATGATCTTACTGCATTGTTTTGCAGTGATCAAAGAGATGGCGGTAGGTGGTGTTACCTCTGGTATCCTGTACAACTTATTTCCCAATGTAATAATAATAGCACGGGGCCTTGATTCATACACAGCATGTCGCTTCCACAAGTATGGCTGTCCTAATAATACATCACAAACTTCAAGGGGAGCAATGTCACACAATACCTCATCTGTGAAGGGCTTGATGTTGTATGGAAGGCGACACTGCTGGCTCACGCGAAGATCTCGTCCTTGGTGAAGCCACCCAATGGTGTATGGTTGTGGATGTGCTGTGGTTAGTAAGCCCAATCGCTTCACGACCTCTGCCGAAATGAGGTTCTTTTGACTCCCGCTATCAACAATGAACTGTATCGGGGAGCCCTTTACCCACATCTGCGAGTGGAAGAGACGCTCCTCCTCCTCTGGATCTTTGGGTTCATTTTTCTGGATCTTGGCAGTGGCAGCAGTGGCGTTGGGATCCACATCAATGATCTGCTTCCCTTTGTCATTCCCCTTATCGGGTTCTGACTCAGAGTCGGAACATGCATCTGATTCTGAAACCTTTAGCTCAGCCACCAGTGACTGCTTGGCCTGACACTCACTTGTGTTGTGAGTGGAGCTCTTATGGAACTCACACCATTTTCCAGTGTCCTTTTTCGGCTTCGCGGTGCTGTTCTTTGCTTGCAGCTTCGGCGGGTTGTCTTGGGCTGTCCCGCCTTGGCTTTGTCCTTTGTTCTGTGGTTTAGGGGCACCTTTCCCTTGCTTTGGATTCGCAGATCCAAAGTCTCGCTTCTTTTGTTTAAACTTCTGCTCGACCTTGACGGCATATCGGTATGCTGCGCCGAGTGAGGAGATGTTCAGGAATTGTATTTCTTCCTGGATGTACTTGTGCAGGCAGCCATGGTATTTGAGTATCAAATGTTGCTCTGAATCCTTGATACCCAACTTTGTGCGAAGGGTATGGAAAAGATTGGTGAACTCCGGCACGTCTTGGTCCCTTCCCTGCCGCAGCGTGGTCCACTTTATGTATTCATCCTCATAGCTTCCGACAGGGTAGTACTGCTCCTTGATGGCATCCCGGAATGAATTCCAGGTGGGTGCGGCTAAAAATAGTGAGCCAGTACTTTCATCCTTCTGCTCGCAGTAGGTTTCCCACCAGTCCTTGACGTGGGGGGCTGCTTTGAGAAGAGCGAAAACAATCTTTTCTCGACTCGAAAATTCATGAATAGAAAAATAACCCTCTAGCAGATTTAACCATTTATCTACAGCATCTGCGTCTATCTGACCCTCGAATATGGGGATTTCAAAATTAACTTGTACCTTAAAGGGCGTGGCGTTTCCAGAGTAGCTGCTGGAAGCTGATGCGTCGCTTCTGGGTAGCCGTTGAAGGATCTGGGCAAAGCTGTCCATCATCGCGTTCTGTTGTCGCTCGAGGGCTTCTTCGAGCAAGATTTTGATGGGATCTCTTGCCCCCTCGTCTTTTTTCTCATCCGCCATGGGAGGCCGTCGGGATTTGCAAGGCTGGTCTTGCAAAGGTTCGACCAGTTCAAGCCCTAACTCCTTATATCCCGACCTTGTTGGGGACATGCAAAGAAAAACAGAGAAAAAGCAGACTGCTCTGATACCACTGATCCGGATTTAAATAGGAACGCAACAAATTACATAGATAACCATATACACAAAGATGCAGCGGAAATAATACCTCATTTCATTAATGGAAAATACTGAAATATGCTTACAACTAGAAATGGAAATAAACGAGCTAGGGCGATGGTAGCTTATCTCTGAGAAGAGATGTGGTGGCTACATGCCTCTGAACTGTGTTACAATGAGGCTCGAAGGCCTATTTATTGTTGAGAAACAATGGAAAACCCTTAACATTCCAAAACCTAACCCTAGGAGATGAAACGCCAAACTGTGGGCCTCGTTTGGGTAAATTGGTACATCAACTTCCCGGGGTCGTAACTTTGGCATACGATCTCCGTTTGACGCGTACAATAGCTCGTTAAAAAGATCTATCTGAGAACTACCACTTTGGGAAGGGAAACATGGGTCCAGACCCATGTTGCCCCCAGATTTCCCAAAAAACGTCGTTTAGGGCCTCAAAACAACTCCAGAAGTTCCGGACCCGAAAAACTGCTAAAAATAGTAAGTTGTGCTACAATTAAGGAAACTGAAAATGCTGAGAGAAACAATGGTGGGGGTCCAGGTGGCCACCAATATCCACCTGGATCACCATTAGTCATTTCCTCATGTCAATGATTGATTCTAAGCGGTCCCTATCTGTGCAAGTCTCACAAACTATGAAGGATAACTTCATTGATCTTTGCTTGTTTCTCCTTTTCCCGAATGATTTTTTCATTATCCTCTTTGCAACTTCTTATTTCTACCTTCAAACTTCTCAAAGTATCTATTATGTCAGGAGAGTAATTGTCACCATTCTGGTCATCTGGTCTATAAGGAAAATCTTGTGAACTATAGTCTACCATTTTGCTAGTCATATTTGATCTTCTTCTTGCAAGTAGATCATGTTAGCTAAACCAAAATATAAAAATAATCATCATACCTCAGCATAGTTTAGGGGAGGATATCTCGTCTGCAAGATTAACCAGATTAGCATGATACATGTATAATCATAATCATAACAATATACCAACATCATCTCTATCATTCTCTAGCTACCATGCATGACAATACCAACCGCATGCCATGACCTCATGCACGACAACTATAACCATGATAATTCATGCATACATCCACATAGACAACAAGCATAAATAAAAAATACATATTCAACTGACATGCATTCATGACAACCACATTCCAACAACAACATCATCAACTTCTACATGACGACACAACTACAACAATGACCATCTACATGCATAAATAACAAGAACATATACAACCTACATGCATGCATGACAACCACATTCTGCCCATCCAGTCCAAGGGGTGAACCATGCTCTGATACCACTTTGTAACACCCTCCTCCCACATTTACCCAAGCTAACTAGTCCACTGGGTTAAAAACATGTGACGAATAGTTACTATGATATGATTCAACTCCTCATGTATAGTTAAGGAAGTGGAATCGACACAACGAAAACCAAACTGGCCTACCTCAGGAGCTACAGAACCCCCAAGGGCTATCCAACCACTCTAGGTGCCCAACCCTTGAGTTAACTTGCCCTTTTACTGAACTAGACCCCCATTTTCTCCCATGACAAGCCCTCCATGCAACTGAAACCCTCAATTCATTGCCATAGTAAGGCCTCCATGCGACTGTAGTTTTCTTCAAGTAGTTCTATGCCAGTGACCCTGAAATCTAGGCCACTTTTTCAAGGCTAGGACTCGGGCCTCTACCTAGAACTTGATGAAATTCTCAGAAATGATAAATAACATGAATACAATTCCTCTAATGTAAAACTTGAACAAGGACTTGACCTGGCTCATCCTAACCATGACAAGAATTTCGTCAAACACATCATCAACATGTAATGTACAGGTCATAAAAACACATCTGAAAATAAGGGTCTCATACTTATCTGAGATTCATAAATAAGGTCTAATGTCCCCTCACAATAGCTGCATTATCATCTATTAGGTCATTCATTCATTAACATTTCATTTACTAATCAAAACATGATGAGAGTCATAACTCAAGTTTGTCATAAAACTGTGCTTATAACCATCATATACCCAAAATAATAATAATGATAGAATAACCATTAAAACCATATAATAAGTATAAATAATCATGAGATACAAGAAGAAAAGAGCTCTTATTAACATATGAAAAAGCCAAGCAAGTCAAGGAATTTCACATACCACCTGACCATAGATTGGGTTGAACCAAATATTTCTTTTAGCCAATCACCCTCATGCCATATTCCAAGACTTGTGAATGTGGGACTCACAATGAAACAACCAGGGCTTCCTCAGGATTTACTGCGATCGCACCATATACCGGTCAAGGATTCCTAGGCCCAAACCCTCATATATAAAAGAAAGCTTTACAATATATCCCACCAAAGCATTCCTAGGCCCAAACAAGAAACATAAACTACATGATTTACCACAATCCCACCATATACCAGTGCAGGGATCACTAGGCCTATACAAGCATGGATGCCTCTTGATCTCTCCACCTCAACTGTGAGGAATTTGTTCATCTCCACCCTCTAGGATTTACCGTATATCCTTCCATTTCCAAGTTGAGGATTCGTAGGCCCAACAAGGGCATAAACAATCATGCTTTACCGCAATCCCACCTTTATCGGTCCAGGGATTCCTATGCCTTGTGATTTTTCCTGAGACCACCCCACTTAGTTTCAAAACCATCTGGCAATCCATATCAGCCAAGTAAAAGAACTCCATCACACCATGGCTATCCAGAAATGGAAATGCAATGCTGAAAACCACTTTCACACTTGGAAAAACCTATGCCAATGACATTAAGATAACCAAATACACACAAGCATGTACCATGCATGAAAAAACAAGCAAGGAAATCATACATGCAACTTGATACTTACAAGTAATCTCGTTATGTCCGCTTGATCCAACTCTTCCTTGATTGATATTTGCTTCTGTTTTCTTTCTTGTCCTTCCTTTGCCTTCCTTCCTCCAATGCTAGAGTGCTCCAAGAATTCTCTAAGTGTGTAGGAGTATGAGAGAACAAAGAGAGCTCCGAGATAAAAATGTCAAACTGCTGTGAACTACTCCTCACAAGCCTTTTTATTAATGAGGCTTCCAATTTCTTCAGTTTCCATTATTTTCCTTATATTTTCTCCTCACATGCAACCTATGACCTTTCACCTTCCTTTTCTCTTAATTTCAATTATTTTCATAAATAAAAATGCCAATTAATGCCTCTTGCCTTTCCGAATCCTTTTCCATTGTCTTTGCCAACTACCCCTTAGCCATAATAATCCAAATGAACATCCACTAGGATGTTTTTCCCAACATTCAGCTTGGAACACATGTCCCATGACCTTGGTCTTATTTTTCCTTTATTTACTTTATTACATGGATTTTTAACTGGGGCTGTTACAAAATTGAGGAGGAGATGATAAGCCTTGGAAACATTATGGACTTTGAGGCCCCTTCTTCAATACATTTTTAAAATTCTTGTTGGAGTTATAAAATGAGAAGAGGTCTATATTAGGAATTCAATAGGCCTCTTGACGGCTTAAAAGTGTGGCTATTTGGAATAAAGAAGGTGACCAAAATACACGTTTTTCCACCATTATGCAAACTGAAGGAGGAACACAAATGTTATTTGGGAGGTAGAATTTGCATCTAGAAGTAGAATACACTCAACTTCATATATACAGAGGGAGGTTGTATTGTTTTTTAAGGCATGTTCTCTGCCTGAGAAGGGGTAGATATTGAAGATCAACTTTGGAAGGTAGAGAAGTTCCCTTCTATGTTCAAGGAGGAATCAATTTCTGCCCTGACTTATCCAGTTTCCATCGATGAGATTTCACATGTTCTTAAATCTTTCACGAATGATAAATGCCCTGGCCTAGATAGCTGGACGGTGGAGCTATTTTTGAATTTTTTCGACATTATGGCAAAGGATCTCTTGGATATGGTTGAGGAATCTCGCATATTAGTCTGTATATCTGGGGCTATAAATTCCACTTTCATCGCGCTCATTCCTAAATCCTAGTGCCCTCTCTCCTTCTCGGATTATAGACTGATATCCCTCTGCAACATCATGTATAAACTAATCTCCAAGATCTGAATTTCATGCAAGATTAAGAATACACTTTCGGAGCATATATCTCTATCATAGTTTAGTTTCCTCACAAATTGTCATATTCATGACACTGTTGTTACAGTGCAGGAGTGCATACACTCAATTCACACAAAAAATATGGAGGCTCTGGTTATGAAGTTGGACTTGCATAAGGCTTATGACTATGTTCACTAGGCTTTTCTCCGCTTGATTCTCTCAAAGATTGAGCTCACAGGGAACAATGTACAGTGGATCATAGCTTGTGTTACATCGGTCAATTTTGTTGTTTTGATTAATGGATTCCCATCGAACCATTTTCAAGTTTGCAAAGGTTTGAGATAGGGATGTTCTTTATCCCTGTTACTTTTCATTCTCGTTATGGATGGATTGAGTAAGAAGGTTGGGGAGGCCCATATGCTAGGAACTTTCTGCAGCCTACAGTTAACTCGTTGTGTTTCTATATCTCACATGTTCTTTGTTGATGATGTCCTTACATTTGGTCAGGTTTCAAGGGCACAATGTAGTATTTTACATTCCACTTTTGTTAGGTATGATGTTGCATCTAGTCTGGTTGGTAATGGTACCAAATTGATTTTGATTCATTCCTTTCGTGATAGGGAGGAATTTGAGTACATTGTTGGGCTCTTTGGTGTGGATATTTTGAACTTGGAAGAAGGTTTCACTTACTTGGGTTTCAGGTTGAAACTAAATAAATACAGAGTTATGGACTGGAGTTGGATTTTGGAAAAGTTTCAAAATTGATTATCATTGTGGACGCACCAGTGGCTCTCTTTGGGAGGCAGGTATGCCCTTTTACATTTTGTTTTGCAACAAATAACGATTTATTGGATGCACTTGTTTTTGTTGCCAATGAAAATCTTCAAGAGGATTAAGGCTGTTTTGGCACACTTCCTATGGTCGAGAACTAGGGGGCACATAAATATCATCTGGTTCACTTTGATGCTATATCGAGAGACAAGGAGATTGGCGGATGGGGCATTCTAGATGTGCGAGTTTTTTTATGGGCATTATTAATTAAATCTCTATGGAGGTCATTTTATGGAAAAGGTCTTTGGCAGGAAATTATATTTGAGAAATATTTGAAGTGAAAGATGATATTGGAATGGTACAAAAAAGGTGAGATTGACATGCATAAAGGTTCATATATATGGAAGAGTTTTCACAAAGTCAAACAATGGTTCCTATATATGTTACATTGGTCATTTGGAAAAGGGGATAACATTTTGATTGGAATGGACTAAATTATTGGGGTAAGTTTTCCTCTGTGTTTTTCTGTTTTTTAATTGAAGCACTACATGCTAGAGGTATTTTCCTTCTTGATCAAGTCATTGGTCATTGGCACGATTCCTACCCAATCTGGAAGAACACGTGGAGATTGACTTAGTTTGCGCAAATGCATCCTGTTGGCGTCACTTTATACACATTCTACAAATGGCTATCTTGAGTGAGAAGGCTCTTCGAAATTCTCTTATTTGGAAAGGGACCATGGGAAAAGGATCTGTAGTGGTCTTAGATATATATAGATACATATCTTCCAAGCTTAATCCCATGGCAACTGTGTGTTGGTGCTGGAATATTTGGAAATGGTATCTGCCTTTGAAGATCACCATTTTTTGTTGGTTAGTGTGGCGTAACAAAGTCCTCACCTGGGACAATCTTTGCAAAAGGGGCTTCCTGGGTCCGGGCTAGTGTCACTTCTATAGGTTGTCACGAGATTTTTTTCTTCACCTTTCCTTGTAGTGTCCCCTTTCTTTGCAGGTGTGATCATGGTTTTTAATCGTCCTACAAATTACCCCTCTGTGCCAATTCCTCTCATTGGGATTGTGCTTGCAATTGTGGGTAACCAGAAGAGGAATTCATAGGTTCGTTCCACTATACATTATTTGGGAGATCTAGCAGAGGAACTTGTTGATCTTTGAAGATAAACAGGTGGATATCTCCTAGATTTGTACAAACATCTTGGCTTGGATGGAGTTGAGGAGGCGTCATAAACACTCTCACAAGGTGCCCAGTTTAAGATCAAATCTTTTGCAAGTCCATTTCCCGACTGGCTTTTTTTATGGACCCACTCAGGGTGGAAAATGTGGGTGCAACACTTGGTTGAGATTTAGTCCACAGTCACATTTCCTTCTTTTTTGGCAAGGAGGATCTAGCACAAACACTAGAGCTGAACCTCTGGCTCTCTAAGGGTTGTTGTGGTTTGCCAAGAAACAACAACTGGAGAGCATCACCATCTATGGGGATTCCAGAGCCACCATTGACGGGATCACTGGCCGGTCTAATTTCTTGCCTCCTGATCTAATCAATTGGCTGGAACACATTGAGTTTCTAAATCAGTCCTTTGCGGACATCTCATTCATACATGTCTACAAAGAATTAAACTATATGACTAATGGCTTATCAAAGAAAGGCCTATTGGCAAGTCAGGTAATTCTACATTATAGGCTTCTTTCTCAAAATATGATTATGGAGAAAAAGAAAATGGCCCTTAATTAACTTATCGTCCCTACTATTTCATTTTCTTCCTATAAAACCTTACTATATTGATATGATACAATTTTTTTGTTTTTTCCTTGAATCGCTGAACTTAAACTCTTTAATATTTGGGATGCAATAATTATCTTTCCTAATTTATATGGGGTAAATTTTTTATATAATTTTTGCAATATCGAAATACATTAGAAAGACATCTATATACTGATATTTTGATTAATACAAAGCCAACATTTTTTCTTCATAAAAATGAAATTTCATACCCATACAAAATTTAACAAACCATTACAATTTGACTGGACTTTTCTCAAATTCTAAATTTAACTCTGCATTGCACTTCGACTTAAACTTTTCTCAAATTCAAATTCCACAATTCCATATTCACCCAATTATTTTACATTTTTCGTTAAATCTAGAAAATCATTTTTAAGCTCCAAAATCCACACTTCACAGTTGACGACACGATAATGAGTCCAAGTATAAAATGTAGAGTATAATGTGATTTTTAACCAATTATTTTATATTTTTCGTTAAATCTATAAAATCCTTTTTAGGCTCGAAAAACACTTCAGAGTTGACGACATGATAATGAGTCAGTTTAAAAGGTAGAGTATAGTTTGTTATCAAAGTTTAATGTAACTAGAATGATAGTAAATGTAAATTTATTCATCCAAGATAAAAGCATTTTACCAAAATTCACAATAATAAAATTATAATATTTTAATGCAGTTATAAAATAAATAGTTAAGCTGTTTTAATTTAATTAAGAATTTTTGATATTTTAATGATTATTTTTGAATAATTTTATTGGCAATAAAAAAAATCACAATATTTTAATTCAATAATGTCTTGAGTGCAGCTAGATGGTAAATTTAAATGATTTTTATTCTTACAATGAATTTTTCCAATAAATATTAAATGTTTTTTTGTTCTTACAATGAAATTTTACAATGTTAAAATAATATTTACAGTTAAACAAATAGTAATGAAAAATGTTACAGGGTTTTTTTAATATATTTCTTAAAAAATATAAATTATTAAAAAAAAAAATTATTATTAAATTTAGAGTAGTTGATGTCACTTTTTTAAAAGTAGTAATTGAAATTTTATTAATAACCGTTTTTATTATGTGTTTAGTTGTAGAAATAATTTGAAATTTGCATTCCTAAAAACAATATGTTAGCGCTTGAGATTTCACCCTAGGCTGAGGAAGGTAAACCTTCAAGGCAACATCAAACCATTTCACCTCGTAGCTAGCCCTACGGGGTATGAGAAGGCTCTCTCCGGTCTGTCTCGGCAAATTTTCAATGGGGCGAGATGACCAATCAAAGGTAACACTGATATTAGGCTAGTAAACTGATAAGGAGGGTTGATTTAAAGTTTTTGGGGTTTTTGGTGGCAATTGGAGGGAGTGCAATTCAGGGTGTGGGGATTGAGCTCAGTTTTTGCAGGTGGGTCTTTGGGGCAAGGTAGGAGTTTGTGCTGATGCCTTTAGCTGAGATGGATGATCCAGGAAGAAAGAGAGGGAGCTAAAGAGGGCAAACAATGACTTTGAATCCTCTTTAGACAGTGGAAAACATAAATATTAAACAAAATTGAAAGCTGAGCATGGCATGCATGAATTCAAACTTTATCACTTCTTTTGTTTAATTAGCAGCAATAGAATAAGAGATGGAACACATAAACACACTTACAATGACAAGTAGGAAACACACCATCAACACAATAATCCACAAGAATCCACAATGATGTCTGCAAAACCCTGGCCTTCCTTTTCCTCAAATTGCAGAGATACAAGTAAAATATACAATAGAGCTTCTCCCTCAAGAGTCCAACCATCAAAATGAGGATGAGAAGGCATCATATAGCTGATCTAACTCATTTGCCCACCTCTAGGGGTCGAGCTCAGCTTCCTAGGAGCAGTTTGAACTAATTCTAAACTAAGAACTAGATAATAGGCAGTCAAAACAACTTGCCTCTAAAACTTAGGAAACTAATCCATGCATTAAATTTTCACTATTTACATCAAAGAAAGTTCTAGAAGTGTCAAAGGAGAGTAAATGCATCCATGTGCCATGAAAATTACACCAAAGTTTCTTATTTACATGCCCAAAAGTCATCCAAGAGTAAAAACAGTGTTTTGCTAGCCGAAATGGTCAAATCTGGTAATTTTCCCTGAGTGGTTGCGCCCATTTGTAGCTCTGGTTGAAGGCCTTCTCGGTGTCCAAATCAGGTGCAAGATAGCTCGTTGGAAAGGTCTAGGAGTCTACTTTGCAACCCAAGTGGAATTTCTGAATTTGGAGTTGATTTGACCCCTCAAAAATCATTTCTCCCAAGGCAGCTTTCTGCAACTCAAAAAAGGGGCAGAAAGTCAAAATTTGCATGTATTTTGAGCTTTTGGAGGCCCAAATCTGCATAAAATTTGAAACCCATCCATATCCAAGTGTATTTTGTCATGAAAAATCCAAATATGTAGAGTTTTCCTCAATCTGAGCTGTCCCCATGAGTGGTCGCGCGGGGGGTGAGACCACTCAAATGACCAAAACCTGTAAAATGCTAAAAAAAATGCCAAAAATGCCTCAAAATCCTCAAAATTTCTTGTGTTTGCTGCTGGGAGGATACTAATGAGTATCATGGTGAGTGAGTGATGCCTCAGCCAAGATACGGAGCGGGTTGGTCTTCTTCTTCCTCTTTTGGAGTATCTTCATTTTTGCCTTACAAACTTGTAACCTTGCCCAATAATGGTTCTTCATGTTTCGTAGCAGCCCTTTGTCCTTGTTGGCTTTCTCCAACAGTATCTCCAAGTGTGCATTCACACGAATAAGCATGGACTCCCTCTCCTTGGGCAGCAAGTCACCGGGCCTCCTACAGTTCAAGCCTCTATTACCGCGGATCCTCCATAGCTCATCAAGTTCTTTCTCCGCCTCTAACTGTCTGTTGTGCTGCTCCAGATAAGTGATGGTCCATTGAGCCATTTGGAGCTTCTGCTGCAACACGAGGTTCTCCGCCTCTCTCTGTCGGATGATCTCATGCAAATCTGAAGTAGGGGAGCGAGCATCAAGATCAATGAGGTCAACCTGTGTGCCACCGGCTCTCTCCTCCTCTGTCATGGGCTGATTGCCCTCCTGCACTGCCTCTGCTGATGAAGAATGCGAGGCCCCTTCCACCTGGTGTGGAGATAACACTCGCTGACCTGTAGCTGATGATGATGGCGAGACCCCTTCCACCTGCTGTGGAGAAAGTACTCGCCGAGCTGCTGCAAACAAGGCCCTCGGGCCTTTCTGATAAGTGAGGCGAGGTGAGGAAGCCATGTGTCTCGGAACAGTGATCTCAGGCTGATGTGAAGGACCTCCCTCCTCAAAAATGACCTCTGGCTGTGGCTCGGGCTGTGGCTCTGTGAAGAAATCCCGAGAAATGAAGTCTGCCCATGCAATGCCCTGCTGAGTCAACTGATGGGCAACAATAAGCTGGATAAGACCGTGATGGCACAAACTCCGATACTGCTGAGCTGGAGACCGCCTCTGGAACACTGACACCATCCTCTGAATATCATGGAAAAAGAAAACCGGGATGTTCATCATCCTCACCCGGGTGAAGTGCATCAGCAAGCGAATGTGATAAGAGAAGACCCGAGAAAATCTCCCCACGCATGTGAAGTAGTGCATGATAAGCCGCATAATAGAAGCATACTCCGCCCGGAGGAACCTGAAAGGAAAGATCCCTGACAAATGACTCATGAATGCTGGCCTGACATATGGCTCAAAATAAACATAATCCAGCATTTTGCGCTTGGGTCACACCTCACCCACATTTGGTATCCCGGTAGCCTCTGAAATCACCTCCGGAGATAGTACAAAATTCACCCCTGCAAGAGTGACCTGCCCATCATGAAGGTGCAAAACAAATAATCGGGCCAACTCCCTGTGGTGCTGAATCTGGGCCAGCCTCTCACAAAACTCAAGACATGACATGTACCGGAAAAAAGTCACTGCCAAAGGGCAAGCCTGTAACTCTGCTAGAGAAGTGGGCTCTTCTCTCTTATGATGACCACCTTTGCCACCCTTCCGAGGCCTCTGTACCTCAGACTCCGAAGAAGAAGACCGGTCATCACCTTGCTCATTAGTTTTAGTGGTTGACATGATGTTATTGAGCAAGGTGGAGAAAAAGAACACAACTAATTGCTGCCCTGCCTGCAAAATGCTGAGAAGTATGCTGTTTTCAAGGGGAAAAAATCATGAAGGAAATGTTAGGGGGGGGACTTTTAATAAGGAAAGGGAAATATATAAAAACAGGGAATTTAAAGGACTGATTCACAAAATATCAAACATGTTCCTCATCTCTTATCATTTGGAAATCATTTGCAAATAAATACTTTATTAGGGAAAATATGTGTAATGATCACCAAGGGAAAGGACAATATATCTCTTTTAACATGGGGTAAAGGACAACATGATCATAGGGGTATGGGGTAGCATCAATCATTGGCATCAACAGGCTGCTCCTTTAATTTGTCTTTGACTGTACTTTATAAGCATACTCTATTTTTTCAAGTTTATGTGCTTTTGATGCTAAGGGGAAACAAAGCATTAGTTTGCATTTGTCATGAGGGAAAAAGGGGCTTTAGTTACATGTTGACAAAAGGGAAGAGGGATTTCAATTGCACTGGGATTTTTAGGGAAGGAATAGAGCAATTGAACTGGGATTTTAATGAAAGGAAAAGTAGGGAAAACAGAGTTTAAAATTGGGGAGATGCAACAATTGTTCCTGTGCAAACCCTATCACAGCAAACTGTCCATTTTGAGCATCATGTACAGCTGTATATTGTTGATTTTGGCATGAATGTTTACACAGCATCCTTGCCTCTGATTTTTACACAACAATAAGTCTTTTTGCTCTTGTAGTGGCTAGGCTATGGCATGGTAATACTTGACTCTGTTTTTGTGGCGAACATGCACATGCATTTGCCATATATATATACTCTTTTCTTTTTCATAACATTTCTTTTTATCTTTGCTGTGTTTTTATATATCTTTTGTTTTATTAACTGCTGTGTGATAATGCTTTAGGGTTTGAGTAGGGTATATAGGCATTAGGGTTTTGAGGAGGGGTTAGGGTTTTAGGAACTTTGGGATGGGATTTTTAGTATAGTTTGCAAATGAGATAAAAGAGAGAGACACACTGACATTTGTGAACCAAAATGGGAAACCAAGGAGGGAAAAAGGAATTATAAACCTTGAAAAACAAACATAACCCTAGCATAATGCCTACAACACAAACAATCATTCCTATCCTTTCTCCATGCATTTTTTCTGTGATAACATACATATTAAGCCCATGAATTCATATCTCTAGCTTTCAAATGTATAAAGAGACCCTACCTCGACCGATTGAGTGAATGAGAGAGAGTTTGGGTCGATTTTGGAGGTTCCTGGGCAAATCGACCTGAGTGGTCGCGCCCCCGTGCTGAGTGGTCGCGCCCCTGCTGAGTGGTCGCGCCCTTGTAAATTTACACAGCAAAAATTGCGCTGAGTGGTCGCGCCCCACCCAAGTGGTCGCGCACCCTGCCTGAGTGGTCGCGCACCAGGCAAATACCCAATTTTGCTGCAAATCGCCTTCTTCGACCTCTCAAGTGTGTTTGCTTGCTCTCAAATGCATAATGAGGCTCCTTAGAGGGAAATTTGGCCTTTATATGCCCAAATTTGAAAAAATTAACTTACCAAACCCACTTTGTAATGTTTTTTGCTTTGGCATTCATTTTAACACTGTTTTTGAGTTCATTTTGTCCTGATTTTGGCCTTTTGAATGTTTTAACTCCGTTCTTTTCGCAGGTTAGCCATCTGAGGGATGCTAGTGAGGAGACCAGGGTTATTGCCGGCATTTTGGAGAATTTTGAAAATTTTCTTTATTTTTGCAAATTTCACATGACCTTGGGTTTAAAAACAGAGTTTTTAAAACCAAGGTATAAATGAGCTGCAACTGATGAAAAATATTAATGAAACATATGTACATGCTTCCTTCTGGTTTGCTGGGCACATGAACCTTTGACTCATGACCTTGCAGTGATTTTTGACTTAAAACCCTAGACCTAAGACTTGGGATCTCAAGACCAAAATAAACAAGTATAACACAAGCTCATTAAATGACATGACCTGCTCCAGCAAAACCAAGAAGGGAACAAAAGACCAGCTCCTCCATCAGTGTTATGGCATGCCTAATGGGATGCAAGACTGACACTGATGAGACACCTACTTATGCAAAATGTAAAGAGCTTTTGATCACTGATGGAGGGCTCAAGACCGACACTAACACAATAGACACAAACTTAATTTATATAAAGGAAAACATGCAATGGAAACACATGCCATTATTTAATCACAATAAATACAATATTTTTATTGGGAACTTAGTTGGGAAAAACCTCTCCTTTATTTGTATTATATTAGATGAGACACAATGACAACTTCAATCCTTGATGCTCAACATGCAGTGTGATATCTGCTCTTGACTCTGCTCTGAAAAATACTTAGCCAAAATAGGCTTCTAGCTTCTTCCTCTTTCCTTGTGCAATTCCTACTCCTAAATAATAGGAAGAACTCACATTTTCTTGTGCAATTCTAATAAAATTCCTCACCTACTACATGCAAACTCTGTACACTCACTAGTATACAATAATAAATACAATTATGTCTTTTCCCTCCTCTCAACTAGGTAATTCGAATTACATGCATGACTAGGGCTATTTTTAGTATATTGACTAGTTAACTGAGAGACTAGTGAGTTAACAATAGTTACAACTACTCAACTGAACTCCTACTGACTCTATTCGTGACGAGGGCTCAGATAACTTGGATAACTAATTTTCACTAACTATAACTCCATTAGATTGCTAGATATTAGCAATCAACTCATGTACAACTCTACTGCTTGCCTAAAAACTCGAATTGACTAACTTAACTATGTGAGATTGCCATGCAACTCAAATCATCTGGATGATGTGGAAATTCGAATTTCTCCATTTGACTAAGGCACAAGTCAAATGAAGCCTACTAATGCTACAATTTAACACTCCATGTAGAAATTATGGTGTAGAATTGTAACTCCTCATGAAATTTTAATCAAAATCACAAGACACAATCCTAGTTTACTACTTTGCGGAATTCAATTCACAACTTAGAACATCAATTGCAAACATGCAATGAGAAATAACAAACATGCACACAGTAATTTTCCAGGGAAAGCGATATGCTAAAAACCCTTTGGCTATTTGCATTAATATGATGAATATAAACGTATTACAATTGCTATATCAATCTAAGCTCAACCCTCTCTGCCCACTGAGAAGCTTTGTCCCAGACTTAGTCAATTTTTGCCTCTGGTTGAGCCCCTATTTCCTTGCACAATTCCTGAGCAAATTAGGCCCCTATTATTTAGGACTTTCCTCCAAAATGATTGCACAATTCCCAAGGTTGATCATCTGACTGCATGCAACACTTGTACACTCAAGACTAGTCTACAACTAATGTTGCATTGCCTTAGAATCTCCAATACAACTGGGGAACTTGAATTCTCTGCATGCACTAGCTATTTTGGGCTAATTAATTAGTTAACTAGATAATCACTGAACTAAAATAAATTCCCACTCCACAATTGACCTTCCACTAGTTCCTCAAACAATTAGAACTAGTTTAACTGAAAATAACTTGAAATAATTGAACTTGATTGCTACATATTAGCAATTACACATGCATAACTGAACTCTAACTCCTCTAACTTGAATTTATTGAGCTAACTGAGTGACAAAATCCATGTCACACAAGTTAATTACATCCAAGTTGTCTATTGACGTGGAAATTCAATTTTTCTCAATTTGATCAAGGCAAAATAAAATTGAGGCTTTCTTGTTGCATTTTTCAACACTCCCTCTCGGCAAGAAAGGGATTATCAACCACCCCTATCCTACATCTGTGGAACTCAAACTTCCCTCTTGACAAAGCCTTTGTCAAAATGTCAACATCTTGTTCCTCTGTCAGAATGTATTATAGCAACATTATCCGCCTTTGCACATAGTCCTGTAAATGATGATACCAGATATCTATATGCTTGGATTGATCGTGAAATACATGATTATCAAAGAGCTTGATACAACTCTGATTATCAGAATAGATCACAGTTGGATCCATCATCTAACCAAATAGTCCCACAAGTATCTTTCTCGTCTAGATCGCCTCACATGTTTCTTGACTTGCAACCATGTATTTTGCTTTTGTCGAGCTGAGCGCCACATAAATTTGCTTCCTGTTGTACCAGGAAATAGCTATAAACCCAACACTAAAAATTCCACCTGATGTACTCTTTCGGTTGGATGGAATCTCTTCCTAATCTGCATCCGTGAAGCCACATAAATTTGCTCCCTCTGTCCTTCTGTACCATAGTCCAAACTAAGTAGTGCCTTTGACATACAGTAAAACATGCTTAACTGGCTTCAAAAATAATTTGGTTGTCCTAACCATAGCTTGCCTCAACTAGTTTACTACATAGCACATATTTGGTCATGTGTTCACAAGATACATCAGTGAACCCACTGCATGCCAATAAATGTTAACATCTACTTCTTCACCTGAAGTGGCATCCTCCTTCCTCTAGTTGGTCACTAGAGGTGTCCACATGGGTTTACAACTCTCCATGTGGAATCTATGTAGTATATTGTTTGCATACTTTCCTTGAGACACAAACAGCTCCCCATCACCTTTCCATACTTCCAACCTGAGGAAGTAGTGCATGAGACCCATGTCCTTAATTTCAAATTCCCTTGCAAGGTCCTCCTTGCAATATTTAATCAGCTGCTCATCACCAGTTAATATTAAGTCATCAACATATAAGACAATAATAATCAATTTACCTTCTACCAAGATGTGATAGAGTTTTGCATCCGCTTCACTTTTTGTGAATCCCAAACCAGTGAGACAGTTTCCAATCCTGGTGTACCAAGCACGAGGTACTTGTTTAAGACCGTACAATGCTCTCTTGAGTCTTCACACATGAGACTCCTGATCAAATGTCTCAAAACCTTCTGGTTGCTCGATGTACACCTCCTCCACAATAAACCCATTGAGAAATGTTGTTTTTACATCCATCTGGTTGATCTCCCACCCCATCTATGCAACCAATGCAAGAATTTATCTAATGGATGAATACCTTGGAGCAAAGGTTTCCTTATAGTCAATTCCCTCAACTTGAGAGAATCCTTTGGCCACAAATCTAGACTTATACTTCTTTATGCTTCCGTCTACTGCATGCTTAACCTTGAATATCCATCTCAAAGCCACAACTCATTTATCGGTTGACCTTGGGACCACTTCCCAAACATTGTTCTTTACAATGGATTTGTACTCTTCCACCATTGCATCAACGCATATAGGTTTCTCTATTTCTTCCTCAAAAGAGGATGGTTCAATCTCTACAAGCTCAATCATTAGAGCCATGTAGTTAATGTACCATTTAGGTGACCTCCTCTTCTTGCACAAATTTGAAGGAGCTCCCACATTCTCACTCGCATCCTATACAAGTCTATCAGCTTCCATGGTTATTTTCCTACCTTCTCTGAATGGTTCTGCTTGAGTGGATGTCTCCACTCTTTGCTCCTTAACTTGTGGTTTCTCCACAACTTCTTGAGGCTCCTCCTTTGGAGTTAAGATATCCTCTTCTGGTGGGATTTGAAGCTCCCTCTCAAGAGAGCACTGCATCGTTTTGTCCTCATCAAACTTTACATCCCTTCACAAAATTTTCATTCTGAGGGATGGCAAGTAAAAATTGTAGTTGGGAGGAGTTTCTATGTAACCTACAAATAATATTAACTCTATTACCGGCTCAAGTTTCTTTCTTGACTCTTTGGAGACATGGTAGTAAACAGAGGCTCCAAAAATCCTGAAGTGCAACACATCTGACTTTCTCCCTAAGAAGGCATCCTCTGGTGTAATCATACCAAGAATATGATGAGGACTTTAATTCTGCAAATAGTCTGCTATGTTGCATGCCTTAGCCCACAAATGTAGAGGTAAGCCTTGGTCATGTAACATAGCTCTCAAGTATCCCACAATTCTTCGGTTCTTCCTCTCAACTACCCCATTCTACTGTGGGTTGTGGGGTGTTGTCAGCTCTCTACGAATTCCTTCTTTCACACATAAAGTTTTGAATTTATTCGAAACATACTCACCTCCATTATCGCTCCTAAGAGCCTTCACCTTCTTGTCGGTTTCTTTTTCAACTAGTGCCTTAAATTCTATTAACCTGGATAATGTCTCATCTTTCTTCCGCATGAAGAAGATCCAACACTTCCTTGAGAAGTCATCAATAAAAATGACAAAGTATTTGTTTCCGGAAATGGAGGTTGTCGAGAAAGGTCCACATACATTAAAGTGGATCCTTTCCAAGACTACATGTGATTTGTTGTCCCGATCATGGAATGTGGATTTTGCATGTGTTTTCTCCTATGGATCATCCTCCATTGGAGCATGCTTCGTTGGCTGACAACTTCCCAATTGGATATTTTTCAGGTTTGTTGCAATATCTTCCCTATTTTTTCTCTTAAATGTGTGTACTATACATTATTGATGTTGTTAATGTAGTGTCTGGATGTTTGCAGAGGTGCGACATCCCACCAGTGCACCTGCAATTCAAGCAGGTAGATAGATGCACCATCGATCTAGTTATCACATCATTCAATGTGCATTAGATGGGATTCCTAATTCATGTAGTCAATATTATGATGTTTGTATTACTTTACATGCCATTATTTTCTTTGATAAAAATTGCATTGTTATTTACAGATGCAAGAGCTTCTTCTATTGAATTTCCTCCACTGGAGCATGCTTTGTTGGTTGACAACTGTCCAATTGGTGATTTTCCAGGTTTGTTGCTATATCTTCCCTCTTAATTTTCTCTTAAATGTGTGTATTGGATTTTATTAATGTTGTTTGTTAGTGTCAGTGTCTTCACACTGCCATCAGTGATCAAAATTGCTCTTTTTCATTTCATATTAGGTGTCCCATTCTGATGAGTTGCATTCCATTAGATCATGGATCAACTGATGGTAGGGTTTCATTTCATTTTTCCCTCATTTTATATACCTATTGACCTATTTCACATACTTTTCAGTCATTCATAGTCATTCTAGTTCATTTCATTTATAAAAACCAGTCCTAGGGTTTAGTTTCATTAGGTCTTAGGGTTTTTCAACATGGTCATTCAAAATGAATAATAATGGTCATTCATAAGATCATAATTTCCTAATTTGTAAGCTAAATAAAGCTTTTTAACCTCAAAACTTTTTTTGAGGTAAAATGGAGCATTTGTATTTTATTGTTCCATTTCATGTAATTTGATGTAATTTTATGGTTTTTATATGTAATAAATATTCACATGCTGCTCCTGGTCACTTGATGACATTGCCCATTCCTGCCACTGCAAAAAGTCAAAGAGATTAGCATTAGTCCACCTGTCAAAAGCCAAAAAGTCAAATATCAGCAAAACAGAGTATTTCAAGAAAGCAAATAAACATTATAAAGTGGGTTTTGAAGAATAAAAAATCAAAGGTTGAAAAGCTATAAAAGGCCATCCATATCTTATGTCACCTCATTGTTGAAGTTTAAATTGCTAAGGAGAGCCAAAAACGCAATTTCAAGTTGTCATTGAGCAAAATGAGGTAGTCACAGTGTTTTTGAAGAAATTTGAAGGTGCTGCGCACCTGGCAGTTGGCGCTGCGCATAGGATAGGCGCTGCGCACCTAGGAGCTTCTTGCAGTGCAAAATTACACTGGCGTTGCGCATACAAAAGGCGTTGTGCACTTGTTAAACTCTTATAAATCGCTCCAAATCACCTCAAACTACCTTAAATCTCCAAGTTCATCCTCTTTACAAGTAAGTGCATTGATCCTCCTTGCTGAAGAGTGTTCTTGTCTTGTTGGTTTTTTGCCCATAAAATCAAAACCCTGGAGTTCACTGTTCACCATAACTTTCAAAATTCATTTATTCACTGTGGTTTCACTGTTCATCAAGGTTCACTCATTCATCTTTGCTACTATTCCTAAAACTCCCATATACTACAAACCAAAACCCTACTCACTCCCCTTACTCCCTAAATCCCAAAACCCTACCTCCCATATAAACCCTATCCTACATATACCCTATTCCCACACACAATCTCCCACAATAATACACTATTGCTAAAACCCTAAACCCTACATACCAAATCCTTCACTCCCTAAATCCCTTTCATATCCTCATTCACCTCACCTATTTTCCTTTTTAAATCTCTTCATACTCATCTTCATTCACCCCTTTTCCTTCATTCCACCATTAGTATTCACAGTCATTAAAACCAATGGAGAGGGATAGTGATTATGAAACTGAGGAAGATACCCTTAGTGACAGTTCTAGGGAAAGAAATTTGCAGCAGAAGAGACCTCACAAAGGGGGAAAGATAATCAGGGAGGAGCCCATTAGTCTGAGAGAATTGCTTGCTTGTCCACTTGCCATCTCATGTTTCAAACATCAGTCTTGTTTTGGTTTCTGTGAAATGGTGGAGAGGGTCAAACTCCATCATGAATTAGCAAGGTTATTGGTGACACACCTGGACAATAATGAGGTAGAACTTGCTAGAGTTACCTTCACTCTGTCACCTTCTATCATTTCAGAGGCTACAGGAATTCCAAATGTAGGTGAAAAATGGAACATAGGACAGTACATTGACTGGCAGTACTATGAGCCTTACATCAAGGCTAAATACCATGGAAAATTGAAAAGAGTGTTTCCCTTCAAATTCTTGGAGGGCAGGCTTGCTCCACTCATGAAGATCATCATTAAATACTTTACTTGTGAAGGTAGGTTTTCATAATTGTATGCCTACCATATTAGATTATTGATGCATTTTACTAGAGTGAGGATGATGGATATTCCTTACTTCATGTTCCGGAATATTGAAAAGATGGCACTCTATGTTAAGAAAAAGCCATATCCCCAACAGTTAAACATTATTTACCACTTCTCTGTGATCAAAATCATTGTCTTACATCAGCTGAATCTACTAAATATACCATGGGAAACCTTCATTTCTCATGAGGTGTTCAAAGGCCCTCAAGTATTTTCATCAGTGCATCAGGAGGAAGGTGGACCTTCAGGACATGAACAAGTCAAAGAAACTGAAACTGTTGGAGCGCTAGTGTTTTTCACTTATGAGAGAGGCACTAGGAGACCTTTTGCAGCTGCTCAGCAAGTATTATCTCCACAAGCGGTGGAAGGGGTCTCACCTTCATCTATAGGCCACAGACAAATGCTATCTCCATAAGGAGTGGAAGGGGCTTTATCTTCTTCTTCAGCAAAACAGGTACATGTTGGGCAGCACAGTAAGAGCAAAGGTAAAGCCAAAGAAAAATGCAAGAGGAGGATCCTAGTGATGAGAAAGAGAGGGACTCTGACCTAGTTGATCATGAGGAGACACAGAGAATTGATGTCATTGATGTGGAGACTCAAAGCACAAAGTTAACTAAGGACATAATCAAGAAACAAGAGGCTAAAATTCAAGCCTTGTTAGTCAATTTGGAGAGGGCAAAGTGGATCATCAATTACCTTGAGCAAGAAAACAAGTAATTAACTGACAAGCAATTCCTCATGGAGTTGCAAATGATTAAGGAGAAGCGGCAAGAGGCAAAGAAGGCAAAAGTCAATATGACCTCCATTTAGCAAGAGATTGAGAATGATCGAGAAACTTGGCTAGAAAGGGTTAACATACACCTTGAGAAGCTACTTGAGAAGGCCAATAAAGAAAAGAAGATGCTTCGCCACATGGCCTATCACTATATGACCTGGAACAAAATATGCAATATAAGGATGAGGAAGCTTAAGGCAAGATTGAGGAAGGATTTGAGAAGCAAAAAGGAGCAAAACAAATTGGAAATCCTAGCTGATGCTTCATTAGCTCATCAAAGCAGTGCATGAGGGTGCCTTGTGCCAATTTTGGGACAATTTTGGTAAAATTTTGTAATTTTCAAATTTTAAATTTTGCAACACAGGAAATTCCAATCGGTGGCGCTGCGCTTTTGATTGGGGAACTTTTTGGAAGAATGGCTTGCATATTTGGATTCAGCATGAAAAAATAAGAAAACCCAGAAAGTTTCATCAAATTTGGAGCAGATCTTGGTCACCTAAAGGCCAAAAAACCATCAAAAAATGACCTCTTTGCCACTTTTTGGACACACAGGAAGCAGTCTTGGGAGATTCCACTTTTGAGGGGTCAAATGACCTCCAAATTCAAAAATTCAAGATGTTCTAGAAACTAGACAGGTAGACCTTTCCAACAAGCCATCTTGGGCTCAATTTGGTTAAGGGGAAGGCCCCCAAAACTGGGTTTGAAAAGGCGTTGTGCATAGGATCAGTGGTGCTGCGCATAGGATGAATTTTGCCAGTTTTGCTCAAAAATCAAAATTTCGCCTAGTTTTTCTACAAGTTGAATTTTACTCTCATTTTGGATGAATCTATGAATGTAAATGATGCTATGGTATGTAAATTTAATTGCAAAATGACTCTTGAGGGTAGATACATCATTTTGAGGTGGTTTGGGGGTAAATGAATCAGTTTCCTTGGTTTTAGAGGCAAGCTGTTCCACTGCCTATATTCCTATTCTTAGTTTAGATATGGTTGAAACCACTCCTTTTCTCATGGATTCGACCCCTGATGGCTAGCACAGGTGGTTTGATGCCTATATTATGTACTTTCTTAGTCATTTGTAAAGGTTGGACTCTTGTGGATGCTTTGAGCTTCATTGCACACTTGTATCCGCAGTTTGGCAAGGAAATAAACCAGGATTTGCAGCGATTTTTGTGGGATTATTGTGGTAATGTGTATTTGTATTTTTTATTCTTCTGTAATTATTTTTTCCTATGTGTTATGTGTGCCACAATCTTATTCATTCTTCTAATTAAATGAAATCAAGATAGATAGGTGGAATACATTGGTTACAGTGCTCTGCCTTGGGAATTCATTTAGTTTTTTATGTTTTCTATTGTTTGAAGAGGAATTATGATCTGCATGCCCTCCTCAGCTCCTCACCAGTCTTAGAGCTACCATATTACTCAACTTCAAGTGCTTAAACACCTACCTACCTCACCCCATAGAACACCCTACATTTCTGAGTTGATTTCCTGGACCCAAAGCTGCCTGCTCCATTTGATCCAGCAACAAAATCATCAAAATCAACCAAAAACCCTAGAGCTACTATACCTAGCCTAAAATATATATTTGATTCAGTCATCTCAACTGAGATTGACAAGGAGAGAGCCTTCTCCCAACCTGGTAGGGCTAGCTACCAGGTTAAGCTTGGTTTGTTGTTATCTTAGGATTGCCTCCCTTCAGCCTGAGGTCGATCTAGGCTCTAACATAGTGGCAACCATACTGGGGAAGAAAGATAAATGACCCCAGTACAATTGAGAAGTTCTAAACTTTTGGATGATAAGTTTAGAATTCAGTAGGCTGAAAATTGGAAAGTTGTAAAGTAATATCAAAATTTTGAGAATTTATGAACAAACTGGCTTCAAGAAAATACACCGGGTCCAATTCCGATCCCACTCTTCCTCCCATATTTGAAAATCCTAATCTCATTCCCAGGATTCTTAGACAAGAGAGTTTCTCAAGTCCTAGACCAGTTTTTAGATCTCATTCATGCCCTATGGAGTGGTTGTTCCTTGAAGATCTTCCTTTTGATGAATACTTTGGTCTATCCTTGTTTAGAACCACATCAGACAGTGAATTGTTGGACATAGTTACAGACCTCGAATTCATCAAGGAGCTTGAAATTGAAAAGGCCAAATTGATAAGTAACTGTAATCTTCAAAGCTCTCCTTAGTCATTTATCGCCACTGATCGAATTCTTGAACTCTCTGATTCGGCTTCTTATCATTTCCTCATATTTCAGAGAATCATCCGACACCTCCATTCATACCTTCAATCCCTCAACAGCCTATCATTACCCCTCAAACACCCGTCACTTCTGCTACATCAACTCCTCTTGTTGTCACAAATCCCTCAGTTACTTCACCATCAGTTTCAAATCTGCCTTGAGTCATGGCTACCAAATATGCACCTCTCGTTCTGCCTCAGAATTTGGATGCTATGCCTGTTGATTACCAAAGTAAGATACCATTGTTCGATGCCACTCAAGGTATTACAACGCAACAAAATGTTGACAAGATGAATGAATTCTATGATCGTCATGAGGTAGATGAAGAGAATGTGACCATGCGATTATTTGTGCAAAGTTTTGGAGGCGAGGTTCGAAAGTGGTTTAGAGCATTACCAGTGGGATCCATCAATATTTTGCCGGTTCTACATAGATAATTCCTGGATCGATGGGAGGTAAAGAAAAATCCACTCCAAATTTTATCTAAATATGAAAATATAAAAAGGAATGTAGGTGAAAGTGTCCAAGATTACCATGTAAGGTTCAATACAGTTTATAATGCTATTCCAGCTGACATTAAGCCACCAATGGGGTTAGCATTGATCAAATTTCCCGATGGCTTTACTGCTAACATGGCATATCAGTTGAGAGAAAGAGATCCTACCACACTTGAGGATATGCAGAAGAACGTAGTAAGTGTAGAGGCAAATCTGCTGGCCATGAGACCAAGGATGAAGATTGAAAAGAAGGAAGCATCTTCTTCAGATGTTAAGGCAGATCATATACTCTGGAAAATTGAGAAAATGTTTGATCGATTGATAATTGCAGACAAGCCTAAAAACACAATCAGAAATCCAAACTTCAAAGGACAACAACAACCTCAGTTTAGGATTAAACAACGGGAGCAGAAGGCACAAGACCAGTCATCATAGCAGCAAGTCAAAACACCTTTGCAGCAAAATTATGTACACGGAATGGAAAGTGAAGATGGTGATGATCCGGTGGGGGAGGAAATCATTTCTTTACTGCTGATGGTTTGCCAATTTTTCTCACGGAAGATGAAGAATATTTAGAGGTTTCACATGTTCAAACAGATGAAGATTTCATACTAGCAAATGAAGGGGTTTTAGAGGATGAATCAGATGATTATCAGAGGGGATATATGAATACATTGACAGCGCAGCAGAAACAATATTCATTGAGAAGTAGAGATGTACCAGTCAGCCCAGTTCAAAAGAGAAAAGAGGTGCAACCCAAGAATGACTCCTCAAACACTCAGAAGAAAGGGAAGGAGCCTGCTGACCCAACTTCCAGCCAAGGACCATCTGTAAATGAGAAGACCAATTAGCAAGGTGCAGCAAAAGAAAAGGTCGAAAAGAAGGACTCTTCAGTCAAAGAGGTAGATAAAGTTTCAACTTTTAGTTTAGAAAATGAGATTGCTAAATTAAAGGTTTCGATTCCTTTGACTGAATTGATGAAGAACAACAGTTATAAAAACCAAGTGTCAAAAATTTTGAACATAGATCCTTTATCTGATATGGTCAATGTAGAAGATGATCACCCGGAGCTCATCTTTGGCCCTGCTTTAGAAGGTCAGTCTGAGGATAGTGAAGTGCCTCCATTCTATATAAGCCTTAGATTGCATGAGTATGTCCTTCATAATGCCATGTTTGATTCCGAAGCCTCCCATAATCTGATGCCAAAAGCCATTATGGAGAAATTGGGCCTTGACATTACTCGTAAATATCATGACCTCTATTCTTTTGATTCTGGTAGAGTCCAATGTATTGGTCTTATCAAAGACTTGGTGGTGTCTCTAGATCAAATCCCGGCCAAGAATGTTATCATGGATGTGGTTGTTGCAGACATTCTGCATGGTTTGGTATGTTTTTGTCCAGATCGTGGGGTGAAAAGCTTAAAGGAACTTTACAACTAGATTTCTCCTATGCTACCATTCTCGTGTTTGGTCAATTGAGAAAATTATATAGGGAGAAGAAAATGAAGTACATGATCACAAGCAAGGAGAAACCACTTAATCATCCAATTAATGTTGTACATACAGATTTAGAATCGTTTGTATTATATTCAGATAGTGGCTTGAATGATATTGATAGTCAGATAGTTGAAGTAGAAGATGTGCCAGAGATTTCAGAGAATTTCAAAGCAGTCCTTGATCAAGAAAGACAAAAACTTGCAAGTACCTCTGAGTAGTCCACATTCTGGCAGCAGCAGAAAGGTAATGAGCAGCAGCAGATTGAAGAGATCAGTCAAGGTAAGAAAGAGGACGAAACAAAATTTCAGCACTTAGAGGAAGAAGCAGGCCTATGGAGCATGGATTTCGACGGAGCTGTGGGTAAGGATGGTGCCGGTATTGGGATTTGGATTCGCAACCCTGTTTTCCATCCAAATAAAGTCCCTAGTAATGTTAGAATTTGTTCATATAAATTGGCCTTTAACTGTTCTAATAATGAAGCCGAATATGAAGCGCTGATTCCAGGTTTGAAAATTCTCAAAAAGCTAAAAGCAAAAAGGATATTAGTATATGGGGATTCGGAGTTGATAATCAAGCAAGTTAAGGGTGAATATCAAGCCAAACATCCACGGATGAGGGCCTATCATAATGTAGTTTTAGATATCCTAAGGATGTTTCCAGATTATACCTTGACATGTGTACCACGTGCACAAAATGTAATTGCAGATTCACTTGCTACTGCTGCTAGTAATTTGAAGATCCTGATGAATTCCAATAACAAGTTTGAGATCCATGTCAAGCACCACCCAACTGTTCCCAAAAATCTAAGGTATTGGCAGGTGTTTTGGGATGATAAGGAGATTAATAATTTCTTGCAAAATGAAGGCAACTACAAGGATGCTTCCATAGATTGTGATCATGATGATGATGAACCAGAAATTGAAGTGAATCAGATGGAAATATTGCAACTAAAGGACAATGTCATTCCTAAAGGTCTTATTCCTTTAGAGGAACTTTTCGATCAAGATGATGTGGCTAGGAAGCCAAGTTTGGTGCCAACAAACATGGTTGTTGAGGATGTGAATCTTGGATTAGCCGAGAAGCCCAAGTTTGTGAAACTGTCAAAGACATTATCTCCAGAGGTAAAATCTAAATATGTCAAATTATTGTCTGAATTTGTTGATGTGTTTGCTTGGGATTATTCAGATTTAAAGGTGTATAACAAAGACATAATTTAGCACACAATTCCCATCAAGCCAAATCAGAAGCCATTTCGTCAGAAGCTGAGAAGGATTAATCCCAAGTTGTTGCCTTCAATTGAAAAAGAGGTAAACCGATTGTACAAGGCTGGTATAATTGTCCCAATCATATTTTCTGATTGGATTTCGAATCTTGTTCTTGTGAGGAAGAAGACTGGGGAGATCAGATTGTGCATTGATTTCAGAAATTTAAATAAAGTGTCATTGAAGGACAATTACCCACTGCCAAAGATGGATCACATCCTCCAGAGAGTGGTTGGAGCATCGCGTATGTCACTGCTTGATGGATATTCCAGATATAATCAGATTTTAGTGCATGAAGATGACCGTGATAAGACTGCATTCACCACCCCTTGGGGAACATTCCATTATGCTAAAATGCCATTTGGTTTGAAAAATTCCAGAGCCACATTTCAGCGTGCAATGGACATTGCTTTTTCCAATGAAAAGGATGTATTTTTGGTTGTATATTTAGATGATTTGACAGTGTTTTCAAATTCAGATGATGAGCACCTTCACCATTTGCGGATTGTGTTTCAGCGATGTAGGAAATTTGGGATATCGCTCAATCCAAAGAAAAGTCTCTTTGCTATGGATGAAGGGAAGCTGCTTGGCCATATTATCTCGAAGGAAGGCATTCGCATTGATCCATCAAGAGTAGAAGCAATTCAGCAGATAGATTTTCCTAGGAACAAGAAGGAAATACAAGCATTCAATGGTAAGATGAATTTCTTACGAAGATTTGTACCTAATCTTGCTGAGCATTTGAGAGAAATTACTAATATGTTGAAGAAGGATAGCATGGTGAAATGGACGGAGGATGCTATGAAATCATTTAATTTGGTAAAGTATGCCTTATCTACAGCTCCAGTTTTGATTAGTCTCGATTATACAAAATATTTCATTTTATTCTCATTTGCATCCAAGCATACCATGGCAACAGTTTTAATGCAAAATAGAGATAAAACAGAAATGCCCATTGCATTCTTCAACATAACTATTAGGGATGTAGCCTTGAAGTACAACATAATTGAGAAACAGGCTCTTGCTCTTGTCAAAGCCTTGAAGGACTTCTGAGTGTATATTCTGCACTCTCACATCCTAGCATATGTTCCCAACGCAGCAGTTAAGGATGTGTTGGTACAAACCAATCTGGAAGGAAGACGGGGAAAATGGATTGCAGCAATGTTAGAATACGATTTGGAGATCAAGCCTACAAAGTTGATCAAAGGACAAGGCCTGGCGAGGTTGATGGTGGAATCAAATTTTCATGCGTTAGATATAAATCTTATTGCTGCCATGTCCGAAGATGAAGAGGATAGCTCCCTGATTCAAGTGTCTGAAATGTTCCTTCAGTCACCGTGGTATTCAGATATTGTCTATGTACTTCAACACCTTTCTCTGCCTCCAGAATTGTCAAAGAATAAAGGTAGAACTCTTAAACTTAAAGCTACTAAATTTTGCATTTTGAATAACGCCCTTTATTGGAAGGATCCAGGTGGTGTTTTGCTGAATTGTTTAATTGAAGATGAAGCCCAACAGGTAATGAGTGACTTTCATAAGGGTGATTGTGGCGGTCACTTGTTTTGGAAGACAACAACAAACAAAATTTTGAGAGCGGGATATTACTGGCCCACCTTATTTTCAGATGTCTATAAAATAGTCATGAGCTGTCATGAGTGTTAGGTCTTTCAAGGGAAAAGAAAATTGCTGCCTCTTCCTTTGAAACCGGTTGAAGTCAGTGCACCATTTCAGTAGTGGGGACTCGATTTTATCGGTGAGATTCATCCAACATCATCGGCTCAGCACAAGTGGATCCTAACAGCAACAGATTATTTTACCAAGTGGATTGAAGCAATCCTGACCAGACAGGCAACAAACACGGTAATCATTCAATTTTTGGAATCAAATATTTTATCTCGTTTTGGTTGTCCTAGTAAAATCATAACAGATAATGCAGCTGCGTTCAAATCCAAGAAGATGATCGATTTTTGCAGCAAGTATAAGATTACCTTGGGTCACTCCACAACATATTACCCGCAAGGTAATGGTTTGGCTGAATCATCTAATAAATCATTGGTGAACATCATTAAGAAGCTGCTGGAAACAAACAAGAAAGGTTGGCATAAGAAGTTAGTTAATGCTTTGTGGGCGGACAGAGTGAGCCAAAAGAAATCTATAGGTATGTCTCCATTTGAAATTGTATATGGCATTGACACAGTCTTTCCAACATCCCTGGTAGTCCCGATTGTGAAACTTTTACAGGAAGCTGGTAGTGAGGAAGATGATTTTCAGCGAAGAATCAATCAGATGATACATTTACAGCAGACAAGGGAGGAAGTTTTCCAAAATACTTTCAGATTGCAGGAGAAGATCAAAAAGATCTATGACCGGAAAACTAAAGCAGATAAATTCCAGCTTGACGATGTGGTGTTACGGTGGGATGCGAGGAATGAAGATAAAGGTAAGCATGGCAAGTTTGAAAACTTGTGGAAGGGACCCTATAAGATTGCTACATACAGAGGGAAAAATGCATTCTTGCTCAAAGAGATGGATGGACAAGATTGTTCAGGAGGACCAATCAATGGTAGGCTCCTGAAGTGCTACTTCTTCTAAGCTGATTTCTGAAGTCATGAAGTGATCATTGTATATATTGTTTTCTTTCCATTGCAAGTGTTCAAAAGTTACAGTTCATTTCAGCTTGGGGCCCAAGGTGAAGGCCATAAAGTTGAATGATTTGTACGAGTCTTTGAGTTTTTGAGTTTTGTGTCAGTTTGGGTCTTGAGTCGGTTTGGGTCTTGAGAAAGTTTGAGTCTTGAGTCAATTTTCATAGTGTCAGTTTCAGTTTTGAAGCATCTTAACCATATTGCCCAATGGAAGAGGCACTAGTTTGCTTATCTCAAAGATCTATGGTTCTTGGCACCTCCAAGGAGCTACCATCCCCATTAGAGCCAATGTTAGTGTCAGTGTCTTCACACTGCCATCAGTGATCAAAATTGCTCTTTTGCATTTCATATTAGGTGTCCCATTCTAATGAGTTGCATTCCATTAGGTCATGGATCAACTGATGGTAGGGTTTCATTTCATTTTTCCCTCATGTTATATACCTGTTGACTTGTTTCACATACTTTTCAGTCATTCATAGTCATTCCAATTCATTTCATTTATAAAAACCAGTCCTAGGGTTTAGTTTCATTAGGTCTTAGGGTTTTTCAACATGGTCATTCAAAATGAATAATAATGGTCAGCAGACACATGAGGAGGCTAATAAAGTTCAGAAGATCATAATTTCCTAATTTGTAAGCTAAATAAAGCTTTTTAACCTCAAAACTTGTTTTGAGGTAAAACAAAGCATTTGTATTTTATTGTTCCATTTCATGTAATTTGATGTAATTTTATGGTCTTTATATGTAATAAATGTTCGCATGTTGCTTCTGGTCACTTGATGACATTGCCCATTCCTGCCATTGCAAAAAGTCAAAGAGATTAGCATTAGTCCACCTGTCAAAAGCCAAAAAGTCAAATATCAGCAAAACAAGGTATTTCAAGAAAGCAAATAAACATTATAAACTGGGTTTTGAAGAATAAAAAATCAAAGGTTGAAAAGCTATAAAAGGCCATCCATATCTTATGTCACCTCATTGTTGAAGTTTAAATTGCTAAGGAGAGCCAAAAACGTGATTTTAAGTTGTCATTGAGAAAAAGGAGGTAGTCACAGTGTTTTTGAAGAAATTTGAAGGCACTGCGCATAGGATAGGCATTGTGCACCTAGCAGCTTCTTGTAGTGCAAAATTACACTAGCGCTGCGCATACAAAAGGCATTGCGCACCTATGTGAGGGCATTGTGCACCTGTCAAACTCTTCTAATTTGCTCCAAATCACCTCAAACTGCCTTAAATCTCCAAGTTCATCCTCTTTACAAGTAAGTGCATTGATCCTCCTTGCTGAAGAGTGTTCTTGCATGAAATCTTGTTGGTCTTTTGCCCATAAAATCAAAACCCTAGTGTTCACTATTCACCATAACTATCAAGGTTCATTTATTCACTATTCATCAAGGTTCACTCATTCATCTTTGCTTCTATTCCTAAAACTCCCATATACTACAAACCAAAACCCTAATCACTCCCCTTACTCCCTAAATCCCTAAACCCTACCTCCCATATAAACCCTATCCTACATATATCCTATCCCCACACATAATCTCCCACAATAATACACTATTCCTAAAACCCTAAACCCTACATACCAAATCCTTCACCCCCTAAATCCCTTTCATATCCTCATTCACCTCACCTATTTTCCTTTTTAAATCTCTTCATACTCATCTTCATTCACCCCTTTTCCTTCATTACACCACTAGTATTCACAGTCATTAAAACCAATGGAGAGGGATAGTGATTATGAGACTGAGGAAGATACCCTTAGTGACAATTCTAGGGAAAGAAATTTGTAGCAGAAGAGACCTCACAAAGGGGGAAAGAAAATCAGGGAGGAACCCATTAGTCTGAGAGAATTTCTTGCTTGGCCACTTGCCATCTCATGTTTCAAACATCAATCTTGTTTCGGTTTCTGTGAAATGGTGGAGAGGGTCAAATTCCATCATGAATTAGCAAGGTTATTTGTGACACACCTGGACAATAATGAGGTAGAAATTGTTGGAGTTACATTCACTCTATCACCTGCTATCATTTCAGAGGCTACAAGCATTCCAAATGTAGGTGAAAAATGGAACAAAGGACAATACATTGACAGGGAGTACTATGAGCCTTACATCAAGGCTAAATACCATGGAAAATTGAAAAGAGTGTTTCCCTCCAAATTCTTGGAGGACAAGTTTGCTCCACTCATGAAGATCATCATTAAATACTTTACTTGTGAAGGTAGGTTTTCATGGTTGTATGCCTACCACATTAGATTATTGATGCATTTTACTAGGGTGAGGATGATGGATATTCCTTACTTCATATTCCGGAATATTGAAAAGATGGCACTCTATGTTAAGAAAAAGCCATATCCCCAACAGTTAAACAATGTTTACCACTTCTCTGTGATCAAAATCATTGTCTTACATCAGATGAATCTACTAAATATACCATGGGAAACCTTCATTTCTCATGAGGTTTTCAAAGACCCTCAAGTATTTTCATCAGTGCATCAGGAGGAAGGTGGACCTTCAGGGCATGAACAAGTCAAAGAAACTGAAACTGTTGGAGTGCCAATGTTTGTCACTTATGAGAGAGGCACTAGGACACTTTTTGCAGCTTCCAGGGGAGTATTATCTCCAAAAGGGGTGGAAGGGATCTCGCCTTCATCTATAGGACACAGGAAAATGCTATCTCCACAAGGAGTGGAAGGGGCTTTTCCTTCTTCTTCAGCAAAACAGGTACATGTTGGGCAGCACAGCAAGAGCAAAGATAAAGCCAAAAAAAAAATGCAAGAGGAGGATCCTAGTGATGAGCAAGAGAGGGACTCTGACCTAGTTGATCATGAGGAGACACAGGGAATTGATTTCATTGATGAGGAGACTCAAAGCACAAAGTTAACTAAGGACATCATAAAAAAAAAGAGGCTGACATTCAAGCCTTGTCAGTCAATTTGGAGAGGGAAAAGTGGATCATCAATTACCTTGAGTAAGAAAACAAGCAATTAACTGAAAAGCAAGCCCTCATGAAGTTGCAAATGACTAAGGAGAAGTGGCAAGAGGCAAAGAAGGCAAAAGTCAAGATGACCTCCATTGAGCAAGAGATTGAGAATGATCGAGAAACTTGGCTAGAAAGGGTTAACATACACCTTGAGAAGCTGCTTGAGAAGGCCAATAAAGAAAAGAAGATGCTTCGCCACATGGCCTATCACTATATGACCCAGAACAAAATATGCAATATAAGGATGAGGAAGCTTAAGGCAAGATTGAGGAAGGCTTTGAGAAGCAAAACAAATTGGAAATCCTAGCTGATGCTTCATTAGATCATCAAAGTAGTGCATGAGGGTTCCTTGTTCCAATTATGAGAAAATTTTGGTAAAATTTTGTAATTTTCAAATTTTAATTTTTGCAACATAGGAAATTCCAATAGGTGCGCAGTGCCACTGGTGCTGCGCTTTTGGATGGGGAATTTGTTGGAAGAATGGCTTGCATATTTGGATTTAGCATGGAAAAATAAGAAAACCCAAAAAGTTTCATCAAATTTGGAGTAGATCTTGGTCACCTAAAGGCCAAAAACCCATCAAAAAATGACCTCTCTGCCACTTTTTGGACACACAGGAAGAAGTCTTGGGAGATTCCACTTTTGAGGGGGAAAATGACCTCCAAATTCAGAAATTCAAGATGTTCCAGAAACTAGACATGCAGACCTTTCCAACAAGCCATCTTGGGCTCAATTTGGTTAAGGGGAAGACCCCCAAAACTGGGTTTGAAAAGGCATTACACATAGGATCAGTGGCGTTGCGCATAGGATGAATTTTGCCAGTTTTGCTCAAAAATCAAAATTTCGCCTAGTTTTTCTACAAGTTGAATTTTACTCTCATTTTGGATGAATCTATGAATGTAAATGATGTTATGGTATGTAATGTAGAAATTTTGAATAATTTAACACATATTCACAGAGATTATCCTGATCATACAATTATAAGCGGAACATGTATAACACATAATCTCCTCTACGTTGATCATCAATTTACAGAAGCAGAAACATTCACAGGCACACATAGAAGCATCAATCAAACTCATTAACACAGTATGTATCCCGGGGAAAGCATCTCCCTAAAAACCCCACACTATCTGTATATTATATTGATTGAATCATGTAACATTACAAAGTACAATGCTTATCACAAGCAATCCAGTACCAGCTCCACCTGTTACACACAATACAGCTCAAATCTGATCTCCAAATCTATTCCACTGCTTGCCTGCCTCCACTGCTCAATACCTACTCCAGAACTGATGAGAATGGCTTACCAAACTCATATTTGACCTGCAAATAATCACTCACACTCTGTTGGACGTGAGCACAGGCTACAATTCTTGATATTGGCCAATTCATTGGCATACTCAATCCCTATGATTGTGCAAATCATCATGCACAGCTATAGTCACAACTGATAGCAATCTGATCCTCTAACACCTGTCCCTGCTGAACTAAACATGCACTAACATGAAACTGAGTTAATTGATGTATTCTATAGTTGCATTATGAGTTAATAACTTGTGAATTAATTAATAACTAATTCACCCAACTCATCTCTAGTCTATTGATCAGTTAGACTAAATACAACTAGTTTAACAAAGCTAAACTGAACACAACTCCATCAACTGCACAATCAGTCCACTAAACTCAACTCACTTGAGTTCTAACTGAAGTCCTGCATGCAAATATTAGTCATCCCATAGGTAACCACGTATTTCCCTCTAGGATCTGCATGTACCACATCCGTAGCTCATCCTGAAGTGCTCCAAGAGGATAAGATCAAGTTTATAGTCCAAATATTATTATGAGACAATAATATTTGACTTTTCTATTTTTGACAGCCAGTATAAAAATAGACTTTGATCACTCACACTGTGATCACTCACACTGTGGTCACCCACACTGTGATCATCCACACTGTGATCACTCATACTGTGGTCACCCACACTGTGGTCACCCACACTATGATCAAAAATAGAAATAATTTGCCTACGGGTCCACTTAGTGAAGGCAACTCTTTTCACTAAGCTCCATCATCTTGTTGCAATCTCAACAAGAATTTCTTGTTGCACACTTTTCAACACTCCCTCTCAACAAGAAAGGCTTCCTCTCAAACCCGATCCTGAAACTCTGGAATGTTCTCCATGCAACACATCTGGCTGGTCCACTTGCTCTGTCATAAAAGTCTTTGACTGCTATTGCCTCTGTCGACTGAAGACTCTGCATCTCTGTGCTCTTCAGTATCTGACTGCTCTAGCCTCTGTCACTTTGATCTCTGACTGCATCCGTGCTGCTGCTGGTTCTATCTCCCAGCATTGCATCCACACTGCACCTCCTAACTGACCTCCCTGTTGGGATAGAAACACCCTCTGATGCTGAAGCTCTACCTGCTGCTAACAAGTGCTCCCTCTCTGACATCTGCACTACTGCAACATCTCCATGCATCTCGCACCATTGCACACCTCTCTGTGCCACCTAGCACTGTGCAAAACACTTGTGCCTCTCGCATTGCTGCAGCCTGCTAGCTATGTGCTGTCCTGGGATTCCCTGCACTGTCGCTCTCTCTGCCGCTCCATCCGCATCTGTCTCTACCCAATCAGTCAGTTCCTGCTACTACACATCTGGGGCTCCCGTAGCAAGGTCTCATCCAAGAGGTTGGGTACCTCAAGGATCCTGCCCCTCCTCCTTGGGACAATCAATCCACATCACCCCACATCCTACCTGGAGGTATGGCTGCATGCGATCCCTCAGCCCACCTGGCTCGAAGTTTCCCGCTACTGGAGGTCTCTCGATGAGTAGATATTTCTACTCAATCTCCTCTCAGCTTCCCTTGTTGTGGCTGCTCCACAACCTCCTGAAGCTGCTGCACCAATCGTGGCTCCTCCACAATCATCTGAGACTTCTTCTGGCTCTGCATGTTGAGAGGTAATATACGCTCCCTCTCAACCACCAAGTCTCCATCAGTTGCCTCGCTACTCAAGGCTTTGCATGCATCTTGAACCTCAAGAGCATACAGGTTCTTGACCTGTGAACCAATCTGCTTCACCTGTCTAGTGATGATGTGTCTAAGGAAAACCTTTCCCTTACTAAAGACCACATCATAGCCTCTGTCTTCCAACATCGCGATCGACACCAAGTTTCTCTTCAGTCCTGGTACATACTTGACATCGGTCAAGGTAAGGTGAGCTCCATGCTCCCTCTGAAAAATAACCGTACCTACACCTGAGACACTATACTTCTCATCATTACCCATTCCTATGAGTATCTGGAGATCTTTCTCCTCCAAAGTACTAAACAAACTTTTGTCACCGGTCATGTGGAAAGAAGCTCCACTGTCAAGAAACCAACCACTTCCCACCATGGATGAAACCATGCATGCGAAGAGTGTGAAGTCCAACTCAAACTGTGAAGCAAGTGAGGCTGCCTCACCTTCAGATCCTTCCCCGGATCCCTTCTTGGACTTCTTCTTTAGGCAATTAGTAGCATAATGACCCAACTCATGACAACGAAAGCATCTCACCTTCGCCTTGTCAACCTTCTTCCCATCATTGGAAGAACTGGATTCGGAAAGAGAAACCTTCCCCTTCCCCTTCTTCACCTTACTCGCTAAGGCACAGTTCTCCTCATCCTGCATGGATGAAGAACCGTCTCTGGTGCTCCGTCTAATCTCCTCTTGCACAAGATCTGACCACAGTCTTTCCCATCCTAGCAATTTCTCCCGACCATTGACAGAGTCCTGATAGGAATGCCAACTCTTCAGAAGACCAAGGAGAGCCAAGCTCACCAAATCCTCATCATCAACAGTAACCCCCACACTTCCTAGCTCATCTCGACACTGAGTGAACCTCGTGAGATACTTGGGCATACTGTCACCCTTCTCGCATTTGATGTTTCTGAGTTTATCTTTGAGCGCCAGCTTCCTCTGATCGCTCTTGCTTTGGAACAATTCTGTTAATGATTTCCACATCAAATATGGAGTAGCCTTTCCATGGAGGTTGGACACAATGTGATCCTTCACGCCCTCCAACAGAATCCTTCGACATTTTGCGGTCTTCTTTTGCCAAGCATCAGCTTGAGTAGCATCAGTAGGCTTTGGGATATCCGTATCTATGAATTCCTTCAGCCCGTTATCATCCAACACTGCCTCCATCCTGTCCTTCCATGCAATATAATTCGTACTACCCTCAAGGGCATACTCCAATCGCAATCCTGTGAAAGACATTGCTGCGTTGTCACCAAGAAAACACTGCTGCAAATTCGAATTCCACCAGCAACCAACTCAACTGCCTCGGATCTAAGATTCGTGAGAACACAATATTTCTCGTACAAAGATTGACTGTATGGGCATTCACCAGATATCTGACCTTCCAAAGGAAGGATGAATCCAGAGGCTACCTGGCCCGATTACAGACTCTGCCTGAAGAAATAAAATGTAAACTCTTTCTGAATAATAGATCCGATGATCAATCCTCGCTTGATATCTTGTAAAAATCTCTTCTACAAATCAAGCAGCTTCGATACCATGTAGAAATTTTGAATAATTTAACACATATTCACAGAGATTATCCTGATCATACAATTATAAGCGGAACATGTATAATACATAACCTCCTCTACGTTGATCATCAATTTACAGAAGCAGAAACATTCACAGGCACACATAGAAGCATCAATCAAACTCATTAACACAGTATGTATCCCGGGGAAAGCATCTCGCTAAAAAACCCACACTATATGTATATTATATTGATTGAATCATGTAACATTACAAAGTACAATGCTTATCACAAGCAATCCAGTACCATCTCCACCGGTTACACACAATACAGCTCAGATCTGATCTCCAAATCTATTCCACTGCTTGCCTGCCTCCACTGCTCAATACCTGCTCCAGAACTGATGAGAATGGCTTACCAAACTCATATTTGACCTGCAAATAATCACTCACACTCTGTTGGATGTGAGCACAGGCTACAATTCTTGATATTGGCCAATTCATTGGCATATTCAATCCCTCTGATTGTGCAAATCATCATGCACAGCTATAGTCACAACTGATAGCAATCTGATCCTCTAACACCTATCCCTGCTGAACTAAACATGCACTAACATGAAACTGAGTTAACTGATGTATTCTATAGTTGCATTATGAGTTAATAACTTGTGAATTAATTAATAACTAATTCACCCAACTCATCTCTAGTCTATTGATCAGTTAGACTAAATACAACTAGTTTAACAAAGCTAAACTGAACACAACTCCATCAACTGCACAATCAGTCCACTAAACTCAACTCACTTGAGTTCTAACTGAAGTCCTGCATGCAAATATTAGTCATCCCATTGGTAACCACGTGTTTCCCTCTGGGATCTGCATGTACCACATCCGTAGCTCATCCTGAAGTGCTCCAAGAGGATAAGATCAAGTTTATAGTCCAAATATTATTATGAGACAATAATATTTGACTTTTCTATTTTTGACAGCCAGTCTAAAAATAGACTTTGATCACTCACACTGTGATCACTCACACTGTGGTCACCCACACTGTGATCATCCACACTGTGATCACTCATACTGTGGTCACCCACACTGTGGTCACCCACACTATGATCAAAAATAGAACTTGCGCTATAATTTGCCTACGGGCCCACTTAGTGAAGGCGACTCTTTTCACTAAGCTCCATCATCTTGTTGCAATCTCAACAAGCATTTCTTGTTGCACACTTTTCAACACTCCCTCTCAACAAGAAATGCTTCCTCTCAAACTCGATCCTGAAACTCTGGAATGTTCTCCATGCAACACATCTGGCTGGTCCACTTGCTCTGTCATAAAAGTCTTTGACTGCTATTGCCTCTGTCGACTGAAGACTCTGCATCTCTGTGCTCTTCAGTATCTGAATGCTCTAGCCTCTGTCACTTTGATCTCTGACTGCATCCGTGTTGCTGCTGGTTCTATCTCCCAGCATTGCATCCGCACTGCACCTCCCAACTGACCTCCCTGTTGGGATAGAAACACCCTCTGATGCTGAAGCTCTACCTGCTGCTAACAAGTGCTCCCTCTCTGACATCTGCACTACTGCAACATCTCCATGCATCTCGCACCATTGCACACCTCTCTGTGCCACCTAGCACTGTGCAAAACACTTGTGCCTCTCGCATTGCTGCAGCCTGCTAGCTATGCGCTGTCCTGGGATTCCCTGCACTGTCGCTCTCTCTGCCGCTCCATTCGCATCTGTCTCTACCCAATCAATCAGTTCCTGCTACTACACATCTAGGGCTCCCGTAGCAAGGTCTCATCCAAGAGGTTGGGTACCTCAAGGATCCTGCCCCTCCTCCTTGGGACAATCAATCCACATCACCCCACCTCCTACCTGGAGGTATGGCTGCATGCGATCCCTCAGCCCCCCTAGCTCGAAGTTTCCCGCTACTGGAGGTCTCTGGATGAGTAGATGTTTCTACTCGATCTCCTCTCAGCTTCCCTTGTTGTGGCTGCTCCACAACCTCCTGAAGCTGCTGCACCAATCATGGCTCCTCCATAATCGTCTGAGACTTCTTCTGGCTCTGCATGTTGAGAGGTAATATACGCTCCCTCTCAACCACCAAGTATCCATCAGTTGCCTCGCTGCTCAAGGCTTTGCATGCATCTTGAACCTCAAGAGCATACAGGTTCTTGACCCGTGAACCAATCTGCTTCACCTGTCTAGTGATGATGTGTCTAAGGAAAACCTTTCCCTTACTAAAGACCACATCATAGCCTCTGTCTTCCAACATCGCGATCGACACCAAGTTTCTCTTCAGTCCTGGTACATACTTGACATCGGTCAAGGTAAGGCGAGCTCCATGCTCCCTCTGAAAAATAATCGTACCTACACCTGAGACACTATACTTCTCATCATTACCCATCCCTATGAGTATCTGGAGATCTTTCTCCTCCAAAGTACTAAACAAAATTTTGTCACCGGTCATGTGGAAAGAAGCTCCATTGTCAAGAAACCAACCACTTCCCACCATGGATGAAACCATGCATGCGAAGAGTGTGAAGTCCAACTCAAACTGTGAAGCAAGTGAGGCTGCCTCACCTTCAGATCCTTCCCCGGATCCCTTCTTGGACTTCTTCTTTGGGCAATTAGTAGCATAATGACTCAACTCATGACAACGAAAGCATCTCACCTTCGCCTTGTCAACCTTCTTCCCATCATTGGAAGAACTGGATTCGAAAAGAGAAACCTTCCCCTTCCCCTTCTTCGCCTTACTCGCTAAGGCACAGTTCTCCTCATCCTGCATGGATGAAGAACCGTCTCTGGTGCTCCGTCTAATCTCCTCTTGCACAAGATCTGACCACAGTCTTTCCCATCCTGGCAATTTCTCCCGACCATTGACAGAGTCCTGATAGGAATGCCAACTCTTCGGAAGACCAAGGAGAGCCAAGCTCACCAAATCCTCATCATCAACAGTAACCCCCACACTTCCCAGCTCATCTCGACACTGAGTGAACCTCGTGAGATACTTGGGCATACTGTCACCCTTCTCGCATTTGATGATTCTGAGTTTATATTTGAGCGCCAGCTTCCTCTGATCGCTCTTGCTTTGGAACAATTCTGTTAATGATTTCCACATCAAATATGGAGTAGCCTTTCCATGGAGGCTGGACACAATGTGATCCTTCACGCCCTCCAACAGAATCCTTCGACATTTTGTAGTCTTCTTTTGCCAAGCATCATCTTGAGTAGCATCAGTAGGCTTTGGGATATCCGTATCTATGAAGTCCTTCAGCCCGTTATCATCCAACACTGCCTCCATCCTGTCCTTCCATGCAATATAATTCGTACTACCCTCAAGGGCATACTCCAATCGCAATGCTGTGAAAGACATTGTTGCGTTGTCACCAAGAAAACCCTGCTACAAATTCGAATTTCACCAGCAACCAACTCAACTGCCTCGGATCTAAGATTCGTGAGAACACAATATTTCTCGTACAGAGATTGACTGTATGGGCATTCACCGGATATCTCACCTTCCAAAGGAAGGATGAATCCAGAGGCTACCTGGCCCGATTACAGACTCTGCCTGAAGAAATAAAATGTAAACTCTTTCTGAATAACAGATCCGATGATCAATCATTGCTTGATATCTTGTAAAAATCTCTTCTACAAATCAAGCAGCTCCGATACCATGTAGAAATTTTGAATAATTTAACACATATTCACAGAGATTATCCTGATCATACAATTATAAGCGGAACATGTTTAATACATAATCTCCTCTACGTTGATCATCAATTTACAGAAGCAGAAACATTCACAGGCACACATAGAAGCATCAATCAAACTCATTAACACAGTATGTATCCCGGGGAAAGCATCTCGCTAAAAGACCCACACTATCTGTATATTATATTGATTGAATCATGTAACATTACAAAGTACAATGCTTATCACAAGCAATCCAGTACCAGCTCCACCCGTTACACACAATACAGCTCAGATCTGATCTCCAAATCTATTCCACTGCTTGCCTGCCTCCACTGCTCAATACCTGCTCCAGAACTGATGAGAATGGCTTACCAAACTCATATTTGACCTGCAAATAATCACTCACACTCTGTTGGACGTGAGCACAGGCTACAATTCTTGATATTGGCCAATTCATTGGCATACTCAATCCCTTTGATTGTGCAAATCATCATGCACAGCTATAGTCACAACTGATAGCAATCTGATCCTCTAACACCTGTCCCTGCTAAACTAAACATGCACTAACATGAAACTGAGTTAACTGATGTATTCTATAGTTGCATTATGAGTTAATAACTTGTGAATTAATTAATAACTAATTCACCCAACTCATCTCTAGTCTATTGATCAGTTAGACTAAATACAACTAGTTTAACAAAGCTAAACTGAACACAACTCCATCAACTGCACAATCAGTCCACTAAACTCAACTCACTTGAGTTCTAACTGAAGTCCTGCATGCAAACATTAGTCATCCCATAGGTAACCACGTATTTCCCTCTGGGATCTGCATGTACCACATCCGTAGCTCATCCTGAAGTGCTCCAAGAGGATAAGATCAAGTTTATAGTCCAAATATTATTATGAGACAATAATATTTGACTTTTCTATTTTTAACAGCCAGTCTAAAAATAGACTTTGATCACTCACACTGTGATCACTCACACTGTGGCCACCCACACTGTGATCATCCACACTGTGATCACTCATACTGTGTTCACCCACACTGTGGTCACCCACACTATGATAAAAAATAGAACTTGCGCCATAATTTGCCTACGGGCCCACTTAGTGAAGGCGACTCTTTTCACTAAGCTCCATCATCTTGTTGCAATCTCAACAAGCATTTCTTGTTGCACACTTTTCAACATGTAATTGTAATTGCAAGATGACTCTTGAGGGCAGATACATCATTTTGAGGTGGTTTTGGGGTAAATGAATCAGTTTCCTTGGTTTTAGAGGCAAGCTGTTCCACTGCCTATATTCCTGTTCTTAGTTTAGATATGGTTCAAACCACTCCTTTTATCATGGATTCGACCCCTGATGGCTAGCACAGGTGGTTTGATGCCTATATTATGTACTTTCTTAGTCATTTGTAAAGGTTGGACTCTTGTGGATGCTTTGAGCTTCATTGTACACTTGTATCAGCAGTTTGGCAAGGAAATAAACCAGGATTTGCAGCTATTTTTGTGGGATTCTTGTGGTAATGTGTTTTTTCATTGTTTCTTCTTCTGTAATTAGTTTTTCCTATGTGTTATGTGTGCCACAATCTTATTCATTCTTCTAATTAAATGAAATCAAGATAGATAGGTGGAATACATTGGTTACAGTTCTCTGCCTTGCAAATTCATTTAGTTTTTGATGTTTTCTACTGTTTGAAGAGGACTCATGATCTGCATGCCCTCCTCAACTCCTCACCAATCTTAGAGCTACCATGTTACTCATCTTCAAGTGCTTAAACACCTACCTACCTCACCCCATAGAACACCCTGCATTTCTGATTTGATTTCCTAGACCCAAAGCTACCTGCTCCATTTGATCCAGCAACAAAATCATCAAAATCAACCAAAAACCCTAGAGCTACTATACCTAGCCTAAAATCTATATTTGATTTAGTCATCTCAACTAAGATTGACAAGGAGAGAGCCCTCTCCTGACCTGGTAGGGCTAGCTACCAGGTTAAGCTTGGTTTGTGGTTATCCTAGGATTGCCTCCCTTCAGCTCGAGGCCGATCTGGGCTCTAACATTGTTAATGTAGTATCTGAATGTGAAACATCCCACCAGTGTGCTTGAAATTCAAGCACATAGACAGATGCACTATCGATCTAGTTATCACATCATTCAAGGTGCATTGGATGGGATTCCTAATTCATGTAGTCAATATTATGATGTTTGTATTACTTTACATGCCATTATTTACTTTGATGAAAATTGCATTGTTATTTTACAGATGCAGGAGCTTCTCCTATGGATGATCCTCCACTAGAGCATGCTTTGTTGTTTTACAATTGTCCAATTGTTGATTTGCCAGGTTTGTTGTTATATCTTCCCTCTTAATTTTCTCTTAAATGTGTGTACTATATGTTATTTATGTTGTTAATGTAGTTTATGAATGTTTTCAGAGATGTGACATCCCACCAGTGTGCCTGCAATTCAAGCACATAGACAGATGCACCATTGATATAGTTATCACATCATTCAAGGTGCATTTGATGGGATTCCTAATTCATGTAGTCAATATTATGATGTATGTATTTCTTTACATGCCATTATTTTCTTTGACGAAAATTGCATTTATCTTATAGATGCAAGATCTTCTCCTATAGATCATCCTCCACTGAAGCATGCTTCGTTGGTTGACAACTGTCCAATTGGTGATTTGCTAGGTATGTTGCTATATATTCCCTCTTAATTTTCTCTTAAAAGTGTGTACTAGATGTTATTGGTGTTTTTAATGTAGTTTTTGAATGTTTGTAGAGATGCGACATCCCATCATTTTCCTTGCAACTCAAGCACATAGACAGATGCACCATCGATCTAGTTATCACATCATTCAAGGTGCATTGGATGGGATTCCTAATTCATGTAGTCAATATTATGATGTTTGTATTACTTAACATCCCAGTATCTACTTTGATGAAAATTGCATTGTTATCTTATAGATGAAAGAGCTTCTCGTGTGGATCATCCTCCATTGGAGCATGCTTTGTTGGTTGACAACTGTCGAGTTGGTGATTTTCTAGGTTTGTTGTTATACCTTCCCTCTTAATTTTCTCTTAAATGTGTGTACTAGATGTTATTGATGTTGTTAATATAGTTTCTGAATGTTTGCAGAGATGCGACATCCCACTAGTGTGCTTTCAATTCAATCACATAGATGGATGTATGATTGATCTAGTTCTCACATCATTTAAGGTGCATTGGATGGGATTCCTAATTCACGTAGTCAATATTATGATGTTTGTATTACTTTACATGCCATTATTTTCTTTGATGAAAATTGCATTGTTATCTTATAGATGCAAGAGATTCTCTTATGGATCATCCTCCACTGGAGCATGCTTCGTTGGTTGACAATTTTCCAATTGGTGATTTTCCAGGTTTATTGCTATATCTTCCCTTTTAATTTTCTCTTAAATGTGTATTGGATGTTATTGATGTTGTTAATGTAGTGTCTAAATGTTTGCAGAGGTGTGACATCCCACCAGTGTGCCTGCAATTCAAGCACATAGACGGATGCACCATTGATCTAGTTATCACATCATTCAAGGTGCATTGGATGGGATTCCTAATTCATGTAGTCAATATTATGATGTTTGTATTACTTTACATGCCATTATTTTCTTTGATGAAAATTGCATTGTTATCTTACATATGCAAGAGCTTCTCCTATGGATCATCCTCCATTGGAGCATGCTTCGTTGGTTGACAACTGTCCAATTGGTGATTTTCTAGGTTTGTTGCTATATCTTCCCTCTTAATTTTCCCTTAATCTCACTAGAAATCAACGGTGGAGATTTATCTCCCTCTCCTAATGAAGTAAAGCACAAGGGGTGTATGAGTATAGCACAAGGGGTGTCAGCAAGTTATAATGGTTGGTTTCCAAAATTATAGTCAACACAACATAATGGATGTCATATGTTTATTTTGTTTATAAATGTTTATTCATTAAAGATCAAATATATTTATCAAGCCTGCAATAGGTTTATGTTTCATGTGATTCCAAAATCTTATTTTGGGAGCATTGTTCCTAGTATAATATTGACATGCATATATTGAAAACTTGTGACATGTCTCAAGAGTTGGTTATGTTGTGCAGGTCATTTTCATGACAGATAAACAACATGCCAAAGAGAAAGATTTTGAAATCCAAACAAATGATTTGGAGATAACTTGTTAAAAAACATTCATGTATTTCGATTCCTAGTTCGAGAGCTCAACATGGAATACACATAATTTTGTCAATAGGGATAGACTTTGTTTAGTAAATTGTATCATATAAATATTCTAATATTTTATGGTTTCTTTCTCGTATATTATGGATCTTAAAGTTTTATACATTTTGATATATAATGTATGAAAAAAAAAGACAAAGGGTTCAGAACTCTCTGGGAAAAGCCTTGTGCATTGTAGGATTTTTTAGATCAATATAGTATGCTCTCTACATAAGTCTGAAAGTTTTCAAAGATTCATGTGTTACTAGTTTTTTGTTTTTCCTCCTACATGCTTGTTCTCCTTCTTTCTACTCATATGTTCATATTTTTAGTATTGGAATATACTTGTAATGAACTAGAATTCATGTTTGATTTCTTACTCTCATAGTATTCAAATTCTCTAAGCGTTTTTCCATCTAGAGTACAAAAATCATTGTGTGGTGCTCTGTTTTGTTTTATATCAATATGTTATTCTTCTATTACATCCTAATTTTTACAATCTGAACAAAGAAGCCAATACTTATCTTGCCTCTGGTAGAATTTTCAAGGATTTGCAGCTCTTACTAATTTTTGTAAGTGTAAGCACACATATGAGTATGGACATGAGTGGGGATGTTACTTCCCCTGTTTTCAAAATTCTTTCCTTTCATATGCTCATAAAAAATTTAGAATATGTTTAATCCAAATATTGTAACATGTAATGTTATAAAAGATGACCCTATCACTCTTTAATATTTCATGAAAAAGCATTTTCCAATGCTTAGTAACTTAATTCACACAAACTTTCTTGGTTTTATGATTTTACAGCATTCTTGTAGGTGTTGGAAAATGATTTTCCAGCGCTCCTGTAGGCGCTGGAAAATGATTTCCCAACGCTTTTTTGAGGCAACATTTTCCCATTAAAACACCTCACCATCCCAAAACCCTTAAATCATGGTAACAAAAATCATAACATTTAACGGAGTGCCTTATAATTCCCCCCTTAGTCATATCCTACCCTTTTTCCCTTGATATTCTTTTGAATAGATGCTTGGTTGTATTTGGTATTTTGTTTTCATGGTGTTGAAGATATTCACTGTGTCTGTTAGCAGTGTCATTTGCAAGCAATTCTTGCCAAAAAACCTTGTTTCTTCCAACCAACCCTTTAGGAAATTGTATCTATGTTTCTTAACTACATGTTGTTTTAAGATAGCGTGCTTGAGTTCAATCCATTCCATGTACAGGAATGGTATGTAGGATCATGTTTAGATGGCCTCATATTTATCCTCTTAAAGGAGGGTCCATGTCTTTGAGAGGGTGTTTTCCTATCCAACCTCTCAAGAATTGTCAATATCAAGTCCAATTCATTAAGAAATGTGTCAATGGCCTTTGAATTTGTACTTTTGTGTAAGAAAAGGCTATTGGACATGGAAATATGGATGTCAGAATTTTGGATGTCTAAGTTGCTAGAATGGAAACCCAAACTGTGAAATGTAAAAATCAAACCAATTTAACTCAGAAGGGAATGGATGCGTTCAATAAACATAAAAGAGAGGATTACATTATGTTAATAATTGATATGTATTACACTTGATTACACTCATTGAAGTCAACCAAGGAAATGAAAGGAATATCCCTGATATGGAACAAAATGATCTATGTTACATAACTACTTTTACAAAGGTCTTCTCGTTCTCAAGAGATGGCCCAAAGTCTGCAAACAGTCACCTACAAACATTCACCCATAAAATTCGAGTTTTACCCTTAGGCATAAAGAGTAAGATAGCAATGTAAACTATGGATATATTATGCAAGAAATCCTCCATCTTCTTAAGGATAAGTAATCGATTGGTAAATTTCTTGAACTTATGAATATTTTAAACAAATTTAATAAGGAAAAAAATACATTAAAATATATATATGGAAATTATTACAAAAATATATATCAGATGACTATGATCTGTGAGTCAAGTTGGAAGTAAATGGATATATGATAAAGTAGGTTGTTGTCAATTTTGGCTCTTATTTAAACATCCTTTTGAGAGAAACATGAATCAGGCTCAAAAGATCACAAGTGATTCATACAATGAATTATGTAAAACTTGGATATTAAAGGTTTTTAAAACCCATTGGTGCCCTATGTAATATTCAGACTATCATACTGGGTATTATGATTGAAGTTTATTTTGAATTCATGGACTTAGTCGAAGGAATTCCATCATATCCAACATTGGTCAGTAGACCTTGGGGATGAAAAATGAAGGCTACTATGTCACTCAAGAGAGATGGGATTAAGTTAAAAGGAAAATACCATAAAATTGTTATTCCTCCTTATCCTAAGGATGGAAATACTTTGGGTATAAAAATTGCATGAAGATAATGAAATCAGAAAAATTTATAGATTTATGAATCACAACCAAGATACTATTGAACCCAATCCATGTGGAGAGATATTACAAGGTTCACCACTGTCCATTGGACATAATTCAAACACTACACTATATGAATGGTAGATAGGAAACTATGAATCAAGTGAAAAGGAGTGTTAGTGAATTAAGGTCATCCCCGTTAGATTATTCCATTCATGTTTTTCTATAAAAGTGGCACTAACTGTATATGAGAAAGGGAGCAGACAAACACCCATTGTTCTCCCATAAAATTTATAGGAGGGACCAATTATTCTAGTGATATTTAAGGAAAGAGTGCCTTCTCTTTTATGCATTATCTCTATATCAGTTCCTGTGGTGGTTAATTTTTTCTTTATTTATTGCGCAATTTGTATTTCGCATTGCTCTACTTTTCCTACAATATCCTGTCTCTTTTTTAGAATATTTTACATGTCAATTTTTTGGCATTCATATTGATGGTAAGTAATGCTTGTAACAAATAGTGCTTAGGTAGTTGTCTATTGTTGACCACTGATAGGTGATGTAAAGAAGGTATTGTTGTGATTCTTCCATATTTTAATACTTGGTTTGTTGCTTTTGATTTTCTGATTATTAGACAACCATCTTAGACTTTTGGAATTGCAGGAAATACATTTCTTGTGTTTGAATTTATCATTGTATACAATTTTTTCGTAGTAAAGTAAGTTTAATGAGGATTCTATTTTAAAAAGTATTTGTTTTGTTACTATTTGTATTTTTTACATGTAAAATCTAATCCTTGGTTGAAGAGGGACCATGCTAGTTAGGCCAAGTAGTTATGCAGTTGTCAAGTTGAAATTTTGTAGCAGTCATAATGAGCCATTCTATTCCTCATGTAATGAGATGGGCATCCAGGAAACATCTTTATTGGTTAATTTGAATTGCAATTTGTAATTCATTGAAATATGCAAGCATATATCTAAAGACTAATATGGATGTTTTGAATAATACATAGCATTTGGATAGATTCATCATAATAGTACTTACATTGACATATTAATCATGTTTGTGATTGAGACAACATGAGTTATATATTTTCAGGGTTACTTTCTTACATTTCACCTGTTTCATTGTTTTCTAGAAAAAAATTATAAATCAAATTATGAAACAAACCCACTAAAACAATAGATAAAAACATTTTAAGAAATATTTCCTGCAATTTGCAAATGCCAAGGAAATAGAATACACTACAATGTGAAAATTGCGACTAAACATGGATTGTGAGGCTCAACCTGTATTTCATAGATAAAATTTCTAGATTGAAAACTTGAAGGTAAGACTACCCCTATACTCTATGGATAAAATTTTGGATTTTCAACTTGAAGGTGAGTATAAACCTGTATTTGATAGATAAAATTATGGTTTCTAGAATGCAAAAGTTGTGCAAAATTTAAAAAGAAGGTTTAAATGTATAGTGTAATCCCCATACTCTATTCAATTTTATGGATCTGAAAGTCATTGATTTAATGTTTTTTCTTTCTTATAATTTAAGCGTAATTTTCGAGTTTCAATAAAAAACATGAAAGAGGGCGATGGAGGTTGCTAGGTGTTGTGTTTTAACTCACAAAAATAGAACATTTTCAAATTAATTTTGTTAAGATTTTTAGGCCCCTTGACTAATTTAAACTTTAAATCGGACATAATTTCCTCAATGCATTAGAAAATTAAAATCACTAATATGGTAAAATAACACAAAAGAAAATATTTATAACCTCAACAACATTCAATTATTTATTCAAAAACCATGCAAATATTACATTTCTCCATATACATGGAATATATAACATTTTTCCATATACTTTCCACCCATACAAGAGAACCCAATCTTTGCAGGTTAGGGAAAAATAGTACATTAATGGGTTCTTCTTTAATGAACGAACCATGCCATGAGCACCCCCACAAAAATGACAACAAACACGCATTCCCATAATGGGGACTTGTCTTGTTGTTTCTAAATGACTTCTGATGTAATAGATGATGATCTTATGTCATCATTGACAACTCCACATAGTAGATGAGTTGAAATTATTTGTATATCTGGATGGTAATCTATGTTAAAAGATTGAAATTCATAACTTTAGATTTTGGCTTCCTTGTAAAGGGGTTTGAGATTTTCCTTTCGAACTTGATATTTTCCTTTCATCTGGTTTCATATCAACTCTGAATTTGTGAGTATGGTGATACCATTGACACCAATATATTTTTCCTCTTTCAACCCTTTGACAAGGGAAATGTAGTATGCCTTTTTATTTGTAGCCCTTCCTTGCACTTTTTTCTTTCTATGAAACACATGTTTTGTTGCACTATTGTAAAGCACAATTGAAAGATTGCTCAACCTAGATTAGGATAACAGGAGACCTCAATCCACATGATCCACTTTTGCACCATTTTTATGCTTACAATAACTAGAAAATAAGATAAAAATAATATGATATTAGAATTAGGAATTTAAATTTTAACATTAAACAACCTGTAGTGCTAATAATAAATGAGGATACAAAAGAGAGAAAAATACAATAAAATTACTAGTCATTCAGAAGTGGCACGAAGGCTAGTGTAATAACATAAATCACTCATGAAAGCATACATATTCAACATATTTTGCTACATAACTATAGAAAACTGCCATTAAGATGGTTCTGGCTGTATGTATGTTCTCAACTGCCCACTTACCAGCTCTGTTATTGCTTGATATCTAATTTCCCCAAATGTTCAAGGCCCCTCAAAACAGTACTTGGGGAAACTAGTTCTGTATTTTCTTAATGATTGATGTGTTAATGGTGAATTCATCACTAGCTGACAAGTTGCTTATGGAAGTAGTCTGGTTGTGAAGGAATTTAACTTTTGACAAATTGTCAAAGAATGGTTTGTGTTGATATAATGAAAAATTGTTTAAACCATCTAGATATCAGTGTACTGGTATTTGATCCATGTCTGTGAACAATGGTCTTGAGATGTTCAACTTGTGTGAATATACCCTATCTTCCAAACAATAATTTACATAATTAGGTACATTCCACTTATATATCTACTTCCTTTTTCACAAAATAATAAACTTACATGTCATAATTTTTACATCATACCATATATTTAAGTTTCATCCAACTTAGCTTGGAAAATGCAAAATATTTCAATCCTTGATATCAAAATCCTTTTATCAAGGATATGGAATTTTTCCTTTTTGATCATGTGATAGTGAATACCAAAGCTAACACAAGATCCTAAAGAGTTGTAGTGTGAGAGAGGCACATGATTATGGGTTGCAATGATATTTGTCAAAAGCTCTGAAATTTGTCAAAATAATTGTGAAATGTAAGATCTCCAAGGATATGTATGGATCTATTGAACTAAAGTGCATATGTGATAGATATTTGCTAGAAACATAGGCTCCCATTTTTCCTATGGATGCCACATTCCCAATGATGTATTTATGGTGTGATGTTATATGAAACGGTTATGAATCTAGGCATCAAATAGTAATTGAGGAGGTGTTTCAAATTTTGGAACCTCCCACATGAAATAATGGATCTAAGGATTAGGCACATGCATTTCATCAATAGAGAGAAAGCGGGCTGTGGATCACAATCAACAGTGGTTCAAGAACTAGACACAAACATTGACACTAAATTCATATGTATGAGTGGAGATAGAGGAATGGTTTGTTTCTAATAGGAGGAAGATGGAGTTGTTGGAGGAGATCGATGAATCCCTCCACTACAATAGCATTGCCGGTGACACCCAACAATGCAGAGAATATGCAATTCAATAGATAATGTGTTTTACAATAGTTACCAGGATGGTCAAGCCAAAATTGTGGCATATAGGAGTTAACAATGAAAATGTTGGTAGATTCTCAGTATGTTGAGCTCTAAGATGGAAGAGAAAAGTGCAACTTGAGAGTGGAAAGGGAGAAAATACATGATGACACTGAAGGTGGAAGAATCAATTAGGGTTTCTTATTAATGGCCACATAGGATGAAGACCTATGTAAAAAACTAAGGTTCAAAATTTGTGATTGAATTCCATAGAAAATATGAATAGACTAAGTTTAAATGTGAACATATTCCATGTAAAGGACTTAGATTTAACCATTAGAGTGTATTTTAGAGGGTTGTGGTCATAAGATTAATTTTCTATTGGGATGAAATGCAAATCGATCGTCGAGTGATAAAGTTAAAACCATAGCCAAGCCACCACATGGAGACTCACTATCAAATGTACTCAAATAGTGATGCAGGACTTAAAGGAACATGGTATACATGGTTATAAAAACTCAAGATTACCTTAAGTGTTGCTTTGAAGAAGAAAAATGCAAGCCTGCCGAGTTGGAGCCGTCTAAATTGCAATGGTCAATTGTCGGAGTGCAGGGGAGGAGTTTGAATGGTGAATGAATATGGAATGTCAAGATGTGAATTTTCTTAAGCCATCTAGGTGTGAGTGGGCGCACGAAGTTTGAAAATTCAAATGTGGAAGTTGACGTAGGGGAGGAAGGGATGATGGGACAGGGAGGGTGTGGGTAAGGGGAGGAGGGTGCTGGAGGAGGAGGGACTTCGAGGAGGCCACAGACAGTGGGGCCCGACGAGGGTGATGGGAGGAGGAGGGTGGGGTAGGGTCGACAGTGGAGGCTCGAGGGTGCGATCATCGTGCCGGAGGAGGGGACTGGAAGGGCTATCTAATCAAGCCATTCCTTCGCACCAATATCCTATTCCTGTCTAATATAATCAAACATGGTACAAACTTGGTTAAATATAATTATTCTTGATTGATGGGCTACTAACATATTAAATATGTAATCCAATAAATTATAAGTTCTTTAATCATTATCCAACCTACCTTTTAAGAACAGATTCCAAACAACTTTGCTACGTTAAAATTCATTGAATATGTTCTTACAATCAAATTCACTTGGACTAAAATACTCCTTGATAGAGAACCAAATTTTTTCTCCCTCCTCCTTAGGAACAGAATAATTATTCTCTATAGATTTCAATTCATTCTTGTATTGCAAACAATCCATATTGGGTTCGTTCAAGGCCACTAGGGTGAGCACAGCCTTCGTCCGTCATGTTCAATATATTCCATTTATTTTTGTGTTGGGAATTCTTATGCAAATAACTATAAGTATATCTACAATTAAGTTAATATGCTACATTAAATCTGGGAAGCTATGGTAAATCAAATTGGGAAACTATTTTTTATTACATAGGTGTATGAAACTTCAAATTTAAAAATATAATTGCCATATACTTCTTTTAATATTGATTTTGAATAGTGTAATAAATCATGGATTTAAGTGACATTTATGCTTGATTTCAAGTAAAAATATATGCACATATTTAAGTGGAAAATGTGCATTCTGAAATCTCTCATAAACTTTTGTCTATGTCATTTCAAGGAAGTGTTTAATGTGGGGTTTACAGTCCCATAACCCTTTTTTATAACATATATTTGATTAGAATAAGGTCTAGTGTTCTCATGCTGTAAAATTTTCACTAGTCCATTAACTATTCCAATTATCTTCATATCAAGATGAGGTAGCCTACTAGTGAAGGCCCACACATCTGTTTGTCCACCTATGTCGATCCTATCTCATCTAACTTTAAAGTGATTTTAACATTGCATTTAATGAGATGGGATGTGTGTTCCAGAAAATGGAATTTTATTATGATCTTGTTAACAACTAATTCTGAAAAGACAAGATGGCTACATTATGGTCTTGGGATCGAGTTGTCTTACCAATATTTTGAAAAACATCCACAAGGTTTCTGAAAATATGATTACTTGTTTCTATAGTATTTATTGTTGTTAGGGGCTTTATATGTTTATATTAATTTTCCTTCATGTAAAATATCAACCGAGGTTTGTAATCTTAGAACTGCAAAATATAAAGGTTTTAGGTACAAATCCAACTATCTAATCCACTATGTATATAATCCTAAGATCATGCTAGTACTAAATGAAGTACCAAATACTCAAACTCAAGTATCTATCTTAACTCCAAGTTCAAAAATCGCTCACTACTCTGATCACACTTTTATTGAAGTGAAGAAACCTATTAATTACCACTCGAAAGCACTAAATAACATAATTGAAAGGACTAAGTTACTCTTAACAATATGCAATGTTTATAGAACTGGAATTTTAGCTTATTCAAATATAATGTAAATACTTAGATCAATCCAAGTTGTATATCCTATTCAAATCAAATCTATCAATAACATACCCCAATCAAATAATTCTAATAATGACTTAACTCAAAAGGACTCATTCATTCAAGATTCCAACCCTAGGGTTTTCAATCAAACTAAATCTCACTCATTTCTAACATGTTAACAAATTATGGTTCTAACAATAATACATAAGACCGGAAACACTTATCTAGTTCAAAAACAAGAGAACATTCAAACAAAAGTAAAATCTATAATACTAACCATACATCTGTTGTTTCTTCATTTGAAAATTAACTAAAATAAAACCAATATCAGAATAAAGGGATTCACAGTTTAATTTGTTGCCAAATCTATAAGCATCCACTATGAAAATTTCTGACTACAGAGTCCTCTATTTGAATTGAAAGATAGATATTTTGATTCATAAATAGTTTGAAAACTCCATTTCAAGTCTCAAATTTTATAAGCCGAAATGCTTCAAATCCAAGAACTGTTCATTTAAAATACTTCAAACTCCTGACTGGAAATTCAATGCCTCATCTTCAAACTGTATATCCGAGGAATGAAAATGATATTGAAATGTCAATCTGAGTAACTGGAAATCAAATATTAAAAAACTAAAGAATCCAATTAACTATAATCACACTCATAATATTATCAACCATACTAGAAGTACTCTATATCAATATACATCTATTCCCACTCTAACTCGAGTCAATTACAACTTGACTGAGATTAGTGGTGGGCCCTAACCATGACCTTATACAAGTTAAACTACAACAATAAATTACAAATTAATAACACATAAATTCATAAAATAGAAGTGGAGGTTACTATATTAATAGTCTTTCAATAATACATATATGAAGTAGTTCCAAGATGAAATAGAAAATGTTTTTGAAAATGTTCAATGCCATTGTTCTCTCCTTCTCACTTGCTAACCCTTATAGCACTACTAATCACGCCCTTTAAAGAGATCACGACCTAAATATAGCTTAACTAAATGATCAAGAAAAATAGTACAAAATATGATCTTGACTTAATTAAGGAAAAGCAATTCTTCGGAGATTATCATACAGTCTAGCATATCCATAGAAACCTTGTCATGGTATTATTCTTGCGAAGGAGTCATTGTCATTGTTGTCAAAAGAAACAAAATAATATGAAATTTTTGCTTGGGAATCATTGTCTAGTTGACTGGTACCAAATTTTGGAACATGGTACTGAATTAAGTGTGGAACTAAGTACCGAAAATATGCCAAGTGCAACACCAACTTAAATGTTGGTCCTTCAGTGTAATCTGCCAATGTCAACAAGTTCCTATCCTCATGCTTAAGAACCCTAGTAAAGTTACAGCCAAATTTAGTCAAACTAATATCAACTCACTTAATATCCATATAGACTAACCAAATACATATGAAAATAGGCCTAATTGTGACTTTACCTCCATTCATTAACTGGAACCATTTGAAAAGGATATGATAGCTTTTGAGATGTAAAAAAGGATCAAAATGGAACATGTTATTATAAAAAGTAGCAAGATAGGGTGTCCAAAAAGAGACAAAAGTAGGCCCCAACATCCCCCCATGCCAGAGAGGATGCATGTCCTCATGCAGCTATCTTCTTACAAAAATTATCCGAACATCAAAATTGGGGCCAACCTTGCTTTCAGATTCTTGTTGCACTAACCAAAATTTCTAGGCCGCAATCACTTATTTTTTTCTATTGCCAAAGTCTTTGAATCCTATCATAGGCCATGTATACTCAGGCATGTCTCAACTGTCTCACCTTCCAGCGGAGGGTTTTCTTTTTTTTCATTGTTATTTTGTCATTTTTCGATGTCAAAGCCAAGTTCTGGGCCTTATACAACTTGTTCTCTTTTCTAACATTTATGTATAGAGTCTTGTAGTTATGATCCTTTTCCTTTAGCTTAAGGTTCTTCCTCTCTAGCTTATCAACTCGGTATTATAAATCTTTATCAACATGAATAGACACATCTTCAGGAGGAAAACTATGTTTCCTTGAACCTCTCCCCTCATAAACTAACTTTTCTTAGATTTGGATGACCATTGTTTCTCCCACTCCTTTTCCTATCAGATGCCTATTTTTAGATAAAATATTGTGTGAAGAGTTACTTTGAAGATCATCAAAGTTATCAATAGGTCCTTCCTCCTCAAGGAATGATTTTTCTAGCTTATATGTTCTCATAGGTGTCTGAAAAGTATTTTTCGTGTTAACTTGTGTTTCTTTCTCTGGAGACGATGAAACCTACATCGGTCTAAGATATTGAACACTCTTTGGAGGGAATTGTTGACATGCCATACTACAGGTAAATCTCCTGCCCTACTGCAAGGTTGGGATTTCTAATGTATTAGGAATTTCCTCTGACTGGGGGGCAGAGACAGGGTTGATGTCGACACAGCTTACTTTTTCTCATGAAACAATTTCCTATGCCCCTTTTTAGTATGTCCCTTTGACTATTCCCCTTCTTATTTCTATATTATCGAGGCGACTCGTTTTGGAACCCATGTTTGTGGTTTCTTCCCCCCACTTTCTTGTAGTTTCTCTGATATTGGGTCTTTCTCTACACGACTACCCATGTCCAAACTCTATTTGCGACCCTATTTTCTTTTCTTCCCTCAAGATATTAGGGTTTCCTTCTCTAGAGTTGGGCTAGGGTTTGTTGAGAACATTTCACTTGGGGATTCCGCTACAGTCCGCTTCGCTTCCTATGATCCCAATGTTCTTATAGACCTTTTAACATTCTTATTAGGTGATTTAAAAGGGATCTCAAACCCTTTGCTTGACTTGTTCGATTTAGGATTGATTACTCTCTACTTGAATTTTGTTTGGTTTTCTTCCCCAAGAAGCTTTCTAGCCAAAAACTTTGCCCAGGTTTCCTTTTTCTGCTCCAACTCATAATCAATAATCATATTAATAAGGTTGTAATGGCATAAACTAGTTTCAGCCCTTTTAGAGGTCGACTGAAAACTTCTAACCACTTTTTGTAAACTTTGACAAAGGAAGAAAGGTAAATTGACATCATGACCATATGTAAAATGGAGAAGAAGCCTTATATGGTAATGGAATATAGTTGCATACCTTCCTTTCTAGGTTATAAATATCTGCAATGTTGTGAGAAGTGGTCACCATTCCTCTACAATGGAGCTCTTTAGGACTCCTTTGGACGAGTTGATAGATTTATACATCGACTTAAGGAATTTTGAGCATTATTCCCAGTGGACCTAGAACCCTTTGAGATAATTCTCACTAGTCTGAGGTAACCCTGTTACCTTTCTCATTAGTTCATTTGTTATCTCAATCTCAAGATCTCTAGCTTTTGTTGTCTTCCCATTGAAATTTTGAGCAAATTCCATGGTGACCTTGTCAATATGCCCTTGAAACTTATGTAGAATATTCATCCACCCTCTTTCTTCAAACTTGGTTTTCCATGCAGCATATTTAGCACTAGGAAAAAACTAAGTGAAGGTAGGCTCATGTCTATCAACCCCCATGCTAGTGATAAAAACTTTTTCAAGGCTAATCGAGGAATTGGGAGGTCACTGAGTTGAACCGCATAGAGGCTATGGAATTTGGAGTAAAATGATTCACATTCCAGTCTTTTTTTTACATTTCAAATAGACAAATGTGGTCAATTAGAAAGGGGCATCCATGTTTGTGAATTATGACGAGAATCAGGTCAATTTACAATGAGGAGCAGAAGTGTCGAAGCATGTATAATGATAGGAGGCTAATAATCATAACCTGTTGTCCGATAACACAATTCATATTAATCATGATGTCACATTTCAATGGCATGAGGAAAGAGCATATTAAGTCATAATAATATATAATTTAAATGAATGGAGGACAAGGCCACTAATCTGACTCTATTACTCACATTCTATGCATCAATCCAAATAAATGAAACTTCATTCATACCTTTGCATTGACTGTATAATGATGGCTAGAGTTTCGAAAACAATGAGTGATAAAACACTCATAGCATTATCAAAAATTAACATTAATACTTTGAAATTGTTGGATTTAATGTAGATAGATTGCTGCTTTTAATTATAGAATTTTGTTTTTCCCAAAAGTTATGCCTCTGAATTTGATGTTGTCAAACTCATGTTTAATAAACTAATGCACTTTAAATTTTATATTGTCCTTATCATTATCTATGGAACCTGGAGTATTGAATTGGCTTGGTACTCAAAAACTTGTAAACAATGTTTAAATATTGAAATATTGGAATTTTCTAGGCACTGTAGCTGAAGTCTAGCAACAAGAAAGGTATTGAACCAATGAAACTATGTTGGAAGAACAACTAAGGAGCACAAATTATTAAAATTACTTTCATATTGACTTGGAACTAGTCTGAAAAATCAATTGCAAGAAGAAGATCTAAACTGAAATCTAACAGTCATTAAGATTTTTTCTTCAAACCAAATGTTGGAACCACTATTCCATGGATATTGGGCTAGGCTTGGAATAGTTACGACATGATGGAATTTCAATTTTAGAGAGTCTGAAATGCACCAAAGAAGACTCCACATGTTTCCTTCTTGTAAATATTCTACCAATCCCAGAAAAGAACAACTCTCTACTTGGTAGATCCCTAACTACCATTGTCCCATCCAATTTAATGAGCCTAGGTTAGTCTCTGCTCAAAGTCTTCATTTTTAGAGAGTTTGAAGAGGCTCAAAGTAGACTCCACTCAGCTTCTTTTCCATAAGTATTTTGCCAAGCCTAGAAAAGAATAACTCTATACTTGGAATATCGCTATGTACTGCCATCTCATTAGTTTTAATGAGCTTGGATTAGCTTATGCTCGGAGCATTTAGTTTTAGAGAGTCTGAATATGCTCAAAGTAGACTCAAAATGATCATTTTCCGTAAATAATTTGTTAAGTCGAGATAAAGGAATAAACTTACACTTGACATATTTCCTCTTTATTCTATGTGGGCCGATGGAGGAAAATAAAATTAAGCCCACTATATAGATATATATATATTATACTAATAATGAAAATTCAGTTTGGATAACCAGTAGGATTTGTATCCCCCTTGTTAAGCAGCTCCATCTATGGGTTTTGCAAAACAGTTTGTAACAATCCTTGTTTGGAAAGTGGGTGGTGATAATCCTTCAACCTATGTCCATTTACCACAAAAGGAGTCTGATCATCATCAATGGTCTTGATCTTGACTAAGCCATTGTCAAAGACTTCCTCCACTTCATAGGGCCCTAGCCATCTAGTTAAGAATTTCCCTTTGAAGTGTAACTTACTGTTATACAACAATGCCGAGTCTCCTCGTTGGAAAGTTTTATTTTTTATATAATTTTCATGCCAACGATCCCTTTGATGTTGTACCTACATAGTATTTTGGAGAGAATCCTGCCTAATTTCATCAAGCTCGTTCAACTGTAGCACTCTTTGTTTCTGTTCTTCATTCGGATCCATCCCCAATTGAAAAACAGTTCGAAATGATTTTACCTGAAATTCAATGGGTACTAGCACTTGCTTCCCATACACCATTTCATAGGGAGTATACCCAATCACATTCCTCCATGTTATCATGTAGGCCCACAATGCTTGTGGTAACCTACAAGCCCAGTCTCCATGATGTAGCTGAATTCGTTTAATAAGAATAGACTCCAAGACTTTATTGGTAGATTCTAGCTTACCATTATCTTGAGGATGGTATGGGGTAGACTTTTGGTGCTTGATTTGGTATTGTTTAGTGATGGCTTTTACCAACTTGGAATTAAATTGTGTCCCTTGATTAGTGACAATCTCCCTAGGTACTCCAAAATGAGTAGATATGTCTTCAAAGAGAAAATTCACAACATACTTTTCATTAGAAGAATATAAAGCTTCGGTTTCTACCCATTTTGTCACATAATCAATGAAAACTGGGATATACCTCTTCTTCCTAGACATAGCAAAAATAGGCCCTACAAATTCTAATGCCCACTTTTCAAAAGGTTCAATTGATACCTAGGTTTGAAGAGGAATATCATCACTTGAAACTATTTTTCCCATCCTTTGGCAAGCATCATAGTTGGAAACAAACTTCTTAGAATCTTTAAAAATGGTGGGTTAGTAATAGCCTACATGCAGCACTTTGTAAGTTACCCTTTTATCCGCAAAATGTCCACCAAACGGTTCAATGTGGTAAGATTTCATGACATCATACATCTCATCCTCTTGCACACATCTCCTAATAATTAGATCTGGTCCAATGCGGTACAAATCTCCTTCTATCTGTGAATAATTAGCACTGAAGTGAAAAATCTTATGTTTTTCCCTAGAAGATAAGTTTTTTGGAAACTTGCCTAACACCAAGTAATTAGCCACATTAGAAAACCAGGGAGTATGAGTGGAAATGGAAAATAGATTCTCATCAGGAAAATCATCTGGAACTAGGGTAACATCTTGTGAAATGTTCATCCTGGACAAAAATTTTGCAACTAAATTGTCTCATCCAGACCTGTCAATCACAATAATGTTAAATTCTTGAAGTAAAAGTAACCATCTTGTGATTCTACCATTTGTAATAGGTTTATTCATAAGAAATCTAATAGTTGAATGATCAATATGGACAAAAGTTTCATAACTAGTAATATAATTCCTGAACTTGTTAATGGCATGGACTACTACTAACAATTCCTTTTCAGTGATAGTATAATTCAATTCTGCAGGTGAGATATTTTTTCTAACAAAATAAATAGCATAAGGAATTTGATTCTCCCTCTAACCCAACACAACTCCAAGGGTTGTGCATGATGCATTAGTGAAAATATGAAAAGGGAGGGACCAATTAGGCCCCCTAAATATTGGTGCAGTTGACAACCTATATTTTAGTACCTGAAAAGCATTTTGACAGTCAATATCCCATGAAAAATCAACATCTTTAGCCAATAATTTGAACATAGGAGCAGCAAGTCTAGTAAAATTTTCAATGAATCTTCTATAATACCCTGCGTTCCATAGAAAGCTTCTTACCTCTTTCTGTGAAGTTGGAACTGGAATTTGTGAAATTACCTCAATTTTGCAGGGTCAACCTTTATCCCAGTTTGTGAAACATGGTGGCCAAGTATAATTTCCTCAGTTTGCATCATTTTACATTTTTCATTACTGAGAGTTAGATGAGTTTCTTGACAGTGAACCAAAACCTTTTCTAAATTTTCCAAAGCCTCCTGAAAATCATTGCCATATACTGTAAAGTCATCCATGTAGACCTCCACACAGTCATGTATAAGGTCAACAAAAATGGCTAAAACATCCCTTTGAAAGGTGGTTAGAGAATTACACAAGCTAAAAGGGAGGATTTTGTAGGCATAAGAACCCCAAGGACAGGTGAATGTGGTTTTATCTTGGTCTTCTGGGGCTATTTGGATCTCATTATAGCCACTATACCCATCTAAAAAGGAAAAATACTTTTTCCCAGACAGGGTATCCAGTACTTGGCTAATAAAAGGAAAAGGGAAGTAATCTCTCAAGGTGGTTTTGTTCAACTATGTTGGTATTATGGTACACGTGTTGTCCTTGATGGAAAGACACATACAGGTCAGTTCATAAATGATAAATGGAAAATCACATTATAACAGGTCTATTCAGAGGTAACATAGTAATGGTACAAAAGAACAGGATGATGGGACAAAAGATTACAAATTAGAATCAAGAAATTGAGGAAAGAGAATGTTTTGAGTTGTATACGTTGTTTAATCTAGTCCAATTTGTGTATACACATGGGTCCGTAGAATAAAAGGAGCGTATACGTATGCACGCAGTTTCACAGAAGGAAAAGTGCACATGGGATGGAAAATTAAGGTTAAAGAATACCCAGGGTCCATACCATGGTATTAGCCCACAATATTGAGTGGAATTATAGTTATTTGATCCCATCTAAGAATACCATAGGTTCTAAGTGTTGTTTTGGTGCATGGTATTAACAAAGGCTCTAAGTATATAAGGAGGAGAAGATCAAAGGGCTAAATGTGCAAGTGAAAGGGTTTTTCTTGAATACTTCTATCTGAAGTATATTTTGTGTTGTAAGGGTTATGGTTATAATATAGATCTGAAACATCTTGTGCACCCTTGGATACAATTTTGGATCAGGATCGTGATACCTAAAATGACTTATCATTGTATGATCTGATCATGGGTAGGATAGATCTAAGTGTTAACACATGTTTTATCATTTAAATGCTATGATTTTGGTGTATCTGAAGTATTGAAAAGATGCGAAGTTATAAGTCATTATTTGCAGATATATACGTAGGTTTGCCTCGGTGAAGGCGCGTATACACGCAGGTTCAACACTTCCAAGAAGCATGTGCAGAGGAAGGTCTTGTTGTTCAGAAATGACTAATCTATTTGATTAATGTTGTTGTTTTATTGTTTTTTATCAATGATGTCTTCATTAGATCTAAAGTAAAACTAATTGTATAAGGAGATTGAGTCTGGTTGACTGATTGATTAAGTAAGAAGGGTGATCTTTGCTGCTATCTATTTAGAAATATAAAATATGACAGTAGATCTTCAGAATGTCTTTGGGTAGTACAGTTTTTGGTTCAAACATTTTATGATTCAGTGTCTTTAGAGGTGTACACAGGTTGGGTTACAGAAAGTAGCGTATACATGCAGATTGTCCTGATTGAAGTAGCATATACATTCCGACATATGATTTTTGAGGCTACAATTGGTTCTAATTGTTGATGTAGTGTTCTGATTGATGATTTCAGTGATTGGTTGATGCAATTGTATTTGATGGTTGTATTGCAGTGGTGATTGATTTTGAGCTTCAATGTTACTGATGGGTCCAGTATGAAAAATTAATGAAACATGGCGTACATATTGTGTTGATGTCTACCAGGAGTATCCAGTCTGAAAATTTATGAAACGTGGTCCCTGGAGGAAGAGTGAAGGTGGTATCATTTTGTAGGTTGGCACCTATGTACTGGTACAAGTTTACACTAGTACAAGAGCCAGGGGGTTGTAGCTCCCTTCCAGTAGCAACTGGAGAACGAGTAAAGGTTGTATCCTTCTGTAGGTCGGCACCTATGTACTGGTAAAAATATCAACCGGTACAAGAGCTAGGGGGTTGGAGCTCCCTTCCAGTAGAAGCTAGAAAACAAGCGAAGGTTGTAGCCTTCAGCAGGTAGATGTATGCGTACTGGACAAAGTTTTCACTAGTACAAAACTTGTAAACACCTTTTATAATAAGAAGATTGAAGGTTGAGACAACAGCAGCGGTGGTTTTTTCCCACAATGGGTTTCCACCTGAAAAATCCTAGTGTTCATGTGTGCTGCTTATGTGTGTTGATTTATTCTATTCTCACTGCATCTGTTTATTGCTTAGTAAATGCATCACACTCTGATTTAAGTTCAATAGACAATGAATTAACTGTTTTACAAGTTTATTATCTATACGCTGGTTTCATTCATTATACTCGTGGACATACGTTGTTTGGTTTTTGTGAAATTGTGTATACTGTTTGAAAAAGAAAATTCATTATTGTGAAAGTTTAAATACTGATTCACCCCCCTTCTCAGTATTTTTCCCAACAATATCCATTTGCTTTCAGAAATATGATATATGAATTTTGCACTCAACAAATTTTGGAGTTCATCTTTAACAATTTCATTAAAGGTTGGATTAATTCTCTTTTGTGGTTGTCTTACAGGTCTAATTTCTTCATTGGTGTAGATGTGGAGTATGAAAGTGTTAGGATGAATTACTTCATGTCTAAATAGTCCCAAGCAAATGCCCCAGTTTTTTTTTTTTAATTATTTGTAGGATATGCTTTTTTTGTTTTGTACTTAGGTTTGTACCTATGTACAATGTTTCTCCAGGAACAATTTCAACAGGGTGAGCACTCGATTCCTTTTTTTCACCTATACTTACAATAGTAAATGATGCAAAGACAACATGATAGTAGGTTTCCTGAAATTCAAGGCTAAAAGCATGATTATAACCACTAAAAGAAACAGGGTATTCAATGCATCTTATGTCAGATAAAAATTATTGTAGGACATGTTCTTTTGTTTTCTCTTGAAATCCCCTTGATTTTTCTAAGGTTAACAAAGGGAGCATACATTCTTCCTCTCCATAAGGGTTCTCCAACCAAAGAGGGACTTCATTTGCTAATTGAGCGAGGTGGAAAAATTGTCAATTTTTGGATTTGGGATCCATTAGAGATTGTCATTTCTCCAGTACTACAACCAATAACAACATCAAAAGTAGCTAGCCGTGGTTGGCATAAGACTATTAGATGCTCGATGTTGGGTCGCAAAAGCCCCGCGTAATGGTCATGGGGCACAAAGACCGAATTTTTGGATAAAGATAGGGTAAAGACTCTGCGGGATGCGCGGAGCACGATTTGTAATAAGTTGAAGTCAAAGGGTAGTCCACCCAAAAATAATGTAAAGAAATGTAAGCTGAGTCAGCCCACCCGTGGATCACGGTCCATGGAAAGGTATAAATAGAGCGAGGCTCTATGGGTAAAGGTAGGTAAGTCTTTTGTATGATCTGGGATCTGAAATGTAATGGGGTTTTGAGGAGAACAATTTGAAAGCGTCTGTAAGTCCGAGTCGAGGGTTTGGGTAGTGGGTAGAGGCTCTGCAGTTGTGTGCACAAAGGCCTGGAAGAGTCCGCAGCTGTGTGCGCGGACCCCTGCAGCTGAGTGTGCAGGGCGAATTTGGATGTACTGGTGAAGATGTTGAATAAAAAGCTAAGTTGTTTCTGTAATTTTGTGTTAAATCTGAATTATCGTGGATCTGAATTTTTGTATGGTTAATATAATTTTTTGATCTATGCGCATATGCTTATGACATAATTGTATGTGAATCTGAGTTTATTCTAAGTGCGTGAACGGGGTAAATCTGTTAAATGTTTGCTTAAAGACCCTGCTAAGTAGATCTGATTTACATTACTTTGTCAAATAGAATATATCTGTAGACAGTGCGCTAATAGGAAGTAAGGATTATTCTGGGTCTGAATCTGTGTGAATAGTGAGCAGCGCGAAGCTGTAGAATGGTGCAAGAAACATCCAGACCACATCTAGACATCCAAAGGGTGTGGAAACCTGGTTCTAGCACCCTCCCCTGCTACCTCGTGTGAGACCTCAGTCCACGCTCCGCGGACTGTTGCCGAAAGGGCTGGTAGCTACGGGATTTGTTTGGATAAACAATTCTTCCGAACCTGGGTCAAGCCCATATAAGCCAAAAAATGGTTCCATTGCCGGGACCGAGATCTGCCTAAGGGGTGTCTGATGTTGGGACGTTGGAACCCTACAAAGAAAGAGATTGAAGAGTGGTGGGATTTGAAACTCCACGAGTTCGCTACTCAGGAAAACAGGAACCCACGAATATCGGAGGAAGATTGGCTGGACCACTATATATACACAGATATTCACGAGGCCTTCTTCGCAACATTTCCAGTAGAGCTGTATGAGTGGATCGCGAGGTTAGCTGACAGCGTGGGAAGGTGCAGATTGGACAAGCCTATTGTGTGGACTCTGGAACTGGTGCGCAGGCTAGAAGCCATCGACGATAAAATTGCGCGTGTAGTAGATCATTGGCTAGATCGGGTAATAGGAGGATTTATCACTGAGTTCGTAATAGATACAACTGTGAGCTATAGTGAAGCAAAAAGACAAATTCTTCAAGGACCTTGGGGTAGGTACATCAAATCATTGAATACGTGGATTAAGATGTTGTTGTGTGAAAAATAGATTATTTGCGTTTATTGATGTCTGGAGTAACACGGAGTGAAAGAGGTTACCGCAGAATGGGAGGGATAGGAAACAATCCTTTGGCGTCTATTTCACATGAAAGCAAGGAGGAGCTCATGAGGTTCTCACCAAGAAGTGTAGTCCGATTGATCAGGGAGCGCTTCCCACTGATACCACCTCCATCCATGCCACCACCCTCTTCACCTACATCAAATCTGTCCACTCCAACACCAACCCCACCTCCAACCCCACCACCACCAAAAGTCGGGATGGCGAGCGCAATCCAGCTACCAACATTTAAAGGTGTAGGAAATGAGGAACTGGGCCAGTTCTGGTTTGTGATAAATTCTGTATGGGACGCTTAGGGAATCACAGATGATAAAATCAAGAAGGCTACCTTAGTGAGCGTGCTACAAGACTACACACAAACCTGTTACATGAAATATTCAAGTGATCATCCAAATGAAGGAATAACAGCAATCCATGAGGCACTAAACAAGGAATTTGGGTGACCAAAGTCAGAAACACAGTCGGTTATTGGGTTCAAGGAGATTGTAATGTTGCATGGTGAAACCCCGTGGGATTTGGATCAAAGGTTGAAGAGCACCATCCGCGAGGCCAACATAACACTGACAGATGCACAACACCACGCTTGGTTTGTTGCATCGTTAATGCCATATTTGAGATCGGCTCTGTCGCAACAAAATATCTCAACCCAAGCCGAATCATTGGAGGCAGCAATGTGGCTACACGAAACCCCAATATAGGATCCAGGGTTGGGAGTATAGCAAATCCAAGCGCAAATACAAAACTTGTGTCTAGAGATGCGATGCTTGAAACAAGGACAGGCGCCTAGGACAAAGGTACGGGAAGAAGTGTGGTGTATCAAATGTAAGGGACAGGGCCATGATAAGGATCACCGTTTGATCTTCGTGAACTATGTGGCAAGAGGGGGACCAATAGCGTTGCGACCAGAGGTACAAGCTAGATCAAGCATGGTGCCTGCACTCTACTGCGCAATCTGTTAGGTGGGAGGAAAGCATGCCACGGAAAATTGTCACCTATTGCCAAACTTAAGACAACCCCCTACTCAACAGTTATTTTGTAACTTCTGCAAAACGATGGACCACAATGAAAGAAATTGCCACAGTTACGAGATGTTGATGGATCGAACACCTGCTTATAGGATGCAAACGGAGGCACGCGGGTAGGATCCCACCGCACCGCTACCGCGGGGAGGGTACCAAGGATGCGGATGGGGTCACGGGGGAATGGGACCTGAATGGGGACGAGGACAATTAATTTTCTATAACTACAGAGGGTCAAGGCATTACGCACAGGATTGCACGAACTTGACCAAAGCCTGTTGTCCTTACTATTACCAATTTCACCACAAAGCAGTAGATTGCCCCACGCTGATTGCACAGATGCAGGAAAATGGGGTGCTTCCAGCTAACCCCACTCAGAATGTCTAAATGATAAAGGTTGAACCCCACGCGGAGGATCCTAACGTAAATATGATGCTCCAAAGTGGTGCCACCACTGGAGAGGATAAGGGGAAGCAGCCAGAGATGGATGCATGGGTCCGTAAGCCCCCCCCGAAACAACCAGACTTTGACTTGGAGCGTGTGAAGGAAACCTTTATGGAAGCCAAGAAGAACTTCGCGAAAGCGTCTATGTCAGAAAGTAAGGATCAATTCAGATCAGAGAAGGGTACTTCTATGCTAACCACCTTCTTGGAAACTTGCATGAACTTACTCAGAGATGCTAAAGCAGTAAAGGAGCTGCAAGAATTAATAACTCAATGCACGGGAGTGAACGAACCATGAATGGTCTGAAAATTAGGCAAACATGCTTTGCGCATGGGGCGGGAAATGCGACTAACTGTCAAGATTGAAGACTATGAGATGGATCAAGTTATTTTAGATTTGGGGTCTGACGCGAATGTCCTACCAAAGCAGACTTGGGAACACATGGGCAGGCCTCCACTGCAATGGTCACCGATTCAATTACGGATGGCTAACCAACAAAAGATTCTGCCTATGGGAAGACTGCATGGGGTTACAGTAGACATCGATGGCGCCAGCACCCAAACCGATTTTGAAGTCATAGAAATTGTGGATGATAGTAACCCATATCCTGCACTATTAGGGATAGATTGGGCAACGGATATGAATGGAGTCATCAACCTCAAGAAACGAAAAATGATATTCGAAAATAAATCTCTCCACGTAGTGGTCCTGTTGGATCCAGTGGAGGGGGCACGATATACTGAGCCCGTGCGCGACGAAGATAGTGATGGGGAGTTGGACTGTATCTACAAGATTACAGTGCAAGATCAGGATAGGGTAAATCCAATAGCGGATGGTAGACTCTCATGGGACCGTGATAATTCTTGCACGTTGGACTCAGATGAAGAGATTGAACAATGGCAGAACTGACTGCATGAAGTAACCACACTCAATTGTAATAGGACGGTGACAATAGGGGCAAAGGAACAATCGAAGATATCCGCACGAGCATCCCGCGCAACCACCGCTTCAGGAAAGGGTGTAGCTCCGAAGATGCGAAGGAAAGGGTGTAGATGTCGAAGGCAAGTGTGCACACGGCCGGGAGAGCGAAACAAAGTAATCATTCTCCACCATCATAGGCTATAGGTGTCTTAGGTGCAGACCTCCAATCAGCTTAGAATTAGCAGTCCAAAGCCACCCGAACAGACCAGTGCACCAGCGGCCGGCGCCAAGGTTAGCAGGGGCTCAAGGAAGTTGTGGATACCATGGGTTTGTTGGGCCTATAATATATGACAGAAGGAAGCTCAGGAAAGACAGAGTAGCCACAGGCCTCGCAACATCAATACACTGGGGTTACGGCCAAGGAAGCAACATGCACTATGAAGGGACGGACCCAGAAGAGTAGACCAGGATCGAGCTGCGACCTTGCTATCATGGTTGCGTCTACATGCACGAAAGAACATAACCCCCTCCCCCCCCCCGACCGGCTACCCAGATGCTTGAGAGGTGCTCGCAGCCTGGGCTAGCAGGGTAGTTCTGCACTCACACCAAAGGTGCGAGCACTTGACTAGCAGTAGAAACTACAGTCTCAGCGCCTCAAGCAGTTGAGAGAAGGCATGGGACTATAAACTAGTATGTGGAAAACGAGCGCGAGAAAAGGATTTTGTACCAAGTCAGGCAGTCCACAAGATCACAGCTACGCCCCAAGGATGGCACTATCATGAGGAAAAGTCAAAATATAACCATTAGCAACATTGATCCTGACAGGAAGGTCAGATTACGTCAGAAAGGAGCAGGTGGCAGGACATTAAGATGAAATTTTTGGACAAGATATGCAAAGATCTGCCGACTTGACGCCACTAATAAACTGAAAACGGGGGGAAGGGATTTTTTTCAAATCTCATAGTTGTGGCCGACACTGGACCTTTGGCACTTTGAACTAGCAAAAAGTAGTGAGTACGTGGCTACCAAGCACACCATGAGTACCATGGCAAGAACTCAAGCATAGGTCGCAGAGGAAATGCAACTAAATTAGGAAGAGCCCGAGGACGTGACTCAGGTTCCCGAAGTTCCTAAGTCCCCACGTACCCCGTGACCCAGGAAGAATAAGTAGATGGTAGGAACAGTCCGAGCCTCACCAAGACTCAACAAGCGCTCGACATTTGACAAAGGCAAAGCAGTCACCACTGAACCCGCTGAGGAGGATGACGATCTGCAAGCCCTGATTGATCAGATTAACGCACAGGTGGAGGAAGAAGAAGTTGTGTTCCAACTTTCGTCATTGCCCCTGTATCTTTCTCCGTGGACCGGGACGACCAAGATATCGAAAGACGTGGATGATGCAAAGACTATGCTCCAGAGCCTGCTTCTTCCAGACGACATAAGGTTCAAAGGGTTGCCGATGGGGTGCGTTCCAAGCGTCAAATTCAAAGATTGGGACCTTGCAGACAGTGACAAGTTCCCCAAACTGGCCAAAGACAAGTTATTGCTGCAGAAGTGGTTACTAGGTGTGGAGAAGGCGGGACTGCTAAACCTCAGGTGGATACCTCACTACCACCGCATGACCATCACCATATTTGTGATTCGACAGCTGCTATGTCTCATACATGATGGATATCTCTGGTTGGAAGAGTCGATCCTGATCACAGCTGACCTAATCCACCAGATTACGCACCTGCCACTTAAAGGGAATAACCCCGCAGACATAGCAGGAACTAGTAGCGAGGGAGGCCTCGCCGAAATAGTGAAGGCGAAATATCATCTGGATAAAGGAAAGTGGGGGTATGTCATCACAAGCATCAACGACCGCGCAGTACGAGTCACCACTCAGCTCCTAGTGGGTAAACTCATGAGAAAATGTCACATGGATGAGGTGTCAGCCCCTGTCATTGCCTTGCCAGGGCAGTGTTCCGAAGGAGTTCAGTTCAATTGGGCACAGTTTTTATCCAACGAATTCTTAACCAATTGTCAAGAAGCACAGGACAAAGGTAAGACATTTCATTACGCATGGTTGCTTTTATCAATCCTTCTAGTTACAGGCGAATTGCTGCAGGAGAGCCAGTTTCCCAGCCTAGAGGATAGCCTACCTGAAGCCATGTGGTATATTTTGCTCTGGGCTACAAAGGACGCAGCAAGGGTTTCCGTGATCCAGGCATTTTGGACCTCCATGGAAGGAAAGATATGGACACAGATTGCTCGAAGACCGCGCATGTCCCCCACAATCTACAATAATTTTCAGAGCACGGCTGAGTTCAAAGCAGACATGCATCACTTGTATATCCGCGCGCGAAAGGATCCAGAGCAATCATGGGTCACACTTTCGTTCCTTGCAACAGATGATGCCATTTATGCGGTCTTAGCAGCATGGCCTCTGGAATGGCGCACCCCAGACAAGGCCATTCTCGACAGGCTGGCAGCACAACAGCAGAAGAAGGAATGCCAGCAGCAACTCACTCAACTGGCAGAAAAGACACGTCAGGAACAACAAGCCGCTTTGCAATAGGAGGCTACCACGAGCCCAACCATAGAAGGGAACTAGGCAGATCATGGAATGGACTTGGAACAGGATCCACAACAAGAAACGGAGACGCAAGACCACCTCAAGCGGTCGCGCACCAAGGAATCACTGACCGCCCGAAAAAATTCCAAAATAGCGAAGGCTCTGGAAAAATAATTCATGGACAGTAGCCAGCCCGCAAGCAATGTTACCACCAGCGCGTTGCCCGAACTAATCACTGAACAAACAATTGTGTTGGGGGAGATCAGAGCGCAGTTGCAGGCATTACAAGAGCAACCCCCAGGCTGGGTCACCCGATAGCTAGCAGAAGATATAGCCACCACCGAGCAGATGGTCAACACGCACACGCCACACACCCTACCGTTTCCAGCAGGTGTTTTCCGAGCCACAATTGCAGGTGAAGAAGGTAGTTGGGAATTAAATCTAGTCGCCCTATCTAGAGAAGTACTATACCTACTCCAAGAGGGAGTAACTCAGGAGTTTTGAGCCAGGGAAGGTCGCGCTTTCCACATCTTGACAGAGCAGAAGGAAAAATTAGAACAGGTCACTCTCCAGCATGATGACCTGGCCACATGATACCGGGAAGTAGAACAAGCTGTGACAGAGGCATGTAGCATGGTCCTAGAGCTAGCCATCCCCGGGGACCTCCCACCAGCCACCAAGATTCAGCACATGGCAGCCGGCTTTCGTACGGCCCAAGCAGAGGCTGCAAGATCCCAACATCCGGCTTTCGCACGGCCCAAGCAAAGGCTGCAAGATCCCAAGAGGAACTAACGTTACAAGTTGCAGATCTCTGTCTCAAGGCCTGGCCACCCACATCCCCAGCCGAACGGTGACGTCGCGGTGGTGAAATTCTAGCTGGATTGGAAACAATGCAAAGTGTTGTTCGCGAATGCTCAGAACTATTAGGACAATCTCTTGGGATACTCACGTCCCTCCAGGAGGACCCAACCATACAACAAGTGGAAACCGAGGCGCGCAAGTTACAGCAGGCCTACGACACCGCTCGCGGGGCTGCACAGACGGTCACTATCACGCAGCGGTTGGCAAAAATGAAGGAGGCCCAGGCACTCAAGGCCCAAGTTGACGCGGTGCGGCAATAGGAAGCGGTACTCAAAGAACGTATCCAGCCCTAGCTCGATGAAGCATTTAGCATATCTACAACTCTTGAAGGCAAGGTAGTGCATATGCAGGTGGTGTGTGACACTGAACAAGCAACTACAAGTGATAGGGATGCATCAACGGTGCACTTGGAAAAGGTACAGAGGCTCGCAACTGAATTTGTTGTAGAGATAGGTGATATGCAGAAGTTGTTGACCGACCTCTGCATGAAGATTCCCGCACCAGCTGAGTGACTCGGGACGAGTCACGATGATTGTGTTGGGGGACTGTTGGGTAGTAGAAGCCCCACGTAACGGTCATGGGGCACAAAGCCCGAAGTTTTGGATAAATATAGGGTAAAGACTCCGTGGGATGCGTGGAGCGTGATTTGTAATAAGTTGAAGTCAAAGGGTAGTCCACCCAAAAATAATGTAAAGAAATGTAAGTTGAGTCGACCCGCCCGTGGATCATGGTCCATGGAAAGGTATAAATAGAGTGAGGCTCTATGGGTAAAGGTAGGTAAGTCTTTTATATGATCTGGGATCTGAAATGTAATGGGGTTTTGAGGAGAATAATCTAAAAGTGTCTGTAAGTCCGAGTCGAGGGTTTGGATAGTGGATAGAGGCTCTGCAGCTGTGTGCACAGAGGCCTAGAAGAGTCCGCAGCTGTGTGCGTGGACCCTTGCAGCTGAGTGCGCAGGGCAGATCCTAATGTATTGGTGAAGACGTTGAATAAAAAGCTGAGTTGTTTCTATAATTCTATGTTAAATTTGAATTTTCGTGGATTTGACTTTTTGTATGGTTAATATAACTGTTTGATCTATGCACATATGCTTATGACATAATTGTATGTGAATCTGAGTTTATTCTAAGTGCACGAACGGGTTAAATCTGTTAAATGTTTGCTTAAAGACCCTACTAAGTAGATCTGATTTACATTACTTCGTCAAATAGATTAGATCCATAAACAGTGCGCTAATAGGAAGTAAGGGTTATTCTAGGTCTGAATCTACGCGATTACCGAGCAGCGTGAAGCCACAGAACAGTGCGTGAAACCTCCAGACCACATCCAGACATCCCAAGGGTGCGAAAACCTGGTTCTAGCACCCTCCCATGCTACCTCGTGTGAGACCTCAGTCCACGCTCCATGGACTGTTGCTGAAAGGGCCGGTAGCTACAGGATTTGTTTGGCTAAACAATTCTTCCGAATTTGGGTCAGGCCCATATAAGCCAACACCCGGTTTTAGTGGTTTTGGGAGAGATCACTAACACCCTCCACCCACATTTACCCAAGTTAATCGGTCCACCGAGGTAAACATGTGACGAGAGGATACTACAATCTAATTCAAATTCCCATGTATAGTTAAGGAAGTGGAACCGACAAAACAAAACGAATATTCCCTTCTACACATGTTACAGAACCTTCAGGATCCAACCAACCCTTTCAGGTGACCAAACCATGAGATAACTTGACATTTTACTGACCTAGAGCCTTAGTGACTCCCATGACATGGGCATGCATGTGACTAGGACCCTCCAGTCGCTCCCACAATAAGGGTATTCCAGTGACTAAGGACTTTATCAGCTACTAACCCTACGACCCCGGATTCTATGCCACTTTTTCAAGGCTAGGATTCAGGCCACTTCCCAGAACTTCATGAAGCTTCTAGGAATCAAAAGTAACATTGAAACAATGACACTAATGCAAAAATTTGAACAAATACTTGAATGGACCCCTACTAGCCATGACATGCATTTCATCAGAACTGTCACAAATATGCATTCTATAGGTCATAACAACATATATGAGCATAGGGGTCTCATACTTATCTGAGAATCGCTAGGAAGCATTGATGTTTTATCACATTAGCTGCATTATCATCTATTAGGTCATGTATTCATTTTTCATTCATGTACAAATCAAAACATGATGAGATCCATACATCATCACTGTCATAAAACATACTCATAACCAACAGTAACTTTAATTAATGAATGCATAACCAACTAGATATGGGACTTCCACAAACCACCCGACCATAGATTGGTTGAACCAAATATTTCTTTCAGCCAATCACCCCCGTTTCATATTCCAAGCATGAATGTGGGCATCATAACCAAAATCAACCAAGGCTTCCCGAGGCTAAACCAACTCACCCTCATCAATAGAACTAGGCTTTACCAAAATCCCCACCAGATCACTAGGCCCTAAGCAAGCATGGATGCCACTAGATTCGTCCACCTACATCATGAGGAATTTTCGTGTCTCCTAGTCTCTAGGCTTTGCTGCAATCCCCACTAGATCATTAGGCCCTAACCAAGACTCCACCCTCTGGGATTTACCGTTTATCCTACCACTCACCAGTCAAGGATTCCTAGGCCCACCGAGGTAATGCAAAATCTGGCTTTACTACAACCCACAATTCGATCCATGGGTTACTAGGCCAACGCTTTATCATAATCCACATTCTGATTCAGGGATCAATAGGCCATGTGTTATTTCTTTCAGAGACCACCTCACTCAGTTTCAAATCCATCCGACAATCCATCTCAAACAAAACATGATAACCTCATCACACCATGGCTATCTGGAAATGGAAAGGCAAGGTTGAAGAACACTTTCGCACCTGGCAAAACCCATGCCAATTATAGAAAGAGAACCAAGAACACACGTGAATAACCATGCATGCCAAAACTAACAAGGAAGTCACACATGTAAATTGATACCTGCAAGTAAGCCTGATGTAGTTGTTTGATCCTGCTCTTCATTGCTTAATATTTTCTTCGTCTTGCATTCTTTTATTTTCTTGATCCAATGCTGAAGTGCTCCAAGAAAACTCTAAGTGTACAAGAGTATGAGAGAGAGAGAGAGAGAGAGAACAGAGAGAGAGCTCCAAAACTGAATTGAAAAAAGGTACCAACTGATCCTCAAAAACCTTTTTATTAATGAGGCCTCTATTTTCTTCATTTTCCTCCTCACATGCAACCTGTGACCTTTCACCTTCCTTTTCTCCTAATTTCCATTTTTTTCATAAATAAAATGCCAATTAATGCCTCATGCCTTTCCAAATCCTTTTCCATCTCTTTTGCTAATTTCCTTAGCCATAATAAACCAAATGAGCACCCACACTAAGATGTTTTTCCCAACATTTAGCCTGGAATAAGTGTCCCATAACTATGGTTATTATTTTTACTTTATTAACTTTTATTACATGGAATTTTCACCAGGGTTGTTATAAAACCCTACCCCTTGGGGGAACATTGTCCTCGGTGTTCGATGACACCTACAACCAACAAGACTGCTAAAAGCAAAACATACTTCCCATGGAGCTTTATAACTTAGATCGGTGCAATATTTAGAATGATCAACCTAATAAGAAGCAAACCAACATGACACATAACAACATGACACTCATACCTCTTATTGGATATTTATAACATAGCTCATGGTGGTATTTACATCCATATACATATGTACATATACCAAAAACATCACACCAAAACATATACCAAAAACATTCACTCACTAGTGAATAGAGAAGGATACATAGCCTGCATCTGATTCACTATCTCCCATGTAGCTTCATCATGCCCAAAGTGCTTCCATTGCAATTTAACCTACTCAATTGCTCGGTTATAGAGCATGAGCATCTTTCTCTACAATATACACTAAGGTTTTGGCTGGAATTCTTCATCTGGCTCAACCTGCAATACAAACTAGTCAATCACATGATCAACATATTTAACATATTATTAAGCAATGACACATGGAAAACATCATGGACTTTCATTGTTGGAGGCAGTGCAATTCAATAGGATGCTGGTCTAATCCTTTCAAGAATCTTGAAAGGTCCACAAAACTGAGGTGCCAGCTTGGCACATGATCCAATCCTCAAGGAGCTCTTCTCGGGCTTAACGCACAAATACACATGTTCCCCAACCTAAAACTCCTTAAACAAACAGTTCTTATCTGCATAAATTTTATGCCTATCCTATGTTGCCTTTAGATTCTTCTTGATTACCTGCATTTCTTGTTCCATCTCTGTCAACATACTAGTCCAATCAACACCCTGTTAACTGGATCACTCCAACTGATGGGAGTATTACAGCTTAGCCCATATAGTGCCTCAAATAGACTCACCCTCGATGACTCCTGGTACCCATTATTGTAAGCAAGCTCAAGTGATGGAAGGTACTACTCCCATCTCTTATGTTGATGCATCACATACATCCTCAACATGTCCTCCAATATCTTGTTAACTCTCTATGTCTATCCATTAATCTGTGGATGATAAGTTTTACTAAAGGCAAACTTTGTCCCCAATCCTGCAAACAACTCCTTCCAAAACATGGAAGTGAACTTAGGATGCCTATCTGACACAATCTTGTTCGAAACACCATGCAATCTGACCACATCTCTAATGAAAACCTGTGCTACACCACTAGTTTAATAATTAAATTTCATTGGAATTTAGTGCACTGTCATTGTCAACTTGTCCACCACAACCATGTTGTCTATATGTCCTCGACAAACCTGTGATGAAATCCATGGAAATGACCTACCACTTCCACTTTGGAATCAGAATCATCTATAGTAGCCCACTTGGATGCTTACATTCTTCTTTTACCTGTTGACAGTCCAAACACCTAGCCAAAAACCCTACCATGTCCTTCTTCAGATTTTACCAATGATAAAACTTCTACACTGTTGTCAATATCTTTTGATATCCTCGATTAACTAAATAAATTTTCGCATGAAACTATCGTAAGATAGTCTGCTTGAGCTCACTACTATCTGGCACATATATCCTCTCCCTAAATATGATCAAACCATCTACTATAAGACGATAGTCTACATCCTGACCACCTATACCCTATTGTAACCTGTGCATAAGCTCCATGTACCTATCATCCTATTGACCTTCCTATAAGATCCGATCATGTAAGTTTGTCCCATAATAACTCATAGTTGTCATATGATTCACCTATATCCACCTGCTAAGAGCATATACAACCCTGTTCTCTTTACCCTTGATGTACATGATTCAAAACCGAACTCATTGATCGTGGCCAACCATATATCTTGTTTGGATATCATATTCGGTTGATCAAACAAGTATCTCTACCCATTATGATCACTCGTCAATAAAAACCTCCTGCCAAGAAGATAGTGCCTCCACATCTTCAACGCATGGATGATCGCTACCAACTCGAGATAGTATGTCAAATAATTCTGCCCATGCTCATTAAGTTTCTGTAACTCATAACATACCACTTGTCCTTCATCCATAAGGAATCCACCAATTCCTCTCTTACAAGCATTTGTACATACCACAAACTCTTTGTTCGCATCTACAATCTTGAACACTGGAGAATTTGTCAACAACTGCTTCAATTGTTCAAAAGTTGATGCACATTCCTCTTTCCATTCAAATTTCTTGCCTTTCTTTTGTAATGATGTAATAGGATAAGAAATCTGTGAGAATTTCCTAATGAACCTTCTATAATAAATTGCTAATCCCATGAATGATCTTACCTCATCTACATTTCTAGAAGTTTCCCATTCCATGATAGCCCTCATCTTCTCTGGATCCACTGTTATGCCTTCCTTGGAAGCAACATGTCCCAAGTAATGTACCTTTGTCTGAAAAAAACTGCATTTGCTAAGCTTGGCATATAATTGATTCTCTCTTAGCAATCCCAAAACTTCTGCTAAGTGCTTGACATGCTCTTCCTATTTTTTAAAATATATCAAGATGTCATCAATGAATACAGTAAAAAACTTGTCCAGATAAGGGCACAACACACTATTCATCAAGCAAATGAAAGTAGTTAGAGAATTAGTCAAATTAAATGGAACTACATTTCATAATGCCCATATCTGGTCCCAAAATTAGTCTTGTATATGTCCTCTTCCTTGATGCATACCTCATGATATCCTGATCTCAAATCAATCTTCAAGAAAACTGTTGCTCCCTTCAACTGATCAAACAAGTCATCAATCTTTGGCAACAAATACATGTTCTTGATGGTTACCTTGTTCAACTTCCTGTAATCAATGCACAACCTAAGATTACCACCCTTCTTCTTCACAAGTAATATCAGTGCACCCCAAGTTGATACACTTGACCTAATGTATCCCTTTTCAAACATTTCCTTTAGCTATATCTTCAACTCTACTAGATATGGAGTGTTCATTTTTTATGGTGCCTTTGATGTTGGTGCTACCCCTAGTACAAACTCAATAGAAAAGTGTACTTCCTTGTGAGGCAAAAACTCATAAATATCTACTAGAAACACATCGTAAACTGCTACAAGATCGGGTACCTACTCAAAACCTTTGCATCCTCAACATCCTTACCTTTATCGCTAGAAAAATGTACTGCAAATAACATGCACTCTTTTCTATGACTATGCTTTGACTGCATAGTTGTAACCATTCTCACTAATGTTGCCTTCTTCTTACCCTGTAAGATCCTTTGTTCTCCATTTTCATCCAAGCATTCAATGGATTTAGAAAACAATCTTTCGGAATAATAATATCGTTAGGATTGGGTCGATGTTTCAAAGCAACTAATGTGGTTCATCCTCAGGACAAGGTGAGAAATCAATCGATCTGAGAGAATAAATAGTAGGGATGCATCATTCTCTAGGGTTAGCCGTTTCAAATTAGCCGTTGGTGATATTATTACCGAGGAGGGAAAAAATTATTTTAGAATATGTGATAAAGGGATGTTTGTTAAATTATTTAATATTTTAGTTGGAAACTAGTTGTCATGTAATAATTAAATATTTTATATTGATATTATAAATAATTTATCAGTTTCTATAATAATATTATCTAAGAGTAATTACTTTATTTGTTAGGGTTGACCTAATTTAATCTAAATTTGGTTGAAAACTAGCTGTTATTTTGATACACTAAACCAATTTATAAAATAATATTAAAAGTAATTAATTTGATAGGGGTCGACCTATTCATTATAGATTTGGTTGAAAAATAAATGAATATATTAATATCAATATTATAAATTAATTATAATATTCTTAGTTAGGGGTGACTTCTTCCATACCTATTAGGTTGAAAACCTACTTAAGGGACTGATTCAAAATAAAAAAAAATTAATTCATTGTATTTTACCAATACCTCTAAAAAGACTATTAAAGGAAAGAGGATAGCTTATCCTCCTAGAAAAGGAGGAAAGCATAGTTAACCAAAAAGGTTTTAAATAAAATATAGGAGGGCTGAAAACAAATGAAGAAAAAGAGAATAAAAAGGAAAACAAGGATAAAATAAGAAGAATAAAAAGAAGAAGGTGAGGAAAGGGAGGAGGAGTTAAGAAGAGAGAGTCGGAATCCAACTTTTACTTAGTTTCCAACCATCATCCCTATTAAGTTTACTGGCATGCCTCTCAATCTCAATCGCTTCCCTTAGTTTCTTGTGGTGGAAATGATCTATTTTAGCGATGACTTTGGATTCTTGGTGTTTTGATTTCTCAGCATGTTCTACAAGGGCTGACGTGCGTGAGCGATTGTGTTTGATGTCAGCCACATGTTCACTAATCCTTTGTCTAATAGACCTTCATGTTTCTCCTATGTAGGGGATACCACAGGAGTAGGGAACGAGGTAGACCCCTTTCGAGTCTTTAGGGTCAATAGGGTCCTTAACAGATCTAAGAGAATTTTTAATGGTATTGAGAGGTTTGAAGGAAGAAGAGACATTACTCTTTTTAAGAATATGGGCAATCCTATCTGTGGTACCTTGGATATACGGGAGATGAACCTTAGAGATAGGATCATCATGAGCGGGTTTAACCCTAGGTTCTTTACTAGCTCTGAGAAAGGCCTTGAGACTTTGGGGTCTGCTATATCCATTATTCTCAAAAACCTCAAGAAGATGAGATTTCTCCTGGTTAAGGTGGTCATCATCAGAGATTCTTAGAGCACGGGTAGAAAGAGTGCTGAGAACCCCGAATTTCTGAGCTAGGAAATGATGAGAACTGGCATGGAGATACTGTTCTGTGTGAGTCTTCTTTCGAAAAACTTGGTGACAGATGGAACCATCCTCATTTCTAGAAAGGAGAATGTCGAGAAAGGGAAGGCGACCATTCTCCTCAACTTCCATAGTGAACTTGATGGAGTCTGATTGAGAATTAAGGTGGTTGAGAAACAGATCTAGTTTCTCTCGACCATGAGGCCAGATGACACAAGTGTCATCGACAAACCTCTTCCATTTTTTAGGACGGAATTTAGCAGAGGCTAGGACCTTGGTCTCAAAATCTTCCATAAACAAGTTTGTGATGATAGGGGAGAGAGGGGAACCCATCGCAACACCGTAAGTTTTCTCATAAAACTCACCTTGGAAACTAAAGAAAGTTGAGGTGAGGTAGAGGCCAACTAACTTGGCAGTGTATTTATCAGTGATGTGATTAATGACATCAATGGCTTCTTTGGGTCTACCTTGTTCCTTGCTCCTATGGTATCCCCCACATAGGAGAAACAGGAAGGTATATTAGACAAAGGATCAATGAACATGTGCCTGACATCAAACACAATCGCTCCGGCACGTTAGCCCTTGTAAAACATGCTAAGAAATAAAAACACCATGTCTACATTGAAGAATCCAAAGTCATCACTAAAATAGATCATTTTCACCACATGAAACTATGGGAAGCGATTGAGATTCAGAGGCATGCTAGTAACCTTAATAGGTGTGATGGCTGGAAACTAAGTAAAATCTGGATTCCGGCTCTCTCTTCTTAACTCCTCCTCCTTTTCCTCACCTTCTTCTTTTTATTATTCTTATTTTATCCTTGTTTTTATTTTTATTCTCTTTTTCTTCATTTGTTTTCAGCCCTCCTATATTTTATTTAAAACCTTTTTGGTTAACTATGCTTTCCTCCTTTTCTAGGAGGATAAGCTATCCTCTTTCCTATAATGGTCAATAATCTTTTTAGAGGTATTGGTAAAATAAAATGAATTAAATTTTTTTATTTTGAATCATTCCTTTAAGTATGTTTTCAACCTTATAGGTATGTAAGAAGTCACCCCTAACTAAGAATATTATAATTAATTAATTTAAAAATTGATAATTAATTGATAATATTAATATTAATATATTCATTTATTTTTCAACCAAATTTATAATGAATAGGTCAACCCTAACAAATCAAGTAATTATTCTTAGATAATATTATTATAGAAACTGATAAATTATTTATAATATCGATATAAAATATTTAATTATTACATAACAACTAGTTTCCAACTAAAATATTAAATAATTTAACAAATATCCCTTTATCACATATTCTAAAATAATTTTTTCCCTCCTCAGTAATAATTTCACCAATGGCTAATTTTAAACGGCTAAACCTGGAAAATGATACATCCCTACTATTTATTCTCTCAGATCGATTGATTTCTCACCTTGTCCCGAGGATGAACCACATTAGTTGGTTTGAAACATCGACCCAATCCTAACGATGCGATTAATCCAAAAGACTGTTTTCTACATTATGGATCATAAAAGTCTTAGATCTAACATTTAATGGATTTGTCATAACAATCCACTCCGGTCCTATGAAGATACAACCAACAACATATATTATTATCCCAATGGAAATGCATTCAAATGTATTGATGTAGGCATGCCATTGAACTCAAATGCACAAGCTCTTACCTAGTGATACACTCTCTTCTTTGTACCTGTAGCCAACTACACTAACTAGTATTTTTCATGCACTTCTTTATTCAAACCACACTTATCCACCAGGTCAAGACTAACATAATTATAATTAGATTCAGGTTCAATCAAAATGGAAACAAATTGATCATAAATATTACCGTCCATCTTGATACCATTTTCCTAGTGCACTGCCTTCTTTTTATCTAGCATTGAATAAATCCATGGAATGCTATACCCAACATCCCCAATTGTTTGTGCCTCCTGGGCATTGTAAATATGAGGCCTACCACCCTAATTCTGTGCACAATCCCTCTTAAGATGTTTATTACCACATGTCCAACACTCCAACTGTCTTGTACTATCACCTCTATTCTACTGTTGTGACCCATGTCCCTATCTAGCTACATTGAACTTCTTGTATGGTGCAACATTCTATTTCTATTTTGCATTCTGAGGCATTGTTATTTTCAACTGCCGTTTATTTTTACCTTTATCTTTCTGTTTCCATCCTTTCTAAGATTCTATCTTATTCTTTGATTTCTCATAGAAATGCTTCAATTTCCCAATAACTTCATCAAGTGATCAAGGCTCATCATACGCAATCCGATCTCTAAATGCTAATCAAAATCCACTGATAACTTTCTGAACTTTAGCCTTCTCATCCTTAAGATAAGGTACATACCTCAATACCTCTAAGAACTTAGTCGTATACTCCTCATTTATCATCGATCCCATCTTTAACTCATATAACTCCTTAGCCTTATTGTTGTGGTTCCTTTCTGATAAGTACTTATTCCTGAAAATTCTTTTGAATTCATGCCAACTCAACTCTTATATCTTGATGTCTCTAACTCACTTCACATCTTCCCACCGATGTCTTCTTTCCCTTTGAGGTTGAAGATAGGTATTATGGCCTTCATATTCTCTATGTACTCATGTAGTTCAAATAACTTCTTCAACCCAAGTAACCAAGCCTCTGCATCCTCCGTCTTCTTCAAATCTCCATCAAAGGTAGGTGGCTTAGCTTTCTTAAACTCATCTGGAAAATATCCCCTGCCACTACTCCTGTAAGGGTGATAACAATGACAATGATAGTGTCTATCATAACTAGAACTAGAATAGTACCTATTTCCATCACCTATCCTATCCGTAGTGCCCAAGAACCTGTCATCTTTAATCATGTCAGCCCTATCCGACCTGTGACCACCATGAGGTCTACTGTCATATGCCCCATTAGTCCTATCCTCCTGCTAATGGCTGATCCAAAGTGGTCCTTATCTTTGCAACTCTGAAAAACTCAGAAGGATTATTGCATTGGCTTCTGCTTGTTTCTCTTATGCCTGAATGATCTTGTCATTGTTTGCCGTACAACTTCTTAATTATTCCTTCAAGCTTCTCAACGTGTCTGTTAAGTCAGAATAGTTCCCAACACCACATTTCTCATCTAATCCATAGGAAGAGTCTCGGGAACTGTAGTTTACCATCTTGTTAGTCATCTTTAATATTCTTCCTGCAAGTATACCATGTCAGCTCAACTAAAATGTAATATAATCAACATACCTCCATATAGTTCAGGGGAGGATATCTCATCTGCAATATCAACCAGATTAACACAATACATGTATAAACATAATCATAACAATACATAAACATCATTTCAACCATTATCAATGCATGACCATACCGACCACACACCATGCCCTCATGCATGACAACTATCACCATGTCAATGTATGCATAATCAACATATGTACAACATGCATGTATACACAATACATACAAACACTGACATGCATAACCAATGCATAACCGACCTATACTCATGATAAACACATCCAACAATAGCACCATCAACTTTCACATGGTGAAACAACTACAACCATGAACAACAACATGCACATGCAACAAGCACATATACCACAAGTATAAGGAACATATATACAACTAACATGAATGCATGACCAACACACCACCCATCCAGTCCAAGGGTTGAACCATGCTCTGATACCACTCTGTAACACCCTCCTCTAAAATTTTCCAAAGTTACCTAATCCTTTGGGGTAAGCATGTGACAAGACGCTACTATGATCTAATTCAAATCCCCATGTATAGTTAAGGAAGTGGAACCAACAAAACACAACCAATCTTACCTTCTACACATGTTACAGAACCTTCAGGATCCAACCAACCCTTTCAGGTGAGAAATCCCTGAGGTAACTTGACATTTTACTAACCTAGAACCTCAGTCACTCCCATGACATGGGCATGCATACGACTGGGACCCTCCAATCACTCCCACAACAAGGGCATGCCAACGACTAGCAACTTTCTCAACTAGTTCTGAGACTGTGACCTCAGATTTTGTGCCACTTTTTTAGGGCCAAGACTCAGGCCACTGCCTAGAAATTAATGAAACTTCCAAAAATGAAAAGTAACATTGAAACAATGATACTAAGGAAAATACTTGAACAAATACTTGAATGGACCCCTACTAGCCATGACAGGCATTTTGTCAAACATGTCACAAATATTCATTCTACAAGTCATAACAACAGATCTTAACATATGGGTCTCATACTTATCTGAGAATCGTTGGGAAACATTGATGCCTTATCACATTAGATACATTATCATCTATTAGGTTAAATATTCATTGTTCATTCATGTACAAATCAAAATATGATGAGAGCCATACATCATCATTGTCATAAAACATACTCATAACCATCATATAAATAACATAAATGATAAGGATACAACAACCATAAAATCCACATATAAACTAGTACATTTACACATGAAATACCAAGAAAAAGAAACTATTATTAATGAATGCATAAGCCAACTAGGTATGGGACTTCCACGAACCACCCGACCATAGATTGGCTGAACCAAATCTTTCTTTCAACCAATCACCCCTATGCCATATTCCAAGCATGAATGTGGGACTCATAACCAAAATCAACCAAGGCTTCCCAAGGCTAAACCACCTCAGCCTCATTAATATAAACAGGCTTTATCGTGATCCCCATCGGATCACTTGGCCTTAAGCAAGCATGGATTCCACTGGATTTCTCCACCTACACCGTGAGGAATTTTCTTGTCTCCTAGTCTCTAGGATTTAACGTGATCCCCACTGGATCAATAGGCCCTAACCGAGACTCCACCCTATAGGCTTTACCATATATCCTGTCATTCACCAGTTAGGGATTTCTAGGCCGAACTGAGGGCACCCACCTCTAGGCTTTATCGTATATCCCATCATTCACCAGTCGAGAATTCCTAGGCCCACCGAGGTAACAAAAAATCTATATTTATCACAACGCACAGTCTGGTTCAGGGGTTACTAGGTCAAGGCTTTACCAAATCCATAGTCTGATTTAGGGATTACTAGGCCATTTTTTCTTTCTTTCAGACACCACCTCACTCAGTTGCTAATCCTTCTGGCAATCCATCTCAACCAAAACATGAGAACCCCATTACACCATGGCTATCTGGAAATGGAAAGGAAAGGCCAAACAACACTATCACCCCTGGAAAAACCCATGCCAATGACAACAAGAGAACCAAGAACACACATGCATAACCATGCATGCCAAAACTAGCAAGGAAATCACACATGTAATTTATACCTGCAAGTAAGTCCGTTGTAGTTTCTTGATCCTACTCTTCCTTGCTTGATATTTTGCTTCCTCTTACCTTATTTTCTTTTCTTGATCCAATATTGAAGTGCTCTAAGAAAACTCTAAGTTTCCAAGAGTATGAGAGACAGAGAGAATAGAGAGAGAGCTCCAAAACTAAACTGACAAAAGATACCAATTGATCCTCAGAAGCCTTTTTTATTAATGAGGGCTCTATCTTCTTCATTTTCCTCCTCGCGTGTAACCGATGACCTTTCACCTTCCTTTTCTCATAATTTCCATTATTTTCATAAATAAAATGCCAATTAATGCCTCATGCTTTTCCAAAGCCTTTGTCATTGCCTTTGTCAATTTCCTTAGCCATAATAAACCAAATGAACACCCAAACTAGGATGTTTTGTCCAACATTCATCTCCATTCATATTGGAATAAGTGTCCCATAACTGTGGTTATTATTATTCATTTATTAACTTTTATTACATGGAATTTTCACCAGGGTTGTTACAATCACTATGAAATCTATCATATATTCCCAAGAGGCCACAATTACAATCACATCTTCTAGGACTCCAATGGGCTTGACAATAGACTTGTCTGCTAATTCCAACACAATAGGTGTGGGTCTTACCTGGTTTAGTTGCAGCAAAGTCATGGTATCAATGATCATTGCATTAATGGATGCTCCCAAATCTACTAGAGTGTTAGGAAGAAAAGTCCCATTGATTCCTATAGCTACCACTGGATTCCCTGGATCATCATATTTTGGTGGAAACCCTGATATCATTTCAAAAATTTGGCTAACTACCTTAATGGTTTGGTTGTTATTTTTCTTCCTTCCAGGTTTCTTGATACAAATATACCTAATAATATTGGTGTAGATAGGTATGTCTTTAATGGCCTGTAATAAAGGGATCTTTATACAAATGTTTCTTAGTTCAAATTCCAGATCATATTCCATAGGTACTTCAATTTTCTTTACAAGTAGTCTTTTTGGAAAAGGAGATTCTTTAGGTTCCAATGATTCCTATGGTTCTCTTATTACATCATTCTTTTCAGTCTCCATTTTTTTATTTTCATCATATTTGTTTTCAGATTCTATTTGGTGATCCTCCTCTTGTATGACCACTACAAATTTATTCTTAATAATCATTTTCCCAAACCTAAGTTGAATTTCTTTTATAGGAAAGTAATTGATAACATAGGTGGGAAAAGGATACAGTTCTATGTTTTGGACAAGATGAGGAGGTCTGTTATTAGGATTAGATATGGGTTGTGCAGGAAGTTGTATTGGCTTTGTAGGATTTGAGTTGAATGACTGTTGCATCTGTTGTGAAGGCGGATTTGCATTTTGGGGTAATGGTAGTGGTTATTGTGGTGGGGGTGGTAATGGTAACATAGGTTGCTACTATGTGGGATAGGGTGGATTATTCCCTTGCTGGTATTGAGGAATGTTAGATGTGTATGGTGCATAAAGTGGATATTGTGGTTGTTAATGGGGATATGAGGGCGCTGGAATTTGGGGCTAATAAACATTCATAAGGGTTTCCTCTCCATCCTTGATTCCATGGTGAATGTTGGGGTGGTCAAGTTGACCATGGAGAATAAGGTTTCTGTGGATTCCATGTTTGATATTTGGGAAAATGTTTCCCATTAGGATATTGATAAATATTACTATTTGGTTCCCTCCATGGTGGTATTCTAGAAGTTTGTGGAAACTCACTTGTTTCAGCCCCTCCTTTATAAATAGCTTGTATTCCTGGTAAGGAGGGACATTTCTCAGTGGGGTTATCATGGGTGTAAATCCCACAAACCTCTATCACATTTATAAGACACTCTCTCTTAGGATGTTTCCTTTTGCACTTAGTACATAAAGTGGCTAGAGCGGCCTTCTCCTCTTCCTGTTTTTTCTTGATTTTAAGAGTATCCAATTGGTCACTAATAGTGTTCAAAATGTTTGTCTTAAAGTTTTCCAAAAGATTCCCTAGCTCAGTTCGAGTAACTCCTCCCTATACATGTTTATAAATTTTGGATACAGAGTCTCTCGAACTGTCATGAATTATTTTTCCTACTTTAGCTTGGCTTATGGAATAAGTTCTTCAAATCTTTGTTATCTCAACAAAAGGCTTCTTGTAGATGTCCCCTGAGCTTAAGAGTTGTAAGGTTTCAATGAAATCTTCCCTTAGCCCTTTTAAGAAGAAAATCTTAAAGGTTTCTCATCTAAATTACCTATTCGGGATTTGTGATAATTATAGAGAAATATTTCAAGATACTCTTCCAAAATTCTTCCATTTTTTACATCCTGAAAATGTCATTTATGTCTTTTCTTTTACAATAATCTTGGTATTTCTTGAGAAAAACGGATTTCATCATGATAATTATAACTTCTACAAAGAATATCAAATTCAAACAACAAAAATCAGGATCTTTTGAAGGCATACCATGGAAAATTGGAAGGGATGCCAAAGGTATGTTCTTCATAGTAATTTTTCTTGTAACATCTAAGATTGGAAATCCGAATGCAATATTTGTTTCTTCCTCATGTTCATTTTCATCAGGTCTGCCCCTAGGTCCATCTCTCATTCCACCATTACCATTGATTATGTCATTGTTTCCATTATCTTCCCCTTTGCTGCTAACCATTCTTCTAAAATGTCTAAAGGTAGTATAATATGGTGTAGTGTCCCAACTAAAAGAAGATTCAGTTGAATTAGGTCTTATGTGCACTAGTCCTAAGTCTCTTTGAGGTGATCCCGCTGCTGACTCTACCTATGAAAATGCCACTTCCTTAAGTACTGGTACTTTTTTTGTTCCCATAACTGCTCCCAATATATGCTGCCCTTGTTGTGTTGTGCCTTCAAAATGTACTGTCTCTTACGTATATGGTGCTTCCTTATTTGAGGCCACTACGTCACCAAAAAATTCTCCTTTCTCCACGTTTCCTACATAACGAATAACAGGGTTAATTGGGGGTGTTTTATAGGACCAAACAAATCTGAAAGAAATTTCTCACTTTGAATAAATCTTCCTTTATTGTCTCTAGGTCTACCTCTAGTTTTACGCATAAGAAAAATAACTAAGGAAATTGATTAGGGACAACCAAACTTTGGATCAACCCCACCATAGTGGATGTGTGGCTCTTCACTCATGTCTTACCATACTCTCTATGCCCTCTAGTTTCCCTACAATTTTACTGTCACAAACATAAATATACCAAACTACTAAAAGAAGAATGTTACCTAGACTGTTTTCAACTCCCCAGAAACAATGCCAAAAATGTTAGGGTTTTTATATGTTTATATTAATTTCCCTTCACTTGAAATGTCAATCAAGTTTTGTAATCTTAGAGCTACAAAATATCACGATTTTAGGTACAGATCCAACTATCTAGTCCACATTGTATTTAATCCTAAGATCGGCCTAGTACTACATGAAGTACCAAATACTGAAACTCAAGTATATGTCTTAACTTCAAGTTCAAAAATCACTCACTACTCTGATCACACTTACTGAAGTGAAGAAACCTATGAATTACCACTCGAAAGTACTAAATAACATAATTCAAAGGACTAAGTTAGTATAACAATGTGCAGTGTTTATAGTACCGGGATTTTTATCTTATTCAAATATAATGTAATTACTTAGATCAATCCAAGTTGTATATCCTATTCAAAGAAAATCTATCAATAACATACCCCAATCAAATAACTCTAATAATGACTTAACTCAAAAGGATGCATTCACTCAGAATTCCAACCTAGGGTTTTCAATCAAACCAATTCTCACTCATTTCTAACATGTTAACAAATTTTGGTTCTAACAATAATACATAAGACTTGAAACACTTTTTCAGTTCATAAACAGGAAACCATTCAAACAAAAGTAAAATCTATAATACTAACCACACATTTGTTGTTTCTGCTTTTGAAAATTAACTAAAAATAAAACCAATATCGGAATGAAGGGATTCAAAGTTTAATTTGTTGCCAAATCAATAACCATACACTTTGAAAAATTATGAATATAGAGTCCTCAGTTCTAATTGAAAGATAGAGATTTTGATTCGTAAATAATTTGAACCCTCCATTTCAGGTCTCAAAGTTTATAAGTCGAAATTCTTCGAATCCAAGAACTGTTCATTTAAAATACTTCAACCTCCACACTGAAAATCCAATGCTTCATCTTCATATTATAGATCTAACAAATGAAAATGATGTTGAAATGTAAATCTGAGTAACTGGAAATCAAATATTCAAAAACTGAAGAATTCAATTAACTGTAATCACACTAAGAATATTATCAACCATACTATAAGTATTCTATATCAATATAAATCTATTCCTACTCTAACACAAATCGATTACAATTTGAATGAGATAAATGATGGGCCCTAACCACGACCTTAGATAAGTTAAACTACAACAATTAACTTATAGATTAATAACACATTAATTCATAAAATAGATTCTGAAGTTGAGGTTTCTACATTAACAGTCTTTCAACAATACATATATGAAGTAGTTCCAAGCTTAAATATAACAAAGTTTTTGAAAATGTTCTAAGTATTGTTCTCTCCTTCTCACTTTCCAACCCCTATAGCAATGCTAATCACTCCCTTTAAAGAGATCACGGCCTAAATTTATCATAACTGAACGAACAAGAAAAATAATACAAAATATGATATGGACTTAATTAAGGCAAGTCAGATCTTTGGAGATTATCATACATTTTAGCATATCCATAGAAATCTTTTTGTGGCACTATTCTTGGGAGGGAGTCATTGTCACTACTGTCAAAAGAAACACGAGAAGATGACATTGTTGCTTTGGAATCATTGTTTAGTTTACTAGTACCGAATTTTGGAACATGGTACTGAATGAAGTGCATAACTAAGTACCGAACAGCTGCCAGGTGCAACATGAACTTAAATGTTGATCCTCCAGTGTAATCTTCCAATCCCATCAAGTTCCTATCCTCATGCTTAAGAATCCTAGTAAAGTTGCAACCAAATTTAGTCAAAAGAATATGAACTCACTTAACATCTATCTAGACTAACCAAAGACATATGAAAATAGGCCTAATTGTGACTTTACCTCCATTCATTAACTGGAACCATTTGACAAGGATAGGATAGATTTTGAGGTGTCAAAAAGGGTCAAATGGAACAAGTTATTATAAAAAGTAGCAAGATAGGGTATCCAAAAAGAGACAAAAGTAGGCCCCAACAGTTGTTTCAATGTGTAGAATTCTTCTAACAATAGTTAAACTCCTAGATTTTAACAAAAACGAAAAGAATTGACATTTTCCTACATTAGACTTCAATTCAAAGTATTTATTTCATAATTTTATAGGATTCAGTATTTTGATTAAGTAGCTATCTGTCAAGTAACAATAAACTACTTTCATCCCCCTGAAGGCGTTTTGAAGTTCCTTGTTGCACAGTGTCCATTCTAGGTAGGGATGGACCTATATTCTAGAACTTTTAACCTCTCTATTGTGGAGTTATACTCTTGGAAGGGGACTGAGCATACTTTTGGGTTGTTTCTAAAATAAAACATTATCAAACATGTATAAATTTGATAGAAATTTCAACTTCTCAAGATTTCAAACTAAAAAAAACAAGAGACACAATTCTACTATATTGATCTGCAGAATAGAAATCAAAATTTAGAACAACATGCATAAACATGCAACAAGTAAAACCCCAAGTACATAGTGATTTCTAATGGAACCCAATTGGGAAAAACCCCTCAAGCCTCTTTGCATTAATCAATTGAATAGAGAAACTATTACAATTGCTTGCTCCAGATCCGAGCACAACTTGCAAAAGAATAATTTTTCTCTCTACTGAATGAGAAACTATGGCCAGCACTTAGCCAAGTATATTCTCATCTAACCTCCTATTTCATTGCTAAATCCATGAGGAAATTAGCTCCTAAAAGATAGGAATTTTCTCTTATTTTCTTGCATAATTCCCATGGATTGATCTCCTGACTCCATGCAACAACTGTACACTCAAACTAGTATACAACTCATGTTACATTTCCCTTATCGCTTCCACTTCAGCTAAGGAATTCGAATTCAATGCATGCATTAGCTATTTTGGATTGATTGATCAGTTAACTGATAGATCTCTAAGTTAGACTGTTGTCTCACTACATAACTAACCTTCAACTGACTCTATCAATAGTTATATGCCAATTAACTGAATACAACTAGAAGTAATTGAACTAGATTATTGAAATTTAGCAATCAACACATGCATAATTGAAATCCAAGCCCCTAACTAGAATTTACTAAGTTAACTGAGTGACAAGAGCCATGTCACATTAGTTAACAACCTCCAAGTTGTCCTACTAATGTGGAAATTCTATTTACTCAATTTGACTAAGGCTAAAGTCAAATTGAGCCTTTCTTGCTACATTTTTTTTAACACTCCCTCTTAGAAAGAAAGGGATTTTTCACCACCCTTACCCTGCACCTGTGGAATTATAATTTACCTGTTGACAATGCCTTTATCAAGATGTCAGCATCTTACTCCTCAGTGGGAATGTACTAGAAGTCTCCTCTGCACATAATCCTGCAAATGATGATATTGAATATCAATGTGCTTGGACCTGTCATGAAGTACTAGATTCTCAGTGAGCTTAATGCAACTCTGCTTATCACAATATATCACTATCGAATCCATCTCCTGACTAAAAAATAACCACAAGTATTTTCCTCATCTATATAGCCTCACATGTTTCTTGGTTTGTAGCCATGTAGCCAGCCTCTACTGAGCTGAGCACCACAGTTCTCTGCTTCTTGTTGTACTAGGAAATAGTTGTAGACCTAGCACTAAAGATAGTACCTGAAGTAATTTTCTTTTCTGATACACTCCTTGCCCAATCCGCATCAGTGAAGACTTGGAGCTTCACTCCCTCTGTCCTCCTGTGCCATAATCCATACTTAGTAGTTCCTCTGAGGTACGTAACACATGCTTTTCTACCTTCCAATACAACTTGGTAGGCCTCACCATAGCTTGACTAAGTTGTTTTAATGCATAGCATATGTTGGGTCTTATGTTCACAAGATACATCAAAGATCCCACAAGCTTCCTATAAATGTCAGCATCAGCCTTTTCACTTGAACCGGCATTCTCCTTCATCCATTTTGTAGCTAAAGGTGTGTCCATGGGCTTACAATTATCCATGTGAAATACTTGAAGTATTTCAGAGGCATACTTCCCATGAGACATAAACAATTCACAATCACCTTTCCATTCTTCCAGCCCAAAGAATTAATGCATTAATCCCACATATTTCATCTAAAATTCCCTTGCAAGATCCTGTTTGCAAGAGCGGATCAGCTACCGATCACCTGCCAATATTAAATCATCAGCATACAAAACAAGAATAAGCAACATACCATCTACCACAATGTGATAGAGTTTTGAATTCGTTTCACTTTTGGTGAAGCCCAATCCACTGATATAACTATTGATTTGAGTGCACCATGGTTGGGGTGCCTGTTTGAAACCATACAATTCTCTCCTAAGTTTGCTCACACGTTACTCTCGATCATATGTCTCAAATCCTTCTTCTTGCTCTATGCAAATTTCCTCCTTAACAACATCGTTGAGAATGGTAGCCTTCACATCCATCTAGTGGATTTTCCATCCCTTCTGCATAGCTAATGCTAGAACAGATTTGATTGAGCAATATCTTGCAACTGATGCATAATTTTCCTCATAGTACACTCCCTCTACCTGAGAGAATTCTTTGGCCACAAATTTGGCCTTGTACTTTGTAGATCCATATGGAACCAACCACTGATTTCCCTTCTGGTCTCTGCACGACGTCCCATACACTGTTCTTCATGATGGATTCATATTCTTCCACCATGGCATCAACCCAAACAGGTTGAGAAATTGCTTCCTCAAATGAAGAAGGCTTTGTCTCAATGAGCTCTGTCATGAGAGCCATGTAACCAGTGTACCTATCAGGTGACCTCCTCTTCCTGCGTTATGATGTAGGATCTCCCACATTCTCCCTAACATCCTACAATAATCCATCAACTTCTTTAGTTCTCTTACTCCCCCCTTTGGAAGATTGTGGTTGAGTGGGTGCCTCCACTCTGCCTCCTGTTTGCTCTGCTACATGTGGCTTCTCCAAAACCTACTAAGGCTCCTCCTTTGGAGCTAGAACCTCTTTCTCTGGCAGGATACTCATCTCTCATTTGAGAGATCATCTTATAGCCTTCTCCTCATCGAACTTGACATCTCTCCTCACAATTTTCATCCTCAATGAAGGTAAATACACCCGATAATTGTGTGGAGTTTCGTTGTATCCTAAAAAAACTCCCAACTCTATTGTAGGCTCAAATTTATTCCTCGAATCCTTGGAGACATGAAAATAAAATGTAGCTCCAAAAATTTTGAAATGAGACACATCGATCTTTCTCCTAGAGAAATCTTCCTCCGGTGTGATCATACCAAGTATGCTATGAGGACTCTGGTTCCGCAAGTATAATGTGGTGTTGCATGCTTTCACCCATATATGTAATGGTAGCCCCTGATCATGCAACATGGCTCTTGCTACTCCCACTATGCTTCTTTTCTTCCTTTCAACTACCCCATTTTGTTGTGGGTTATGGGGTGCTATCAGTTCTCTTCAAATACCTTCTTTGGCATAAAAATCCTTGAAGGCATGTGAAACAAATTCACCTCCATTGTTACTCCTGAGAGCCTTCACTTTCTTCCTAGTCTCCTTCTCAACCAATGCTTTGAATTCAACAAATTTTGAGAAAACTTCATCCTTCTTCCGCATGAAGAAGATCCAACATTTTCTAGAGAAATCATCAATAAAAATAACATAGTACTTATGTTTTGTTGTGGAGGTTGTAGAAAAGATCCATAAACATCATAGTGGAATCACTCCAAGATTTCATTTTCTCTACTTTCTCGACCATGGAAGGTGGATTTGACATATCTCCCCAATGTGCAACCCTTGCAATCATCTTGTTGGTCAAGGGAGCCTTTAGGAAGACCGGTGGTAATTTGCTGCGTCATTTTTAAGGAGCCATGGTGTAGGTGACCCAGTATCTTGTGCAAGAGTTCTTCAACATCTTGACTCTACACTTTTTTGGCCTTACTGCTAAAAGTAGTGAAATCTCCCATCTCAAGTTTGTATAGGTTCCTCACACAAACCCCGATCTGTTTCACTTGCCCACTAGCTATGTGTCTCAGAAAGGCTTTCCCTTTACTAAAAATAACATCATAGCCTTCATCCTCCAATACTACAATGGAGATCAGGTTCTTCTTCATCCCAGGTACAAATATAACATCTTTGAGGTGAAGAGGAGAGTCTTTCTGCCTCTCAAACATGACAGTACCAATTCTTGTAGCATTGTACCTCCCATCATCCCCCATTTTGATATGCATCTAGAGATCCTTCTCCTCTAGGCTATTGAAAAAATCGTTGACCCTATCATATGGAATGAGGCACCAGAATCAAGCTACCACACACTCCCCATAATAATGCTAGTCATGCCTGCTATCAGGTTGAAGTCTAATTTAAATTGTGAATCCAGTGCTTCAGCTCCTGCTCCTCCTGAAGACTTCTTGTGCAGAAATTTTGTTGCATAGTGCCTGTATTCGTGGCAGTAGGATCATTTTATCTTACTCAAGTCTTTCTTATTTCCATTATTTTGGTTGGATTCGGGTTTTATTTGGGTCTTCTTTCTGTCTCCCTTCTTCCCCTTTCCAACCAATGAAAAATTTTCTTCATCATCTCCTCTTGATGATGTTCCATCTCTAGTATTTCTCCTGAACTCTTCTTGAACCAAATCAGACCACAACCTTTCCCAATTCAGTAATTTTTCCCTTCCATTCACAAAGTCTTGGTAAATGTGTTGGAATTTTGGAATACTTAGACGAGTTAGGCTCACTTGGTCATCTTGTCCAACATTCACCCCAACCCTTCCAAGCTCATCATGAACTTGAGTAAATATGGAGAGATATTATGGAATGGTATCATTCTTCTGCGCTTTAATGTTTCGAAGTTTGTCTTTCACAAACAATTTTCTATGGTCACTTCTATTTTCTAATAGCTCAGTCAATGCCTTCCATATAGAAAATGATGTCTCTTTTCCATGGAGATTTGAGACCACATGGTCTCTCACACCTTCCAGAAGAATTTTCCTGGCCTTTGCAACATCCTTCTTCCATTGGGCTAATTGTTGTGCATCAGATTTCTGGGGTTTTGCAATGTCATTTTTAACATATTCTAATGCACCATCATCATCAAACACTCCTTCCATTTGATCCTTCTAGGATATGAAATTCGAACTACCCTCCAAGGCATACTCCAATCTCAGTTCGTTGAAAGACATTTCCCCGCATGAAGGAAAACTTGCTTCACTGAAGTTGCAAAATCGAAATTCTTGAGAGACAAATTTGAAAGATTGTTTCTAATGTGATTTCGGGGCTCTAATACCATGTAGAAATTTTATAGAAATTGTAATTTCTCAAGATTTCAAACTAAAAAATCAAGAGACACAATTCTACTCTTCTGATCTGCGGAATGGAAATCACAATTTAGAACAACATGCATAGACATGCAACAAGAAAAACCACAAGTACACAATGATTTCTAGGGGAACCCAAATGGGAAAAACCCCTCAAGCCTATTTGCATTAATCAGTTGAATAGAGAAACTATTACAATTGCTTGCTCCAGCTCTGAGCACAACCTACAAAAGAATAATTGTTCTCTCTGCTGAATGAGAAACTCTGGCCAACACTTAGCCAATTATTTGCTTATCTAGCCTCTTGTTTCCTTGTGTAATTCCTTAGGAATTTATCTCATAAAACATAGGAATTTCCCCCTATTTTCCTATGCAATTTCCCAAGGATTGATCTCCTGACTACATGCAACAATTGTACACTCAAACTAGTATACAAATCATGTTGCACTGGCCTTATCTCTTCCACTTCAGCTGAGGAATTAAAATTCCATGCATGCATTAGCTATTTTTGGTTGATTGATCAGTTAATTGATAGATCTATGAGTTATATAGTTGTCCTACTACACAACTGACCTTCAACTAACTATATCAATAGTTAGAGGTCCGTTACCTGAACACAACTGAAAATATCTGAACTAGATTGCTATAATTTAGCAATCAACACATGCATAACAGAACTCCTAGCCCCTAACTTGAATTTACTAAGATAACTGAGTGACAAGAGCCATGTCACACTAGTTAACTTTCTCCAAGTTGTCTTGCTAATGTGGAAATTCGATTTACTCAATTTGACTAAGGCTAAAGTCAAATTGAGCCTTTCTTACTACATTTTTTTTAACAAAACAAGAGGTTGCACCATAGGAACTTCTTCATCAAGAAGTTGTGCACCGATTACCTCTCTAATTTCAACCATACTATAATCAGCTCCAAGAAAATCCATCATCATCTAATCATCAACATTAATTTTTCCTGATGGAATATTCATTGAAGGTTCATTTTTTGTGATAGAAGTCAGATTCTCCTTTTCTAAAAGTCTACATTTTTTTCATACCTAGCTTGGTCTTTTCTCTTGGTTTAATGATATTTTCTATGGGTTGTTTTTCCCTTGACAACTTTATTTTCTAATTATGATGTTCCCCATATTTAAAAATGGATTATAATTACAAGGACACGACAACTATCTTCCAATCACAAATAAAAACTTAAATTGTCTTCCAATTACAAATTTTTTTCTCTAATTACACAAGAAGACGAAATTTATTTTCCAATTCCTCAACAAGAGAATAATTTCCTTCAAATTACTCAAATTGCATTCTAATTACATAAAATTTATCTTCTAGGTACACAATAAGACAAAAAATTGATTCCTAATAACACAAGTGGACAAAAATATCTTTCCAAGCACACAAAAGCTCATACCATGTGTTTACATAGTAGTTTCTCTTCTATGCTTCACTAGATTTTTGTTTTGATGTTGGGTGAGTGGTAAGCATGTGTTTTGGGGAAGATATCTAGTATAAAAAAGCATGCACATGTTCTTAGGAATGCATATGTGTTCCTTATACTAATGTCCACAACCATAAATTTGTTACCCACCTTCCTCTCTCACCTTCTCATGTTGGATAGACCTTGGCAGGACTATGCATGTGTTCAAGAATGTGCACACATTTTTGTGATGTTACTTGTAACCCTTCTCTCCCATTGTTCCTACTTCTTCCAACTTTGTCTCCCTATTTATCTTATGATGATCTCTCTCTCTCTCTCTCTCTCTCTCTCTCTCTCTCTTTCTCCACCCTTCAAAATTGCTTCTATCTCCCTCAATTTGTCTTCTCTCAATCTCCCTCCCCACCTTCTCTCTCTCCTCCCTCCCTCTCTTCCTCTCTCTCTCTATCTCTTTCCCTCCCCCATACTCTTCCCCTATTTCCATTTATATGTTTATCTCCCCTTCCCTCTCTCTCTCTCCCCCCTTCTCTATATCTTTACCCCCACCCCCCCAAAAAAAATATTCATATCTTCGTATCTATATGTGTTTCTATCTCAAACTCTCTTCTTAACTGTCTCTCTCCCTTCCATCTCTCTCTCTCTCTCTCTCTCTCTCTCTCTCTCTCTCTCTCTCTCTCTCTCTATATATATATATATATATATATATATATATATATATATGTATGTATGTATGTGTGTGTGTGTGTGTGTGTGTGTGTGTGTGTCTTTCTCCCTTCATATCTCCATGACTATCTATCTACCTCACCCACCAACCCTCCCTCTTCCTCTTACTCTTTGTCTCTTTCTCTCCTGTATTTCCCCTCACCCCCTTTCTCTCTTCCTCCCTCTCTTTCTGCTTCTATCTCTCCTCTTTCTATCCTCTCTCCCTCACTTCCTCTCTCTCTCTCTTTATACCCCCTCCTCTCTTTCTTAGTCTTCCTCTCTCTTCCCCCTCCTCTCTCTCCATCCCTCCCTCTCTCCTCTCTCACTCTCTATGTCCACATCTCTCTTTATATTTTTCTCTTCTTGCATATCTCTCTCTCTCCATATGTACACACACACACATATATTTGTATCTAACTTCTCTTCTTCCCTCTGTATCTATATATATCTCCCTCCCCCTCTCCTTTCTCTCTCCCTCACTCCCTTAATTTCTCTCTTCCCCCATCTCTCTCTCTCTCTCTCTCTCTCAAATTTCCTATATCTCTCTCTTCTTGTCTCTCAACCCTTTATCTTTGTCTCTATCTCCCTCCCTCTCTCCTCCCTTAATCTCACTCAAATCCTTCTCTCTCTCTCCTCCCTCCCTCTCCCCTTCTCTCTCTCTCTTTCTCTTCCCCCTTACTCTCTCTCTTTATTTCTATTCATATAATATATCTATATTTCTCTCTCTTCTTCCCTGTTTGTCTCTACCTCCCTCCATCTCCCCTTCTTTCTCTCTACCTCTCTCACTCTCTCTTTGTCTCTTTCTTCTTCATTCTCTCTCTCTCTCTCTCTCTCTCTCTCTCTCTCGCTTCTTCCCATTATCTCTCCCTCTATCTCCCCACTCTTGCTCAATCCCTTTCTCCCTCCCCTCCTTCTCTCTCTCCCCAAATCCCTCTCTCTATTTCCATATGTTTGTGTGCACACATGTACACATAAATACATGCATACTCATGTGTATGCATGTATGTATATGTATTTATGTGTTTTTTTGTGCGTGTATATGTAAGGAAGGATTGAGGGGGTGAGAGAGGGATAGAGAAAGAGAAGAAGCGTGAGAGACAAGGTGGTAGTTAGGGAGAGAGGGAGAGAAGGAGATAGGAAGGAAGAGAAGGAGAGAGGGAGGGAGATAGAAATGGAGCTAGAGGGGGGAGATAGAGGAATAAGGATGGAGGGAGATAGAGGCATAGAATGGGGTGAGGGTGAAAGAGGGGTTGAGAGAAAGACAAAGATACAAATACATTCATAGATAGAGAGTGAGAGGAAGAGAAATGGGGGGAGAGATTTGTAGATATGGAGAGAGAGGTAGGTATATATGGGGAGAGAAATATTTGGGGGCGAGGGGGTGAGATAGAGATACAAATAAGAAGAGAGAGAGAGGGGTGGGAGGAGATAAGTGAGGGTCCCTATTCCTCTCTCTCTCTACCTCCCTTCCTTACCCACCTTCTCTACCTCTCTCTCCCTCTCTCTACTTTTGTCCCATCTCTCTCACTCCCTTACCTTGTCTATGTGTATCTCTCTCTCTCTCTCTCTCTCTCTCTCTCTCTCTCTCTCTCTATATATATATATATATATATATATATATATATATATATATATATATATATATATATATATATATATATATATATATATTCTTCCCTCTGTCCCCATATTTACCCTCCAACACCATTTCTATTTCCTTCCCTCTCTCCTTCTCTCTCTCCCTAAGTACTACCCCACTTCCCTCATGCTTCCTCTATTTTTGCATCCCTCCTTCACAACAACCCCCTTTTAGCTCTCTCTCCCTCTCTCTCCCTCCCTCACCCCACCTCCTCTCACCCTCTCTCTCCTTCTCTCTCCTTCCTCTCTCCCTCTTATCTATTTGTCTCTTTTCCCGTCACACACGCTTTCTCTCCACCTCTCTCTATAAATCGCTCTTATTGTCTCTCCCTTATTCCATCTCTCTCTCTCTCTCTCTCTCTCTCTCTCTCTCTTTCTCTCCTCCCCCTTTTTTCACCCTCTATCTCCCACCTACATTCTCTATCGCCCTTCCTCTCTCCTTCTCTCTCTCGACCTCTCTTGACCTCTCTCTCAACCTCTATCTCTCTCTTCTTCCCTCTCTCTTCACCCTTAGGCTCTATCTCTCCCTTATTCCATCTCTCTCTCTCTCTCTCTCTCTCTCTCTCTCTCTCTCTCTCTCTCTCTCTCTCTCCTCCCCCTTTTTTCACCCTCTATCTCCCACCTACATTCTCTATCGCCCTTCCTCTCTCCTTCTCTCTCTCGACCTCTCTTGACCTCTCTCTCAACCTCTATCTCTCTCTTCTTCCCTCTCTCTTCACCCTTAGGCTCTATCTCTCCCTTATTCCATCTCTCTCTCTCTCTCTCTCTCTCCTCCCCCTTTTTTCACCCTCTATCTCCCACCTACATTCTCTATCGCCCTTCCTCTCTCCTTCTCTCTCTCGACCTCTCTTGACCTCTCTCTCAACCTCTATCTCTCTCTTCTTCCCTCTCTCTTCACCCTTAGGCTCTATCTCTATATCCCTCCCTCTCTTTCTCTCTCTCTCTCCCTCTCCCCTCCCTTTTTTTTCACCCTCTATCTCCCACCTCCATCATTTTCTCTGTCGCCCTTCCTCTCTCTCTCTCTCTCTCTCTCTCTCTCTCTTAACCTTTCTCTCTCATCCCCTTTTTTTCACCCTCTATCTCCCACCTCCATCATTTTCTTTGTTGCCCTTCCTCTCTCCTTCTCTCTCTCTCTCTCTCTCTCTCTCTCTCTCTCTCGACCTCTCTCTCTCGACCTATATCTCTCTCTTCTCTCTCTCTCTCTCTCTCTCTCTCTCTCTCTCTTGACCTCTATCTCTCTCTTCTTCCCTCTCTCTTCACCCTTAGGCTCTATCTCCCTCCCTCTCTCTCACATCGTCTCTCCTCCTCCTTCATCTCTCTCTCTCTCTCTCTCTCTCTCTCTCTTTTCCCCCTCCAACTCTATCTTTGTCTTTCTCTCTCCCCCCCCATTACTCCCTCCCTATTTTTCTCTCATTCTCTCCTGTCCACCCTCCCCCTTCTGTAGAAATTCCCACTGTAGATCAATAGATTATGCAATATACTAAAACACAATACAAGATCTACTTCTACAACACTTTGCGGAAGCTTAATCGAATTGAGCAAGATCAAGAGAACACATATAACTGAGAATGAGAAATCAATCACACATAACATAGAAGAAATATCACGGGGAAAGCCTCAGCCTAAAACCCCAACTCTGTATTATCATACAAGTGGAAATCTTGTTCAAGTTACAAAAAGAATCAGCTCTCAAGCTATCCTGCTCTCTCTGCAATCAAACAATACAGCTCACAGACTGAATAGACATAGTATATGTCCTCCTCAAGCCCTCCAAGCCTCCTATTTCCTTGCGTAATTTTTCTTGGGGTCCAATGATGTCACATGTGTGAATTGGCCTCATCACACTCACTGTAACCTCTGATCTAACTGCGCAATCCTCAAGGAAAGAATTCCTTCTGCATGCAAGGAATATTCACAATGGAATATTCTAGCAACTGATAGTACATTGCCCCTCCATCTGATCTCAACTGGGTCTCTGACTGAACTGACATGCATGAGTTATTTATGAGAGAATACTCAGTTATATGAAGTGCAGTAGTTACATGCATGCAAGCATTAACTAACTGAACTTACATTAATTCAACAAATTGTTTGAATTAATCTAACTAGACTTGACTCAATTAACTAAGTCAACTAATTACAACTCAATATTACAACTCACTCTCATCTCTTTAACTGATGGATAAATTCCTCAATTAATGGAGAAACTATTGCATGTCCCCACATAGACTTCAAGTTTGATTTTCCTTAACTAATTAACTCAAGATGAATTAATTAATTATTTTACAAATTGCTGCTAAGATCAAATTTGAATTTTGCCTCACTATTTTAATATAGGGATTGACTAAAATAGGAAGGTATCCCAAAATGCTATTTATAGAATGATATTTTTAGCACTTCCATTTTTCCATCCATTGTTGCTAAGATCAACACTGGCTGAACTGTTATTTATAGCAATGCTATTTTTAGCAATTCTATTTTTAGCATTTCTTGTTGCTATTTTCAACACTCCCTCTCAACAAGAAAGGGATTATCAGTAACCCCAATCTTGTCTCTGTGGAACTCGAACTTGCATTTTGACAATGCCTTCGTCAAAATATCTGCATCCTATTCCTCGGTCAAAACATACAGCAACAACATGATCCTCTTGACCACACAGTCTCGAAGATGGTGATACCAGATATCTATGTGCTTGGACCTGTCATGAAAAACTGGATTCTCAGAGAGTTTGATACAACTCTAGTTATCGCAGTAGATCACTGTAGGATCCATCATCTGACCAAACAATCCCACTAGAATCTTCTGCATCCAAATGGCCTCACATGCAGCCTGACTAGTAGCCATGTATTCAACCTCTGCTGAGCTAAGTGAAACTGATCTCTGTTTCCTACTGTACCAGGAAACTACAGCTGAACCAAGGTTGAAGATTCCTCCAGAAGTGCTCTTCTGGTCTGATGGACTCCCTGCCCAATCCGCATCTGTGAAGCCTTGAAGCTTCACTCCCTATGTCCATCTGTACCACAGTCCAAACTGAGATGTGCCTCTGAGTTATCTTAGCACATGCTTTGTTGCCTTCCAAAATAGCTTGGTAGGCTGAACCATAGCTTGACTCAGTTGGTTCACCACAAAGCATAAGTCGGGTTGTGTGTTCACCAGATACATAAGTGAACCCACCAGCTACCGATAAACAGTAGCAGCTACTACCTCACCTGAATTAGCATCCTCCTTCCTCCTGTTCCCAGTTAGAGGAGTTTGCATGGGCTCGCACTTCTCCATGTGAAAGCGCTTGAGTATCTCATTGGCATACTTGCCTTGAGATACAAATACTTCCCCATCTTTCTGCCACACCTCCATCCCTAGAAAGTAGTGCATAAGGCCCATTTCCTTCATCTCGAACTCTCTTGCAAGATCCTCCTTTCAAGACTGTACCAGTTGATCATCACCTGTTAAAATCAGATCATCGACATAAAGAACAATGATCAATGGTTTGCCTTCTACCATCATGTGGTAAAGGTCCGCATATGCTTCACTCTTGGTGAAGCCCAACCCGGTGAAATAGCTGTCAATCCTGGTGTACCAAGCACGGGGTGCTTGATTCAATGCATACAAAGCCTCTTGAGTTAGCACACATGTGACTCACGATCGAAGGTCTTGAAATCCTCTGGCTGCTCAATGTAAACCTCCTCCTCAATCTTCCCATTGAGGAATGTTGTCTTCACATCCATTTGGTGGATCTTCCACCCCATCTGAGCTGATACTTCCAATATCGATCTAATCGATGAGTAACTTGCTACGGGAGCAAAAGTCTCATCGTATTCGATCCCCTTGACCTGTGAGAAACCCCGACAACAAACCTTGCCTTATGTTTCTCAACACTGCCATCAGCTACCTACTTTACCTTGTAAAGCCATCTGGAACTCACATCTGACTTGCCCTAAGGCCTTGCAACAACATCCCACACACTGTTATAAATGATAGAGTCGTACTGCTCTACCATTGCATCAACCCATACTGGTTGCTACACTGCCTCCTCGAATGAAGAAGGTTCAGTATCTACACACTTCCCAACTAGGGCCATGTACCCAGTGTATCGCTCGGGTGACCTCCTCTGTCTACACTGAGAAGATGGTTGTCCCACATTCTCCCGTGCATCCAGCATCAACCTGTCAGCTTCCCTTGAGCGTTTCCACCCATCTCTGGAAGTATCAACATGAGTGGATGTCTCCACTCTTGTATCCTTTGCATGTGGCTGCTTCGCATCAATCTGAGGCTCCTCATCCTTAGGAACTGAAAGTTCCTCATCTGCATGTAACTCAAGCTCCCTCTCAAGTGATAAGCGCATGGATTTCTACTCGTCGAACTTCAGATCCCTGCGTACCACAGTCCTCTAAGTGGAAGGCAGGTACACTCGATAGTTGTGGGGTGTATCTGTGTACCCCACAAATATTCCCAACTCAGCTGTTGGGTCTAGCTTCTTCCTGGCATCTTTGGTCACATGACAGTAAACTGAAGATCCAAAGATTCAGAAGTGACTTACATCAAGTTGCTTCCCAGAATAGGCCTCCATAGGTGTCTTCATCCCCAGTATATGGTGCGGGCTTCTGTTCTGCAAATATACTACTGTATTGCATGCCTCAGCCAACAAATGCAGTGGTAGGCTTTGGTCATGCAACATCGCTCGAGTTTCTCCCACAATCGATCTATTCTTCCTTTCGGCCACCCCATTCTGCTGTGGGTTATGGGGTGTCATCAATTCCCATTTAATACCTTCTGCAACACAGAAGTCTTTAAATTGTTGGGAGACATACTCTCCACCATTGTCACTATGCAAGGCTTTTATTTTCTTTCCAGATTCTTTCTCTGCCAAGGCTTTAAACTCACAAAACCTCAAGAAGGTCTGATCCTTCTTTTGCATAAAGTAGATCCAGAATCTACAAGAAAAATCATCAATAAAAATAACTTAGTACCTTTGTTTAGTTGTGGAGGCTGTAGAGAAGGGCCCACAAACATCTTAGTGAAATCGCTCTAGGATTGCTCCAGCTCTACTGTCTCGATCCGGAAAGGAAGATTTCACATACTTACCCAAGGTACAACATTTGCATGTAGTCGTCTGCTCAATTTTTCCCTTGCGTAATTTGGTAGAAATCTGTTGCATGATCTTCAGGGCTCCATGGTGCAAGTGGCCTAGTCTTCTATGCCATAGCTCGCCAACATCTTGGCTCTGCACCATCTCAGCTTTGGAACTCAAAGCAACACAGTCATCTACCTCCAGCTTGTAGAGATTCTTGACTCGAATCCCTATTCGCTTTGTCTATCCAGTACCGATATGCCTCAGGAATACCTTTTCTTTACTAAAGACTACATCATAGCCTTTATCTTCTAGCATAGCGACAGACACAAGATTCTTCTTCAAACCTGGTACATACTTTACATCATTCAGGGTGAGGGGACCTCCATGCTCCCTCTGAAACACAACCGTACCTTCACTTGAAACATGGTACTTTCCATCATTGCCCATCTCGATCCGCATCTGGAGATCCTTCTCCTCCAAGGTACTGAAAATATTCTTGTCACCTGACATGTGGAATGAAGCTCCACTGTCCAGGCACCACACACATCCCACCATGGATGAAACCATGCATGTGATAAGCGAGAAATCCAGCTCAAAATGTGAGGCCAGTGCCTCACCATCAGATCCCTTCGAGGAACCTTTCTTGGATTTCTTCTGTGGACAATTCGTAGCATAATGGCCCACTTCATGACAATGAAAGCATCGCACTTTCGATTTGTCAATCTTCTTTCCACCATGGGAAGAACCAGATTTGGGATGGGACGCCTTCCCTTTCTCTTTCCTCGCCTTACTCACTAAGGCTAGATTTTCCTCATCTTCTTGCTTCGATGAGGATCCATCTCTGGTGCTTCTTCTTATTTCCTCTTGCATCAGATCCGACCAAAGTCGTTCCCAATTTGGTAGTTTTTATCTTCCATTAATCAAGTCTTGGTAGCTACGCCAGCTCTTAGGAAGATCTAGGAGTGCAAGACTCACCATGTCATCATCAGCGGTTGTGATCCCTACACTTCCAAGCTCATCCCTGTAGGTGGTGAGCTTGTTCAGATATGTAGAGATCGTGTCACCCTTTTCACACTTGATATTACGAAGCTTGTCTTTCAGCGCCATCTTCCTCTGATCGTTGTTGCTCTGATATAAATCTTTCAATGTTTTCCACATCGAAAATGGTGTATCCTTCCCATGGAGACTCGAAACAATGTAGTCTCGAACTCCCTCCAGGGGGATTCTCCTTGCTCTAGCCACACATTTCTTCCATTCTTCCATTTGAGTAGCATCAGTTGGCTTGGGGACTTCTTGATCAATGAAGTCTTTTAGACCGTTATCCTCTAATATTGCCTCCATGCGATCCTTCAAGGCTATATAATTCGAGCTGCCATCAAGGGCATACTCGAGTCTTAAACCACTGAACACCATAGTTGAAATTGAGATGTGATAAGAACTCGATTTCTATATTCAGGAACACAAACTTCAAAATTCTCCTTCTTGTATACAGTTCTTCACCTTGATCACCTTTGCTCTGATACCATGTAAAAATTCCCACTGTAGATCAACAGATTATGCTATATACTAAAACAAAATACAAGATCTACTTCTACAACACTTTGCGGAAGCTTAATCGAATTGAGCAAGATCAAGAGAACACATATAACTGAGAATGAGAAATCAATCACAGATAACACAGAAGAAATATCACGGGGAAAGCCTCAGCCTAAAATCCCAACTCTGTATTATCATACAAGCAGAAATCTTGTTCAAGTTACAAAAAGAATCAGCTCTCAAGCTATCCTGCTCTCTCTGCAATCAAACAATACAGCTCACAGACTGAATAGACATAGTATATGTCATCCTCAATCCCTCCAAGCCTCCTATTTCCTTGCGTAGTTTTTCTTGGGGTCTAATGATGTCACATGTGTGAATTGGCCTGATCACACTCACTGTAACCTCTGATCTAACTGTGCAATCCTCAAGGAAAGAATTCCTTCTGCATGCAAGGAATATTCCCAATGGAATATTCTATCAACTGATAGTACACTGCCCCTCCATATGATCTCAATTGGATCTCTGACTGAACTGACATGCATGAGTTATTTATGAGAGAATACTCAGTTATCTGAAGTGCAGCAGTTACATGCATGCAAGCATTAACTAACTGAACTTACATTAATTCAACAAACTGTTTGAATTAATCTAACTGGACTTGACTCAGTTAACTAAGTCAACTAATTACAACTCAATATTACAACTCACTCTTATCTCTTTCACTGATGGATAAATTCCTCAATTAATTGAGAAACTGTTGCATGTCCCCACATAGACTTCAATTTTGATTTTCCATAACTAATTAGCTCAAGATGAATTAATTAATTATTTTACAAACTGCTGCTAAGATCAAATTCGAATTTTACTTCACTATTTTAGTATAGGGACTAACTAAAATAGGAAGGTATCCTGAAATGCTATTTATAGAATGCTATTTTTAGCACTTCCATTTTTCCATCCATTGTTGCTAAGATCAACACTGGTTGAACTGCTATTTATAGTAGTGCTATTTTTAGAAATTCTATTTTTATCATTTCTTGTTGCTATTTTCAATGCCTTCCTCTATATATACACCCATTTTTCCTTCCCTAAGTCCTTGCTTCATAGAACACGCCCCTCTCTTTGTCACTCACTCCCCCTTTTTCATTCCCCCCTCGCCCCCCAGTCATCTCTTTATCTCTTATTCTTCCTCTCTATCTTTCTCTCCTCCCCCCGCCTCTCTCTCGTTCATAACAACCCCCTTCCAACTTTGTATCTGTCTTCCACGTTATGTCTCTCACAAATATCTCTCTCCCTCTCCCGGCCCCACCCTCTTTGCCTATCTCTCTCATTTTTTACTCTTACTCTCTCTCCCCCACTTCTTTTCCCCTCATTCACCAACTCATTCTTCCCCAACCTCTGTTATCTCTCTCCCCAACCCCTCTATCCCTCTCCCTCCCCATCCCCCCCTAACCCCACCTCAATTGTTTCCATGTGTTAAATTCAATAGTTGTAGGAATGTGTATGCATTCCTACCATCAGGAATGTGCACATATTTTTAGTACCAAAAATGTGCATGTGTTTTTAGTGCTAGGAATGTGTAGATGGTTTTTTTTAATTTAATTATTACTTTTTGTTAGGAAGCTTATGTGAACAATGAGTTGGTTGCTTCATATATAGTTTTGGGATCACAAATGTGGTGGCTTGGGCTGCAAATGGATGAAAACATCAATTTCACACACACACACACACATATGCTAGAAAAATCCAATGTTCATGAAATTACATACACAGATAGAATCAATTATGTAGATTCTAATTATACTTTTTTTGAATAAAGTTAATAACGTTTAATATTTTTAATATATTTTTCTCTTGACATATATCAAAATCTTAAAGCACATCCCTCATTTATTTCCACTATAAAAAATTTCAACCTTTAACCATTTGGAAAAAAAAAATATGGTGCACTAGAGGACATTTAGATCCACAATCTAAAAAGAAAAAAAGATTGCTTGATAATGTTAAGGCCTTTTTAGGTTTCTCTAGCAAAATGCCTTGTAATTTCAAGGATATAATAATTTTCATAATATATATGGATGTATGTATGTCAATTGGGGTTATCCCAGGTGGTTGGGAGGAAGGAATGGAATCCTCCCCACCTAGGTTTAATTCCCGCAAGTGACATGACATATGTTGACAATATTGACAATATACATATATTCACTCTTCATATGGAATACACAATGTTATATATGTGTGTGTGATCATAAATTTTGATAGAATAGTCAAAACACTTTGTTCTCTAAAGCTTTACAATTTTTTATAGAAAGACCCCATCATTTAGATACTTAGAGGTTGCACTAATAGGAACATATTGATTATATTTTTCATGAAAAATAACATCAATCATAGGAAAACACAAAATTCATATGATTAAACACACTTTATACAAATAAAAATTATATATTTGGAAGGCCAATTCATTTTTCTACATGTAATCTCGTTACACCATATTCAAATTCAATGTGTCATCACCTCTAATCATTTCTCAAATTTGGCGTATCATTGTTTTTTGAAGTTTGAATTGCCACTCATGCATCATGAGAGACCATCATTAACTTGCACCCACCTATAATTTTGACAACCCCATCTCCATAAATTAACCTTGGAAGCCAGGCTTGGATATGTTGCATCCTTGATTGGGCATTAACGGGTTGGGAATGTCACAAATTCTTTTGAGCAATGGGGTAAGTCTGAATTTAGAAATGAAAATGCTTACAATCTTTGAGGTTTTTGTCTATACTTTGATATTTTTGTTACCATTAAAAAACTTCAGGAACATTGGACCCTCAACACAATAAAATGTGGTCTTTGACATATTTTCAGAAAATGTGGGTCAATGTCATATGGGTTAATATCATTTAATAAGTTCTAGCATGTTAATTAAGAATATATTTTAGTATTTATGTGAAAATATATTAATTATATTTGTAAATAGTATATTCTATTAAAATAGGTAAGTTGCCTTATCCAATTAATCAAAACATCAAATCAAATTCCAATTTAGAAAAATGACAATAGCCATCAATGGAGAGAAGTTTTCTAATAAGGTGACGCCTTGCCTCTCATATAAGGAGATCATAAAAGTATAAACAAATTTCTTTTAGATGGAAAATATATTCTTAGTTTTTTATCTTATTCACTTGGTTCTCATCCTTTGGGTAGTTGGTGTGACTGCGAATGCAATTCCATAATAAAAATTAGAGAAGAACCTTTGCATGTCATTCCATGGCCTCATTGAAAATTATGAGAGTGAAAATTAGAGAAGACCCTCTGCTTGCCATTCCATGGCCTCATTGTAGGGGTGGAAACGACATTTAATTCACTATGGTTGGGAGGAAAATCATTCGCTCGCATCCATTCACCTTGATCTAAAATCATGGCTTAAACTAGGGCCAAGACACCCTAAAATACCCATAAGAGGCCTCTATATCTTAGGGGTTCCTATCCTTCTAATGACGCCATAATAGGCCAATAGTTCAATGGATTTCAACACAATTAGGATAAATTCAAAACTTGCACCCAACCATTCATGCTATATGACACTACTACATACTATATTCTAACATCAGAGATAAAAACGTTTTAGAAACATTTTGTTATTAAGTGGCCCATCCCCTTGATGAGGCTATAGAAGAACTTGGATACACTCTACAATTATTAATATACTTTTGGAGATGTTTTCAAAGTGTTTAGTTTATTACCTAAATGAAATTATAAACATAAACTGTGAAAAATTGTGAAACCAATATTTTTGTTTACATTCAAGTTGCAAAAATCCCAATAATTATATAAAGGTTGTTCCAAAAAAATAGAGAATTTTTTGTATATCTCCAAGTATATATGGATTTCTTGCTTCATTCCTCGTCAGCATGCCACATCGACATTTTCCACACCAGTATGTTTATCTAGTATTATTAACATCAAAAGGAAAAATTGATAACAAAGGTCTCAACCTCATTATACCCAATCCTCTAAAAAAACCAATACCCTCATATCCCCAACATGCAATATCCCATTTCTGAAGACGATAAGCTAATAACATGTAGTTAATTGACATAAATTAATTAATGTTGTGTTGTGATTTGTTAGTATCATACGTATGTGCAATATCATGCACATTTCGACCTCCTGATATTATGAGGCCTGCTCTCCCAAAAAGTGGATAAATCGAGCATCGATACGCCATCGTCATCACGGATTTCTCTAAGAATTAGTATCGTTAGTACCAAGGATAGTTCATGTGGGTTGTTTAATGGATCACTCTATACCCAAGGCCCAATAGCTTGATACTTGACAACCAAAAGTATAAAACCTCTTTATGGCCAGTTCTTCGTCACTGCTCTTGTTAGCCATGCAACCGAGGGTTGAAGCTAAGGACCTCTAAACCCTAATTTTTGAAAATTTTGATAGAGATTCCCCAAAATCCAGAAGGCTAATCCCCAAAATTAAAAAAGGGTCATCCGCAAAGTTTTATTACTTCCAATAAATAAAGGGTTCTTAAGCCTGCTCTAAGAGTCTAAAGATAATTTCAATAAATAAAAAATCTTTTAATAGTCCCTTGATGCGTCTCCTTTGTTTTTCAATATCTTACATGCCTAAAGAAAACAAACCACACAACAAAAAAATGAGTCCTTCACTATTCTAGCAATCCCCATCTACCTTCTCCTTTGTTTTATAATGCCTTGTGTATCTGAACATAACAAATTAATAGATTAAAAAAAAATCACATTAATGTTTTTAATGAAGTTCGATATATTTTAAATTTGATTTGCACATATACCTAAAAGTCCTTTTAAATTATCAAAATAATTGATATGATTAATGCATAATTTTATTATCTTAAACTTGATTATCCCATATACCTCGAGATATTTTCAAATTACCAAAGTAATATATATGTGTAATGATTAATGCTTCATTTTATTAAATAATTATTATTAATTCTAAACTCTAAATATAATAAAAAAATAGAATTTTTTTTAAATTTCCACAAAGTAATATATATGTGTAATTATTACGCCGTAAGGCAAATCCTCTGAGCATAACTCCCCTCCCCTTCTACCTGGGCGGTCCTGCGCCATTGATTTTGGTGTTAGACAATTCAAATAGCCTCAACCATGGGATTGAAGACCCTTATTACAGTTAAAATTTATAAAGGATGATCAAATCTAAAGCATATAAATACCTAGTGTAGCAAACCAGAGCCCCTCCTTCACGTTTATCATATGTTATGAAAGTGGGTATGGCTGGGGAAGTTCATTGTGAATTACCTACTCTGCTCATGAATTTGTTTAGAAATAAGACATGGATTTATCAAGAATGCAAAGACATTTTATTTTGCAGGTTATTGGAGTAAGCTTGCATGGTGTTGATCATCCACTCCATGTTCGTATTAATATTATGTTGCAAATGATCTAGAAGGATGGAGTATTTACATGGCCAAAGAATAATGCATCCTGATCTTAGACCTCTAAATGTGCTAATAGAGTCGAGTAGTATAAATGATTTCAGAGATGAAGGGCATTGTAGGGTCAATATTTTTAACATGGGGGTGGTTGGATTGAAGCTTAGTAACGAGGAGCTTCTATTAGATTCTTGGCCATGGATGGCATCTAAATTCTATGGAGGGACTTTGAAGAGCATAACATACAAAACAAATGTCTACAACTTTGGGATGAATTGATATCAAATTCTCATTGGCAAGCAACCCTTTGAGGAATTTGGGTTTGGAAACAACAAGGTGTGTGAGATTCTAAAGGTGGAATGAAGGCATGTTTGGCCTTCATCCTATCCCTTCATGTTGGATGACTATATTAGTAAATGTTGGGACATTGATCCGGAAGGTCGACCTCATATTCATGAAGTCTCAAGAACTTTTTATTTAAAGAAAAATCATAGCCCATCCTTAATCGATACTAATATTCCCTTTTGTTTTACACAAATTTCCTTCTAGAAATACCCCAGCCTCAAGGAAAGGATGAGAAGTGCAAAACCCTAAAAACTTAACCGTAGTCATTACTAGTGGAGCCAAAAAGGCAAAAATAAGAGGAATCTGGTAAATGCATTTTTAGGGCGAAATAAAAAAAAGAATTGTTTTCTAAGATGGTATAGACAAAAAGTCCCTTTTAAGAAGAAGGTAGGAAGTGACTTGAATGACTCCAACACTGACATTGTAGGAAAGGCTTCAGGGTTCAATAATTTTTAATTCTAGAAGTATTTTTTTGTGCCCCTGTCAAGGAACTTGTCTGTGATGTAAATGTTTGTGTGATTGTTCTATTTACAGAAAAATTGGTGGATCTTTTCAAGAAATATGGAGATATTATAGATTCGGTGATAATGAAAGATTGTGGAACCGGACACCCTCGTGGTTTTGGGTTTGTGACTTATTCGAATCCTTCAATTGTAGATGTTATTATGAAAGACACACATACATTGGATGGAAGAATGGTGAGTTCCATTTTCTTTTTTATATCATTTTTGTTCAAACCTTAAATTTGGGATATGGCATATTGGTTGGCTCATGAACATTTTGATCATCTTGGGTTTTGTCTTTATCTTTACTGCTTGTGAGTATTTAGCATATTTATGAGTATTTATTTGTGTATCAAAATGAGTATTTAAGATACTTTTTTCTGTTATGTGTGTTGCTTATAGGTTGAGATTAAACTTTCTATTCCAAGAGAAAGCATGGACTTAATCAAGGGTCCAAAGACAATTAAATTGTTTGTTTGTTGCAAATGGTAAGCATTCTATTCACTTTCTAGTTTTAAACACCAATAAAAATGTCTCAAGTTGTTTATGGGTTATCTTTTTAATTGTGGTAGAGGATTTAACTAATTATTTCAAGAAATATGGAAATGTTGTTACAGTCACAAATTATGCAAGATCACAACACTTGTCAATCTCGATGATTTGGATTTGTGACTTTTTCCATAGTGAGCAAACTATTGAAGAAATCCTTACCCTAGGAAAGACTCATGAGTTTGATGGCAAGGAGGTGAGTATTGTTATTTTGTGTTTTATGCTTGCATTTCCCTACGAGTTAGCCCAATATTTAATACTCCTTTTGTCATCTTAGGTTGTGTTAGAGCCTAGATTTACCTCAGGCTGAAAAGGTAGGATCCAGGGCCAACATCAAACCACACTCAGCCTCGTAGCTAGCCCTACGAGGACAGGAGAGGGCTCTCTTCGGGTCAATCTCAACAAAAGATGATCTATGGGGCTTGAGATGACTGAAATATAAAATAATTTTAGGCTAGGTATGAAGTACAAGGATTTTATGTGATTTTTTGGGGGTTTTATTGGAATCAAGGGAAAGGCAGATTTTGGGGTGCGGGGATTGAGGCTCAGTTCTGCAGAGATCTTGATGGGGCAAGGTATGCAACCTTTTTGGCACTTGAATTTTAATGAGATGGAGGGAAAAGACAGTTGAGGTGTTGAAGAGGGCAAGGGAAATCATGAATCCTCCTCAAACAGCTGAAAACATCAAACAACTAAAGCAAACCTCAAGTAGAGCATTGCACTTTCAATGAATTCTACTTACACTCTTGTTCACTTAGTTCAGAAGAAATAAGATAGATGATGGCATACATAAAAAAAAATTCACAATTACAAAGAGAAGCACTGTACCAATACAAATTGCCACATGAATCCCAAAGAGTGCTGCAAATCCTGGTCTCAATTCCTTAGCCAAAATACTGAAAATGAATGTACAATGAAGCTCAAAGCTTTCTCAAGAGTCCAACCATGATAATGACTGAAAAACAACATAATATAGACAAACATAGGTCATCCTTGCCTCTAGGGGTCGAGCTCATGAGTTTAGGAGCTGATCCAACTAATTCTAAACTGAGAACTAGAAACTAGGCAACATAACAACATGCCTCTAAAAATAAAGAAACCGATCCATTCAGTTTGAAACAACCTCTAAACTGATGAATCTACCTCTACAAGTGAAAATCCAACATATTTACATCATAATCCATCAAATTTCATCAAATTAGATCATAAATTTGCCATTAGGAAAGTGAAAAAGTCAAACTAGGCGAAGCTGGGCGAAAAAGAGAGCAAAACTTGGTCAAACTGGCAATTTTTCCTCTATGCGCCGCCCCTGATTCTCTATGCATAGTGCCTGTTTGGACCCACTTTTGGAGGCCTTCCCGATGTCCAAATGAGCTCTAGGTGTGCTTGCTAGAAATATCTACCTGTCTACTTTCCAATCCAAGTGGAATTTTTCAATTTTGCCTCTATTTTCCCCTCCAAAAGTCCATTCTCCCAACACTACTTCCTGTGTGTCAAAATAGGGGCAGTGAGGTCATTTTTTGAGTGTTTTTTGACCTTTTGAGGGCTCAAAACCTGCCCAAATTTCTTGGCCATAGGTAGGCAAGCATAACTTTCCATGAAAAATCCAGAAATGCAAAGTTTTTGTGATTTAGAGCCCTCTAGCAAAAGCGAGTGCCATGTGGCGCGGCGCATAGGGAGAAAAACTCTGTTTTTGTGCCAAAAATTTACAAAAATGCAAAAATTGCTCCAAATTTCTTGAAATTTGGGCTGAGTCTTCTATATTAAGTGCTTTGATGGGCCAAGGAAGCCTCAGCCAAGATTTGAAGTCCTTCATCCTCTTTTTGCCTTTTTGATGCTCTCTTTAGCTTTGCTTTCAAATTCCTGATTCTGATTCTTGCTTTGCACACCAAGTTCCGAGACAAATAATGATATGACAAGTTTTTGAGCATATTCTTCTCATTGACGGCCTTCTCTAGTTTCCTCTCCAAGTGGATGTTGGCTCTTTCAAGCCATGACTCCCTATCTGCATTGATCTCTTGCTCCAATGAAGTGAACTCTATCCTCCTCCTTCGAGCACTTTGGCGGTTTTGCCGAATGTTCTGTAACTCCATCACCACCTGCTGATCTTCAAGCTGCTTGTTCCTCTGCTCCAAATACTGCATAGTCCACTGGGCTCTATCCAAGTTGGTGGACAAGGCATCAATGTTCGCCTGCTGCTCCTTGATGATCTGTCTAAGATTTTCACTTTGTGGGCCCATGTCAGTATCATCACCCTCAATGAGGATGAAATCAGTCTCTCGCTCACCTGATGGTCCTTCCTCCTGTAGAGGCCTCTTGCCTTGGTCCTGAACTTGCTGTGCTGATGGAGGAAACGAGGTCCCTTCCACCCCGGGTGGAGATAACACTCGCTTCGCTGTTGCAAACAACCGTCTAGTGCCTCTCTGATAAGAGATGAACACCGGCACACTAGCGGTCTCATGGCCCTGCTAATAAGAAGGTCCACCTGTCTCGTGCCCAACCTCTAAAGGTCCCTGTGAAGCTCTGAAAAACTCATGAGAGATGAAGTCATCCCATGTGATGCCCTGTAAACCAAGCTGATGAATGACCACAATTTTGATGAGAGCAAAATGATAAAGACTGTTAAACTGCTGCTGAGGGGTCTTGTGCTGCACAAGGGTGGTCATCCTTTCTATGTTTCGACATATGAAATAAGGAATGTTCATCATCTGTACCCAAGTGAAATGCATCAACAGCCTGATGTGATAAGCATACAAGCGGGAGAACCAGCCCTCATAGGTGAAATACTTCATGATGAGTTTCATTAAAGGAGCATACTCATCCTTGAGAAACCGAAAAGGAAACACTCTCTTAAGCTGCCTCAGAAAACCAGGTTTGATGTATGGTTCATAGTGTTTCCAGTCAATCTTCTGTCTCTTATTCCATGGTTCTCCAATGTTTGGTATGTCAGTTGCCAATGAAATGGTTTCTGGTGTTAATGTGAAAGCAACACTAGCAAGAGTGGCTTGATCACCATGCAAATGCAACACAAATAAGCGGGCCAACTCACGATGAAACTGAATATGAGCAACCTTCTCGTAGAATTCATAGCATGACTGATGCCGGAAACAAAATAGGGCAAGAGGGCGGACCTGCAACTTGGTAAGAGTGGTAGGTTCTTCTTTGATATGTCTTCCACCTTTATGATGCCTCCTGGGTGCATGTCCCTCTATGGGTGAATCACTTTGGGTCTCTTCTTCATAATCATATGAAGGATCAGATGCCATAACTATTGATAGAAAAATTGGCTTGGAGAAATAGGTGATGATGTGTCAAAACTGTGTTGGATTGCCTTTGATGATTGTTTGACCTCTGCTACCAAGGGAAAACAGTGAATAAGGTACTGTTAGGAGAGGGAAAAATAATGGGAATTTTGGGACTGTTGGGATAGATTTAGTTAGGGAAAATATGGGATGTTTGGAAGATTTTGTATAAGGTTAGGGTTTAGGATTTTATAATAGGAAATTTGGGAAAGGGAACTTGGAATAGGGGATTAGTGAATTTAGGGGGTAGGGGAACCTAGGGGACCATGAAAACAGGGAAAAATGGTGTAAGGGAATGATGGAGGGAAGATGAACTTGGTAGCAAAATAGTTGATCAAACCCTAGGCAGCAATTTTTGTTTGAGGAATTTGTAATGGTAGGGTTTGATTATTTGTTAAAACATTCACCACATCAACCATCATAACATCAACACCAAACTTGGATAAACAACAGAGGTGAAGCTCAACCTACTTGGAACAAGGCAAATTCGTGCGATTTTTGGCAATTGGAGGTCGTCCTGGTGCTTTTCGGGCTTCCTGGATGTATGCGCCGCGTAGCACGCCCAATGCGTTGTGCCTCACCAATGCGCTGTGCCCGTGTTAAAATGAATTGCAGACTAAGGCCCAGTGCACCGCACCGGTCGATTTGGAGCGAATTTCACCCAAAACTCCCACAATCACTTTGCTTCGTTTTCTCTTGGCTCTTGGAGTGAAAATGAGTTTCAAACACTTGGAGGAATGACTTATCCATGAGCTTTTCAAATTTAATTTGCCAAAACCCACTTTTATAATGTTTTTCCAATAACTTTATTTACAAACTCTGTTTTTTGGACTTTTCACCTCTTTTTAGCTTTGCAATGAACCATATGACCTGAGCTTTGCTTGCTTTGCAGGTGTTGGAGCTTTTTAGGCTAAGGGAAGAAACCAAGGTGCAGATGAAAGAATTTACAATGAGGAAAACAAAATTTCCATGATTTTGTACAATAAATACTAAATACTCTGTTTTTTTCTCAAAACAGAGTTTTGAGGAAAAACACAATTTCGAACACTCGACAATGAAATTTATTGATGGTGAAACCTCCTCATGGCCTGCTGGCAATTATTGGACATTTTAACACATTTTTTGACGAAACCCTAATGAAACCCTAGACCTAATTGACCATGAAACCCTAAAGACAACTTTTTCAATTTTCAAGATAAAAATAAGACTGTGTGTGTTTCTAAATGAACAAACATGAGCCAGCAGGTAGATAACATGAGGGAAACTGGAGGAATTCCACTGCCGTCAGATGGTCTATGTGCCTAATGGAATGCAAATGACTGGGCGAGACACCTAACATGAAATGCAACGAGAGGATTTGATCTCTGACGAAGGGATGACAATACCAACTCTAACATTGGCTCCAATGGGGATGGTAGCTCCTTGGAGGTGCCAAGAACTACAAATCTCTGGGAAAGCAGGCAGTGCCTTCGTCCATTGGGCTATGGAGTCAATAACTTCAAAACACCCAAAAACCAATTACTATGAAACTTTGACTCAAGACTCATAGTTGAACTGACTAATCCAAAACTGAAACAAGACTCTCAAAAGCTGAAACTGGACACTTAGCTGAAACTATCTTTAAACTGACTGAAACAAAAAATGACTCAAGACTGACTTAACTGAAACAAGTACTTACAAAGCTTTTAAATGGCAGCAGACCATCGAGATTTGAGAACTTCAAATCCTGATGACAACCACTTGCCTACTGATGAAATATGTACAATCATGTGTAGTGAGCCTTCCAATGTAACCAATCCAACAAATGGCTACTCAATGAAATTCTGCTCTCACTTTCCCCGAGCAGGCAGAACGATGTACATGTAGGCAACTCACAATAACCATTGAAACCAAGGCTTATGATAACGAACCAGGCAACATTTATCTTTTCTAATGCTTGCAAAAGAATGCCGAAGGGATCTTGAAAATCCTGAAGCACTAGCTTGGCTTGAGATCCAGCAGCAAAAACACAAGTACTCCCTTCATTATGATCTGAAAGAACAATTGATTGCCGAGTGATAGGAAGGCATAGAGAGGGATAAGCTTCTGCCATCTGAGTGTTAGCTATAAATTCCTTGACGATGAGAAATTCTAGCATATTGTCTCTCTCAAGCTCATATTCCTCAACTTCATGGTCTAGGTCATTCTTAAATAGAAAACAATCTTCAAGATTATCAAACATGACAGCCTTATCATCTTCATGAAAGAAAACATTATCTGTTTTCTGATCTATAAAGCTAATTACAAGACTGTCATCATTTTCAAAAGAGGAAGAAGTTTCACCAACACCGTCTTGACCATGTGCACACTGCAGACCTGCATTAGCTTTGGCTGTAACCTGACCTTTCAAGAGTCGATCTATCTCATCTTCAGACAGAGGAGATAATACTTTCTGTTTTGTTTTGCTCAAGTGATTATTGTCTTCTTGAAATAACATTTCAAAACATGAAAAACCTGAATGACAATCCTCATTTCCCTGATCTTCTGAAATTTGAAAACATTGTTGATCATCTTCATATGACATGGCAATCAAATTATCCAAATTATCATTTACCACTGAGTTATCAAAAGAAGATTTTTCACTTACTTGAACAAAGATCTCATCTTGTTTTTCATGAACTGACTGGATTACCTCCTCATGAAGGCTTTGTTCTAACGAAATGAGAACACTTGGGTCAATAACTCTATCTTCTTCTTTCCAGATGATCTCAACAGCAGAGCTCTCCTTAATGGAATTCAGACCAAGGTACTCTTGATCATCACGATCTGAATCTAGATCTGAAATAGCTGACTTGACTTTATCACATTCTGAAATTGAAACTTGACTTCCCTGCATACTGTCTTCTTCTATGGACAGATCTGAAATAAAACCTTCTCTTTCAACAATTTCCACTGTACTAAGATCTTGATCCTGCTGCAAATTTTCCTGATCATCTTGATAAGTATCACTCTCTTTATGCTGCTGAAATGGATTTTCATACAGGGCTTCCATGATCTCATCATCCATGAAGTCATCATCTTCATAAACTTTCTCAAGATGTTCAATAAAACTATAAACATGTTTGCAACAATTCTAAACTAGATTTAATGATGGATAAGATTCTTTATACCTTTCAAAGAACATGGTATGAAAATCTTTCAAACAGTAAATACAAGCAGGTGGAAAACTTTCATACCAAGATCGGGCTTCACCTTCCAGAGTGGCCATGAATATCTTCATCAAGCAATCTTCAGGAAAATCAACCTTCAACTTGCGAATATGTATGTGAAATCTAACCAGATGTAAAGCAGCATCATTCCTATTATCATCTTTAAACATAGGCAAATTCCTTTGCCAATTTACCTTTGGAATTTTATTTGGAAAACCTGGAATGTGATCTCGGCTCATGGGAGCATACCGTCGAGCAAGCAAATCCATTTTGATAACAATGAATTGACCAAGAAATTCTTCAGGCTACTGATTCTTGAAGAGTAGAGTCGCCATAAAAATTCGGAACCTTGGGATTCTTTGACACTGGAGTCGCCAGGTGAATGATTTCAGCCTTCATATGTGTATGACTGTTGTCCACCATCAAAAATCAGATCTAACTTGATACATGTACTGGGGCGATTTACAAGTCAGATGCTTCATTTATAAGACTATACCGGAGATTGACTGAAGCAGCTTTTATCTACTTGCGCTAATGTAAAGCAAAAGCATTTCGAAGGCTACCTGGCTAATCTTCAGACCCGTATGTAGTTTATAAAATGAAGAACAATAACAAACAAACAATCTCTTCCCTAGTGTGGTTGCCACTATGTTAGAGCCTAGATTTGCCTCAGGCTGAAAAGGTAGGATCCAGGGCCAACATCAAACCACGCTCAACCTCGTAGCTAGCCCTACGAGGACAAGAGAGGGCTCTCTTTGGTTCAATCTCAAAAAAAGATGATCTATGGGGCTTGAGATGACTGAAATATAAACTAATTTTAGGCTAGGTATGAAGTACAAGGATTTGATGTGATTTTTTGGGGGTTTTGTTGGAATTAAGGGAAAGGCAGATTTTGGGGTGCGGGGATTGAGGCTCAGTTCTGCAGAGATCTCGATGGGGCAAGGTAGGCAACCATTTTGGCACTTAAATTTTAATGAGATGGATGGAAAATATAGTTGAGGTGTTGAAGAGGGCAAGGGAAATCATGAATTATCCTCAAACAGCTGAAAACATCAAACAACTAAAGCAAACCTCAAGTAGAGCATTGCACTTTCAATGAATTCTACTTACACTCTTGTTCGCTTAGTTCAGAAGAAATAAGATAGATGATGGCATACATAAAAAAAATTCACAATTACAAAGAGAAGCACTGTACCAATACAAATTGCCACATGAATCCCAAAGAGTGCTGCAAATCCTGGTCTCAATTCCTTAGCCAAAATACTGAAAATGAATGTACAATAAAGCTCAAAGCTTTCTCAAGAGTCCAACCATGCTAATGACTAAAAAACAACATAATATAAACAAACATAGCTCATCCTTACCTCTAGGGGTCGAGCTCATGAGTTTAGGAGCTGATCCAACTGATTTTAAATTGAGAACTAGAAACTAGGCAACATAACATCATGCCTCTAAAAACAAGGAAACTGATCCATTTAGTTTGAAACAACCTCTAAACTGATGAATCTACCTCTACAAGTGAAAATCCAATATATTTACATCATAATCCATCAAATTTCATCAAATTACATCATAAATTTTCCATTAGGAAAGTGAAAAAGCCAAACTAGGCGAAGCTGGGCGAAAAACAAAGCAAAACTTGGTCAAACTGGCAATTTTTCCTCTATGCGCCGCACCTGATTTGCTATGCGTAGCGCTTGTTTGGACCCACTTTTGGAGGCCTTCTCGATGTCCAAATGAGCTCCAGGTGTGCTTGCTGGAAAGGTCTGCCTGTCTACTTTCCAACTCAAGTGGAATTTTCAATTTGGCTTCCATTTTCCCCTCAAAAGGTCCATTCTCCCAACACTACTTCCTGTGTGTCAAAATAAGGGCAGTGAGGTCATTTTTTGAGTTTTTTTACCTTTTGAGGGCTCAAAACCTGCCCAAATTTCTTGGCCATAGGTAGGCAAGCATAACCTTCCATGAAAAATCCATAAATGCATTTTTTTTTGTGATTTAGATCCCTCTAGAAAAAGCGAGCGCCATGTGGCGCGGCGCATAGGGAGAAAAACTCTGTTTTTTGTGCCAAAAATTTACAAAAATGCAAAAATTGCTCCAAATTTCTTGAAATTTGGGCTGAGTCTTCTCTATTAAGTGCTTTGATGGGCCAAGGAAGCCTCAACCAAGATTTGAAGTCCTTCATCCTCTTTTTTCCTTTTTGATGCTCTCTTTAGCTTTGCTTTCAAATTCCTGATTCTTGCTTTGCACACCAAGTTCCGGGACAAATAATGATATGACAAGTTTCTGAGCATATTCTTCTCATTGATGGCCTTCTCTAGTTTTCTCTCCAAGTGGATGTTGGCTCTTTCAAGCCATGACTCCCTATCTGCATTAATCTCTTACTCCAATGAAGTGAACTTTATCCTCCTCCTTCGGGCACTTTGGCGGTTTTACCGAATATTCTGTAACTCCATCACCACCTACTGATCTTCAAGCTACTTGTTCCTCTACTCCAAATATTGTATAGTCCACTGGGCTCTATCCAAGTTGGTGGACAAGGCATCAATGTCTGCCTGTTGCTCCTTGATGATCTGTCTAAGATTTGCACTTTGTGGGCCCATGTCAGTATCATCACCCTCAATGAGGATGAAATCAGTCTCTCGCTCACCTGATGGTCCTTCCTCTTGTAGAGGCCTCTTGCCTCGGTCCTGAACCTGCTATGCTAATGGAGGAAACGAGGCCCCTTCCACCCCGGGTGGAGATAACACTCGCTTTGCTGCTGCAAACAACCGTCTAGTGCCTCTCTGATAAAAGATGAACATCGGCACACTAGCGATCTCATGGCCCTGCTGATAAGAAGGTCCACCTGTCTCGTGCCCAACCTATGAAGGTCCCTGTGAAGCTCTGAAAAACTCACGAGAGATGAAGTCATCCCATGTGATGCCCTGTAAACCAAGCTAATGAACGACCACAATTTTGATGAGAGCAAAATGATAAAGACTGTTAAACTGCTACTGAGGGGTCTTGTGCTGCACAAGGGTGGTCATCCTTTCTATGTTTCGGCATATGAAATAAGGAATGTTCATAATCCGTACCCGAGTGAAATGCATCAGCAGCCTGATGTGATAAGCATACAAGCGGGAGAACTGGCCCTCATAGGTGAAATACTTCATGATGAGTTTCATTAAAGGAGCATACTCATCCTTGAGAAATCGAAAAGGAAACACTCTCTTAAGCTGCCTCAAAAAACCAGGTTTGATGTATGGTTCATAGTGTTGTCGGTCAATCTTCTGTCTCTTATTCCATTGTTCTCCAATGTTTGGTATGCCGGTTGCCAATGAAATAGTTTCTGGTGTTAATGTGAAAGCAACACCAGCAAGAGTGGCTTGATCACCATGCAAATGCAACACAAATAAGCGGGCCAACTCACGATGAAACTGAATATGAGAAACCTTCTCGCAGAATTCATAGCACTGGAAACAAAAGAGGGCAAGAGGGCAGGCCTGCAACTTGGTAAGAGTGGTAGGTTCTTCTTTGATATGTCTGCCACCTCTATGATGCCTCCTGGGTGCATGTCCCTCTATGGGTAAATCACTTTGGGTCTCTTCTTCATAATCATATGAAGGATCAAATGCCATAACTACTGATAGACAAATTGGCTTGGAGAAATAGGTGCTGATGTGTCAAACTATGTTGGAATGGCTTTTTATGATTGTTTGACCTTTGCTACCAAGGGAAAACAGTGAAATAAGGGACTGTTAGGAGAGGGAAAAATAATGGGAATTTTGGGATTGTTGGGATAGATTTAGTTAGGGAAAATATGGGATGTTTGGGAGATTTTGTATAAGCTTAGGGTTTAGGATTTTATAATAGGAAATTTGGGAAAGGGAACTTGGGATAAGGGATTAGTGAATTTAGGGGGTAGGGGAACTTAGGGAACCATGAAAACAGGGAAAAATGGGGTAAGGGAATGATGGAGGGAAGATGAACTTGGTAGCAAAATAGTTGATCAAACCCTAGGCAACAATTTTTGTTTGAGGAATTTGTAATGGTAGGGTTTGATTATTTGTTAAAACATTCACCACATCAACCATCATAACATCAACACCAAACTTGGATAAACAGCAGAGGTGAAGCTCAACCTACTTGGAACAAGGCAAATTCATGCGATTTTTGGCAATTGGAGGTCGTCCTGGTGCTTTTCGGGCTTCCTGGCTATATGCGCCGCGTAGCATGCCCAATGTGCCGCACCTCACCAATGCGTCGTGCCCGTGTTAAAATGAACTGCAGACTAAGGCCCACTGTGTCGCACCTGTCGATTTGGAGCAAATTTCACCCAAAACTCCCACAATCACTTTGCTTTGTTTTCTCTTGGCTCTTGGAGTGCAAATGAGTTTCAAACACTTGGAGGAATGAATTATACATGAGCTTTTCAAATTTAATTTTCCAAAACCCACTTTTATAATGTTTTGCCAATAACTTTATTTACAAACTCTGTTTTTTGGACTTTTCACCTCTTTTTAGCTTTGCAATGAACCATATGACCTGAGCTTTGCTTGCTTTGCAGGTGTTGGAGCTTTTTAGGCTAAGGGAAGAAACCAAGGTGCGGATGAAAGAATTTACAATGAGGAAAACAAAATTTCCATGGTTTTGTACAATAAATACTAAATACTCAGTTTTTTTCTCAAAAAAGAGTTTTAAGGAAAAACACAATTTCGAACACTCGGCGATGAAATTTATTAATGGTGAAACCTCCTCATGTCCTGCTGGCAATTATTGGACATTTTAACACATTTTTTTTATGAAACCCTAATGAAACCCTAGACCTAATTGACCATGAAACCCTAAAGACAACTTTTGCAATTTTCAAGATAAAATAAAGACTGTGTGTGTTTCTAAATGAACAAACATGAGCTAGCAGGTAGATAACATGAGGGAAATTGGAGGAATGCCACTGCCGTCAGATGATCTATGCGCCTAATGGAATGCAAATGACTGGACGGGACACCTAACATGAAATGCAACAAGAGGATTTGATCTCTAATGGAGGGATGACAATACCGTCTCTAAAAGGTTGAAATCCAGAAAGCAGAACTTAAGAACTCCATGCAAGATTTCCATTCTCTTCGCTAGGGAAGATATGGCTATGGTACTGGATCTGGTAATTATGGATATGTTGATGGCTATGGAGGTTATCCTAGTGGTGGAGGTTATCCTAGTGGTGGAGGTTATCCTAGTGGTGGATATATAGGTGGGTCTTACAATTCTAGTGTGTGTTATGGTAGTTATGGAGGTGGATATGGTGCTCGAGGATATGGTGGAGGTTATGGAGGTGGATTTGGTGGTGGATATGTAGGTGGACCAAGTAGGGGGAAGGGGGGGGGGGGGTATGGTGGAGGTGGTTATGGTGGTGGACCTGTTGTTTATGATGGATATGGTATGGTGGAATGGGATATGGAGGATATTCCAACATAGGGGGCTATGGAGGCTACAATTCAGGTGGAGGTTCTAGAAGTTATGGTGGTATTCGAGGTAGTGGAAGGTATCATCCATACAATAGGTAGAACATCAAGGTTATTTGGGAGAGACCATACAATGTTTTATTTCAATATCTGAGGCTTTAAGTGGTGCCAATAATATATTGGTTGCATTTGGAACAATTTTGTTTTGTTTACATGCATTTTCCTGTCTGAATTGGAAATTTTTTGAATGAATATTCAATGGTCATTTTAATGGCCAATTATGGATCAAATACATTTCATTTCTTTGAAGTTAATTGTTGGATGTCATTTATCTGAATTTTGGTCCTTTATTCCATTCCAAATGGAATTTTATCCTGTTTACAAGGTTCATGCTATTACTAGTTGAAATACTCATTTTAAGCAAATCAATAAATCTTTCATTTCTTGTAACTGATTACTTAAGTGGGAAGGGGTGGTTTTTGGTTTGATTTTCCACAAATATGGCCATTAATCAAATAATTTTACATGATTTTGCACCTCTATTACTTCTGGTTAGCTCTGCTTCATTTCTGTTTATCTGGGCATTGATCATATAATTGTGCATGCTTTTGCACCTTTTTACTTATGGTTAGCTCTGTTTTGTTTCTTTTTGCATGAGTTTGAGTTTGAAGTGTTTAGTGGCAAGTTAAACCACTTTTCCCTTAAAAGGTGTACATATTCGAAGTTGGAACTTTGATTTTCATGTATTTTTATGTAATCATCATAAAATCAACTACTCAGCATTAGCCTTCCTCGGGCTGCAGGATACTTTAATTTTGATAAACACTGGGTAGTGGAAATAGTGTACATAGTTGATAATAGTTCTCATGATTGATGTTGTTGCTGGTTTCTGTTGGGCCAATGGAATAAAAGATCTGATGTTAGACAACAAATTGTTGGAATTATGATTGTTCTTTGTTGGTGAAATATGACTCACATTGTTGATATAAGCCTTTGTATTGTGATCTCTTAGAACCTTCTTCTTGATAGATGAACCATAATTTTTGTGGAACTCGTTCAATGATACAAAAGGTTCTTTGTTCTCCTTCTCAAGTCCAACCTCCACTTCATTATTAAAATAGTTAGCATTATTTTGGTTTAGATAAGCTTTATTTGGGAGCAAGTTTCATCTTGTATCCATGTAATTTGTGTTGATTATTTCAAAGAACTTTCCACCTGTAGGAGTTGTTACCAGTGAATTGTGTCTTGCTGAGCTGTTATCCATTAGAATTTTCTTGGCACCCAAAACACTTTTCTTAGTTGATGATCCAAATCTATTTCAAAATGTTTTAGTGAAATTGGATGATCCATACTCTCCTCCTCAACACTATTTTCCTCTTCAATGGGAAAACATCTAGAATTCCCTTTGAACATATGAACTTTCCTTGGGAAGATTTTGGAGTCCATGTTCATAGAATTTTTGTTGATTCTCTCAAAGAATGTTCCACCCACAAGAGTTAATGAAGGTGAATTCTTAATCTTTGGTCCATATCCCACAACTCCATTAAACCCTAACCTCGTCTGAAATTTATCTTTTGGGAGCACATGGGATTCCATATAAGAGTCATTTATTGCATATCTCTTTCCCGAATATTCCACATAGCATGAGACGAAAAGGCATTTAATGGCACAAGTGTTTTACACTTCGAGATATGATTAGGGCCTAGAGTGAGGGAGTGAAAATCTTTGCACAAATAAATAGCTTTAGCAACCCCCTCCATGGAGGAATATTTCCGATTCTTATCTCCAATTTTTCATATTCCATATCTATCTCCACACACTTGTTCCCTTTCACTAAGTTAAAATTTTTGTCTTTAGATAAAATCTCATTATCAAAGCCTTCGAATTCCTACAACATTTTAACATCATGCAAGGACACTAATTGCATATTTTGAAATAGTTTTTTGTAAGCAACTGAATCAACAGTATGAATTTTTATGAAAAAATGAAACTTGGTTGCACTAACTGTGACATCCCTAGCCTTCCTGTTGTACCCTTTGCAAACCCATTGATTGATGAGTTAACCTTGGGCTATCAATCCACTTCCAAACTAAGCCTTTTATTCCTCTATGAAATTTATAAAATACTCACATCAACCTCATCTGAAAAGTTTTCACGAGATGCTAGTCCAGTTGACTTTAACTGATTGAGAGGCTTTTGATTAACTAAAATCGACTTAGCTAGACTACATTGAGCCTACTCCCTAACTACACCTCCTTTTAGTAAATGTGTACTCTCCATGTCATTTTTTTCCAATCCACTTAGTTCCTTTTAGAAAGAGAAGTATGAAACAATGTCATCTTCAGGTAAAATCTTCCAATCACCTTTTGCACCAGCATTTTTGGGACTTGTCACTTCAAAATTATATCGAAAAGAGCAAGATTTTAAAGGAGCAACATGAAGGTGGATTATCCCTATAAACAAGTAGGAGAGGTGTTATTTTTGGTAGCTTGAAAATGTATGAGATCAACTTCACTTGAGATGACCCTGTATAAGCAAAGGCGCCTTCATTATTTGTGGAATATGATAGACACAAAGGTGAGCTTCTCCTAACATTTTCATTTAAAATCCTGCATTTTCCCTTCCCAAAGTTGTTAAGGATTTCCTTGGAAAAGTGCAAGAAAAAAGGCTTGCACTTTGTTGATCTGGAAATTCCTATGAACTATTACTTCCTAAAGAAGAGAAATATTTTAGTAAATGAATGTTTTCATTATGAAAGCCTTCAAATTCCTACAACATTTTAACATCATGTAAGGACGCTAATTTCATACTTTGAAATAGCTTGTCGTAAGAAACTAAATCAACAGTTTGACTTGCTGATGAAAAACTACAACTTGGTTGCACTAACTGTGACATCCCTAGCCTTCCTCATGCACCCTTTTCAAATCCATTAATTGATGAGTTAACCTTGGGCTAGCAATCCACTTCCAAACTATGCCTTTTCTTCCTCTGTGAAATTTCTGAAATACTCACATCAACCTCATCTAAAAAATTTCATGAGACTCAAGTCTAGTTGACTTTAACTGATTGAGAGGCTTCTTAGTAACTAAAAGTGACTTATATAAACTAGATTGAGCCTACTCCCTAACTACACCTCCTTTCAGTAAAGATGTACTCTCTGTGTCATTATTTTCCATCCCACTTAATTCCTTTTGGAAAGAGAAGACTGAAACAATGTCATCCTCAAGTAAAAGCTTGCAGTCACCTTCTACACCATGATTTTGGGGACTTGTCACTTCAAAACTAGATCGAAAAGAGTGAGATTTTAATGGAGCAACATGAAGATGAACCCGGCCCTATAAATAAGCAGGAGAAGTGTTATTTTTGGTAGCTTGAAAATGCATACCATCAACTCTCACTTGATATGACCCTATATAAGAAAATGTGCCTTATTAGTTATGGAATATGATAAACACAAATGTGAGCTTCTCCTAACATTTTCATTTCCAATCCTGCATTTTCCCTTCCCAAAGTTGTTAAGGATTTCCTTGGAAAAGTGCAAGACAGAAGGTTTGCACTTTGTTTATCTGGAAAATCCTATGAAATGTTACTTCCTAAAGAAGAGAAATATTTTAGTAAATGAATGTTTACCATGTTATCATTCCTTGGCTCAGTGTTTTCCATATCACTATTTATTTTTGAAACACAAGCGCATGATTTAGCCAGTCCATCACACCAAAATATATCACCAAAATCATTAGATGTAAACTCAATTCCACCATTTAACAACCTTATAGATGTCTCATTGTTTAAAACCTTTGAAGGTGACTCAATTCACCATAACCTTCATTGGGAAACAGAGTAAACTTTTTGTTGCGTCTGAGAACTTATTTTATGATATTTAGGCCATGAGTAATGTTGTAGCTTCATAACCCCATCTTCTTTCACCCCACCCGTCTTTCTAGAAAACAAATTTCCACTACTTCGAAGAATTCTATCGATAAAATCAATGTTGGCATCTGGAAGTTTCTTGCTAGGGGGGTTGTACAAGGTTTCAAGCTACCCCTTAGCAACCTCATCTTGATTGTAAATCACAAAAACATAATCATGAGCTCCCATCTTACCTTGGGAATCCATTGATTTCTGAGAGCAAACAAAACATCCATCTATTTCTCCTATCATGAAATCCATGTCTTTTGGAATCTATAATTTTGCTCACCTCCTGATGGGCCAATGGAACTTACGTCCACTGGAGATGCTCACCTTGCCCTCTTCAAATTTTGGCCTTCATTGCTTTGTGATGGAAGCCTTATAGATGACCCAGACAAACTTTAGAGCCTGTTGAATGATACAACCTTCAAATAGTCCTATCCTCCCGCATTCACCACAATATTACTGCAGTTATTAGTTTCTTTCCCTAAAATATTTTTGCAAAAATCCATACTTCTGTTCCTCAATTTATTTGTTAAATCTTGTGTAATATCATCTCCAGTTTTTTGTAGGTTGTAACATGGTAATTCCTGAGCTGAGTCAAATGACACTATTATGCCATGAATAAAGCCTGCATTTAAATAATATTTGACCTTCTCATATATCTCTTTCTTCATATAAAGTTGTTTCCGGTTCATGTTGGTCAGATATTTTTTCAATGGAACAAATAAAAAATTTTCCAAGACCTTTTCCAATGGCATCAGATTCATCTCTTTCATTTCTCAATAGAACCTATAAAACAACCATGTTAATGGAATTAGCTTCCATTGACAACTCATAGCCTGCTTCTTCTATAGAAGGGCTATCTGGAATTTATTGAACCAACCCATTACATAGCAAAGGGCGAACCAACTGATTACCTAGCAAAGGACTATCTAGAACTTCTTGAATCAACACTTTACCAGGTGTTTTCTCATTAGGACAAATGGAAACTTTTCCAAGACTTATTCCAATGCCATCGATGTCCTCTCTTTCATTTCTAAATGGAACATTTGTAACAGTCATGTAACTAGCATTATATTTCATTGACAACTTATGACGCATTCCTTCTATAGGAAGGTTATTTATAGCTTCTTAATCCAAACAATTTAGCCCATAGTTGTTCCAAGTCATGGTTTATATAGTTACCCACACAAGAGAGAAGGTCTCTTCCATGTCAGACACCAATCAATAAATATTACCCTCCCCTTCTGATAGCGTTGACCTAGTGATTCCTACTTTATAACATCCATAAATATGGTAGGTATTAATGTAATGATCCTTATAACAATTGGAGGACGCCCTTGCCCCTTCTTATTTCTCATTTCAATATCAAATTGACTCGTGTAGACCTCGATCAAACTTGGGAGGACAAGTGATTTCCAACACATCAGTACACCTTGAAGGTTGAGAGCCATCAAACAAGCCACTTTTAACATAGTAGTGAGGACTAGAGGAGTCAAATTTAAGAAAATAACCTTAATACTCCATTGCTTCTTCTTAAGTTTCAACCATTGTCAACTGAAAAACCACATTTCCCATCCAATAACAATCAAATTGATTCGAATGTGATCCAAAATATGGGACCTTTTCTCCACACTGACATGTTATGGGATTCTTTCTAAGAAATCCACAATACCAATTGCAATCCACTTCGACATTCTCTTACCAATGTAATCAATTGTTAATAATTTTGTGCAACTCACCATGTCTAGTAGATATATGCATGTATTAGGAAGATATGTGCATGTATTATGTGCTAATGGAGTTGAATACAAGGTTGTGATTTTAAAGAATTAAATCGGTAAATAGATCTCTCTTGTTTGTGAAAGGTATAAATTTTATTTTTACCTTTTTTCCTCAACGAATTCAAATTTTCCTTGAAATTATTTTTAACTCAAATATTTGTATTTCATGGTATTTATAACTCAGCATGTATCCTTTAACATTTTCCATTAAAAAAAGTCAAATAATAAATTCATAGAATTTTCTTATACTTCATTTGTGTAAGTCTGCGAACCATTAAAGAGGAGGATTAATTGATATAGAATAATTATTTTGAGTTACAATTTGTAATTATTAATGGAAAAATAATACTATTTGGTATATTGACGAGGACATTTATTTTTTGTTGAGAACATCTTATTTTAATATGCTTTAAATTTTTTTATTTTTTAAAATTATTTTTAAAAATTTCCTCTTGTTTGAATTTAAAATGATTAGAAAGAAATTTGAAAAAAATGACATTTTTTCTTCCTTCAAGCATGCCGCTAAAAAATAGGTATTGTTCCTTTTATCTTCGGAATTGTGATTTGAATTATAAAATTTTTGTCTCTTTTCCCTACCTTTCATAAAAGGTTTTTATTAATGTTTTCATTTTCAACCAAAATAGTTATTAAAATTGGTTTTCTACTTTTCATCAATAAGGTTTTAAATGTTGAATGTCTTGGTAAGAATTCTTCCATTAAGATGTATTAGACCTATATATCATGATTGAAATATTATTATATTTGTAGTGGCTCAAAATTGTTAGCATGTAAATCAACCTCACTGGAAAAGGTGGATGCTCCTATCCCTTGAGGTGCACATGTTGTGTTTTTGACCAAGGTTATATCTATTAGCATGGTATCCACGCTCTTTTGGTTTTTAAATGGCCTTAAAATTGTTGGCATTCTCCCCTAAGAACCTTCTTTGACTAGACTCAAGTTATCCTTAAGTTGATTCTAAAAACCCGATGGGTGTTCTTCTATCAGTTCTAGTTGAGTATGCTCAGTAACATATGAGATCTCATGCAGTTGGGCATTTTCAATTGCAGACATAGTCTCCTAATTCTAGGCATTTTCAGACACATTTGAGGCCCCTCTCCCTCTAGGCCTACCCATCTCCTTGACTCGTTTCTGCACACCCTCAACATCTTCTTACTATGAAACATCATTTTCTTCATTTATGCCCATTTGGGCTTCAAACAAGTGTTTCCCTCCCTCATTTCCTCCATGTTGTGCATCAACAAAGTCCCCTCTCTCATCATTTTCACCATGTTGGGCATATTCAAATCCTTGTTCCTCTCCCTTCCCCTCCTCTATGTTATAAAAATAGAGAGAGCACATTATCGCACACAACACAAATCACTCTCATATCTTTATTGATCACATAGGTTACATATGTATAGGATACAAATTATTGACTTCGACAAATCTAGATCCTAAGAAAGTGGTTTTGGCTCAGTTGGTATTAACCCAGGTTCAGACACCAGAACTTTTGGCAATGACCCGCAAGCAGGTCGAAGTCTCAACCGAGGTGGCTATGGGTGATTGTAGAACCAGGTTTCTGTAACCTTGAGGGACTGTGCGGAGTGGCTCTTAACTTCGCTTTTATGTACTTTAATTATCCTTCTAACACTCACAACATTACTGCAAAATGTATTCTAACTACAGACGTTGTCACATTCATTTAATATAAACACATTGCAGAACAATAACAGTTGCGCTAACATATTGATTACTTGAAATTAATTCACATAAACTGATAGAACACAAATAGAAGATACAAAAACAAAAGACTTTGCCAAAACTTCTTCTTTATTAACATAGATCTTTTCAATACATACAACTTCTCGACCTGCGTACCTCGTTGCAGGTGGTCTATGCACTCAGCTACAAAGTCTTCCCAGGCCTCCGTGCACTCATCTGTGGAGCCTTTCCTTAGACCCAAAACACAAAACAAAAGACTCGATCACTTGTGCTCTCTCTATAATCTATTCTAATTATCTAAAGATGATCTTCGACAAAGCATTACATGTCTTTAAATACATTACATTGCTACAAAAACCATGGTCCACATACCATGGACTCAACAAAACAATGAACTAAAACCCTGATACCCATTACAAAATGAGGGGCTTTGACCCACCCCAAAGCCCCTAGACACTTGCGCGGTAAATAGAACTTCGTGGACTCTGCACACTCTGCTCCTCAAAATGCGGAGTCTTTGACCAAAACTGGACCAAGTTGGGTCGTGCCCAATAGGCCCCCAACACTCACATGTGACTCATCCTGAGTCACTCAGCTGTGGTGCCCTTGATCTTTGTTGTGATGCCATTGTAGATGACATTGTATTGTTGGACTATTTCTACTACCTTCTTTTCCTCTTGGTGCACTTCTTCTAGCAATTCCTCTGTGGTTGGTCTGGAAGTCTTCTGCAGCACTTCTTTCTCCCTCTGTCATAGCTCCCTGAGCCTTTCATCTACTGCTTGTGAAAGTTGGAGGGCCTCATCCTGCCATAGTTGAGTCCTCTCTGTCAAAATATGCTCTTTCCTCCGAAGATCTTCAATCTCTTTCTAGAGATTCTTCCCTTCAATGATGTTGGCGAGCCTCTGCGAGACTGGTAGGGTCTTCACAATTTCCAGGATCTCTTCCTGCTGCTTCTGCTTCACCTGTAGCTCTTCTTCAATCCTCTGAATGTTTGGATCCTCTTGCAGTGAGGTCCAAATCTGCATGGTCTCATCTAGTAACTTTCCACAATCCGCCATTGTGTCGGAGATACCTTTCACTACAGTTTTTAGATCCCTCTCCCTTTTCTCACGTACTTTCAATGGAATGATTGGTTGCAGCCTTATTTGCAGCTCAAAATCTTCACTTCATATTCAAACTTTAATTTTGCGAGCTTATTCTTCGACTCCTTTATCATGGGGCTGAGCTTCACAACCTTCTCTGCTGGAGGTTCTTCTTCGCGAACCTTTGCGCCCCAGGACTTCACTACAAGTTTTTGCAATGACTTTCTTTAACTAATGTTGTTTATGACATGCTTCATCCCTATCTTTGATCAATTGATCTAGCTCCTTCTTCAGTGAAACTCTGTCCCTTTCCACTTGAATTCTTAACAACGAAGTGCGTTGTTCTCGCTCCTTCAGTTCATCTGTAATACTTTGATCGAACTTGTGTAATACCTAAGTTTTCATTGTGCCAGTGTTCATGTTAACACGGTCCCACCCTCTTGCTCACTCTCTATCCTTGGCGTATTTAAACTACAACACTCCACATGGTATATGCAAAATCCTCAATCCAATTGTTGGATCTATTCGTTGCTCTAGCGATAGTAGCTAACCTATCTATGTCGATTGTCTGGTTGTGTGCGCCAATACCTTTAACTCCGCGATGCCTTGTTGCACATCTGTCAATGTCATTTTGTAGCAACCATTGACCTTGTTCTAGGTCTCTGCTATTACTTCCTAAACCTTTTCTCTAATCTCGTTATTTTACCCCTCAGTGAGGACAAGCGGCATCGTGCCCTTATATTTTCTCGCCTTATGTTTCTTCCATGCGCCCAATGTAGTTACTATAGGTACCCTCTTTTTGATGATGAATGGTGATTCCTTTGTTGGATCTACGTCACTGAGAGGGTCTTGGGTATCCTATTCTGTCTCTAGCTTTGTTTCTGGCTTTGTCTATGGCTCTAGTTCCTCTACTTATTTTCCTTTGTTTTTTCCACTTAGACCCGCATGTTGCACGATGCCCCCCACTGCTTTAGTGTCGTCTATGGTTGGGTTCATCCATTCGGATGACCATTATTGTATTATTGCGAGCAGGTCATCTTCAATGACCAAATATGGAAGAGGGTGGCATGTCTACAATGGATCCTTCCGAGCCTTGATGTATACTCTGTGAAAATATGCCTTGAATGTCGCGATGTTGCGATACTGCTCATACAAGCTAGGTGATAACCTTGGATACAAGTTCACCACCATGTGCAAATCCATGTCCAATAGCACAAAGAATTTTTTTTCTCCTGCGGGCATAACGGCTCCTTGGTATGCCACAATGAGGCATACCACGCAGCTTCACATACATCTGTTTCTACTTGCGAAAATTGTGAGTCCTCTGTTTCCTTCCATGCTATCAACGCGATGATCAAAATCAACCACGCATAATTAAATGTTTTTCCTTCCTCCCGTGCCTCACGGAAATCCTCCGAAAATTCCTTGTATAAGTAATTGACCCAGTTGAACTGAACCCCAACATTGCATTGCGCAGCCAAAGAAACCACGACTGTGGGGACTTCGTTTGCTCTGCATTTCCTCATTATTTTTCCTGCTAAAATGTGTGTGGAGAAGTGCACCCCTTGGTTGCTAATAGATTTGATATCGTAATCATGCAACTTCTTGATAATCCCGAACTTATCCTTCATAGTCTATGCCATTGCCTTGTCTCGGTTTTTGTCAACAAACTCTTCGGTGTGGTCCTTTCCTTGATAGGGCAGTCCAATAATTCTTCTTATCAATGTCTTGTCAATCGGGATCCTCTTCCCCAACCAAAGGCATCCATCATGCACCAATACTAGTAATTGTCGAACACAGGCTGTGTTGGATGTGCTTCTACCAAAGTGTGGCATGTATAACATGTTTAGCAAGCTTGATCTCTGCAATCCTGTAGCCCACTAGTGTGGGTCCAACCTCGTAACTCCACTCTCTGGATAATAGACCTGGTGTAGGTACTTACTCGACTTGAACTGTGGATATGTACTTTTGTCATTAAATTACCAATCTTCCATTTTTAATTACGGGATTTTTCCTAGCACTTCGCCTTCAAATGGCACTTTTTCTGGTAGTAGTCGTGTGAAAGTGTCAAGTTTTGTGTCCTTTAGGTCCTTAACTGGATTGGTACCCAGTTTTATTAGTGGAAAATATGGTGGCAACATAGAGGGAATTTTTGTGCCCTTTATCTCCACTTAGGGCATCTCGGCTTCCTCCTCGCTGTCATGGATTTCCTATGGTTCTTCTTGTTGTACTGGCTTCTTCACCTTCTCCTTAGGTTTCTTATCTTGCTTGGTCTTCCTCTGTTTATCTTTTGTTGTCTTATTCCTTGGGGGAATTCTTAGCTCTACTGCAGAGGCTTCAACTAGCCTCTTTTCGGGTCTTTTCTTGGGTTGTTCTTTTGTAACTACTTGTTTTCACGGTGACCTCGCGCGCCTTGGGGATAGGGGTACACTTGACTCTCTCTTGATAGAAAATTCTCAAACTGAATTCTCCAGATAGAAAAGTGTAAAATGTGGAGTGGGACATAGCTTTTATAGCGAATTTGAATTTTGAACCTCATGATTATCTTAGATCTTGTTCATTTAATGCAGGTATGGCACTAGATCCGATCAACTGTGCTTCATAAATGTGTTTCTCCCACGCCTTTTAACGACAACTTTTTCCTTCCAACAGTCATATTTTTCTGGTTATCTTCGACAATCGCGCAGTAATCTACCCTTCGTCGCGGTTCTTTCAGACTTTGACATACTTCTGAATATCGCACAGTAATCCTCCTTTGGTGCGGTTCTTTCTAACTTTGACATACTTTTGAATATTGCGCAGTAGCCTTCTTCGGCGAAGTCCCCTTCTGTAGAGTAGTTTATAGTCCAGTGCCCACTTTCAACTACAGGTGGCACTAAGACTCTTATCCTTTCTTATTTTAGTGTGAATCTCCAGGGATAGAGTCGTCTCTGTATTCCTTCAATCTACTACCATTCACTCGTCCTGGAATCAATTGGCAGTTTAACTTCCCAAGCTGAATTGCGCCACCATCAGAGACATGTTTGATGATATACAATCCCATCAATGTGTCTTAAATTTTCCCAAGAACTTCGTGAATTTTCTATCATATAAGAGTACAATATCTCCTTCCTGGAATGTGTTTTTCTTGATGTGCTCGTCATGCCAGGCTTTCTCCCTTGTTTTTTCTACTTGCTGAAAAAACCTGCTATAAATTGTCATCTTCCAAAGAAAGCAATTGTGCCATCCTCTCCTCCATTATATTGGAATATGCCATGTTTGTGAAGGCTACAATTTTTAAACTGGGCACAATGTACTCCATAGGCATGACTGCTTCTTGTCCATATACCAACCTAAAAGGTGTTTGGCCTGTCAATTTCTTGCATGTTGTTCTATATGCCCACAACACCACTGGAATCCTTAGATCCCAGTCATTTATGTTCACATTTCACACTTTTGTGAGTGCATTCTCCATAATTTTATTGAAAGGTTCGACTGTCCCATTCTCTTGAGAATGATATGGGGTAATTTTATGATGGTGTACTTGAAACTCTTCAGTCAGAATCTTAATAGTCTGATTCAAGAAATTTGAGCCTCGGTCACTCATTAATGTATTTGGACACCCAAATCTGGACATAATTTATTCAAAAATGAACTTTGCGGCGGTATCTACACTGCAATCCTTCACTGGTTGTGCCTCAGCCCACCTCGTCAAATAATCAGTTGCAGTGATTATGTATCTTGTGCCAATCTTATTTCTTGGTGGGTTAATAGGTCCAACAAAGTCAATAGCCCATTTGTCAAATTCTTGCAATGTCACCTGTGGATTTAATGGCATTTCGTCTCTTCTAGATGGCCTTCCTGTTCTTTGACATATATCACACACTCGACAAAACTCTTTTGCATCCTTATGTACTGTGGGCCACCATAACCTAGGTCTCAAGATTTTCTGCACAGTGACCTTTCCTGCATAATGTCCACCTGTGACTCCTCCATGAGCTTCCGCCAGAATACTCTGCCTTTGTGTTCTAGGACATATCTTTGTAGTATTTCATCTGGTCCCAAGTGCCCTGCAATCAACGTGAAATCATCTATTTTTACCACCAACTGCTTCTTCTACTGTGTAGTGTACTTCATAGACGTCATTCTTGTGGCTAGAAATTGAATAATATTCACGAAGTGATCATCCGTGACCTTGATTGCAAACAAATGTGCATCGAGCAGGTTATATTCGATATTGGTGGGTTTTTTTACTATCTCCAATCTCGAGAAATGATCCAGCCCGACATTCAATCTTCCTGGCTTGACTACAACCTCAAAATCATACTTCTGGAACAACAACAACCATTGACAATTTTTTCCTCCTAAAACAAGCTTATTCACCAAATATTTCAGCGTGGAGTGATCAGTGAACAACTTGAAATGTGCTCCCAACAAGCAGTGCCTAAAATTTTGTAGTGCATAAACCATAGCTAACCCTTCTCTTTCTGTTATAGTATAGTTCTTTTTCACCTTGGACAATTTTCCGCTTGCAAAAATTATGGGGTGATCAAATTCGTTTGCTCCTGGATGTGCCAACACTATACCCAATGTTATGCAAGATGCATCGACAGGTAAATGAAATTCCGTATTCCAGTCTGGAAAAACTAAGATCGGCGCGGTTACCATCTTCTCCTTTAGTATATCCAGAGTCTTCTGACATTATTTGTCCCATTTAAAAGTGACATTAGGGGAATTTTGCAGTCTAAAATGGGCCTCCTAAAAAATGTACAACCAAAATAAACTTTATAAGAACCAACAAGATTCAATATGATGATGTCAACCATGGGGGATAATTCACCATTTTTGGAGTAAAAAGGTAAAAAGATTAAAAAATAAAAAAATAATCAAACTACTTTTTCAACTCATATTTTCAACATATCTCCCTAAGGTTTTACTTAAATTTCGAGTGGGAGCACTCATTGGATGCAAAATTTAATTCCTCATCCAAGGAGTACCCATGTTGCATACTTTCAATGGACCTTGCTACAAGAAAAAATGAAAAATACATGAAAAAACGTGATTGCAATCACGTTTTTCATGTATTTCTCATTTTAAGTGTAGCAGGGTCCATCAAAAATATGAAACATGCGTACTTCTCAGATGAGGAATCAAATTTTTCATCCAATGAGTGTTGCCGCTCGAAATGTGAGTAAACCCATAGGGAGATGAGTTGAAAATACGTGTTGAAAAAATAGTTTTTTCTTTTTTCCATCTAAAATTTGATGATGTAATATAATATTATTTTATTATTTCCACTATTATTTTATAATTTCCTTAGGAGGCCCATTTTAGACCTCAAAACTCTCCTAATGATCTTTCTTCAATAACTTCTCCATTCGCACAGTTATCTGTGCATGCCCCTTTATAAAATTTCTATAATAGCCAGTGTGTCCAAGTGTCGTGCGTAGTTGTCTCACTGTTTTTGGTGCTAGCAAGTTTACAATGACTTCTTTCTTCGCAGAATCCACCAACAAACCATGTTTGCACACAATATTCCCTAATAGTATGCAACACGGCACACAAAATATACACTTCTTCAAGTTTAGTGAAATTTGATGTTTCCTACATGTATCCAACATAAGCCTTAAGCTCACAATATGCTTCTTTAATAGCCCAAAGACTGTCCAATCATCAAAGTAAACTTCCAAGAATTTGTGTATGTAATCCTTAAATGTTGCGACTACAACTCTAGAAAATATGGCAGGCACATTCTTCAAGCCGAAAGGCATCACCATGTACTGAAATGAGCCCCACTCTGTTGCAAAAGTTGTCTTATGTCTATCTTTTGGCGCAATTCTGATCTGATGGTAACCCGAAAAGCCATCTGTGAAAGAATAGGCCTTGTGACCTCCTACATTGTCCAATACTTCGTCTGTAAATGGTGTAGGGAAGGGTTCATGCACACATGCATCATTTAGTTTTCTCAAGTCAACACAAATTTTGATCTCTCCCTTAGTCTTCTTTTCTTGAACTATCATGGGACTTACCCATTCAGACTCTTCAACAGGCTCGATGATCCCTGCTGCTAGCATTTTGTCTAATTCTTCCTTCACCTTTTCCTTGTATTTTGGATTCAACCTATAGGGTCTTTTCTTCACAGGCTTTGCGTCAAGTTTCAGAGGGATCCTCATAACTCCTAAGTCCCCTAATATGCCCTTCATTTCTGAAAATTTCATAGGAAATAACTCTTGGTATTCACATAGAAGCTTTGTGATTTGAATAGCTGTATTTGCGTCCCAATAGTCTCCAATTGTTGTGAACTTCGAGTCTTCCTCTATCCCAATATTCACTTTTGTGTTTTTACTAGCTGCATTATATCTGGTATTTCTGGTTCTAGTCCAACAACTTTGCAATGTCCTTTTGATTCTGGTATATCAATATTGCACAAATATTCATCTTCTTTGGAAATGATATTATAACATTCCAATGCATTTTGTAACTGCGCATCCCAATCATGCTATCAAGTTAATGGAGTTTCATTCTCAAAAATATTTTCTCTGATTTTTGAAGATTTGAGTCTATACATGAGCAATCATCATAAAAATTGAATGTTAGTATGAACCCTTCAACGAAATCTGTCTTGTTCGCAGTTCCATGTCACAATTATGTTTCAAGATACAAATTCACAGGAATCGTTTCTAGTGTGTGGATAAACCCATGTACCCACTCTTATTCTGAAATTTCTTTCCAAACCGAAGTGCAGCAAAGAATATGCTCCTAGGGATAAACCTTACCATCATACTTTACTTCTATTTCTGTGTCGATTGAGCCAAACCTGATCCACATTAATCTTCGACACTGTTACCAATCTGTTATATTTCTTTTATGAGTACCCCACCATCTAGCAGGTGTAGCCTTCAGGGCTACATCCAAAGCTTGCAACCTCTGTTCTTCTAGTATTTCTCTTTCATATTCATTAAGAAACAGGCTTACTTCTCTGATCCCATCATAATAAGGCAGATCACATACCTTGGAAGTTATGTAGCGAAGTGATTTTGTGGTAGAGACTTCATATAACCTATTTTGCCAATTTTCCAATTCTTCCTTGGAATCTGAAGTACAAGAATTGTCCTGGTCCCAGCCCAATTTTCCATCTACAGTGGGATTAATCCAATCTTCCTCCTTAGATGTTATCTAATAAATGTTGTCAAGATCTGCATCGCAATACTCATCCTAGACATGCTCTGTATAGCGCACTCCTTCTGAGGAGTCTAGAGGGACTATGACCCTCATATCATCTTTTTCGAACACCATTTGTCTCTTCTTTAGATTGATTATTGCCAAATTATTGAAATCTCAATCCAATCCAAGAAGCACCAGATAGGGGTTGCTATCATCTACAATTTCAATCACTTCGAAGTATGTAGTGGTTCAGACTCCTTTGATGTTTACTATGACACCAGGTAACCTTCCCATAGAGATGATCTTTTATCGATTAGCCATCCTCAACTACATCGGTGATGGGCCTCTAAATTAGACATAAATTAAGGCCCATGCCTCTAAATTAAACATAATTAAGGCCTATGACAATCCTTCAGCACATTAAACCTCTCTTTTTGAATTAGATAATGTATTTATAACTTTAATATATTCATTATGAAGGTTTATAATTTCATATTTGTGCTTAATGTTATTAATTTTTGTGGAATATTATGAGAACACTGGGCAAATTATGAAGATTTGGAGGAGGAGATAATTTAGGGACTTTCTCCCTACTACATGAGGATCACTATTAAATAATAAATCAACAAGATCTTATGGAAGTGTGCACACATGATTAGAAAGTTTCAGGTCAATCCATTCTACCATTTGGGAGATATGGACAAAACAAGTCTGTTACAAGAGGTTGTCCTGAATTACTACATAAGTTTCTTGTAGTACTATAGGAAGTTTTGAAAATCTACAGGAAAGGTAGTCCGATGGAAAAATTATGATGCAGCCCTGTTTTGGGATAGGAAAAAAGGATATTGACTTCACCACATCTCAGCCAACGCCCATCATGACCATGTCACTATATGGCCACACCTTCCACTCATTCCAATACCTATTTACCCTCCAACAGAGAAAGTATACAAACATTCAAAAGGAAGGGCAGCTACAGTGACCTATTTGGAAGTAACAGCAGGCTCCAGGCCTAACCTTTAGGACCATGATTGAAAGAGGAGAAGCATAACTACAAGCACAATGAAACTCCTCTAGAGTTCAGCAGCAACAGAGGAAGCCATCGGTTGCACATCATTAAGAAGACAACCCATCAGCAAAATAAGATCAAAAAAAAAGAAAAGGCAATCAAGAAGATGTACATGAGTCATGAGAAGCACAACAACATCAACTCAACAGCAATATGCATGTCTCTCCAACAACCATCAGGTAGGTACAGGTATGCAATATTCTTGACCTCTTCTTTTGAGCATATTATAGTTAGAAATTTGTTGTCAATGCATGAGAGATGAGGTTTTATAAGCTAAGGATGGGTCAGCAATCTCAGCCGCCTTCAACTAGTTAATTGCAGCTCATTCCTTCACTCATGTAATGTTGAAAAGTCAAATTATGAAAGGTGATGATTTCAAGGAATGAGGACAACATTTAAAAGAATAAATTTTTGCAAAGGCCAAGTCACCACAGCACTCCAAGTCCTCCATCCACTTCATATTCACCATCTATCCATCATTCATCCATCCCCTTTTATAATTTCAAGAACAAACCCTATCTCACCCTGAAAATTTCTTGAAAAAGCAAATAGAGCATACTCTCCATTTTCACAAACATACATCATTTCTCATCACTCCCATACAGTTAGACGACTCTAAAGAAAGAAGGAATGACTATTGCAGGAAGGAAGAATGTTGCTATAAGAAGGAAGAAAGAAAAAATTGTGCTAAAACCCAAAATGACAGTGCCTAAGAGAGACCTAATCAAAATAGAGAACTCCAAGGCCATTAGGCAACCATCTAGGCCATAAGAGAGAAGAAGGCAAACTAATGGTCTGAAGAAACAAGGATTTTTCTTTACACAAATATGTTTTTGGGCTTGTCCTCACAGAACTTACAGCCAAGATTCTTAATGCACAAGAGAGAGCCCACCAAGGCCATAAATGAGGCACAATGAGGTCACTAAGTTGCTCAAAGGATGAGCAACACTTTCAGCAGGGGGTATGATGGGCCTTTAAATTAGACATAAGTTAAGGCACGTGCCTGTAAATTAGACATAAATTAAGGCACACACCTCTAAATTAAACATAAATTAAGGCCTATGACCATACTTTAGCACATTAAACCTCTCTTTTTGAATTAGATAATGTATTTTAACTTTAATATATTCATTAAGAAGGTTTATGAATAATTTCATATTTGTGCTTAATGTTATTTATTTTTGTGGAATATTATGAGAATATTGGGCAGATTATGAAGATTTGGAGTAGGAGATAATTTAGGGACTTGCTCCCTACTACATGAGGATCACTATTAAATAATAAATCAACAAGATATTATGGAATTATGGCACAAATTGTCCAATGATTGAGAAAATCTAGGAATGTGTTCCCTGCTATTTAATGCAGATTTCTAGTATTAGGAACTAGAACCACTAATCAAGGGATTTTGGGGGGGGGAAGCTTCCTCCATTCATGGGGAATGATTCTTAATCATTTTATACAAGTACCAAGTCGAATTTACCTCTAGGGGGGATTTTCATTAGTGTTCTTTTGGAGAGAACTCGTGTTTCTGCAGGTCCATTATATTTTCTTGCGGGGATAACAATGCAAACTTTGAAACGAGAACTATAAACTCAAAACGAGAACTCTGACCAAAAAACCTCGTAAAAACATCAAAAACAGTGCTAAAAACGAAAAATGTTGATGTTGGAATAACACCCATTTTTTTGTAGGATAAATTTTCAACATATTTTAAAAATGGCGGTGAAAAACAATTTTTTGTGCAAAAATTGTCCAAAAAACACTCTCAAAACAAAAAGTGTTGATGTTCGAATAACACTTTGCAAAAAACACCTTCAAAACGAAAAGTGTTGATGTTCGAATAACACTTTTTTTTTTTCAATGGTAAATTTTGTGCAAAAAACACCCTCAAAACGAAAAGTGTTGACGCTAGAATAACACTTTTTTTCCCGAGAACAAATTTTCAACATTTCAAAATAATGGCATAAAAGATTTTATCATGACTCCGGAAAACATTAAAATTCAAAAGAATAAAAAAACAATGGAAAAACACATACACACACACACAAAAAAAGTTTTAAAAAATAAAAAAAGGTAAATTAAAAAAAAAAACAAAAAAACAATGATAAAACTGTTGAATTGAGACTTCTGTGATCCATAATAGTTATAAGTAGAGCTTCGGCGTAAATCACATATAGAAAGACCTTTGTCGACGCGTTTCGGACCAACTAGTGTGGTTCATCGTCAGGACAAGTTGAAGAAACAGATCCAGCATAGCATGCTATGCTGGATCTGTTTCTTCAACTTGTCCTGACGATGAACCACACTAGTTGGTCCGAAACGCGTCGACAAAGGTCTTTCTATATGTGATTTACGCCGAAGCTCTACTTATAAATGATAAAACTATTAAAAAAACAAAATTAACCTATAAAATATAATAATTAAAAAACTAAAAAAAAATTATAAACAAATAAATAGTAAAAAAACATATTTAAAAATAAAGAAATAAATTATCTCGTAAGCCATAAAAAAAATTGGTAAAGAGAAAAAGAAGAAGAAGAAACTATAAAATTAGGTAAGTAAAAACTAAAAAAACATTAAACAAAAAATAAAAATTAAATTAAATTAAAAACAAACTAGATTTAAAAAAAAATTGTTATTAACAATTTTTTTTTAAAACTACTAACATTAAGATTAAAAACATTTAAGAAAAAACTAAAAATACAAAGATATACTCAAAAATATATATATATTCAAATTAAAAAAAAAACAAAACAAAAAAAACAAAAAAAAAAAAAAAACAAAATACTTTTAAATTTGAAACAATATATATATATATATGTTTTATTAAAAAAGATAAAAACATTTAAAAACTTTATTTAAAAAAAAAACAATTTCAAGACTATTTTAAAAACAAATATTTTTTTTTATTTAAAACAAAATAAAAAAAATTATTAACCATTTTTTATTAAATAAATTTTTAAACTTTTTTTTTAAACAAATATTTTTTAATTAAAAAAAAAAAAAATTGATTAACGCTCGACCACCGGTAGTGGCGCGGTTGTGGGCAAAGGGGTTGCATGTAGCCTCCTCTGCCTAGTGTTGCGCTACCATGGGCGATTGGGCGGGAATCGCTCGGCCGCCCGTGGTGGCGCGTCCCTGGGCGGAGGAGGCTACATGCAGCACCTCCATCCATGGTTGTGTCACCACAGGCGGCCGGGCGTTAATCAATATTTTTGTTTTTAATTAAATTTTTTTTTGTCCAAAAGTATTTAAAATTAATTTCAATTTGTTTAAAACAAAAATTCTAAAGTTTATTTTAAAAAATTAAAAAAAAATGCTTATAAATTAATTAAACTTTAATTTTTTTCCTAAAAAAAAAACTTATTTAAAAGAAAAATAAATGTTTCTTATTGAAATAAATAAAAAAATATGCACGTATTTTTTGTTTTAAATAAAAAATATTTATTTATCAAAAAGGTTAAATCTTTTTTTAATATATATATATATATATATATATTTAATTTAAATTTTTTTTGTTTTTAAATAAAAAAAAATATAAGATTTAAGAAAAAAATTAAAAGTTTTTTTTTTAAAATAAAAAATAGATATTTCTTTTTAACTTTTAAATGTTTTTTGAATTTTTTTATTTATTTTAATTTTAATATATATATATATATATATATATAATTTTCATATTTTTTGGGTTTTTTTTTTTAATTTCAAGTTGTTTTTGTTTTTGTTTTGTTAATTTTCTATTTATTTTTTTAATCTAGGTGGTTATTGTTGTTGTTGTTGTTTTGTTTTTTACGTACTTAATTTTATAGTTTTTTTTTTCAATTTTCTTTTTCTTTTTCAAATTCTTTTATGATTTATGAGATTATATATATATATATATATATATTACATGTTTTTTTTTGTCTTTTTTATATATATTTTTATATTTTTTTAAAGTAATCAACATTTAAAAATAAATAAATAAAGCAGCTTGAAAATTCGTTAAGTAATTATGATTTCAAAAAAAATTGGACATAATAAACTTTAAAGTGTGAAAAATAAGTCCTCTAAACAAAAGGTATGTTGCATCTACACGTTTCAAAATTAGTATGAAAATCACTAACATTTAAAAACAAATTTTTATATTTGATACATAAGAAAATTTAAAGTGTCAAAAATATGCTTCGAAAAAAAAAATGTATTCTGCATCACCACTTTTCAAAATCAGGTCACTTTTTTGCTACCTCTACGAAACGGGTAATCATATCGTTTAAAGTGCCAAAAACTATGCTCTAAAAAAAACATGTGTGTTCTGCATCGCCCCTTTTCAAAGTTGGGTCACTTTTTTGCTATCTGTACGAAACGGGTAACAGTATCAGTTCTCGTTTCAAAATTTACGTTGTTGGATGTAATTGTATTGATGAAAATAATGAAGATTGGTGTCATGTTCAACTTCTAAATCTTGTTCTCCTCCATAGGTCTCTGAGTTTCCTTGGACTTGGCCATCCCATGAGACTCAAAGCCCTTTTGTATCATTTTCTTTCCTTTTTTTCATTTCTTATTCACATGCATCTCTTGTTTTTATTTCTTTCTATTTCTGCATTTAGTATTAATGATTTCTTGTTGTAAGATTGGGTTAAATGGTTGATGTAAGTTTTTTTGTACGATTGTAAGCATCATTTCATCCTTGGAAAAGATTTGGAAGGTCATAGTAATCATTGAACTGCTTGGATTAGTCTTTTTATTTTCAAATTTAGATTTCGGAAACTCCTTTGTGGCAACTAGCAGTAAATTTCTGCTATTTTTTAAAGCATGTTAACGAGCTTCAATCGAGTTAGTTCCATTTGTATTAGATCACAAAAACATTCTAGTTCATAACAACAGTTACCACATTGTATTTGCACTTGATTAGATTAGGCATTTGATGGATTTACTAGCTCACTAGTTCTTAAATTTCTTATTTTTAGACTAGTTATTTTCTGTTATTTTTTAGCATGGGTTAACAGAGGTCTTTTTGAGTGATTCCACTTGGTTTGGAGACCTAAGACATCCTAGTCAATAACAAAATTTGTCCCATCCAATTTGGATTTGATTTTCTTAGGCATCGATGAATTATAATTTTGTATAGTAAATATGTAACATCTTATAGTAAAACAGGGGATCTTGTAGGAGAACTAGGGGATCCTGTAGGAGAATTAGTACATCCTCTAGGAAATCCTGTAGCGGTCTGTTTTGAGCCCGAATTGAGAAAAATCATCATTGAAGCTAGAATTAAGCCCCTACTTAACCTTCAAGCCATCAAAATCATTATACCCCTCTTCCTCCACACCTGTCTCCCCTACCAAAGATCAAAGAAAGATTAGCATTTGCATTTATAAAGCGAAAAAGTTAAAAAAATGAGTTCTTTTATATTTACACATGCACACAATAGTTAGTACTCTCTAGATCAGACTTCATGCTTAAATTAGTTAAAACATCCCATGTGAAAATAGGGTTAAAATAGGGTTCTTTTGCAAGCAAAGTGTGTTAATAAGTAGATAGAGGATTTCATGTTACTTTACAAGCATTTTTAAATTCAGTATTTCATTGTTGTAGATAGGCATCATTTATTTTCTCTCATGACAACAAATGAAGGACACATTGTATGTTGCACATAGAGTATCGATACATCTTAAGTTTGTACAAACCCCGGGTTGATAATTAAAGTTGGAAGCCTTCGTAGACTTAGCAGTCAAATCACTACCCAGAGGTGGGTCCCTTGTCCCACCATCTTATTCAATTTAGTGGGAAACTTCCACGAGATAGGTGTTTATTCAAGTCAATTTAAAGGGGTTGTTATGTTGACCTTGACTTTATCAAAGAATGATTAAGTTAAATCTAATTAATCAAATGGTAGGTCTCATGGTATTTGATGTGATGATCAAGGAAATATTTAGGGAAAAAAATTGTTAATTGGCTATTTTTTGGACATTTTCTCTAAAAAATCATAAAAATAAATAAATAAATAAATAGCCCATTTGGTTACAAATTCCCTTATTTTTTACATATATATGATTAAATTGATGATATTTGCCAAAAAAAAAACTTGCTATAATAATACATTACATGTTTTTTATTGAATATTCACCAACATTTTATATGTATGATTTTTCAAACAATAATTGTTGCATATAGTACTATACATAGGCATAATATTTGAATCCTTAAAAAATACCCTAGTGATGATGTCTATTTAAAGGATCAGGGTTGTCCATATTTTTTTACATAATTATCTACCTCAACTTAGCCTCAAATTTACACTATGTATTTTGATGTGAAAGTTATATAAGAGCTTGGAATTATTGATTTTTCCTTATAGATCTCTATTGTCAACCTTCAACTTAGTGTGAATAGTTTAAAATCAGCAAAATATTGTCAACTATATGCAAAGAGGTTCACAATCCCCCTTTCTATACTAAACTAGGAATTATACTCATATGATTCAATAAGATGTTATGACCCGTTTAGATTCGACTCTAACCTTCATAGTTTGAGCCTTGAATATGCCATTATATGTAGATTATAGTGGTGGCACCTTCGACATCAATGTTGTTGTGTTTTTTTTCATCCTCCTTATTCTTGGTGCATGTAATCTTATTTTGTCATGTATGACAATAAAAATAGAGGTATGATAGATGTGAATATGCATTTACTTTTATTATGTCATGTATGAAAATAATGATAGCGATATAATAGATTTGAAGTTTAAAAGCATTAACAAGACCTAAAACACACAAAACCTTAGGAAATTTTATACAAAAAAACCAAGTATATGAGTGTAAAGCTCTACAATAAAAATTATGTTTATTAGATTATTGAAGAGTCATAAAAGTGGTGAAAATTATACCTGGATGCGGGTGACATTCAATGCGATTAATGAAGAGAAGGATGGACGGCGGCGAGAGGATGGGCCACTTGGCCGATGGAGCTCCACCCCACACCAACCTGAGCCGAATTCATGACAGACCGCAAGCAGCATTTAATGAATGCTTGGGTCGAGAAATGGCTATCATTTGCCCAGACATGGACTCCCCTCATCTCATTGTGTCTCCTTCTCCCCTGCTCCACTGCAACTGCCTGCCCCAAGCTACTGAACCCAACTCCCGCACAGTCATTGGGCATCGCTGCTAGTTAGTGAGCAGTGTTGATTTCAGTAATGGGCATCACCATTCCCATTCCAGATTCTGCCAATTAATCTCCGCCCAGTCGATCCTTGTTCCCCTGCTCAATTCCTCCGCCATCGCTCCCACTGAACATTTGTCCAGCCATTCCGTCATGGTTCATCATCACATGAGGAGCTGCAGAGGACGGACTCGGGGAGGTAGTGCCCACCCTCAGACGACGCCGAATCCTAAGCCCGCTGCCTCCTCTCCCTCCCCTAAACTTCCTCACCCCCATAACTCTGTTTTAGCAAGGTACCCCAGTACTCGCAGTGGTCGGGGTCGTGCTCTATCTCTAGGTGAAGGTAGCAGAGATTTCACGGTTCTCACTGCCAATTTCCCTTTGCCCCCTCACCCTACTCCCCACTCGACCCAATTCAGATTTCGCAGCAACCTGAACAGGCCAGTGATTACTGCTACAATCACCATCCTTTTCACTGAAGATAATGAGATGCAAGCTACCCAAGTGGAAAGTTCTAAAATGCGGCAAGAGGAGACTCACAGGTGCAGAAATGGCCGTGACATTGGAAAGAATCTATTGGACGAGGAAAAGGCTGCTATGCATGGCCAGACCATGGGTGGCGGTCAGCATGCTGAGGGTGGTAGTTCTGGCACCACACGCTCCCCAGGTGGAAGAGGGACTGAAGGGTTAGCTCCGCAGGCGGCAGCTGGCAGCTATGGTGGCGTCCAACCTGCGGGTGGGCCACATGGCGATGCGTCGTCAGAGGAGGAGGATGACTGGACGAAGTATGCATGTCCAGTTGTAGAGGAGCCCATCCCAGATGAGTTCAAATGATGATACGTGGCTGCCAGGTGTCGCCAGCTGAGGTCTCCTTTACTGACTGGTCTTTTTTGATATGTCTGCTCTACTGGAATTTGTCTGGATTTATTTTTGTCTTGGTGAAACTTCTCTGGTTTTTGTTTGTTTTGGTTTTAAAGACTGATATCCCATATCTGGGTATTTTTGCCTCTGCGGACTAGTTTCCCCAATGTTGGGGCAGTCAAGATATTCTCTGATAAACTATGTTAAGCACTGCTGAGGCCTGAGCCTCATTGTACATTTTTTGTTACATATTAATAGATTAACTTAACTTAGAAAAAAAAAAAAAAAAAAAAAAAAAAAAGTGGTGAAAATTATTGTTTATTTATTTATCAAACAAAAATCCAAAGTTACAATTAAAGGGTAATCAGTCACTTAATGAAAATGACCTTTTCAATCAAAATCTAGAACTAGAATATTATAGCAAAATCATAAACTTTACTTACTATTATAACAAAGCCTAGCACCCTCATATAATGAAAGTCTCAAGTATCAAGAGTCTAATCTTGTATAACTTAGAAAAGCTACCCACTATCACCATAGTAACTCTTCTTCTCAATTTTGGTTGGCTCTTCTCTAACTCAAGGGGCACTTCCCTAAAAGGTAGGATTATTGAGGCAATGGAATTGACATACAAGGTGATTTATGAAGAGTAAACCTTCAAGGATATATCATTCAACATAGCATCCCTCTCAAGGAAGGTATTAATCCATTTAGACAAAAACTTTTAAAAAATCAATCACAAATAGGCCCCTCTTATCCAAAAACAACTTCAAAAGATGCTAGTGCAAAAATTTGTGCACCAACTAGATCACTTCATCTTTGTTGGAAAACCTTGCACTAGTAAGAAAGAGAAGTAAAGAGATAAAAGTATGTGTTGACTTTAAAATTTAAATCGTCCATATCTTAAGCACAATAAATGCTCAAAATTGAAAGTGCTTGAAATTGCTCAAAACCAATGCTAGATCGTAGTGTTCATCGTCTTGAATCAAACACCGCTTGAATTGCCTCAAAACCGACAGCATATGCTCAAGTTATCCCATTCTAAAGTTTTTTCCAAACAACGGAAAATTCAAATAGAAGGGCTGAAAATTCAAATAGAAGGGCTGAATGGGTTGTTGACTAGGTATACCATAAAACTGACGTCAGCATGCTCATTATGCATACGATGGATAGGAGGAACAATCCATACTCGCTACGTGTCAACTCTGTACAGGACTAGTTGACATAGTTTTATTAATTGAGGGTACATGATACGGGCCAATCTAAGGGCACAACATGCCAAATCCCAAGGTGTGACATGGCACTCTGGGAGAGGCTAAAAATTTACTATGGAGATTGGTCGACCTTGCAAGAGTCGAACCCCTGACCTGTTGAACAACAACCAACCACATTACCAACATACAACGTATATGTTTTTTATATATATTATGCATCGTTTATATTTTAAAAGTAGTGGTTTGTATGGTGGCGGGAGGGGCGAGGCACTTGGCCCCAGCCCTTGGATACACGATGCCATAAGACCGGAGGCATCAACAGAGGGGGCAGTGCCATTACGCCTTGGTCACGATCCTATTGGCAGCCATACGACCAGCACTTGTAGTGGAGGGGGCGAACTAGGTGGCACATGGCCCATGCTAGCCCCCCGTCCCATGATCCATAATATAACCAATGGTTGTGATAGGAGGAGCTAGAGTGGCGGGGGTGGGCGGTTAGACTTGGCCCTTAGCCACATGGTACTCAATGTGACCTTGACCCGATGCTTAATGGTTATTGGTGGAATTAAACAAGCGACAAATTGTACAAATATTTTCAAGAATCTCGCTAGCGCCAAGCGAAATTGTCGCTTGGCGGTTAGAAGAAAGCAAAATTCAAAGTAAACTTCCAATAATTTGTGTATGTACTCCTTAAATGTTGCGACTACAACTCTAGAAAATATGGCAGGCGCATTCTTCAAGCCAAAAGGCATCACCATGTACTGAAATGAGCCCCACTCTGTTGCAAAAGTTGTCTTATGTCTATCTTTTGGTGCAATTCTGATCTGATGGTAACCTGAAAAGCCATCTGTGAAAGAATAGGCCTCGTGACCTCCTACATTGTCCAATACTTCGTCTATAAATGGTGTAGGGAAGGGGTCATGCACACATGCATCATTTAGTTTTCTCAAGTCAACACAAATTTTGATCTCTCCCTTAGTCTTCTTTTCTTGAACTATCATGGGACTTACCCATTCAGACTCTTCAACAGGCTCGATGATCCCTGCTGCTAGCATTTTGTCTAATTCTTCCTTCACCTTTTCCTTGTATTTTGGATTCAACCTATAGGGTCTTTTCTTCACAAGCTTTGCGTCAGGTTTCAGAGGGATCCTCATAACTCCTAAGTCCCCTAATATGCCCTTCATTTCTGAAAATTTCATAGGAAATAACTCCTGGTATTCACATAGAAGCTTTGTGATTTGAATAGCTGTATTTGCGTCCCAATAGTCTCCAATTGTTGTGAACTTCGAGTCTTCCTCTATCCCAATATTCACTTTTGTGTTTTTACTAGCTGCATTATATCTGGTATTTCTGGTTCTATTCCAACAACTTTGCAATGTCCTTCTGATTCTGGTATATCAATATTGCACAGATATTCATCTTCTTTGGAAATGATATTATAACATTCCAATGCATTTTGTAACTGCGCATCCCAATCATGTTGTCAAGTTAATGGAGTTTCATTCTCAAAAATATTTTCTCTGATTTTTGAAGATTTGAGTCTATACATGAGCAATCATCGTAAAAATTGAATGTTAGTATGAACCCTTCAACGAAATATATATTGTTCGCAGTTCCATGTCACAATTATGTTTCAAGGTACAAATTCATAGGAATCGTTTCTAGTGTGTGGATAAACCCATGTACCCACTCTTATTCTGAAATTTCTTTCCAAACCGAAGTGCAGCGAAGAATATGCTCCCAGGGATAAACCTTACCATCATACTTTACTTCTATTTTTGTGTCGATTGAGCCAAACCTGGTCCACATTAATCTTCGACACTGTTGCTAATCTGCTATATTTCTATTATGAGTACCCCACCATCTAGCAAGTGTACCCTTCAAGGCTACATCCAAAGCTTGCAACCTCTGTTCTTCTGGTATTTCTCTTTCATATTCACTAAGAAACAGCTAACTTCTTTGATCCCATCATAATAAGGCAGATCACATACCTCGGAAGTTATGTAGCGAAGTGATTTTTGGTAGAGACTTCATATAACCTATTTTGCCAATTTTCCAGTTCTTCCTTGGAATCTGAAGTACAAGAATTGTCCTGTTCGCAGCCCAATTTTCCATCTGCAGTGGGATTAATCCAATCTTCCTCCTTAGGTGTTATCTAATAAATGTTGTCAATATCTGCATCGAAATACTCATCCCAGACATGATCTATAGAGCGCACTCCTTCTGAGGAGTCTAGAGGGACTATGACCCTCAGATCATCTTTTTCAGACACCATTTGTCTCTTCTTTAGATTGATTATCGCCAAATTATTGAAATCTCAATCCAATCCAAGAAGCACCAGATAGGGGTTGCTATCATCTACAATTTCAATCACTTCAAAGTATGCAATGGTTCAGACTCCTTTGATGTTTACTATGACACCAGGTAACCTTCCCATAGGGATGATCTTCTATCGATTAGCCATCCTCAACTACATCAGTGATGGGCCTCTAAATTAGACATAAATTAAGGCCCATGCCTCTAAATTAAACATAAATTAAGGTCTATGACAATCCTTTAGCACATTAAACCTCTCTTTTTGAATTAGATAATGTATTTATAACTTTAATATATTCATTATGAAGGTTTATGAATAATTTCATATTTGTGCTTAATGTTATTCATTTTTGTGGAATATTATGAAAACACTGGGCAGATTATGAAGATTTGGAGGAGGAGATAATTTAGGAACTTACTCCCTACTACATGAGGATCACTATTAAATAATAAATCAACAAGATATTATGGAAGTGTGCACACATGATTAGAAAGTTTCAGGTCAATCCATTCTACCATTTGGGAGATATGGACAAAACAAGTCTATTACAAGAGGTTGTCCTGAATTACTACAGAAGTTTCTTGTAATACTATAGGAAGTTTTGAAAATCTATAGGAAAGGTAGTCTGATGGAAAAATTATGATGCAGCCCTGTTTTGGGATAGGAAAAAAGGACATTGACTTCACCAAATTTCAGCCAACGCCCATCATGACCATGTCACTCTATGGCCACACCTTCCACTCATTTCAATACCTATTTACCCTCCAACAGAGAAAGGATACAAACACTCAAAAGAAAGGGCAGCTACAGTGACCTATTTGGAAGTAACAGCAGGCTCCAGGCCTAACCTTCAGGACCATGATTGAAAGAGGAGAAGCATAACTACAAGCACAATGAAACTCCTCTAGAGTTCAACAGCAACAGAGGAAGCCATCAGCTGCACATCATTAAGAAGACAACCCATCAGCAAAATAAGATCAACAAAAAAGAAAAGGCAATCAAGAAGATGTACATGAGTCATGAGAAACACAACAACATCAACTCAGCAGCAATATGCATGTCTCTCCAACAACCATCAGGTAGGTACAGGTATGCAATATTCTTGACCTCTTCTTTTGAGCATATTATAGTTAGAAATTTATTGTCAATGCATGAGAGATGAGGTTTTATAAGCTAAGGATGGGTCAACAGTCTCAGCCGCCTTCAACTAGTTAATTGCAGCTCACTCCTTCACTCATGTAATGTTGAAAAGTCAAATTATGAAAGGTGACGATTTCAAGGAATGAGGACAACATTTAAAAGAAGAAATTTTTGCAAAGGCCAAATCACCACAACACTCCAAGTCCTCCATCCACTTCATATTCACCATCTATCCATCATTCATCCATCCCATTTTATAATTTCAAGAACAAACCCTATCTCACCCTGAAAAATTCTTGAAAAAGAAAATAGAGCATACTCTCCATTTTCACAAACCTACATCATTTCTCATCACTCCCATACAGTTAGACGACTCTAAAGGAAGAAGGAATGACTACTGCAGGAAGGAAGAATGTTGCTATAAGAAGGAAGAAAGAAAAAATTGTGCTAAAACCCAAAATGACAGTGCCTAAGAGAGACCTAATCAAAATAGAGAACTCCAAGGCCATTAAGCAACCATCTAGGCCACAAGAGAGAAGAAGGCAAACTAATGGTCTAAAGAAACAAGAATTTTTCTTTGCACAAATATGTTTTTGGGCTTGTCCTCGCAGAAATTACAGCCAAGATTCTTAATGCACAAGAGAGAGCCCACCAAGGCCATAAATGAGGCACAATGAAGTCACTAAGTTGCTCAAAGGATGAGCAACACTTTTAGCAAGGGGTATGATGGGCCTTTAAATTAGACATAAATTAAGGCACATGCCTTTAAATTAGACATAAATTAAGGCACACACCTCTAAATTAAACATAAATTAAGGCCTATGACCATAATTTAGCACATTAAACCTCTCTTTTTGAATTAGATAATGTATTTTAACTTTAATATATTCATTAAGAAGGTTTATGAATAATTTCATATTTGTGCTTAATGTTATTTATTTGGTGGAATATTATGAGAATATTGGGCAAATTATGAAGATTTGGAGTAGGAGATAATTTAGGGACTTGCTCCCTACTACATGAGGATCACTATTAAATAATAAATCAACAAGATATTATGGAATTATGGCACAAATTGTCCAATGATTGAGAAAATCTAGGAATGTGTTCCCTGCTATTTAATGCAGATTTCTAGTATTAGGAACTAGAACCACTAATCAAGGGATTTTGGGGGGGGGGGAGAGGGGGAAAGCTTCCTCCATTCATGGGGAACGATTCCTAATCATTTTATATAAGTACCAAGTCGAATTTACCTCTAGGAGGGGATTTTCATTAGTGTTCTTTTGGAGAGAACTCGTGTTTCTACAGGTCCATTATATTTTCTTGCAGGGATAACAATGCAAATTTTGAAACGAGAACTATAAACTCAAAACGAGAACATTGGCCAAAAAACCCCGTAAAAACATCAAAAACAATGCTAAAAACGAAAAGTGTTGATGTTGGAATAACACCCATTTTTTTGTAGGATAAATTTTCAACATGTTTTAAAAATGGCGGTGAAAAACAATTTTTTGTGCAAATATTGTTCGAAAAACACTCTCAAAACAAAAAGTGTTGATGTTTAAATAACACTTTGCAAAAAACACCCTCAAAACGAAAAGTGTTGATGTTCGAATAACACTTTTTTTTTTCAATGATAAATTTTGTGCAAAAAACACCCTCAAAACGAAAAGTGTTGACGCTAGAATAACACTTTTTTTTTAGGAACAAAATTTCAACATTTCGAAATAATGGCATAAAAGATTTTATCATGACTATGGAAAACATTAAAAAAAAAAAAAAAAAAAGGAAAAAAGAAAGAAAGAAAGAAAGAAAAAAGAAGAAGAAGAAGAAAAATAAAAATAAAAAAAGTTTTAAAAAATAACAAAAGGTAAATTAAAATATATATTTAAAAAAAAAAAAAAAAAATGATAAAACTATTAAAAAAACAAGATTAACCTATAAAATATAAGAATTAAAAAAATAATAATAAAAATTAAAAAATTATAAACAAATAAATAGTAAAAAAAACATATTTAAAAATAAATAAATAAACTATCTCGTAAGCCATAAAAAAATTTGGTTAAAAAAAAAAAAAAAAACAAAAGAAACTATAAAATTAGGTAAGTAAAAATTAAAAAAACATTAACAAAAAATAAAAATTAAATTAAATTAAAAACAAACTAGATTTAACAAAAAAAAAAAAAAAAATTAACAAATTTTTTTAAAACTACTAAAATAAAGATTAAAAACATTTAAGAAAAAACTAAAAATACAAAGATATACTCAAAAAATATATATATATATATGTATTTTCAAATTTAAAAAAGAAAAAAACAAAAAACAAAAAAAACAAAAAACAAAAAACTAAATTTTTAAATTTGAAACAAAATATATATATATATATATTTTTATTAAAAAAGATAAAAAAAATTAAAAACTTTATTAAAAAAAAAAAAAAAAAAACCAATTTGAAGACTATTTTAAAAACAAATATTTTTTATTTAAAACAAAATAAATAAATTATTAACCATTTTTTATTAAATAAACTTTTAAACTTTTTTTTTAACAAATATTTTTTAATTATTAAAATATATATATATATATATATATATATATTGATTCACGCCCAACCACCCGTAGTGGTGCAGTCGTGGGCGAAGGGGCTCCATGTAGCCTCCTCTACCTAGGGTTGCGCTACCATGGGCGATTGGGCGAGAATCGCCCGACCACCCGTGGTGGCGCGTCCCTGGGCGGAGGAGGCTACATGCAGTGCCTCCATCCATGGCCGCGTCACCACGGGCGGCCGGGCGTTAATCAATATGTTTTTTTAATTAAATTTTTTTTGTCCAAAAGTATTTAAAATTAATTTGAATTTGTTTAAAAGAAAAATTCTAAAGTTTATAAAAAAAAAAAAAAAAAGCTTATAAATTAATTAAACTTTAATTTTTTTTCTTAAAAAAAAAAATCCTATTTAAAAGACAAATAAATGTTTCTTATTGAAAAAAATAAAAAATATGCGCATATTTTTTTGTTTTAAATAAAAAATATTTATTTATTAAAAAATGTTAAATGTTTTTTTTTTTTTTAATTAAACATATATATATTTAATTTAAAAAAAAATTGTTTTTAAATAAAAAAATATAAGATTTAAGGAAAAAATTAAAAGGTTTTTTTTTAAATCAAAAATAGACGACGTTTCTTTTTAACTTTTAAATGTTTTTTGAATTTTTTTTTTTTTAATATATATATATATATATATATATATATAATTTTCATATTTTTTGGGTTTTAAATGTTTTTTGAATTTTTTTTTTTTTTAAATATATATATATATGTATATATATAATTTTCATATTTTTTGGGTTTTACTTTTAATTTTTTTTTTTTTTTTTAACGTACTTAATTTTATAGTTTTTTTTTTAATTTTCTTTTTCTTTTTCAATTTTTTTTATGGTTTATGAAATTATATATATATATATATGACATTTTTTATGTTTTTTTTGTCTTTTTTATATATATATTTTTAAGTAATCAACATTTAAAAATAAATAAATAAAACAACTTGAAAATTCGTTAAGTAATTATGATTTCAAAAAAAAATAGACATAATAAACTTTAAAGTGTGAAAAATAAGCCCTCTAAAAAAAAGGTATGTTGCATCTACACGTTTCAAAATTAGTATGAAAATCACTAACATTTAAAAACAAATTTTTATATTTGATACATAAGAAAATTTAAAGTGTCAAAAATATGCTTCGAAAAAAAAAAAGTGTATTCTGCATCACCACTTTTCAAAATCAGGTCACTTTTTTACTACCTCTACGAAACGGATAATCATATTGTTTAAAGTGCCAAAACCTATGCTCTATAAAAAATATGTGTTCTACATTGCCCCTTTTCAAAATTGGGTCACTTTTTTGCTATCTGTACGAAACGGGTAATAGTATCAGTGCTCGTTTCAAAATTTACGTTGTTGGATGTAATTGTATTGATGAAAATAATGAAGATTGGTGTCATGTTCAGCTTCTAAATCTTGTTCTCCTCCATAGGTCTCTGAGTTTCCATGGGCTTGGCCATCCCATGAGACTCAAAGCCCTTTTGTATCATTTTCTTTCCCTTTTTTCACTTCTTATTCACATGCATCTTTTGTTTTTATTTCTTTCTATTTCTGCATTTAGTATTAATGATTTCTTGTTGTAAGATTGGGTTAAATGGTTGATGTAAGTTCTTTTGTACGATTGTAAGCATCATTTCATCCTTGGAAAAGATTTGGAAGGTCATAGTAATCATTGAGCTGCTTGGATTAGTCTTCTTATTCTCAAATTTAGATTTCGGAAACTCCTTTGTGGCAACTAACAGTAAATTTTTGCTATTTTTTAGAGCATGTTAACGAGCTTCAATCGAGTTAGTTCCATTTGTATTAGATCACAAAAACATTCTAGTTCATAACAAAAGTTACCACATTTTATTTGCACTTGATTAGATTAGGCATTTGATGGATTTACTAGCTCACTAGTTCTTAAATTTCTGATTTTTAGACTAGTTATTTTCTGTTATTTTTTAGCATGGGTTAACAGAGGTATTTTTGAGTGATTCCACTTGGTTTGGAGACCTAAGACATCTTAGTCAATAACAAAATTTGTCCCATCCAATTTGGATTTGATTTTCTTAGGCATCGATGAATTATAATTTCGTATAGTAAATATGTAACATATTGTAGTAAAACAGGGGATCTTGTAGGAGAACTAGGGGATCCTGTAGGAGAACTAGTACATCCTGTAGGAATCCTGTAGCGGTCTGTTTTAAGCCCGAATTGAGAAAAATCATCATTGAAGCTGGAATTAAGCCCCTACTTAACCTCTAAGCCATCAAAATCATTATACCCCTCTTCCTCCACACCTGTCTCCCCTGCCAAAGATCAAAGAAAGATTAGCATTTGCATTTATAGAGCAAAAAAGTTAAAAATGAGTTCTTTTATATTTACACATGCACACAACAGTTAGTACTCTCTAGATCAGACTTCATGCTTAAATTAGTTAAAACATCCCATGTGAAAAATAGGGTTCTTTTGCAAGCAAAGTGTGTTAATAAGTAGATAGAGGATTTCATGTTACTTTACAAGCATTTTTAAATTCAGTATTTCATTGCTACAGATAGGCATCATTTCTTTTCTCTCATGACAACAAATGAATGACACATTATATGTTGCACATAGAGTATCGATACCTCTTAAGTTTGTACAAACCCCGGGTTGATAATTAAAGTTGGAAGCCTTGGGAGTTGCAACATTCTTGTTGCAATACTGAGGCTCATCAATTGGCGACCATTACAACTTCGATCTTCCCATTAACTCCCAAGTTTTCTTAGGTAACACGTTGGCATCAGATCCTAAATCCATGATTACCTTATCCATATCATATTCCTTGATCTAAGTAGTTAATCTCATTTCCTTCCCCGCTCTCTTCTCGTGTCGATGTAAATTGTTTACGATGTGCAACTTGCTTCGCGGTACCTCATTATCAGTGCAGGAGTCTATCAACTCCTAGAGTATTTTGACAACCTTTTGATTCCTAAAAAAATTCATGCAAGTCTGTAAAAATGACTTCAAAATACTTGGATCTAATTCTTGCATCGAAGTACACACTTTGCCGTAGTCCTTCTTTGGCATTAACTTCGGTTTTGCACTAGATGTTGAAGCTCCAACATCCACTCCCATGAACGTTTCCTTTTCCTTTTGCATACTAAACCCAGGGGCCTTTTCTGTAGTCTTTCTTACCCATGTATCTTCTACTTTATTCTTACCTTTATCATATCGTGTCACCGCTCCACTCCTTGTTACGATGTTTATGCGTGGTTCATCCTCCCTTGGCTCAACGATCATCATTTGAATATTTTTTGTGGGCTACTAGTTATTTTTCTCCTACATCTTCGCAATAAGGATGAGACATTCTTCTATCACGTGATCTAAAGATTTGCAGTAGCTGCAGGTTGTAGCAGATTTTTGACAGTCTCTTGCGAAGTGTCTTGTCTGTCCACAATTATAATAGATAATCTGGCCATGTCCTCGACTAGCTCCTCCTCTTCCTCCTCCTCCTTGGAAGCCTCCTCGACCAGCATGTTGGTCTGTCTCTTTGCGTGTATGTCCTTCAGCTTGCAGTCTATAAGCATCAGCAATGCGCTCCAACATCAAGTCATAACTTTGACAATTTCTCTCATCATGGCCTACTCATTTACAAAAGTTTCAAAACAACTACTTTATGTTCTGCACGTACTTCTGTAATAAATAGCGATCTTCATAGAGATGTTGGCCTCTTGTTCTACAAATATTATACCACAAATTTGATCTTGGGTTTACTGGATTAGGTGCTTCACTTGCCAAGTAATCTCTAAATAGAGGGCATTGATCCTTATAATGGCCCTCTGCTTTGCAATTTGTACACCACACTTCTGATCTGGTTTCTTTATTTTTCTTGAGATCTTGAAATTCCAAGGTCAAATTTGCTAGCTGAATCTGAATTTGTTGTACTCCTGCATGAGTATTTCCGACCAGCGAGGCTTCCAGCGTCATTGCAATTTCCAATGCTTCGACTTGAGTCACTATCTTTTTTTGCGTCAAAGGTAACCTGATATGTGGTAGTAATGCAACGATAAACCATTATTTATGTTGTTATGGGGGTATGTTAAAGCTTACTTATCCCATTAACACCTTGAATCATTGATCCAACTCCCACACAAACTCAATAGTCATCTGTTTGATTTCCTTCAGCTCCGTAATGCATTGTGATTATGATTTCGGCTTCTTGAATTCTGATACCAGTGCTTTCTTAATATCATCCAACGAAGCAACCTGATTAGTCACATAATACTTCATGTACCATGTCAGCACTCTTTCTCGTAGCGTCATGATGAGTTGTGCCTTCTTTACATCTTCATCAATGATCTGCCTTGTTTTCCATACTTCATCAGCTACAAACCAAAACTGCTCAGGATCCTTTGATTTGAGTCCTCTAAAGATAAGTAGCTTAATGTCATCGACCATTTTTCTTCTTGGGGGGTTAGGGGGAGGGGCAGGGGTCGTAGGGGAATTATGGGGAGGGGTATGTGGGGTAAGGGGAGTATATGGATGGGGAATCCCAAAGATGCCCTAATTTTTCTCAACTCCTAACTTCAACGCGCCTTCGGGATGGGAATACCGCAGGGTTGCGGGGTTACTTCCTTCTTCTTCACTCTCAAACCCACATAAAAAGGGATTATAGTTAGTCTCAATAAATTTCTTTGGTTCACATTCTACTCTATATTGCTTTCCACTTCGCGTAGACCCTGGTCCTCGTTCGGACTTACTCCATCTTCGTCCGAACATTCATTTTACTGCATTCATAGTACGCCCTTTTCACAAAAAAAAAAATTAATCCACAGCTTCAAAGAATTTAGGTACTTACCTCATGAACCCTTGAAAAATCTTCTCTCAGCTTCGTTGTAAGATACAATCACATCTATTGCGAACTCAATAATAAATCATCCTAGGATACTATCAATCCAAAAATCAACCGCTCTTCAAGGCTCTACGTGGTAGGCTCATCATTTTTTAAACAAGTATTATGCTCGGTAAACTTTGATACCCATTCATATAGTTCATTAACAAACATCGCAAAGAAGATCCCGTGTTGTTTTGTAAAGAGATACTTTTGCAACCAGGGTTCAGTCGACAATCGCAGATTTCAGTTTTCTTGAAGTGAAAATTCTCTTTCCTTTTTATCTACCCAATCTTGTATTTCCTTCTTTGATGGATGCAACATCCACATCCCTCAAATAGATCTCAGCCCTGGCAAAAAAACCATTTTTTGGCTGGGTTGGGCTTGACCCAGGTTCATCTTATACTTCGCACCAACAAAACCCTCAGACACTAGCCCTTTCGGGAACTACCGACAAGCAAGTCGAAGTCTCACCCGAGGTGGCTATGGGTGATTCCAGAACCAGGATTTTGCAGCCTTGAGGGACTGCGTGAAGTGGCTCTTAACTTCGCTTTTCTATACTTTAATTATCCTTTTAACATTCACAACATTATTTCACAATGTATTCTAACTACAGACATTGTCACAGTCATTTAATATAAACACATTGCAGAAAAATAACAGTTACGCTAACATACCAATTACTTGCAATTACTTCGCATAAACTGATAGAACACAAATAATAGATACAGATACAAAAGACTTTGCCAAAACTTCTTTATTAAGATAGAACTTTCAATACATATAACTTCTGGACCTACACACCTCACTGCAAGCGGTCTGCGCACTTAGTTGCGGAGCCTTTCCTTAGACCCAAAGCACATAACAAAAGACTCAATACTTGTTCTCTCTCTATGATCTATTCTAATTATCTAAAGATGATCTTCGACAAAGAATTACATGTCTTGAAATACATTACATTCCTACAAAAATCATGGTCCACATACCATGGACTCAACAAAACAATGAACTAAAACCCCGATACCCATTACAAACTGAGGGGATTTGACCCACCCTGAATCCCCTAGACACTTGTGTGGTAAATAGAACTTCGCAGACTTGATGCACTTCGCTCCTTAAAATGTGGAGTCTTTGACCAAAACTGGACCAAGTTAGGTCGTGCCCAACAAGTGGATCTATGACTGGGACATGACACAACAACTCATACACATGGGAAACAACCACGTCTAGAATAACACCTCAGAATACTCACTGACAACTTGTAATAGACATGACATGGAAGCATTGCTTCGAACACCATCCCTTAATACTTATATGGAAAAAATTTAAAATATATGTATATTACAACAACAAGGATAATCTATGTCTGACTGGTCTTCATCAACACTCACATCCACACTGGAATCTTGCAAACACCGCTCTTTCACCACCACATCTTCGAGTTGTCATTTGACCTCCATTTAAAACATAATTGCCTCTGGCCATCGTTGATGGACTTTGCAAGATCGACAATATTGACACCTCGGCTCGTCGGGGCTTCCGCGATAAGAGTCGTCAAGTAATGAACCATCCTATAGAACAACCACCATATGTCAGATACTTCGCTTTCATCTATCAACAGTTGCTAGGATGGGGGTCTAAATACTGAATGTGTTCAAAAGTTGATCAAACAACTTGACCTTACTAACACACAAGAATTGATGTTTTGAACACCAAGGCTTCCAGTTTAAGAACCACCAACCCTTTTTATGACCATAATTGAAACATTTCACAACTACAAACTCAATAATCATCAAACTATCAACTGTCATTAATAAGGCATAGACAAGTCACCACGTCCCTCCTTAGCACAGGTCAAAAGTTGTTCATCTGGTTCAATCTTTGTCTTGGAGCTTTCTTGTTTTCACAACATTTGTTAGAGTGGTCAATTCCAACAAACTTACACTCACATATTGAGTTGACCAAACTAAATACGTTTAAAATGAAAACTCCAAAATTTGAGATCGAAAGAAGATTGCAACAGAGACATCTCACGTAGAGATCTCTTCCCCACAGAAGTGAAAAAATGAGATCTACCTCCAATTTTTAACACTTCTGACATATATCACTGGCCACTTGAAACTCCTCCACACTAGATCTCAAGTCCAGATCCGTGCAGTAGCATGTATAGTTCGTGGGCACAGTTTTGCATATTTATCATATGACAATGCACACAATTTTGACAAAACCATCCAAGCATGAATTTAACTCCTTTGTAGGTTCTGAGAAGGTAAGCACAAGCATAACTTTACAACTAGCAAGATGAGAGAAGGATCTGATGATGCTTGAAGAAGTTGCAAACAAAAAAAAATCTACACACATAGGATCACAAACAATTTCACACACTAAAAATAAACTCTCACACATCTATACTAATATGTACAAAAACAATAACACTCAGGATCCCTCACATATTCCTGGCCCTCCCTTGAGGGAGTCAACCCTGTACCAGCTCTGATGCCATGTTACAAAAATAGAGAGAGCACATTATGACACACAACACAAATCATTCTCATATCTTTATTGATCACAAAGGTTACATATATATAGGATACAAATTACTAACTTCGACAAATCTAGATCCTAAGAAAGTGGATCTATGACTGGGACATGACACAACAACAACTCATACACATGGGAAACAACCACATCTAGAATTACACCTTGGAATACTCACTGACAACTTCTAATACACATGGAACACATGACATGGAAGCATTACTTTCAACACTATAGGTCATCCACCTTCCAGGGTGACAAGAATGTATATCCCACAACCTGTTTGATGGCATTCTTGCATCATTATATCATTTAAGGTACTTTTAATCATTCATTTTCATCGTTGAATATGTATGTTTTTGGAAATTGAAAAATTGTCCAAGGTTAATAAAAATCTATGCAATATTGACAATCCACTTGTCTTCTGGTTCTTATTTCGTTTAATTCTCAAATTATCATATGGGCTCCCATTACATCACATAACATATCACATATGTCTTCATCTATGCCCTGCTTCCATATGTTATCCACTTACAGACATTTGGTGCAAGTGCAAAGGAAAAATAAAAACAATCAAAACGAAAGTTGTTTGTATATGATTCAATATACTCTCACCATTTTTGTGGCACTTGCGTTTTATTTAAAAATAAATAAATAAATTTCAATAATGCATTTAGTTGTTTGAATTGTGGTTGAACTATAATCTAAGACAAAAATTAAAAACCAATTTCTTTATCCAAACAATTCTCCAATCCTTAAATTAATTTTTAAATAAAATAATTCATATTTATAATTTAAATATTTAATTAAATGGCGTAACATATCACATATACTTACTCTTTCCTATTCTACAACTTTACTTAGTTTCCTTTGTAACATATGATATGTTACCATTACAACATTTTGTGTGATTACTAATTAAAATCTCATTATATTAAATTATTATCATTATTTATTAAATATAAATATAATGAAAAAAAGTATTTTTAAATGGTTATCCTTGTCGGCAAAAGTGTGAGGCTAATGAGAAAGATTATAATGAGACAAAGATTGCATTGGATTGATTGATATATCTAATAAAAGGCTAAACTTTTAACCTTGTCGTAATTAATGGATGTAGTCAGTGGGAATTGATTTCAACTGAGTGAAATGGCATTGTGTAGGGTGATTTGTAAGGTTCCATTATATAACAAGATATAAAAATGTGTAGTAATTTTGTTTAAGTTGCTATTATATAATAGTATAGATCAATGTATTGCAATGTCTAGGTGCTCGATGGACATCGGTGTATACTTCTGGTATTTGAAGACTAAATTTCACAGTTTTAGGAATATTTTAAAATTCAAAATAATGTAAAAGTATAAATTAATATTGTTTTTTTAACTAAGTAGTGTTTTATTTAAATATAAAAATAGTTGTATCTCTTAAAATCAATAAATCAATACATAATCTTTAAAATTTATGTTGTTTATTAATTATTTTTATATAATAAATATATTTAAAATAAATAAAATTATTTATGTTCATGTTATTATTTAATTAATTTAAAAAATAAAAATAGATTTATTTTTATAATTATTAGATATATTTTTTTTTCCTAGAAATAATATCTGGATAGATACAAATCCTAACCCGGGCATGTATAAGAATTGACCCCGTCCTCCTATTAGAGAAAGAAAGGGCTTTAGCAATAAAAACTTAACCCATTAAACTAATCTTTTAAGAGTTATCACATATTTAATTTAATATCTATATATTTTAGAACTATAATATTTAAAACCAGAATAATAAAAAATCAATTTCAATCCTAAAAGAATTGCATCAACCATATAATCTCTATTTTTTATTAGCTTTGATGTGACCATTGAAGAAGAATTATACAGCGATATACCCGTATGTATAGCAAATTAATTTAATAATACATTTGAATACATGAGTAAATTAACTCACAAACATTATACTGGTGGAAAAAGTAGGGAGCCCTCATGTGTTTTCTTATGCTCATGTAATTTTCTTTTATTCAAATAATTTAATAATACATTTAAATACATGAGCAAGTGGTCTTAAAATAGTGCATCTATCTTACACTCACTTGGTTGATACAATTTCTCAACTCACACTATTTGAAGAAAATCTCTCATCCAAACTAAAATTTGAGGAATTCGCATGATTTTATTTATTTAATTTAATAATTAAATTTATATTGATTTTTAAGAGAGTAAGGATAACAACACCAATAGTTGTATGTTTGATTGCATAACAGTTGTGCAAATGCAGAATCAACAATCTACAATTACCTGGCTTCCAAGTCACTAATTGAAGCATCGGCATTAGATGGGAGAGCTCGGCCAGGAGTGTGCGATTGAGCGGAAGAAGAGATGGTTGCAGATGTATGTGACGACGACTGAGTATTAGAAGAACCACAACTCAGAAACGCAGGTTCTGTGGGTTCTGGTAACATAATAAAATTAGTTGAAAGCATCAAGTTGACTGTAGACATTGATGGGCGAAGTGATGCCTTGGCTTGTGTACATAACAACCCAACGTGAACGCATCTGAAGGCTTGTTCCCGATCGGGGCCGCAACTTTCAATTACTGCTGGATCAATCATGTCCACAACATTTCCTTGTTTGTATAATCCCCATGCCTGCAGAACCAGAATACATCGTCAAATTGGCATGGCAAACTGTATACGTAATTCATATAAAATGGGTAATTAGTTTAGGTTGAATCACACAAGTTTAATAAATGTTACATAAACTTGATCTCTGAAGAGGTCAAGGTGGTTAGACAAACGGTGGTTACATATAATGAATTCAAAGCTTTTAAAAGGCTTGGGATTCTACAGTGTAATGGGTTACAGTTGAGTTGCGGCTTGGGATTCTACAGTGTAATGGGTTACAGTTGAGTTGCGTTGTGTTGCGTTTGGTTGAAAACTTACTCGTAACATAAAAAAGAGATTAAAATATATTGAATTAAAGATTTTGTGATCTATATCAAATTTTCGAGCTAAATTTAGAACCAGCAAATATGATTTATCATCAATATAATAAACACATATACAAATACAAACCACAACAAATTCCTTAAAAAAACAAAATTGAAATAGTTACTGTATAAATACAAACCCTAACAAAATCCTAAAGAACAAAATTGAAATAGTTATGATACGGGCTTTGCCCACTAACAATGTCGAGACCTTTTATTATGTCATTTACAAATTCCAAGATATTTTAACAATTTTCAGACCTTTTTTACCATGTCTTCAAAATTACCTGACTTTGTGACAAATTTGTTTTAACTACCATAAGAAATGAACTGAATAACATGATCTTAGTAACATAAATATTGTAAATTTATCTTACCCATTCTAAAAGGAACTGCGTTTGAGGGGATAAATTAAAATCCGTGTTTTTTCTTCCACTCATAAGTTCCAGAAGAAGAATCCCGAAGCTATAAACATCAGCTTTAGCAGACAATTGCCCATGCATAGCATACTCTGGTGCCATATATCCTCTACAAATTACAATGTCAGTTTACAAATATATGGAAAAGTAAAAGATATGTAAAAAAGAAAACTGCATTCGTGCATCTTACAAAAAGAAAAGAGTGAAGGCAGGAATGGCATCCTTTGTAATCAATCTTATCACTTGGAAAGTAGTTTAATAAGGACTAGTCTTGACATCCATAGTAAAAGCGATGGAGTAGTTTATGTGTTGAAATCTTACCGAGTTCCAGCAATTCTTGTTTTGACATGAGTTTCGTCTTCATCAAAAAGTCTAGCTAACCCGAAATCTGCTATTTTCGGTTTCAAATTGCTGTCCAACAAAATGTTGCTTGCTTTAACATCCCGATGAATAATCCTGAGATGAGAATCCTCGTGCAAGTAAAGAAGCCCTCGAGTCACTCCAAGTATAATGGAGTAACGCTTCTGCCAATCAAGTTGTCTGCGTTTAATTGGATCTGCATCCACCATGCAGGATATTGAATTATGACGACAATCCTAAGCCTTTTTAAACATTTCAAGGATTGGTTTTCAGGACCTGCTAATTTGAATAAAACAAAACGAGAGTGACTCACCGAATAGCATTTTATCAAGGCTGTTATTGGGTAAGTATTCATAAACCAGCAATCTTTCTGATTCCTCTGCACAACATCCATGTAACCTCACAAGATTTCGATGTTGAATTTTGGCCACCAGCTTAACTTCGTTGAAAAACTCCTCTTTTCCTTGCATAGACCCTAAGGAGAGTTTCTTCACTGCTATTTCGTTTCCCTCTGGAGTAGTTCCCTGAGTGGTTGAGAGAAAATTAAGGTGAAGATTCGCTTAATTTAATTGTCCTCCTAATGTATTTAGGTTTTGACCCTAAGGAGAGTTTCTTCACTGCTATTTCGTTTCCCTCTGGAGTAGTTCCCTGAGTGGTTGAGAGAAAATTAAGGTGAAGATTCGCTTAATTTAATTGTCCTCCTAATGTATTTAGGTTTTGAATTTGTTTTCATTGGACCTATCAATCTACACTGGTATTGTAATACTAGAGTATAAGCTTTGGTAAGGTATGTTACCTTGTATACACTGCCGAATCCTCCCTCACCGAGCTTGTTATCATCATGAAAATTTTGTGTGGCAGCTGCCAATGTTTCCATTTTAAACACTCTGAAATCTTTGGAGAGGTTAGGAATCTCAACTAGGACTTGCCCCTGCCTGATCGGTTGCTCATCTTCATTGATTTGTGAGTTGCCCCCCATATAGTGAACTACAGTACAAATGAAAATTCACAGCTATCTCAGAAATTGCAACAAAGATACATTCAGTGGCCTATATTGGCATATTACAGGATAACAGACAAAATAAAAATAAAAAACGGATTCTCGAATACCTTCATCAGGCCTTCCAAATATAGCATTCTTCAATCGTTTGCGAACTGCAAAGAGGCATATCATCAACAGGAGAAGGAAGCCGCCAAGAGCACCTAAAATTATGGGTATTTTGTTGCTAGACTCTTCTGGAGGCAGGGGATTAGAGGAACCATTGGATTCATATTGAACAAAGCAGCTTCCCGCCAAGCCCTGACCTCCAAGACTTCCCGAATTATCGGTGAACAAAGATTCGATTGCTATTGACAGACATTGTTGGCAGTCATCAAGGGTTATATCTCCCCAGCACTGAGCCAGAGCCAAAATGGGATGCCCCGACGAATCTATAATTGAACGGGAAGCAAATCGATTCGCTGCATATCCAGATACAATATCAGATGATAAAACTGACAAAAGCTGCTCAGCAGCCGCGAGAAAGACATCAGGGTCGGCGGAGACTTTGTTGGGATTTGTCAAATTCACCACAAAAGTATCCACTTCTCCGATAAAGTTATAGTTTTCAAAACGTAAGAAGCAGAAATTTTCCCGAACCCTGCTACCAATACTAGTCCCACAATCCCGTAGAACATCAATCTTTGCTTGTTCTGAACAATTGTAACATTCATCGATCGTTGAGTTCCCGATGCATTGGAGGAGGGCATATACTTGATCAGGACTTTGGCCATATTCACTACTATTAAACCTTCTTAGGGATGCGTCTACATGAAGGATACTCAGCGCTCTATACAAATTGCTCACATACTTACTGCCTTCTGACCTATTGGTGGTGTTGCAGCGAAGAGCCGGCCACGACACTTTGTCTGTACTGCTGCAAATGTGTATGTGAAGATAAAATAGGGAAATCAACATAACCAGGAAAGACCATGAATGCTTTTCGTGGAAGCTCATCATCTTTGTCTTGACTGAAGGCAGGAGGGGGCTTTTTTGAAGCTTAGAGAGGGTTTTTTAATTTCCAATCTGAAAAAACGCTTTCCATTGATAGAATAAGAAAGTACATTGACAGAGATGTAAGCTTTGAGGGGGTTATCCTGTGTTTGCTTGAGAAGCCAGCCCCAGATATTGCAATGGGAAGGAAAGTTTATGCTTTGACAGCAGGCAGGTAAATGTGTCATAAAAGTAAGGGTTTTATAACTCACCACAGATTTTGAAAATCTAATGAACAAAAACGGCCAAGTCAACTTTTTTTTCCCTGTTCTTTGGTTTCCAAAATGAATTACAATCTAATTAACTTAGACAAGCCTTCACTGCTAAAATATTCCAAAAATTACAAACTAATTAACTCAAACAAGGCCCTCGCTGCTAAATCACCATGCTACGATTCATTTTTGTCAAAAATCTAAAGATTTAAATATCATAAATTATTTTAAATAATAAAAAAAACATAGAATTATATTAATATTTACATTTAATTAAATTTTGTTATATATATATATATTCTTCCAAAAACAAATTCATATTTTGTTATATATATATATATATATATATCCCAAAAACAAATTCATATATTTTAGAGAGATAAAAATATATATATTTTATATATACATATTTTTCGTGTGTATTTTTTAAAGATCTACCGAATGACAAAAAATTATCAAAAAATATACACTGCTAGTTCTTACTTTTTGTATCATCAGATCAATAAAAATAACATGAAAGCAGGTTCCATAATTTTTAACTGCTAGTTTCATAGTTTCATGAAAGCAAGGTGGATCTCTTGTCCCAAATTGGTGTATGACACCTCCTGGTTTGTGGGACAAGGGATCCACCTTGTGATGTCCTCAGTGATTGTAAATATTTAATTACCGCAGTTAAACAAATTAGATATTACTATTTAAATTTATACATTTAAGATTTTGATTAAGTTATGCATAAAACAAATGTTTGGGTGATAACAAATCTTGTAACTCTCACATGTCAAGTAGTTAGGATAGGCAGTTACCTATCCCTAACTACTTCCTTGAAGATTTATTTTCCAAGAAGAAATCAAGAGGGTATTGGTCACTAAGATGAAGAAAGGAGAAGTAAAGGAGATGTTTCTGTGTTGATATGTCAGACGGGTCCAGGAGCTAAGTCTGGTTAAGCCCAGATAGTTGTGAAATGATAATACTGGGGGGGAGACTTTGGCCTGAAAGCGAGTCTCATGGTTGGGAGGAAACTTGTCAACTTATAGTTGAAACTTGGTCCAAGAGGACAACTTTAAATTCTACAGAACCAGATAAGTATTTATATCTTGGAACATGAAACATACTATTTTGAAAGAAATAGATGAGTTATTTTAGCAATGTCCAAAGTTTGTCTTTAGAAGTATTTTGGCATATTAGTTGTCTAGCAGGATGTGCAAACTTTAAAGAAAAACTACAATGTGCAAACTTTAAAGAAAAACTACAGTGGAAAAACTATAAAAGAGATTGGAATTTATTATATATATATCTTTATGAATGGAAGTTAGAAAAGCAAGAAACTCTCTGTAAATAATGAAACTGTTAGAAAACCTTCTAGCAAAAGAATTCTTAGTTCTAGAAAGGAAACAATATTATTGCAGACATTCCAGATAGGAAAATCACTGTTGTAGGGTTTCCACACTTTCATACCCTTTAGCTATTAAAAACAAGTGGAACCAGTAGATTAAATTCTACGGCCAATCAGCCTTAATGAGTTCATTCAAAAAGAAAACCCGAAATAAATTCACCTTAAGAAATAAGGCAGAAAAAGAATTTATTACAAATACCATGTGGAAATTAACGCAGAGAAATAGAAATATAACCTAGATATGTATGAAACTTCAGGAAAAGAAGACTAACATGTCCATGTTGTAGCAATAACAGAGGAAAACACATAAAACAAATTCTTGTTGAGGCATGGGTAGACCCCTGCATAGCAGAATAAATGTGAAATTGGCAACGAAACATATAATAATCTTGCGTAAAATACCAAAACCTTAAAAATTGGTTAACTCATTAATGCCCTCATAATACCAGAGAAGGTCAAACCAACTCGGAATGGAAACCTTATAATAACTTTGCAAAACATAGACCTGTGCTGAGTAAGAATTTTGATATCCTTCCAAATACGCATAAATAGATAATAATCAAGCATGCAAGTTACAAAGGTTCGGCATAATAAAGTTCTGATCAAATCAGGAAAGCCAGATTACAAAAATCATCCGTCCACAACTGCCATAAGTTAAATTACAACATGATTTCAAGGGAAAACTAGCAACCCATCTCAGGATTGCATACCCAAAACTTAAATTTAAACAAAATGACGACTTTATGAGCAGAGCCAAGAAATATAGTGCCCTGGGAATCCATACTCTAGAATTCAGAAAACGTATAGACAACCACTGACAAGTTCTACGAATAGTTCAAGGATTAAAAAACAAGCTAGCAAAGTTAAGCCAATGAAACCCTTAAGACTCTAAACCCTTCGTACCAAGAAATTCGCAAATAATTTTTCACTTTACCTAGAGTTTGGATGGGGCATTGAGACTGCAAATTCGTGGACCAGCACAGGGAGGTAAGGTCTCGACCCAGAATGATCATTCTCCTGCTACTAGAAGCCTTCAACGAAACCTAACCGAAACAGTAAGCATTGTTAATTAAAAAGGTAGAGCTAACAAATTTCAGTTGCAAAATGAAAATACTAAAGAAGAAACAGACAACTCATTACTTGGATGGGTATGCTGTGTGAAATTCTTTCAAGGAAGAAGAACCTGGGTCGTCTCGGTGAACTAACCACCCAACAAGCAGTCACGACGAAACTACGATAGAGCAAGGGAGGTAACATCAACAACATGAAGAAGCAAAGGCGAACCAGAGAGAAACCTCGAAGCCATGACCCGGAATCAGGCAGCTCTGCCAAACAAAGAGACAAATCCCAAAATTGCCTGAGGATACGTCGGACAAAGGAATTAAGGAAAATACTCTTAGCCATCCGATGGAGTTGAGCCGTAGAGGACCGTCGATGGGGCGACCATACCAAGAAGGTGATGAACAGCTGGAAAGCAACCAGAATCATCCAAAAGTCTGCTCTCGCCATCTCTTGGGGGTGGGAATCCAAGGTTCAATGTGTTAAGTTATAGAATCATTAAACTTAAATCATGTGAAATATGTATACCATTATTACAACAAATATATATATATATATATATATATATATATATATATATATATATATATATAGATATAGATATAGATATAGATATAGATATAGATATAGATATAGATATAGATATATATATATATATATATATATATACTTGTAATATGCGTAGAATGTGTGTTAAGTAGTAATATTACATGTGGCCATATAATAACTTGGTCATTAATACTTTATAGATGTATGAAATCAAAATTTTGTTTATGTTTTATCATTGTATTGTGGTAATTATTGTTTTTATTAAGAGATGTGACAAGTGGTATCAGAGCGCTGAGGTTGCAAAACTGAGACCTCTAGAACAAAAGAATAACAGTTTTTGTGATGTGCACAGCGACAAAAAGAGCAAAAAGAAAAGAGAAGGAAAAGCAACCAGCATGAGGAGGACTGGGCTTACACCACACAGACCCGTAACAAGAACGAGACCAACATCCTTTCCAAAAGTCAATCCCGAGGTATGGGTACAATTGGGAGAGGAGCCGCGTAATACCAACGCTACCATTTTCGAAATTGTGCAAGAATTAAAAGACGAAATGGTTAGGTTGCAAGCGGATAACGAAAGACTAATGCAAGAACAGGAGAAAATTATGAAAAGTTTGTCTGATAGGCAGAATCAACAGCAACCGATTCCCAATCCTAAACATGGAAACGTGTTCGGAGAGAAGGAATTCAGAAATGAAAACTCGAACAAAAAAAGGGGCAAAGAAAGCTGAGAAGAGGAATCTGATAATGTATCAGAACACAAAAAGCAAAAAAGAAAATTGAGTTGCAATGTGAGTTTCGAAAGATCAAACCTCCCCTCTTTGATGGTGAACAAGAGGAAGTTGTTGAAGCCTGGCTTATCAACATGAATAAGTATTTCCAGTTGTATGAATATGATCATAATTTGAAGGCTTGCTTAGTCATTTATCAATTGCAAGGAAATACCACCTTGTGGTGGGAGGAGGTGAAGACGGTGCGTGGATTTAGTGAGAAGAGTGTAACTTGGGAAAAGTTTCAAAGGTATTTTAAGGAAAAATACTTAACTGGAAGATTTTACGATGAGAAGGCGAAAGAGTTTCATGACCTTCAATTGGGTTAGTTGTCTATAGACAAATTCATAACAAAATTCACATCCTTGATGCGATATGTTCCTTACGAGAAGAGAAAGCAAAAGTGCAGAGATTTACCAGTAGTTTGTCATTATTTATGAAGGAGCGTCTTGGATTTGACAATGCGAAGACCATGGATGAGGTTATATGAAAAGCTCGTCTATGTTATCAGCATAACAGAGCCAAAGGGTGATGGAGGAAAGAAGTGGTCTGATAAAAAGGGAATTAAGTTTGTCTCTGGTAGCAAAGGAAATAAGACTGCTATTAGCAAGGGACCCCATAAAGGTCAATTAAACATAAATATGAACAGAAACTAGCCCAGATTCAAATTTCCAAGTGATTCTAAAACAAATGAACAATCTGGAAAAATTGAAGTGGAGATAGCAGCTAGACCCCCAGTGCAATGCTTGTGATGTGGAGGACCACATTATGTTAAAAATTGTCCATACCGCAAGGGAACAGATCAAGTGGTACAGATTCAAGAAGCATCGGCTGTGGGGAAAGTAGCAAGGAATATTCCTAAAATCAATGCTACCCTCGAAGATGATCAAGCAGAATAACAACCAACAATGGTGGAATTTGAAGGTAAGATCTTCGACCAAACTGTATCTATTTTAATTGATCCAAGAGCTACTTTGAGTTATATAAGTCCAAAAGTGGTTGAGCAATGTCATTTACAATTTGTTAAATTTAAAAACCCTTGGCTAGTACAACTCACCACAGGAGAAAAAAGAAAGGTGTTGGCTAAAGTCAATAATTTCCCTCTGAAACTAGCAGGTTAGACTATTATGGCAAATCTGAATGTTTTACCATTAGGGTCATATGATGTTCTAATAGGAATGGACTGGTTGGAGAAGCATTGGTCCCTCATTACTTGTAAAGACAAAACTATTAATTACATAGATGAAGAGGGTACGAGACAAGAAATTTAGGGTATACGAAGACCACTGAAAATAAGACTTGTAACAACCTCCCAATTAGAAAAATGTATTCGAAAGGGATTCCAAATTTATGCTATACAGGTGGGGTATTCAACAGAAAAATCGGGTACTTTAGAAAATAGACCTGTGGTACAAGAGTTTCTAGACGTATTTCCCGAGGAGATTCCGGGATTGCCTCCAAAGAGGAACATAGACTTCACCATTGCGTTGATTCTTGGAGTTGCCCCAGTATCCTGAGCCCCTTATCGCATGAGCGTACCAGAACTCACTGAATTGAAAATGCAGTTACAAGAACTGCTTGATAAAAAATATATACGCCCAAGTGTCTCAACTTAGGGAGCCCCTGTACTCTTCGTCAAGAAGAAGGACATAACCTTACATATGTGCATGGACTATCAATAACTAAACAAACTGACAGTTAAGAATAAATACCCTTTGCCTCGTATTGATGAATTGTTTGACCAGGTAAAGGGAGCGATTGTATTTTTGAAGATTGACCTTCGCTTAGGGTACCATCGAATTAGAATAAAGGAAGAAGATATAGCCAAAACAACCTTTAGAACTCACTATGGGCATTACGAGTTCATTGTGTTACTATTTGGGTTAACTAACGCTCCAACAACTTTTATGTGTCTAATGAACAACGTTTTTCATCAATATTTGGATAAGTTTGTACTAATCTTTATTGTTGATATATTGATTTATTCCCGAAATATAGAGGAGCATAAGGAACATCTACAGATTGTTCTACAAACCCTGAGGGAGCATCAGTTGTACGCCAAGTACAGAAAATGTGATTTCTTTAAGGAACAAATTCAATATTTAGGACATATCATTACCAAGGGGAGGATAACTGTGGACCAAGAGAAAATCAAAACCATCATGGAATGGCCCGTACCAAAGAATGTAGCTGATATAAGTTCATTGATGGGTTTGGTTGGGTACTATAGGAAGTTTGTTGAAGGTTTTTCCAGGGTGGCATACCCCATTACCTCTTTGCAAAAGAAAGGAAAAATATTCACTTGGACCATGGATTGTCAAAAAAGTTTTGACCAGCTGAAGCACTTACTTACTACTGCACCTATTCTGAGTATTGCAGACCCAAATAAAGAATACATTGTATGTACAGATGCCAGCAAAGAAGGAGTAGGTGGCGTGCTAATGCAAGAAGGCAGAGTTGTATCTTATGAGTCTAAGAAATTTAAGGAGTATGAACAAAAGTATTCAGCTTACGACATGGAGCTGGCGGCAGTAATCCACGCATTAAAAATGTGGCGTCATTATTTGTTGGGTAAGAAGTTTTTATTAATGACAGATCATCATAGTTTAACTAACTATTTCAAGTAGCCTACTATGAATGCTAGGCAAGCCCGTTGGATCGATTTCTGGAGTGAATTTGACTTTGACATCAAACACATAAAAGGAAAAGAAAATCGAGTCGCGGATGTCTTAAGTCGAAAGGTGAACTGCATTTATGAAATTTCTTTTAGTGAGGTACATACCACTTTTAAAGAACAAAATAAAGGAGCAACAATATAAGATCCTGAATACAAGATGTTATGGCAGCAAGAAAAAATTCCAAACAACAAAAAACAACAGTTGGGATATGAGGTAAATCAAGAAGGAATGTTGATTTACAAAGGAAGAATGTATGTGCCAAACCAGAAAGATATTAAACAATTAATTTTAGACAATTACCATAAAATTCCTTGTGTCAGCCATCCCGGATATGAAAAGTTAATCACTGCACTCAGAAAAGAATATTGTTGGCCCGGTATGAAGAAAGAGGTGGCCGAATATTTGGCTCGCTGTTTGGAGTGTCAAAAAGTGAAAGTAGAACACTAGAACCCAACTGGACTACTCCACCCATTGCCAATACTAGAATGGAAATGGGAAAATATTTCCATTGATTTTATTAAAGGACTACCTAAGTCTAAAAGGCAAAATGACTCAATAATGGTGGTGGTAGATAAGTTGAGCAAGTCTTCTCACTTCATACCAGTATAGTCTATTTTTAAGGCTGTTCAAATTGTTAACATATTTATGAAAAATATTTTTAGACTACACGAAATACCAAAGGTTATAATTTTCGACTGTGATGTAAAATTCACATCAGCCTTTTGGAAAGCCTTATTTGGAAGTTTAGGCACACAACTGCATTTTAGCACTGCCTATCATCCTCAAATATATGGCAAAACTGAGCGGGTGAATCAGATAGTAGAAAACATGTTGCGGACTTATGTAATTCAACAACCTTCTAAGTGGGAGGATTATATACATTTAGTGGAGTTTGCTTACAATAACAGTTATCATACGTCCTTGCAAATGAGTCTGTTTGAAGTATTATACAGACGCAGGTGTAGGACACCATCAATTTGGAGCGGACCGGAGGATAAGTTAATGTTGGGGCTTGACATGTTAAAAGAGATGGAAGATATGGTTAAAAAGGTGCGCTCCAATTAAAGACTTCTCAAGATCGATAGAAAAATTTTGGTGACCAAAAGAGAAGTTTTCGAGAGTTTCAAGTCAAGGGTCATGTTTATGTTTGTATACGAGCTAAGAGGAGTACTCCGCATTGGGGTGGGTGTGCTAAATTATCACCCCGATTTTGCTATTCTTTCCAAATCCCGGCCCGAATTGGACCTGTGGCTTATCAACTTGCTTTTCCCAGCCACATACGTGTGCATAATGTTTTTCATGTTTCTGTATTAAAAAAGTATATTTATGATTCCAACCATATAATAAATTGGCAGGATATACAAGTAAGTAGATTATTTATAAAGCATTATAAATAATTACCAAGATAGAATGTCAAAGAAAAGGGCTCACTAAATTTCTTTTATCATGTGTAGGTCAAACCGGAAGGCAAGTTCTTGGTCAAACCCTGGGTATACTTGATCAAAGAGAAGTAATGTTTCGGAGACGAGTTATCACCCAAGTTAAAGTGCAATGGCAGCACTTTGGGCCAAAGGAGGCCACCTGGGAGGATGAACAGGTCATGAAGGAGACCTTTCCAAATCTTTTTTTAGCATAGAAACATCAGGACAATGTTTAATCTTAGGGAGGGAAGATGTGATGTCCCCAGTAATTGTAAATATTTAATTATCGCAATTAAAAAAAACTGGATATTACTATTTAAATTTATACGATACCTAAGATGAAGAAAGGAGATGTTTCCGTGCTGATATGTCAAATGGGTCTAGCAGCTAAGTCTGGTAAAGACCAGATAGCTGTGAAATGATAATATTGTTAGCTTTAAAGGAAAGCATTTGTCACGTGAGCAACAACTCGGGGGAAGACTTTGGCCTGAAATAGAGTCTCATGGTTGGGAGGAAGCTTGTCAACTTATAGTTGAAACTTGGTCCAAGAGGACAACAACAAATTCTACAGAACTAGATAAGTATTTATATCTTGGAACATGAAACATGTTGTTAAAAATAAAACTTTGAATCCTGTTTGAAAGAAATAGATGAGTTATTTAGTAAAGTCCTAAGTTTGCCTTTAGAAGTATTTTGGCATATTCGCTGTCTAGCAGGATGTGCAAACTTTAAATAAAAACCACAGTGGAAAAAATGTAAAAGAGCTTGGAATTTATTATATATAAATATTTATGAATGGAAGTTAGAAAAGCAAGAAACTCTCTGTAAATAATGAAACTGTTAGGAAACCTTCCTAGCAAAAGAATTCTCAGTTCTAGAAAGGAAATAGTGTTATTTCATACATTCCAGATAGGAAAATTACTATTGTAGGGGTTCCACACTTTCATACCCTTTAGTTATTAAAAACAAGCAGAACCAGTAGATTTAATTCTATGGCCAATCAAGCTTAATGAGTTCATTCAAAAAGAAAACCCGAAATAAATTCACCTTAAGAAATAAGGCATAAAAGGAATTTATTGCAAATACCATGCGGAAATTAACATAGAGAAATAGAAATATAACCCAGACATGTATGAAACTGCTGGAAAATAAGACTAACATGTCCATGTTGTAGCAATAACAGAGGAAAATGCATAAAACAAATTCTTGTTAAGGCATGGGTAAACCCCAACTACGTAGCAGAATGAATGCGAATTGGCAACGAAACATATAATAATCTTGCATAAAATACCAAAACCTTAAAAATTGGTTAACTAATTAATGCCCTCATAATACCAGAGAAGGTCGAGCCAACTCGGAATGAAAACCTTATAAGAACTTTGCAAAACATAAACCTGTGTTGAGTAATAATTTCGATATCCTTCCAAATACGCATAAATAGATAATAATCAAGCATGCAAGGTACAAAGGTTTGGCATAATAAAGTTCTAAACAAATAAGGAAAGCCTGATTGCAAAAATCATCTGTCCACAACTGCCATAAGTTAAATTACAACATGATTTCAATGGAAAACTAGCAACCCATCTCGGCATTGCATACCCAAAACTTAAATTTAAACAAACGACGGCTTTATGAGCAGAGCCGAGAAATATAGTGCCCCGGGCATCTATACTCTAGAATTCAGAAAATGTATAGACAACAACTGACAAGTTATACAAACAGTTCAAAGATTAAACAACAAGCTGGCAAAGTTAAGCCAATGAAACCCTTAAGGCTCTAAACCCTTCATACCAAGAAATTCCCAGATAATCTTTCACTTTACCCGGAGTTTGGATGGGGCATTGAGACTGCAAATCCACAAACTGACACAGGGAGGTAGGGTCTCGACCGGGAATGATCATTCTCCTACTGCTGGAAGCCTTCGACGAAACCTAACCAAAACAATAAGCATTGCTAATTAAAAAGGAAGAGCTAACAAATGTCAGTTGCAAAACGAAAATACTAAAGAACAAACAAACATCTCATTACCTAGATGGGTATGCTGTGTGAAATTATTCCAAGTAAGAAGCACTAGGGTCGTCTTGGTGAACTAACCACACAACAAGTAGTCACGGCAAAACTATGACATAGCAAGGGAGGTATCGTCAACAACATGAAGAAGAAAAGGCGAACCTTTGAGAAACCACGAAGCAATGACCTGGAACCGGGTAGCTCTACCAGACAAAGAGAGAAATGCCAAAATTGCCTGAGGATATGTTGGACAAAGGAATTAAGGCAAATACTCTTAGCTGTCTGATGGAGTTGAGACGTAGAGGACTGTCGATGGGGAAACCATAACGAGAAGGTGATGAATAGCTGGAAAGCAACTGAAATCGTCCAGAAGTCTGCTCCCACCATCTCTTGGGGGTGGGAATCCAAGGTTCAATGTGTTAGGTTTTAGAATCATTAAACTTAAATCATGTGAAATATGTATATCATTATTACAACAAAAATATATATATATATATATATATATATATATATAATATATATATATATTACTTGTAATATGTGTAGAATGTGTGTTAAGTAGTAATATTACATGTGGTCATATAATAACCTAGTCATTAATACTTTATAGATAAATGAAATCAAAATTTTGTTTATGTTTTATCATTGTACTGAGGTAATTATTGTTTTTATTAAGAGATGTGACACACCTCCAAGTAGCGATTTAACTGCTAAGTCTATAAACACATACATACTCTACCCCTCTGGTTTTGAATATATATATATATATATATATATATATATATATAATCAAATTTTATTATAAAAATATAAACATACCGATAAAATTAACATATTAAAATAATAAATATATTAATATTTTAAATTTAATTAAAATATATATAAAATTATTATTATTTAAAAATAAATAAATAAAATATTTAGTACAATATTGGGTTAAGTTTCTCTTTCTACATTTATCCACGGAATTGATTTCAAGACTATATGCATTTCAAGGCAATAATAATCTAGATATCTTTTGGAGTATTTTACTTTCAAGTCAATAACAATCTAGATATCTTTTTGAGTATTTTATTTTAAGATATTTACACTAATTTTCAAAATTTGTAAATTAATAAAACTTTTTCAATATAATATGAGGGGATAATAAGTTAAGTAAGAAAACTAATAAAACTTTCTCAATATAATATGAGGGGATAATAAGTTACGTAAGGGTGCAACTTAGTGTGGATCTTCTAAGTATTTCTTTAGGATAATGTTTCAATGTTCCTCTAGGATAATGCATTTTAAGCCACAATATTTCTTTAGGATAATGTTTCAATGTTCCTCTAGGATAATGCATTTTAAGCCACAATATTTCTTCAGGATAATGTTTCAATGTTCCTTTAGGATAATGCATTTTAAGCCACAATAGATAAAATCAAATCGAGAAGCCTAAAATTAGATTTGAATAAAAATGATAATTTTGTGTTAGTATCTTTATAGAATCTAATTTTTCATAGTAATTTTCTTCTAAGTATTTCTTTAGGATAATATGTTATGTGAGGGTGGGACTTAGTGTGGATATTCTAAGTATTTCTTTAGGATAAAGTTTCAATGTTCCTCTCGGATAATGCATTTTAAGCCACAATATTTCTTTAGGATAATGTTTCAATGTTCCTCTAAGATAATGCATTTTAAGCCACAATATTTTTTTAGGATAATGTTTCAATGTTCCTTTAGGATAATGCATTTTAAGCCACAATAGATAAAATCAAATCGAGAAGCCTAAAATTAGATTTGAATGAAAATGATAATTTTGTGTTAGTATCTTTATAGAATCTAATTTTTCATAGTAATGAAGATATTTCAGGTTAGTTTCATATTTTTTATGTCTAATTTTTTTTTATGATGTTTACATCCCTTTTGCTACTAGCACTTGTGTTTGCATTGTTGTAAGTGTAACAATGTCTTGTTTTAACATATCTTTTGTGATTTTAGAATTTTTTTTTCATTTTCTTTATAATGATCATGGGTGCAAATATGAAGCTTGTTTACATTGTTTGGTAAGTATGGGGATTTGAAGTGAAGAAAAGAAGCTCGATTGAGTTATTTGAGGGCTTACATATTGTTTGATCGATCAATAAGACAAACCCTCATTCGAGCTCCTCTATAACCCAAGGTTATCTGGGATCTCGATTAAGCTAAGGGCTCGATTGAGCTAAAAGCTCTATCAAGCATTGTTTTCAAGTTTCCCGCCAATAGAACTTGGGTGTTGTGTATTAATAAAGAGGCTCGATCGAGCCCTTGTTTAACCATGTCAAAGGCTCAACCAAGGGTTTGTCAAACCCTTGATCGAGCTATTTCAAATTTTACATTAAGCCCTCGATTGATCTTTTTAAGTAGTTGATTGAGTTGTTGGAGGTCTAAAGAACAAAGTTTTAGCTCCCCTTCTTCCAAACTCTTTACAACACCATCTTGTAGCTTGATGGACTTAAGACAATATTTATCCTTAGGTAGCGGAGTTGATCATGTTGGATTGGTGAAGGAATCCTCTATTCAATGGCATATGAGTTTGACATTTTTAAAAATGTTATGTTTGAAATTATTTGGACAATTTCAAAGGGGCTAAATGAAAAATCAATAACATAAAATATACAAAACAAAAAAAATTCAAAAAATACCACCATCTTCATTTATGAGTCCTCTTTAAAAGAGTACAGTTTGTTTTTGAATTTGTTTAAATAGTAGAAAATCTGTATGTGAACTCATGTGTCTAAAAAATGCAGTTCAAATATTAATTTGCCAACTTCAAAAAATAATAAAAAATATAATTTTTCATAAAAAAATAAAGTTTCAATATGCATAACTTAATTCTCTCTGTGTAGATCACACACACACACACACACACATATTAGAAGTTATACAATTTAGACTAAGTTATTGCACATGAACACACGCATACATGTTAAGATGTGCGAAAAATTACAAGGACAAGCATTTAATTTAATGGAAAATTGACATATTATATGACAGTAATTTTTTTTTGCAAGAAATATCATTAAGACAACAACATAATTCTCCACAAATTGTCTTTTTACTCCAAATCAAAATTTGCAAAGCTTATATGAATTTTGAGGGCTTCAATTCGAAAAGAGAGTAAACTTCTGAAATTTCATTACCATATTTGGTCCAAAAGTGTAAACCATATTCACATTTCCACCCTTCCTTGTCATGGTTGGTCCTACGCTTCCTTAAATCCTTGTCAACAATTCTTGTTCACTTCTCCTATAGTCATTACAAGTACTAACTATATCACCAAGTACATTCATATTTGGGCTCTTCTACCATATGATTCATAAATGCTAGGCACATAATCTATCCACTTCACCAATACACAACCTTATCCAATTTCCATAATCCACAATTCCTATAACGATTCTTCTTGAATAAGGGTACAAACACCACTTGTTAAAGAAATCAAAAGCCAATCGATAATCAACATACACTAGTCATTTTAAACAATACTAAAAGAGAAAGTTGAGTTAGGCTTGTCCTCTGACTAAACTCATTTCTAGATATCACCGAGCTCATGCACTAAATGAAAGGCCAGGGTAAGAATTCAAATTCTAACTGTGAAACTCATAAAAGATTGTGCAAAGAACCTGAACCATAAATTCCATTGCATAGAAAAAGAAACATTAATACAAGGTAAGAATTCAAATTCTAAGTGTGAAACTCATAAAAGAATGTGCAAAGAACCTAAGCCATAAATTCCATTGCATCGAAAAAGAAACATTAATACAGATTAATATTTTCTATGCTAAACTTGCACTCAACCATAAATTCCAAAAATCCTTCCCCTTCAAGGATGAGTAGCCAATTTTGAAATTCTTGTCCACTAGATGTGGCATACCACCCACCTATGGCCTTAGGAAACCCACATGCCACCTTCTCTTAGAGTTGCATGCCTAGTTTAACTTATATGATGTTCATGTGCACATAAGGAGACCATATGGCTCCTAAAATCCCAATGCAAGCTTAGAGATCAATAAAACTGCTTTTGGTTGTAATTAGTAAAGGAATCTATTCAAAATGACTATAATAGTATACTAATTTAAAATTAATATATTATAAAATCCTTGAGGAAATGCAACAACTCCGTGATGGTAGTCACGGATTTTAATGGATGAAAAGAGGAAAATAGAGTCATTGGAGTAATTCTTTTATTCATAGGGAGTAAAATTATGAAGAAAATCCCCAACACTACAACTATGAATGAATTTCCAACTCAATAATGAAACACAATAGTCATTTAAATAACAAAGGAACCATTTAAAACTTATAAGCAAAAAAACATCAAAGCAATACAAAAATTCACCACACAAAAGCTCAATATTTACCTTGAAAATCCAAAAGAAAAAATTGATATTCAATTGGCTTTGGCTAGTCTCTATATTTCTTCATAATGTGTAGGTTATTGTACCTCTAGTTTCTTGAGTCCATTCTCAATCTATACTTTGAATTTAGATAGAAATTCCTTTCACTTTCAGCCAAAAAAACCATTATTTTATTGAGGTGCAAAAGTAAATAGGAAAATAGCTCAATTGAGGTTAAGTTATGAGGTTAAGTTATAAGGTGAGGCATCCCCAACTCATCAACTTCCCTAAATTTAGAATCGGCTTCTCCTCCTTGTCTTTATATATATAGATATGTGTGTGTGTGTGTGTTATTTCATGCCCTCTTTTGTTTTAAAACCACTTATCTTTTCTTTTCTTTAATTTTTTTCCCTCATTTACTTCTTTTAAAGAGAATATTAAGTTATTGTAAACATATACACTGTTTGAGATGATATGGGATCCTTCACACTATTGACCCTATCTCCTATCTTATTCATAACCTCAAATATCAATTATATCAATTTTCATAGAACCTTATTTGATAGCCCAATCCATTGTTATCAAATGTGATGTGATGCAAAGTAAGTGGAAAGTACAAAAGACTTCTAGATATCAATGAAAACTATAACACATAATATTGAAGAATAAATGGTTATATGTTGAGGAGTAAGTGGAAACGACAAAACCCCCTGAGGTAGCTCACATCGCAAATATGTGTTATGGAAAGTTATGTGAGTGATGAAAGACCCATGTTCAATCCTTGGAATGAGTAATCTATGTGTCATTTATGAGGGTATGGCAGTTAGATCTACAATCTAGAGGTTATAATGGTAGTGGTTGAACTTGACTCTATATCATACAAGTACGAGCCCAACATCTTAGAGGTTATAATGGTAGTGGTCAAAATTGACTCCAGATTACCCTTCCACTTTCAATATGGGTTTAATCATAAAAAATATGTGGAGGGTTGTATCTGGATATGGCATATGGTCAAATATCATTAAGGATAAATACATGTATGGATGATATTTCACCACATGGGTAAACAATGGTGCTAGAAAAAAATCAAAGGCATCATACATCTGGAGAAGTATGCTACAAGTCCTACAATACCTTACATGTACACTAGGAGGTCGGTGATGAATCCAAGATCAAGATAGGCCTAGATGCTATAAATGGTATGATCGAAAATAATTCTTTATTTGCCCATATTCTTAATCACGTCCATGGAAAAGATATTTATTTTCCTAATCAAAATTTTCAATGAAGACCCTATTATATGGATCATCATGCATGGTATAGGGCATGGTATTTAGAGCTGCTAGTCGTATATGCAGGCGAATGGGAAAATTATATGACAAATCTTCGAAATGCAGGTATCCCTCTCAGTGAACAAGAGGATCACATGTCACGGGGTGGCATTCTAAAAAAGGGTCATTCGATGGTTAAAGACATATATATTAGTCTGCCCAAGAAGGTGAGGGAACACTTTTTCCTAAATATTTTCAGGTCATATGGAAGTGGGATCTTCCTTCCTAATAAAATCAAATGCTTTAGTTGGTTGTCTATCATGACCGTATACTGACATGGAAAAACCTTCAATGACGAGGATATTTTGGGCTTGGGATATATCCCCTGTGCATGAGGGGATCGGAAGACATAACACATTTGTTTCTCCATTGTCCATATGCGATGGCACTATGGGATGGGGTCTTGGAAAATTACAACATTGCACCTATGGGACATTTTCAGACACTGTATGCTTGCCTATGGTCATCGATCAAAAAATACCTCAGACACAGAGCTCTACCTTTGTATATCTTCTGGTCCATATGGCGTAGCCACAATGCAATTGCATTTGAACAGTAAGGACCAGTGATCCAGGAGGACATCACAAAGCGAGTGGCTTTTTACAATGAAATAGGACCGATGAAGGAGAGAAACTATTACAAAAAATGCAAAAAGAGAGACACATGGCAAGTATACCTTGTGGGCTTTTATGACTGAGCATGTTCTAGGAGAGAGTGCGGATGTGGTGCAGCCATATTTATTGAACCAAACAAATTCTTCCACTTCTGGTGGGAAGGAGGAAAGGGTACTAATAGTAAAGTTGAGGTCATTTCTCTATGGGGAGTTCTGGTTGCGTTTAAATGACCAGGTATAGAGGAGATTCAAATACATGACGATGCTAAGGGCATCATAGAATGGGTGAAGGGATACAATAATTTCATACCACCCATTTTAACTAACTGGATGAAGCACATTAGAACTCTGGTAAATACCTTAAAACAAGGAAGTTTTGACCACATATACAGGGAACAAAACATGATAGCAGATTTACTTTCAAAAAGAGGAATAGCAAGGGACTCAAGTAAGTTCTATTTCTTTGTTTTCAAACAGGGAGCCATGATCAATGCTTTTGGCATTAATTATTCATAGAGGCATGGGGATAGCGTCATAAGGCATGTATCTTTATTCCCAGTGAAATGATGGCAACAGAAAGCCCAAAAGGATGACATGCAGGGATATCTATTAATTATTTTTGGCATAGGTAGTATTACATCTGAGATGTGAATAGTAAATAGACTATAGGAACCACAATGCAACAAATATTAGATTTTTCAATGAAAATTGGTTTTGATGTAAAAGATGACTAAAAAAACAGAAACAAAAACAATATAATATATACTATCTTTTATATACATATATCCTCTATTTCTTATATTAATATAAAGAATTTTTATTTTTTTGGGGAAAAAAATAAAAACACCTCATTATCAATTCTAGACTGAAGACATATACCAGACTCAGTCCACGTAACACATGCATTTTACGACATTAGTGTTTGTGTTTGGACAAAAATAAATAGAGCAACTGAAATCCAAACTCCTCAACCGTGATAGCTGTCACCCTTCATATTTCAATTTCGAGAGCCTGCGACGAAATGATAGCGAAACCTTGTTTCCTCAATGCCTTCGGGCCACAATGTCAGCGCTTTGAAAATCAAATCGCTTTGAAGATTTCAAAGTCCGATTTTGCACTGGAAGCCAACTGAAAATGTAACACAATAGCAAAAGGTTAAGTATTAAAAAAAAATTAAAGATGTTTTCCTAAATTCACAATAAAAATCATAATATTTATTTTAATTATAAATTTGGTATATTTTAATAATTATTTTATTTATAATAAAAAATATATTGTTATAATAATTTATTGCATATAATTTGATGGTATTTTATTTATGAGGTAGTTTTGAGGGTTAGCTTAATTGGTCAAGTCCTTGTTATTAAAGCACTTTTGCTATTAAGATGTCATGGGTTCAATTCTCTCGATATTTTCAGAGTCAGGCTTTGTGGTTGAGCCGACATAAAATGATCCCTTCAGGTGGATTTGTCTGGTACAAATATTTCGTGGATGTAATGGTCACCAAACTCCAAGGTCCATGAACCAAAAAAAAACATATCTTTGAAGCATACACTAATTGGTTTCTATGTGATTTAATCTATGAAAACTATAATAATTTTCCTTATCATAATTACTTCAAAATCACACAATGTGTAATATCAAGAATACTTCTCTAGGAAAGAGTACAATACATTGAGACACTCGAAGTATTATGATAGAGCCCCCTCTTACCTTCACCAAAGATAAAGGAAAATGTTCATAGTCTTTCCTCATTATATTTATTCTGGCATATAATTCAAATATTAACGAATCCTTTAACAATAAAAATACTCTAAACTTAATTATTAATTGCAGTATTTGAGATAAATGAAAATTATGTTTCTTTTAGTTTTACTTCATTGTATCCCAAATTACATTTCATTTTATCTAAATTAAAGTATCTTTGAAACCACATCTTCCCTCCAATTCATAATAAAAATGTCCCTCCTCATCCTTTTGGCTATATCCACCAAATCCACTAAAATATTCTTCAATAAAAACCCGGATTTGTTCCCACTTCTCCTTGGTAATGGACTAATTATTCACTACAAAGTTGAATAATTTTTTTTAGTGCAAGCTATTCATCTTAGGCTCATTCAATGCTACCAAGATGAATGTAATTGTTTTTCATTGATCTATTCCATTTCTTTTTGCATTGGCATCCGTACATAAAACTATTAGTATATGTACAATTATATTAATAATAAAAAAATTATTGTAATTACAATAACTATATTATAATTGAATTTAATTATATGCAAATCAAGGTGTTTATATATTATTTGAAAATTTTTATAGAAAGAATATGCATGTGTTTTTCTTTTTGGGTGACAATAATAAGATGACTCATTGAGGTGGCCCAAGTGCTTTTCATTTTTATCTTAATAGAGATCTCTAAATTTCACCCTTATGGCAAAAATAATAGTAATTCTAATGAGAATGCAACATTTGCAATAAATCAGCATATAAAGCCAATCTGTTATGGTCTTGCTATAACTGATTAAATCTAGAGCAGTTGAGATCTTATTCTTTTGAAGTAGTTGAGATACCATCAGTATCCTTATTATTGTGCTTAGTTTCTAGTTTCTGGGATTTTATTAATTTTTTCTTTCTTAGTTTTTCGAGTTAGTTCTCTTGATGTGAAGTTACATTAGCATATGTTTGCTAATAAAAATGCAATTGAAAATTTGATTTCACTCTTAGGTGTTGAACTATGCTCATGAGTGGGAAATTCCACATTTTGGTATTAAAGTGGATTTTTTATCCATTTTGATGGGTTTGGGTATAAGGCTTTTTGTTTCTCCAATTTTTGTTCATTGATCCAATTTAGGTTTTGTTGTTGGACTTTTTGTTTGTAAGTCTTCGTCGAAAAATACTTTAGTGAGCTCTCTCAACACTTCTTAACATTGAGGCTTGTCTTTGACTTAGTTTTTCTCTCACTTTGCTTCATCATCATTGACATGATACATGCCTTGAGACCTCATGATGGAACTCAAGTGGAGAGGTTGATGTTGGAGCATAAATGGTTAGTGGAGGTTTGAGAATGATGATTCTAATGGAGGGGTGATCATCCAATGCTTAAAGAAGGCGAGGAAACTTTATAACAAAGTGGGCATTGAGGGAAATTTTCTAGCTTCTTGAAATTCACCTTTTAACTATAATTAACTTATACAGGCTCCTCTTGCTTTCACTAAGTAGATGACTGCAACCTTCCTTTACATATTTGTTATTTTTTCTATCTATACAACATGTTTACGAATATAGTGTTGAATCCCTCTAAATGCATGTTATATTCCATGTTCATTGATGATGCATAAAACATAATTTGAATTGGATGAGAAGAGTGGAATTATCCCATATTTTTCACATTGTGTTGGAATGATCACTTTCAACCCATTTTTAAAATAGAACTCCACATTCCTTTGAGTGATATGGATGCTTCTATAGACAACACAAACCTACATTTTATGGTGGTTTATAAACGGATCAATTATGTTAGTGGGGATCCTCCTAGATCACTTTTCCCCATTAAGAACTTTGTGGACCATTAAAAGTATGGTTTCATTTAGAAAATAAGCGAGGGTAAAACTCTCTCACTTTTCTAGCTTCCATCTATCATGCTTTACTTGGATGCATTCCTTTTAGACCCACATATAGATATTCTAAATCACCTCTTCATAATGTCTTCACAGTCTTTTAAAAAATAATATCTTCTGACAACTCATGAAGATATTCAAGAGCAAAATATTCATAAGAAGGAACTTGAGCATTCTTTCCTTGATCCATGATCATAGAAGGCACACATAGCTTAAAATTTCCAACATTAAGACTCGAACAAGAAAGCATTTCCACCATTCGTTTCCAAAATTTTGAATGGACCATACCTAATTGACTTGACCATATTACCTTAACCTTTAAGACATTTTTTTGCTAATGTGTGGCCAAACTTTGTCACTAACTTGGAAGTGAAGATCAACCCAATGCTTATAATGGCTGGCCTTATACTCGGGCTCAACTCTTCTCCAAATTTTCATCCCAAAGCTTAGGATGCTTGTTACAATATCCTAAAAGTAAGTGTACCACTATCGTGTTGACCACTTCAATTTTTCCATCATTTTGTGGGTGCCCTTCAGGGTATTTTTTTAGGGACGAAATATAGCCGAAAGGTGAATTTTTAGGATAATATTTTGAGGTAGGAAAATATTGTATATTACTTAAATATTTCAAATTTCACCTTATTTCAAACCATATTATTATTTTTGGATATAAATAACTTGACCACATATCCCATAAGGAATCATATTCACCTATTTTCGAGCAAACGAGAATAGATAATTTCCAGGCTCATTGTATTGGGTGCCCCATCATATCTATCCATAGTATTTGATGTGATGAAGCTTATTTAGAGGTTAAACCATAAGGTGGTTGTATTGGGTGGCCCATGGTATTCATCCATGGTATTTGATGTGATGAATCATATTTAAAGGTTTGGTATACTCCTTAAAAAGATGCCTAAGGGGTGAGATTGGTCATGGATAATAAAGTTATATAGTACGTTTTGTTAACACATTTTGTATTAAAACTTCTATGATGTAAAAATATATATACACAATCATTTTCTTTTAAATATCAATGCATTAACATTATATATTTTGTTCCATAACCATGTAAATCAAAATTTAGTAAAATGTCATAATGGTGGCATATAAGTTATGAAAAATTATTAAGGTATTTTTTAAAGGCTTCTAAATAAGTATATTGGAAAATGAATTTATATGAAATTTTATAATTTTAGAAGATGGATTTATAGTTGGAGATATAATTTAAATGGTCATATATATATATATATATATATATAGAGAGAGAGAGAGAGAGAGAGAGAGAGAGAGAGAGAGAGAGAGAGAGAGAGAGAGAAATGCATTTTAAATTAGGGTTTTGCATTTTATTGTAATGTTGCTTTAGAAAAACAATGTTATTTGTAAATCAAAATTTAGTAAAATGTCATAATGGTGTCATATAAGTTATGAAAAATTATCAAGGTATTTTTTAAAGGCTTCTAAATAAGTATATTGGAAAATGAATTTATATGAAATTTTATAATTTTAGAAGATGGATTTATAGTTGGAGATATAATTTAAATGGTCCAATAGATATATATATATATATATATATATAGAGAGAGAGAGAGAGAGAGAGAGAGAGAGAGAGAGAGAGAGAGAGAGAAATGCATTTTAAATTAGGGTTTTGCATTTTATTGTAATGTTGCTTTAGAAAAACAATGTTATTTCTAATTAGGATTTTACTTGAGCAAACTTTATATATATTGTTAACATTTAATTGTATTGAAAATTAAGTTTATATGGATTTGAACAATTTTAATGGAGAGAAATAAAAGATTTATATTAATTATTTAATCATTGATTTTACTTAAATACGGAATGATTTCAACATCCAAATATACATGTTATAAAATAAAACCTCAAATACTTATGGAGAGGTTAGTGATGACTTTTTTGTTATGAAACATATTGAAAGATATCTATTGCAAGCTCAAGAGCTAATGTGTTATCTTTGTTCTCTATAATATTCAATGTGTTATCTTTGTTCTCTATGATATTCCTTTGGAGTATAGCTCGAAGCTTCATATGGAGAAAATTACTCACAAATTGAAGAGACTGAAAACAATGGTTTGGCAGTGGATTAGTAAGAGGAAGCGAGAGCTAAGCAGGGAACTGGTATACATAGATTTTGCAATCTATGATATGATTGATCCCACAAGTCATGTTTGTTTTTTTGATCATACCAAAAGGATGATCATGGAACTTTCAGCCAGAAGAGATAGATTATTGAAAATCTAAGAAGATCATTGGAGAATGAAAAGAAAGAAGTTGAACACCATATGGAATATCAGAGATCATGAGAACAATATACTCTAGAGAGAGGTTGTTCGTTATTTCAAAAAACAATATTCGGATCCACGGGTTGGTAATGCTTCGTAGCAATTGGAGATTGCAAATTATTTCCCCTGCATGGTAACTGTGGAGGCCATTGAATTAATGGACTCCCTGATATCATCGTATGAATTACAAGAGGTTATGAAATCAATGGCGAAGGAAAAAAGCCCAAGGCCGGATGGTTGGTCAATATAATTATTCATCTACCTTTTTGACATTATGGAATGGGATCTTGTGGAAATGGCAGATGAATTGTGTAGGCTGGGATACATTTCAGGTGTTGTTCTCAACGCAACCTTCATCTCTCTGATCCCAAAAAAATCAAATACTTCCTCTTTTAAAGATTTCAGACCAATTTCGTTATGTAATTTCATTTATAGAATTATTTCTAAATTGTTGCAAACAGATTCAAAAATATCATATCATCTCACATTTCTGTTGAGCAATGTGGATTTCTACCAAATAGATAGATATAGAGATAGGATTTCTATCAAATCCCAAATATTGGAGACGTGTCTTCTGAAAATATACTTGATTAAAGCATACCATATGATTGATTGGGACGATTCTTCGTAAGGTTGCCTTTGAGAGATGGAATTCTGCATGGATAATGGGTTGTGTCTCCTTGGTGAATATGGGTATTTTGATTAATGGTAAACTGACAGAATTTTTCAAGATATCCATGGGCTCTCACCCCTACTATTCATCCTGGTAATTTATGGGCTTAGCAGGGGAATTAGAGAAGTTGTGGAGAATGGTTTGATTGTAGGTTATAGGGTGACCATAAATACCAGATGTACCCACCTCAGGTTTGTAGACGACCTGCTATGTTTTGGACGAGCTCACATTCAGGAAACGGCGGGCATTTCATCTAATCTTGTCAAATTTTGGAAAAGCCTCAAGTCTTTTTATGAATTAGGAAAAATTTGAATTGATATGTGATACGGAGGACATGGAGACAACCTTGGCGATTGAAAATATTTTTGGTTTTAAAACCCGTTCTCTGGAGGATGGTTTCAGGTATCTGGGTTCCACCTTGAAACCAAACAACTACGTGAGTCCTGATTAGGACTAGCTTATTGAAAAATACAAGAAAAAGTTGGGTATATGGGAGCATAAATGGTTAACCTTCGGTGAAGACTTGTGACGATTAATGCAGCCTTATAGGGCATTTCCGCATATTGGATGCACATGTTCCATTTATAGATGTTGTCTCCCGGAAAATTGATGCAATCATAGCCAAATTCTTATGGAGTGGAGTTCGAAAAGGAAAAAAAATTCACCTGGCAAGTCTGAAATCAATCTGAAAGTGGGAAAAAAATCATAATAATATGATCATCACTTAAAATAACATATGGGGTATTGATCCGTATCCTACGATGTTCGATGAAAATCAAAACAGTGTTTTATTTTCTGCGGTTTCTGAAGAAGAGTTATTGGCTACAATGGAATCCTTTAAAAAAGACAAATGTCCGGGTTCGGACGGGTGGACTATTGATTTCTTCATCCATTTTTTTGACTTATTTAAATTGGATCCCCTGAATATGGTTGAGGAGTCTAGGACTCATGGTTATATCCCCTTCCCCTATTATTAGCCCAAATTCGGCTGGGAATATCATTGTTCGGCGCAAAGGGAATCGGGGAAGTAGACACTTCAGGGGTAGGAGAGGTAGACAGGACGTGTCAATTCGGGACCTATCCCTAGTTGACATTCCTATCTCAGAAATTGCTATTGATGGTATCTCTGATATGGGGCCTCTTAGAGCAAGCCGGCCTACAGAGGTTCAAAAATGATTGACATTCTATCGATGAACATCCGGGGTCTCGGAGCAGGCCCAAAGTTTTTGGCCCTCAAAAATCTCTCTCTCCTCAAAATAAAAAATGCTCTTAATTCAAGAAACCATGCATGATAGTCTCGAATCTATTTCATACTTTAGACGCATGTTTCCATCATGGCATATGGTTGCAACAAACGCGGTTGGTTTGTCCGGGGGTTTGGCTGTCTTATGGGATCCCAAATGGATCACGGCGGTAGCATTTCAATGTTTTGCTAGTATCCTTATTCTTGCCTATTTCCGTGGTTCTCCGGAGCCCGTTCATATATTAAATATATATGCTCCATACAAAGATCGTTCTCCATTTTGGGAATATTTTCTCTCTTCAGAACTTCTTGAAATTGATTCCCTTTTAGTTGGTGGAGACTTAAATTGTACTCTATGTAATGATGAAATATGGGGCAATGGCAGGAAAAATGACCCGGTTGGGGGTTTGATTCGTGATGCCATTATACAAAATAATTTTGTAGATGTTCTGCCATCTAGTCTTGGCCCCACATGGGACAATGGGCGATCAAATGAATCTTTTCTGGCTAAAAGACTTGACAGATTCCTCTTACATGAGAGATTGATTGAAAGATTTGGTTCCCCATTGGTAAAAATCATTCCATCATTCATCTCCGATCACCGACCCATTTCTATCCATTGGAATTATATTGGTCGCAGATTTGGTTATCCTTTCAAATTTAACCGCACATGGCTTGCAGATGAACAGTTCAACAAATTCATAAATGAAGCCTGGCAGCCCCCATCTTTTTCGCAACATGATCCCCCATGGAATTTTTTAGGTTGACTGTCTTCACTACAGAAAGGGGTCAAAAGGTGGCAACGGGAAAAATCGGCCTCCAATAAACTGGCTTTGAAGGAAATATGTAGGAAATTGGAGAATTTATCTATTCACTTTAAAGATCACTGTATGCCTCCTTCTATCCGTCAACAAATATGGGATTTAGAGAAAAGAAAGCAAAAATTATTAGCAATAGAAGAAGCTTCCTGGCGTCTTAAGAGTCGAGCTTTATGGCTCAAAGAGGGGGACAAAAATACAAAGTTTTTCCATAGATTCGCAAATAAACGTCGGGAAGTAAATACTATTTGGGAGATTAAGGATGAAGAAGGCATATCATATTCTTCTCAGGAGGCCATTGCTGAAGAAGCTGTGAAATATTTCAAACGGGCCTACAGCAGGAATATAGGTTGTGACATTGAGGATATATTATGGGGTATCGATCCGTATCCTACCATGTTCGATGAAAATCAAAACAACATCCTATTTTCTGCGGTTTCTGAAGAGGAGTTATTGGCTACAATGAAATCCTTTCAAAAAGACAAATGTCCGGGTCCGGACGGGTGGACTATTGATTTCTTCATCCATTTTTTTGACTTATTTAAATCGGATCTCCTGAATATGGTTGAGGAATCTAGGACTCATGGTTATATCAGCCAATATATTTCCTCCACATATATAGCATTGATTCCAAAGAAGAAGGTCTCCACTTCTTTATGGACTATAGGCCCATCTCTTTGTGCAACGTTCTGTATAAGATTATTTCTAAAATTATTGCTGTCCGGATGAGGAATATCTTATCTATTCATTTGTCCCTTGAGCAACATGGATTTCTAAAGGAAAGGAATATTTTGGAAGCGGTGGCTCTCACTCAAGAATGCCTACATTCCATGCATTGTAGGAAGATAGAAGCTGCTTTATTAAAAATTGATCTTAAAAAAGCATATGATTGTGTGGACTGGGGTTTTATTCGTTGCCTCCTTGCTAAGATTGGTCTTGATGGCAGATGCTCCAGATGGATTATGGCTTGTGTGGTTGATGTTAATTTCGCAGTTCTTATAAATGGAATCCCAACTCCTTTTTTCAAGGCTGCCAGGGGTTTAAGGCAGGGCTGCTCCTTGTCTCCGCTATCTTCATTCTTGTCATGGACTCTTTGAGTCTACATATAAAGAGGGCGATTCTTCAAAATAGATGCAGGCCACTCCCTATTAGTAGGGGCATTTACATTTCCCATAGTCTTTTTGTTGATGACATTCTTCTATCAGCAATTCTATGCAGGGCATCTTGGATATGTCTACATGAAATCTTGGGGAAGTTTCAAAAAGCCACCGGTATGTGTGTCAATGAAGGTAAATCATCTTTTCATGTCGAGAATGTCAATGGGGATCTTATCTCTTTCCTATCTCATCTTTTCAATATTAAAGCAATTCCTATCCGGCATGGGCTAAAATACTTGGGTTTCAATCTGAAATCTGTTGGATATTCTGCGGCTGACTAGTCTTGGATTCCTGACCGATTTTATAAGAAAATCGCCGCATGGGAATACAAATGTCTGTCCATTGGTGGTCATGCGATTCTGACCCAGGTTGTGCTGGTGCAAATCATGGTATATTGGGCACATCTCTTTTATATTCCTGCATCCATTATCAATAGTCTAAATAGGATGACTGCTAATTTCATTTGGGGAGGTCATAAAGAACAAAAAAAATATCATTTGACAAAACTTGCGATGCTGGCCCGACCTAAAAAGATGGGAGGATGGGGCATTATGGACTTAAATTTGTTTCGAAAAGCCCTACTTTGTAAATCCATGTGGAAAGCTATTATGGGGGAATCTCTATGGAGCAAGGCCATAAGATCAAAGTACATGGATAATAAAGATATGTCTTTCTGGTATAGACAGAGCTCCATTGGATCCTCTCGGGGCTCTGCTATTTGGAGAGGATTCTGGAAAATAGAGCCCTTCTTCAGACAAAACCTGATCTGGAAATTTCAGTCCGGGACAAAAATTATTATTGGTTTGGATGCTTTTGCAGGTGGGGATGGGAAGATTCATATTTCTTCTCAGTTACTAAGAGCATTGCACAACAGGGGTATTTTTTTCTGGGTCAAAGCCATTCGCAAATGGGAGGGTGCCATTCCAATTTGGAAATCTGCAACTGAATTGCATCTAAGTGACGATCTGGGAATTCAATGGAATGCTATCACTTCTACTTTGCGGGCTCATGGTATTTTTCGCTCTGCGGACGAGGACTTCCTTATTTGGAAGGGGCATGGTGGCTCTTCTTCAGTTTATGTTAAGCACATTTACCAACATCTCCTAAATTCCGATTCTGAACAAATGGATCACATCTTTCCAACATCCTTATGGAAAACAGGCTGCCCCCTAAAGATCATAATTTTTGCTTGGTTGGTTTTCCACAACAAGAATCTCACATGGGAAAATCTTCAAAAGAGAAATTGGAGTGGGCCAGCCATATGCCCCCTTTGTAGATCAAATACTGAGAACAACTTACACATTTTTCTTCTCTGTCCTCAATCTCAGATGATTTGGCAGAATCTTGCAGCCCATTTTGGATTCAACAGAATCTCCTTCCCTTCCATACTAGAGGCTTTCAAAGGGTGGAGTGACATGAACATTGATTGGAGGCCCATTCCTTTATTGACTATTTGGGCCATATGGAAATGGCAGAATGGGTCTATTTTCAACTCCAAAAGGGAATCTCATTTTTCAGTGTTTGAATCTATCCTTCACTTACACAATGCGCTAGGATTGTCTTGCCATTCCAGAGACAGAAGTGGGAGGAGGACTCTAACAAGGGATCCCACGGGGATTCCGCGTGCTTTTTTTGATGGAGCGGCACAACACGGTACTTGCGCCTGCGGAGTTTATATTATTCCAGAAGTTGGACAACAAATCGAAATATATTGGAATGGAGGGGCTGGATCCAACAATAAAGCAGAGGCTATGGCTCTTGCTGGTCTTCTATCTTTTTGTGACTTTCTAGACATACAAAAGCTTCAAATTTTTGGAGATTCAAAAGTCATCATCGATCATGTTCAGTCAAAACATGTCATAAAAAATATCAACCTTACAGGATGGCTGAACAGGATTGAGGCTTTATGGAGCTGCAGGAGGGACTACTCAATAATCCACATTGACAGGGATAAAAACAGGAGGGCAGATGCTCTATCTAAAAAGGGTCTTTCATCTCCACAAGAAGTCTGGATGATGCAGATAACGGTGGATAACAACACTTTCCAGATCCAGGACTTTTGCATGCCGGGTACATAATTTCCTTTTCATTGCTGTCAATCCGGTATGTATCTGGTTCCCACTAATTAGATTTCCTTTTTGAAAAATATTCTTAAATATTTGGCATCTGGGTCCGATTACTGCCTATTTGTTTTGCCTATATCTTATATTTCTCCATATGATCTATCTGTAGAAGAACAGAAATATTGGTTTTTTTGTCCATTCCACATGATTGTGGTTTTGATCCACATATATCGGCTATATCTTGTGGTCTCCAAAAATCTTTTGCTGTACAAATTTTCTCTATATAAATATAATACAAAAATATAGCTTTTTTTCGTGCTGAAAAAACACATATGAGTAATGGGATTTTCTAAAGTTTCCTCCATAATATATATTTAAACTACAAAATGTGTACGATGGGAGAAATTTCTTAAAAAATCCCCATTAAACAAATGCAATCTAACAAAAATTTAAAATCTACCAACATATCAGTTAAAAGTAACAAAACCATGATTTTTTTTTTTATATGTCTGGTGCCCACTAGAGTGTGTGGTTAAGCAAATCTAAAATCTACCAACATATGGGTATTTGGCAGTTGAAGGTGACAAACCCATGATCTTTTTTTATGTTTCTTAATGTATAGGATGGTGCCCATTGGTGGGTGTGGTTACTTGTTCCTATGTGAGAAAGGTTGTGAACGACCAAAGTGAGATTTCAAGGCATATGAGTTTTATTAATGATGTATTTTTTTTCGTTAAAGACATTGATTCACTTTGGCAACCAAGTTTTGTTAAGTTTTACTTTTCATTTTTATGTGGAAAAAAATGGAGAGTAAGTTTATTACACATGTAAATGGGTATATGGCTATAAATTGTGATTTGATTGGAGATTCATATATGAAATGAGTATGGAGAAAATTTAATAGTCGTCGTTGCTCTATGTATATCGAAGGTACTACATTTCCAATAAGATAATGATGTCTTATTATAAAACCATTTTCAAGCATACTTACTTCTAATTTTGTGATTCACATGTTTAAGTTATAAATATACATCTAGGTAATGGTTAAGAGCTTGAGTGGGCCTAATGGTTAAGAGAATGTGTTTCCTCCGAAGAGGTCACATGTTCAAAACTAGAGGGGGTAGAGTATGTATGCCTTCGCAGACTTAGCAGTCAAATCACTACGAAGACTTGTCCCACAAACAAGGGGGTTTCGTACACCAATTCGGTGTCTAGCTTGGCCATGACCTTAAAATTGGATAATAATAATAATAATAATAAAAATTATAATCAAGTTTACTTGATAAAATTTTAGGAGATACATCTTATTCAATTTAGTGGGAAACTTATTCAAGTCAATTTAAAGGGGTTGTTATGTTTACCTTGACTTTATCAAAGAAAATCTTGATTAATCAAATAGTAAGTCTCATGGTTTTTGATGTGATGATCAAGGAAATATTTAGGGAAAAAAATTGTTAATTGACTATTTTTTTGGACATTTTCTGTAAAAAAAAATAAATATTTGCCAAAAAGAAATAAATCTTGCTATAATAATACATTACATGTTTTTTATTGAATATTCACCAACATTTTATATGTATGATTTTTCAAACAATAAGTGTTGCATATAATACTATACATAGGCATAATATTTGAATCCTTAAAAAATACCCTAGTGATGATGTTTATTTAAAGGTTCAGTGTTGTCCGTATTTTTTTTACGTAATTATCTACCTCAACTTAGCCTCAAATTTATACTATGTATTTTGATGTGAAAGTTATATAAGAGCTTGGAATTTTTTATTTTTCCTTATAGATCTCTATTCTCAACCTTCAACTTAGTGTGAATAGTTTAAAATCAGCAAAAGATTGTCAACTATATGCAAAGAGGTTCACAACCCCACTTTCTATACTCAACTAGGAATTATACTCATATGATTCAATAAGATGTTATGACCTATTTAGATTCGACTCTAACCTTCATAGTTTGAGCCTTGAGCATGCCATTATATGTAGATTATAGTGGTGACACCTTCGACATCAATGTTGTTGTGTTTTTTTTTTTCATCCTCCTTATTCTTGGTGCATGTAATCTTATTTTGTCATGTATGACAATAAAAATATAGGTATGAGGTATGATAAATGTGAATATGCATTTACTTTTATTATGTCATGTATGAAAATAATGATAGCATTATAATAGATTTGAAGTTTAAAAGCACTAACAAGACCTAAAACACACAAAACCATAGGAAATTTTATACAATAAAACCAAGTATATGAGTGTAAAGCTCTACAATAAAAATTATGTTTATTAGATTATTGAAGAGTCATAAAAGTGGCGAAAATTCTTGTTTATTTATTTATCAAACAAAAATCCAAAGTTACAATTAAAGGGTAATCAGTCACTTAATGAAAATGACCTTTTCAATCAAAATCTAGAACTAGAATATTATATCAAAATCATAAACTTTACTTACTATTATAACAAAGCCTAGCACCCTCATATAATGAAAGTCTCAAGTATCAAGGGTCTAATCTTGTGTAACTTAGAAAAGCTACCCACTATCACCATATTAACTCTTCTTCTCAATTTTGGTTGGCTCTTCTCTAACTCAAGGGGCACTTCCCTAAAAGGTAGGATTATTGAGGCAATGGAATTGACATACAAGGTGATTTATGAAGAGTAAACCTTCAAGGATATATCATTCAACATAGCATCCCTCTCAAGGAAGGTATTAATCCATTTCGACAAAAACTTTTAAAAAATCAATCACAAATAGGCCCCTTTTATCCAAAAGCAACTTCAAAATATGTTAGTGCAAAAATTTGTGCACCAACTAGATCACTTCATCTTGGTTGGAAAACCTTGCACTAGTAAGAAAGAGAAGTAAAGATGTTGACTTTAAAATTTAAATCATCTATATCTTAAGCACAATAAATGCTCAAAATTGAAAGTGCTCGAAATTGCTCGAAACCAATGCTAGATCGTAGTGTTCATCGTCTTGAATCCAACATCGCTTGAATCGCTTCAAAACCGACAATGTATGCTCAAGTTATCCCATTCTAAAGTTTTTTCCAAACAACGGAAAATTCAAATAGAAGGGTTGAATGGGTTTTTGACTAGGTATACGATATAACTGACGTCAACATGCTCACTAGGCATACGACGGATAGGGGGAGAAATCCATACTCGCCACGCGTCAACTCTGTACAGGACTGGTTGGCGTAGTTTTATTAGTTGAGGGTACATGATACGGGCCAATCTAAGGGCACAACATGCCCAATCCCAAGGTGTGACATGGCACTCTAGGAGAGGCTAAAAATTTACTATGGAGATTGGTTGACCCTGCAAGAGTCGAACCCCTGACCTGTTGAACAACAACCAACCACATTACCAACATACAATGTATATGTTTTTTATATATATTATGCATCGTTTATATTTTAAAAGTAGTTGTTTGTATGGTGGTGGGAGGGGCGAGGCACTTGGCCCCAGCCCTTAGTTACACGATGCCATAAGACCAAAGGCATCGACAGAGAGGGAAGTGCCATTATGCCCTAGTCACAGTTCTATTGGCAGCCTTACGACCAACACCTGTAGTGGAGGGGGCAAACTAGGTGGCACATGGCCCACGCTACCCCCCGGTCCCATGATCCATAATATAACCAATGGCCAAGATAGAAGGAGCTAGAGCGGCGGGGGTGGGCTGTTAGACTTGGCCCTTAGCCACATGGCAGTCAATGTGACCCTGACCCAATGCTTAATGGTTATTGGTGGAATTAGACCGGTGACAAATTGTACAAATATTTGCAAGAATCTCGCTAGTGCCAAGCAAAATTGTCGCTCGGCGGTTAGAAGAAAGGCAAAATTCATAGGATGATTAGCCAGAATTGCAAATTTGTAGAACAGTTGGCAGAATTTGTTCAAGGAGGCATATCTTGCTCATTTTTTATCCTTTTTGAGCTCAAGAAGAGCCTAGATAGTGGTTTTTAAGCATTCAGAATCCATTGGCAGCACTTTTTTTTTTAATTTGATCATTGTAAATTGATGTAATTTTATATTTGAGCATATAATTGAAGAGTCCCAAAATTGGAAGTTGGACCCGAAGACGTATCCCAAGAGGGGTGCACTCTGTTATCAAATTGTTGTTTTGTGTTGTTGTTTATGGTTCATTGTTTTCTATTTTATTTCTATAAACTGAGTTTTAAAGAACTAAGTTTATGTGCTTTTACAACTTGATCCATTGCCTACAAGACATAAACTTGCTAGATCAATTTGGTATCATAGCATGGTTGTTTTGAAGGTTTGATTGTGTTTGCAAGTGTTTTCTTGATGCTTACAAGGTTAAAGTCGAAAAGAGGAGGAGGAGTGCTTGAAGAACCAAATCCTCAAATTGGTTCAAGGAGGTCACAAACTCCACCAGTCATGGCACATGAAGAAGGACATGAGATGATGTTTGAGGATGAGAGAGATTTCAAAAAGGCTTTCTATGACATGTTTGAAATGGTGAAAGTTTTATATGAAGAGAGGACAAAAAGGTTTCATGGAGAGAGTTCAAATCAACCAAAAGGTAATGGTGTTAATGGGAGCAAGCCTCCACCTACATCTCCTCCTCCACCTCCATCTTCAACTTCATCCTCATCTCCTTCATCTCCTTCACATACTCCTCCACAATCTCCAAAAGAACATGCCAAGACTCCTTTGTCAAAGCTTGATGTCAAGTTTGAATTTCCTATGTACAATGGGGAAGTAAATACTGAAAAGTTGGATAATTGGGTTCGTCAGATTGAAGTCTATTGCAAGATTCAAAGGATTAAGGATGATGTGACCAATATCCAACTTGCTTCTCTTCATTTGGAAAGTGTAGCTCTCATCTGGTGGGAGGCCAGAACTCAAGAAGAATTGAAAAAAAGTGGTAAAATTATCTCTTCTTGGAATGATTTTGTAGTTGCATTAAGAAGGAAATTTTATCCATTAGTTTACATGTAAAAAGAAACTATGAATTGGAAAAATTTTAGACAAGCTGAAGGTCGGAGTGTTTAAAGTTACACACCATAATTTAGAAGAAGAGCTTTAATCTTGGGTGTATATTTTTCTTCACAAGACACTCTCCTTAAATACATAGGTGGATTACATAGTTATTTGAGGCATACAATTCTTATGTTTAATCCCACCAATCTATATGAAGTATGTGTTTAGGAAACTCATTTAGAAGCAAGAGGGAAGAATGTTCCTCAAGAGACTAGCAAGAAGCCATTCAAATTTGGAGACAAAGAAAAGGGGAAGTTTAAAGGAAAAGGAAAAAAGAATCCTATAATCAAGAAAGAGATAGAGAAACTCACGTGCACACATTATTCAAAAGAAGGCCATGATGAAGGCCATTGTTGGAAACTACATCTAGAAATGAGACCACAAAAGTTCAACAACAAGGGGAAACAAAAGATTGTTGCAACAACTCAACAAGCTCTAGGATTTGATTCAGGTGATGAGACTAAAATCACAGCCATGGGAATGAAAGGTAAAGCTTCTATTGCAACTGCTAGTTCTTCTAGTAAGCCTATTGAGTCTCAAAATGATAAAGAAAGAATTGAGCTTTTCCATATTAGAGTCATTACAAAACATACCAAAGTTGATACCTTGTTTGATAGTGGATCCCAAGTTAACCTTATTTCTGAAGCTATTGTCAAGAAACTAAACTTAGAAACTATACCTCATCCTAAACCTTACCCTTTGGGTTGGGTATGTGACAATGCCAAATTGCAAGTGACAAGAAAATGTAAACTTAAATTTGCCATCACTACAAACTTTATTGATGAGGTAGAGCTTGATGTTGTACCACTTGACATATGTGGAATTGTTTTAGGGAGTCCATACTTGTATGACCAAAAAGCCATATTCTATCGTCATGAGAACAAATATCATCTTTTTAAAGATGGAATTGAGTATATTGTTAGAGCACATCACAAGAAGATGAACTTGTCTCTTGTAAGTGTTGGTCAAATGAAAAGGCTTGTAAATGCTAGTAAGAATTTTGTATTGTTGATGATCAAACCCAAAGATATTGTTGAATATGAAGCTTTCCAAGGATGTGATGAAAAACTCAAGTATGATTTGGTTGAAGTTGTTAACACATATGATAATATTTTTCAGGAACCTGAAGGGTTTCCTCCTAAAAGAGGAATCCAACATGAGATTCAATTGCAGCAGGATGCACCTCTTCCAAAAATTGACATGTACAGAATGCCAATTGTGGAGAATGCATAAATTAAGAAGTGAATTCAAGAGCTGCGTCACAAAGGGGTCATTAGACCAAGTAAATCTCCTTGTGGGTCTCCTATTGTATTGGTTCCAAAGAAGGATGGTACATGGTGTGTGTGTGTATTTTAGAGCTTTGAACAAAATCACGGTAAAGAATCGCTATCCTCTTCCTCATAGTGATGATTTTATATACCAATTAAAGGAGCTTGTTTATTTCACTAAGTTAGATTTGAGAAGTGGTTATCATCATATCAGGATTGCTAAAGGTGATATTTGGAAGACTGCTTTCAAGACAAAACAATATTTGTTTGAATGATTAGTTATTCTATTTGGTCTTTGTAATGCACTTGCAACATTCATGAGAGTTATGAATAATGTGTTGAGACCATTCCTTGATGATTTTGTCATAGTCTACTTAGATGATATTCTGATTTTTAGTAAGACTCGTGAAGAGCATGTCAAGCATGTTAAGCAAGTTTTAGATGTCTTAAATAAAGAGAAATTGTATTTGAAGATGTCTAAGTGTGAATTTGGGAAAAACTCTTTAGTTTATTTAGGTTATATTGTTGGAGGAGCTGAATTGAAGATTGATCCCTCAAAAGTTGAGGTTATTGTGAATCAGACTAAGCCCAATAATGTAATAGAGGTTAGGACATTTTTGGGAGCTGCCCAATGGTGGATAAAGTTTATTAGTAAGTTATCATCTATTGTAGCTCCATTATATTCTTTTACAAGTGTGAAACGGGTCTTTCAGTGGGGAGGTGAGCAGCAGAAAGCCTTCGATACATTGAAAGAGAAAATCAACACAACACCAGTTCTTGAACTTCCAGATCTTAAGTAGTCATTTGAGATTCAAACCGATGCAAGTGATTATGCCATGGGATAAATTTTGATGTAGCAATTAATCATATTTGTTATCACTCTGAAACATTTATTAATGCAATAATTAACTATCCAACTTATGATAAAGAGTTGTATGCTTTGGAACAAAGCGTGAATAAATGGAAGAATTATTTGATGGGTAAAGAAACGATTATTCATACTAACCATCAACCTTTGCAATATTTACAATCACAAACCAAGCTACAACAAGCTAGACCTTTCAGGTGGATGGGATTTCTACAATAGTTCCATTTGGTAATCAGATATAAGAAAGGTATATACAACAAAGTTGTTGATATGTTGTCAAGGCCTATTGTTAATGCATTTTTCGTTCTTGAACATAACTCAATCATGCATTAAATTTATATTGAACAATATACTGAAGATGGTGATTTTAAATATGTTTATGAAACTTTGGTTCAAGGCCATCATGTTGAAGATTTGGATTATCATGTTCATAACAAGTTGTTGTATCATCTTGGTAATTTGTGTATTCCATGGGGTGAAAGATTCAACATCATAAGGGAAGCTCATACTTCTCTTATTGTTGGCCACTTTGGTGTAGGAAAAATAGTTGCACAATTATATAGGTATTGTTATTGGCCTCGTATGAATGAAAGTGTGTCAAGATATGTAAGAGGATGTTCCATGTGTGCTACTAGTAAGCCTAGCAATAGAAAGTTGGGTTTGTATACTCCACTTCCTATTCCTTCTCGTCCTTGGGAAAGTATTTCTATGGATTTTGTAGGAGGACTACCATTGTCAAAGAAATATCATGATTATATTTATGTTGTTATGGATCATTTCAGCAAAATGTGTTTGTTGATGCCATGTAAGAAATAGGTTACAACTAAATAAACTGCAAAGATTTTCTTCCAAAATGTATTGATCCACTTTGGTTTTCTCACTTCTATTATTTCTAATCAAGATTATTAATTTGTTGGGGAACTTTGGTCAAGTTTATGGGAACTCATGGACACCAATTTGAAGAAGAGCACAACATTTCATCCATAAACTGATGGCTAGACAAAAGTGGTGAATAGAACAGTAGTACATTTCCTTTGCAGATACTACAACAAGAATCCTAAGCTTTGGGATGGACAATTACATTACATCTAGCATGACTACAATAGAGCCAAGCATTCATCGGCTCAGACATCTCCATTCGAAGCATGTTTGGGATATTTACCAAAATTTCCCTTAGATTTTATCTTTGGCAAAGATGTAGCGATGGATGGAGACAATTATATAGATCAAGCCAAGTGCTTCATTGAACAGATTCAGTTGGTGCATTAGATGATACAAGAACAATTGGAGATTATTCAAACCAAGTACAAAGTGAGACATGATAAGCATCGTGTTGACCACAACTTCCAGGTGGGAGATCAAGTTTGGATTTATATCCACAAGGAAAGGCTCAAAGGTAAAGGTAAAAATCTCAAGCCAATCAAATATGGTCCTTTTAATATCTTAGAGAAGCTTGGTAAAATTTCCTTCCAGTTAGATTTACCATCATATATGCAAATTTACGTTGTTGTAAATGTGGAAAGTTTAAGGTTATATGAGCCTCCTATGATTGAAGATTAAGGAGAGAATTTTTAGATTCCAACAATAGAAGAATTCTCTCCTAAATACTTAGAATAATTGTAGCAAGATACTATTCTTGATAGGAGGATAAGGACTTCACGCAGAGGCAATGTGGAGTATCTTCATGTGGGGCTCAAGGGAACTAATCCAAGTAAGGCCTAGTGCATTGAGATCATAAGGGTTAGGGAGTTGTACCCTCACCTACTTGTTGATTGAAAACAACCTTTTGGTGGTCCATAAGCTTCCAATGGGGAGGAATGATCCAAGGGATCAAGAAAATGCTCAAATTTGAAATTGATCTAAATTTCTCGAAACTAGCACTAGATTGTAGTGCTCTTCATCCTGAATTCAAAGTCGATTGAATCTCCTCAAACCGACATCTCATGCCCAATATATCGTGTTCTGAAGTTTTAGTCATATAGCAAAAAAATCAAATAATAGGGTTGACTGGGTTGTTGACTAGGTAGACCGTACAGTTGACATCAACATGTTGACTGGGCATATGGAAGATAGGGGGACCAATCCAGACTCGTCATGTGTCAGATTCATACAGGGTTGATTGGCACAGTTTTATTAGTTGAGGGTACATGGTATAGGCAAATCCCAAGGTGCCACGTGGCCCAATCCTAGGGTGCCACGTGGATCTTCGGGAGAGGCCAAAAAACTGTTATGGAGATCGGTTGACCCTGCAGGAGTCAAACCTGTGACATGTTGAACAAAAACCAACCACATTACCAACAGACCACACACACACACACACACACACACACACACATATATATATATATATATATATATATATATATATACATATATATATATATATATATTATGCATCATTTATATTTAAAGAGAAGTGGTTTGTGTGGTGGCTATTGGGTTGTGTTATATTCTTTCCACGACTAGCCCACGTAGTTAACTGGGGAGTTAGAGGATGGGTGGAGCCCCCCTTCGTTGCGACGATTGTGTAGGGAGGTGGGGGGAGGGGTCACAGGGGGTTTGAGGCGTACCCGTAACCCCACTTTATGGGGTTTTGTGCATGATTTTCGCACATTTTTTTTGGACGCGATGGTTTTCGGTCCATGGTATTGGACACGATGGTTTTCAGTCCATGGTATTGGATGCTTCGGCATGTATAAATATGTATTATAACATTGAAAGGAACATAATGAAAAATCAAGCTGGTAGTCCCGATTTTGGGATCCAGGGGAAAATCTTTGTGTATATGTGTTTTATGTGTTATGCTCTTGCATTGTTTATTTTCTGTGTTTTAGAATTCATATGCAGGTAATTTCTGTATGAGGTTAAAACCTACATTTGGAACCAGAGCAATTTTGGCTTCAAGGGGATGCCTTCGTTGCTGAGGGGTTTCGCTCGGGCCTGTGGTAGGCCCTGTTCAGTGGGAGATTTGCGAGATCGATTCTGGTGGTGAAAGAAGATGACAAGCAGTGGAAAGATAGAGATCGAGAAATTTAGTGGTCAGATTTTTGAGTTGTGGAAACTCAAGATGGAGGATCTGTTGGTGGATAAAGATCAGTGGATCGCAATAGATCAAGGCACTAAACCAACGGGAGTGTTCGATGAAGAATGGAAGAAGTTGGATCGGAAGGTAAAGAGAACAATATGATTGTGTGTCTCAGATTCAGTATTGCTGAATGTATCAGTGGAAGCTACAGTGAAGGCTTTGTGGGACAAGTTAGGGACTTTGTACCAATCTAAGTCTCTGGTGAATAAACTGTTCCTGCGGAAAAAGTTGTATAACCTAAGGACAAAAGATAGGGACTCAGTGACAGAGCATCTAAACGCATTTAATACTGTGGTAAGTCAGTTAGCATTTGTTGATATTAAAATTTTAGATGAAGATAAGTGCATCAGTTTGTTGTGTTCTCTACCAGATTCGTGGGATAGTTTAGTTATTGCAATAGATAGCAGTTGCCTTGTAGTCTGATGAAATAGTCTCATCCTTGCTGACGGAGGAGATGAGACGGAAAAATATGGAGAGTCAGAATGGTGATGCCTTGTCTATATGAGGACGGTCCTAGAACAGAAACAAAAATAAGTCATCGAGTGGGAGATTTAAATCTAGAGGGAGATCTAAATCTCTAGGAAAACCTGTAAAGGTGGTGTGCTGGAAATGCGGAAGGGAAGGGCACTACAAAAGGGACTGTAAATCTAAGGCTCCAGATAAAGGAAAGGGATCTGATGATGCTCCTTCTGCAGAGGTGAAAACCACCTCAGATGAAGGTAGGGATGTGTACTTGGCTTCTTCAAGTACACATGTAGATCATGAGGCATGGTTGATTGACTCAAGTGCATCCTTTCACTTCACTCCCCATAGAGAGTGGTTCTGCGAGTATGAGAAATACGATGGTGGTGATGTCTTCTTAGGGGATGATAGGAAGGCTAGAATCATTGTTCGTGGAAAAGTAAAGTTGAAGTTGCAAGGTGAAAGGGTTAGAACACTTCCGGGTGTTCTGCATATTCCTGCATTGCCCAGAAATCTGATTTTTGTAAGAAAGCTAGATGATGCAGGTGTAAAAACAATGTTCGAGAAAGATACCTGCAAAATGGTTCGGGGAGCACTGGTATTGATGTGGGGAGTTCGAATTGGAACTCTATACAAGCTGCAAGGTAGCACTATTATTGATGGGTGCAACAGTTCTGTGGTTCCTGAAAGTGGAGCAGAAAATCTAGTGGTCTCTGGAGAGAAGACCATGTTGTGGCATCAAAGGCTTGGACATATTGGAGAGAAGGGCCTTCGAATACTTCATGGTAAAGGTATGGTAGAAGGTATGAGTAATAGCTCTCTGGATTTTGATTTCTATGAAAATTGTGTATATGGGAAGTAGAATCGAGTGAGTTTCCCCTCTGGTAGTAAGAGGGTGAAACATATATTAGAACTTGTGCACAGTGATTTGTTTGGACCTGTGAAGGTTCCATCACTGAGTAAGTCTATGTACTATGTATCATTTATAGATGACTTCTCAAGGAATACATGGATATATTTCCTTAAGAAGAAATTCGAAGCCTTTGATAGGTTTAAAGAATTTAAGGTTCTCGTGGAAAATTAGATAGAGAAGCAGATAAAGGTGCTGAAGACAGATAATGGTGGAGAGTTTTGCAGCAAGGAATTTGAAGAATTCTGTAAGAAGTGTGGTATAGCATGATAGAAGACTACTCCATATACACCTCAGAAAAATGGAGTTGCAGAAAGAATGAATAAGACGTTGATGGAAACGGCAAGAAGCATGCTCAGTGGTGCCGGGTTAGGATAGGAATTCTGGGCAGAGGCAGTGGATACTGCATGTTACCTGGTCAACAGGTCACCTTCATCAGCGTTGGAGGATAAGACTCCACAAGAGGTATGGACTGGTAAGAAACCCTCTCTTTCACATTTGAGGGTATTTGGATGTGATGCATATGTACATGTTCCAAAGGAGAAACGAACCAAGTTGGATAGTAAATCTGAAAAGTGCATCTTTATTGGGTATAAGGATGGTTTAAAGGGTTATAAGCTTTGGAACCCAGTCACAAGGAAGGTTGTGTACAGCCGAGATGTGGTGTTCAGAGAGGTAAAATATGTTATTAAACATGAAGTCCAACCAAAGGAACCTGAGAAGATAGAGTTTGAGCTTAAGGAGGAAGAATTAGACTCTACAGTAGAGGAGGAATCAGAAGATGAAGAGCCATAAACTCCGGGTGTGAGAAGATCAGTTCGAGAAAGAAGGAAGCCAGAAAGGTATAGTCCAACTGATTTCTGTTCAAATTTTGCTTTATCTATTACTGACGATGATCCCAAAACTGTGAAGGAAGCAGTACATTTAGAGGATGGAAAACTCTGGAAAGAGGCCATGGTTGATGAAATGACATCTTTGCACAAAAATGAGGCTTGGGATCTAGTGGAGTTGCCAGATGGAAGGAAACCCATTGGCAGCAAATGGGTGTTCAAGAAGAAGACAAATGCAGAAGGAAAGGTGGAGAAATAAAAAGCTCGGTTGGTAGAAAAAGGTTATTCCTAGGTGCTTGGAATTGATTTTGGTGATATTTTTTCTCCTGTTGCCAAGGTAACTTCTATTAGATTACTTTTATCTATTGCTGCTGCTTTTGATTTTGAGGTAGAACAGAAGGATGTGAAGACAACATTTCTTCATGGGGATCTAGAAGAGGAAATATACATGAAGCAATCTGAATACTTTGCGGTGAAGGGTAAGAAAGAACTGGTATGCAAGTTAAAGAAGTCTCTGTATGGGTTAAAACAGTCACCAAGGATGTGGTATCAGAAATTTGATACATTTATACGGGGACTTGGCTTCACCAGAAGCAAAGCAGATCACTGTGTGTATTTTAAATTAATTGGTGACCGTGTTATTTATCTGGTCTTGTATGTGGATGATATGTTGCTGGTTGGAAATGACAAAGAAATTATCCAGGATTTGAAGACCCAATTGTCCTCCAAATTCGACATGAAAGATCTTGGTGCTGCAAACTATATTTTGGCATGGAAATTAAAAGAGATCGGGCAAAGAGGAAGCTCTAGTTAAACCAAAGGAAGTATGTTGAGACAATACTGCAAAGGTTTAATATGCAGGATAGTAAACCAGTGAAGGTTCCTATTCTTGTAGGTGTGAGGTTATCTACTGAATAGTGTCCCAAGACACAAGAAGAGGAAGAAGACATGTTCCGTGTTCCATATGCAAGTGCAGTCGGTAGCCCGATGTATCTAATGGTCTGTACTAGACCAGACATTGTACATGCAGTGGGAGTATTGAGTAGGTTTATGTCAAAACCAGGGAAGGAGCACTGGACAGAAGTGAAGCGGGTTTTCAGGTATTTGCATGGTACTAGTGATTATGGTTTGTGCTACCAAGGAAGATCAGAATTGGACAGAATGTTGGATATTCGTGTCTTTGTTGATGCAGACTGGGCTGGAGATCTGGATCAGAGAAGATCTATAAGTGGGTATGTGTTTAACCTATTTGGAGGTGCAGTCAGTTGGATGAGTAAGAAACAATTTGTAGTGGCACTATCAACTACAGAGGCAGAATACATGGCAGCCACTCATGCAAGCAAGGAAGCAGTTTGGTTGCAGAGATTGTGTTCAAGTATGGGGTTAGTATAGGGAGCTATAAGGATAGACTATGACAGCCAAAGTGCAATTTTCTTGGCAAAGAACCCAACATATCATTCAAAGACAAAGCACATTGATGTTCAATATCACTTTGTGAGGGATATGATAGAAGACAAAAAGGTGTTGCTGGTAAAGGTGGACACTTTGAAGAATACTGCAGATGCATTGACAAAATCTGTGAGCTCTGAGAATTTCTCTTGGTGTAGAGAGACAATGGGAATTTTAGGGTTGGAAAAATGACTAAGCTCTCTTGTGGCCCCCTGTTGAAAGAAAACAACAAGTGAGATAATGTTGGGTTGTGTTATATTCTTTCCATGACTAGCCCACGTAGTTAACCAGGGGGTTAGAGGGTAGGCGGAGCCTCCCTTCGTTGCACCGATTGTGTAGCAAGGGGGGGATCACAGGGGGTTTGAGACGTGCCCGTAACCCCACTTTATCGGGTCCAGGGCAGCGCCCCGAAAAATTTTGGTTTTGGACCATATGTTAGGATGGGCGGACCCACCTATGGTTTTGTGCATGATTTTTGCACATGTTTTTGGACGCGATGGTTTTAAGTCCATGGTATTGGATGCTTCGGCATGTATAAATATGTATTATAACATTGAAAGGAACATAATGAAAAGTGAAGCTGGTAGTCTCGGTTTTGGAATCCAGGGGAAAATCTCTGTGTATGTGTGTTTTATGTGTTATGCTCTCGCATTGTTTATTTTCTGTGTTTTAGAATTCATATGCAGGTAATTTCTGTACAGGGTTAAAACCTACAGTGGCGAGAGGGGTGGGGCACTTGGTCCTAACCCTTGGTTACATGACTCCATAAGATCAGAGGCATTAGAGGAGGGGGTGGGGTCATTAAGCCCTAGCTCTAATTCTATTGGTGTCCATACCACCAACACCTACAGCGGAGGGGGCGGACCGGGTGGCACGTGTTCCACATTGGCCCCTAGTCTCATGATCCATAATGTAACAAATGGTTGAGATAGGAGGAGCTAGAGTGGCGGGGGCGGGCAGTTAGCCTTGGTCCCCGGCCACATGGCACTCAATGTGACCCTCACCCAGCAATTAAGGGTTATTGGAAAAATTAAACATGCGACAAGTTGCACAAATTTCGGTAGGAATCCTGGCGGTGCCAGGTGAAATTGTCACTTGGCGTTTGGCAGAAAGGCAGAATTCATAGGATGGTTAGCGAGAATTGTAGATTTGCAGAACAATTAGCAAAATTTGTTCATGGAGGCATATCTTGCTCATTTTTCAACCTTTTTGAGCTTAAGAAGAGCCTAGATTGGGTTTTTTTAGCAGTCTGAATCCATTTGCAACACTATTTTTGCAATTTGAGTACTATAAACTAATGTAATTTCATATTTGAGCATAAAATTGAAGAGGCCCAACATTAGAAGTTGGACCCGGAGATGTATCCCAGGAGGGGTGAACTCCGTTATCAAATTGTTATTTTGTATTATTGTTTATGGTTCATTTTTCGCCATTTTATTTCTGCAAACTAAGTTTTAAAACACTAATTTTATGTGCTTTTGTAATTTGATCCATTTCCCACAGGACATAAACTTGCTTGCAAATTTTTAAGAAACCTTCAATTTTTTTATTTCATATCAATCTAACATGATAAATTTGTTTCAAAGGGTTACAGGCTCAGATATGTTGTCCATGCTATACAAATTATTTTAATATTTTGGTTAAGGATGAAGATCAACAAAAGTATTTTTTTGCTACACCATGGGAAACATTTGAGTATTTAAAGGTGCCTTTTGGATTATTGAATGTTGGATCCATGTTCCAAATGACCGTGGATTTTGCATTCAAGAACTTAATTGGAAAAATCATAGAAATTAACTAGAAAGATTTGATCATTTTCTCTAGGGAGATTAATGAATGCATTTCTCATCTAAGAACACATTATTTGAAAGGATGGAGTAAAAATTAACTCATCATGAGTAAAACCTATCCAAAATGTCCCCTTGCTTAGATGTAAGAAAGTTGTCCAATCCTTCTTTGGGAAAATAAATTTGATTAGAAGGTTCGTACAAGATTTCATGGAAATCACTAAGCCTATGTCAAACTTGTTGAAGAAATAATCAATTTTCAAATGGAATTATGAGAATAGGGAAGCCTTCAAGAAAATTAAGGAAGTTATTAGTTCATCCGTAATATTAGTGAGCCTAGACTACAAATACTATTTTCAAACAATTTAATTTGTATCTTAGGACACTATTGTGGGAGCTTTGGTCCAAATCCATATGAAGAAAATATGGAGCAACCCATAGCATGTATCATTAAAGCACTTATAATTTCAAAATTAAATTACTTTGTCATGGAGAAACAAGCTTATGCTTTAGTCCAATCTTTGAAACAATCCAAAAGTTATGTGTGGTATTCTAGAATTATATCTTATGTTCCACACGAGGAAGTGAAAGATGTATTGATGTAACTTTATTGCTTGGCCCTCTGTGGGAAATGGGTTTCCAAGATTTAGGAACATGACATAGATATTAGGCCAACAAAATTAGTGAAGGATCAAGATTGGCCAAGATTCTCTTGAAAGGAATGAAATGCTTTAGATTTGGAAGGAGAAAGTGATAATAACAAGTTTTGGATGACTTGGTGATTTGAAATGGAGTAGATTAGTAATATTGTGCTAATTCCCCATTCATAATAAAACCCAAGATGTTTATCATTTTCTTATCAAGTGCTTAAAGATTCACCATTTTTGCTTAATTAACTGATTCCCATGAGAATTTCTTATGTAAATGTTATAAACAATTTAACATAAAACATATGTTGAACAACAGCAAAATAACAACAAAGAACATCTAATACAACACACAACACAGAGATTTGATGAGGAGTTCACCCCTCCTGGGCTACGTCTCCTTGGTCTAGCTTCCAATGCTTGGGCCTCTCTATTATGCTCAAAATTACAACAAAAATGTGTTTACAATGCTCAAATGCCTCTAAAACATGTACCAATGAGTTTAGAATAGCCAAAACTGCTAGCATTGACTCTTTTTGCATCCAATTTGGTTAAGAACTGAAGAAGTTATGACTTCTCCCAGTTCTCCCACTATTTGCTCAACAAATTCCCCTTTTCTAGCCACTAACCATCAAATTTGGCCTTAAATCTGCCAGATTTACCATATTTCAGCCATCGAAGCCATACTTCCTGGTAGGTATGGAAATCGCAATCGAAAATCAGCGTGGGAACATTAATCGGTGGTATCGGCGGACCCGACGACATATAAACTGAAACACATAACATATCGCGTCTCGGACTTATTGCAATTGGAACTCATCGCATTTCGCTATCGGCTGATAATCCCTGTATCATATATATATCAACGGATATTGGGTGTGATATGTGATTGTGATATATCGCATTGCAACCTTGACTGTGCCGAGGGCTGATTGTACAACTCCTCCTTTCTTGTGATTGTGATATGCGATATCGTAAATCGCAATCGACACTACCTGGGGGCTGATTCTTAACCTGATCCACCTGTGACCTGCAATATGTGATATGTAAAGGGCCAATGGTGGCCTACCACTTGGCACCTCCTCATTCGCTGAAGGGCTTTTCCACGTCATCCAATCCTTCCATGTAGCAATTCAAACTTGAACTTTGACTTGCTCTAACTTCTACATACGAGTTCAGATTTGAGTATCATTCATACCGTTGGATTCAGAATGACGAGCTCTTTAATCTAAACCTAAACTTATCAAGATTCCGACACTTTGATTTTTGAGCATAATTTTGAGCACCTGATCACTCGTCCCCACTAGAAGCCTTTTGGACCCAAAAATATTATATTCAGTTATTGAACAGATGAGGGTATTGTTCCCTCACCTTCCCCTCTTCAATCCATTTTGCCTTTGATGGATTTGTACCTTTGAGACCCACTCGAAGATAATTAATATTTCCCCTTTTTGATGACCTCGTTCTTCTGTCAAGTATGGTGTCTTACTGAAGCTCATCAAGAAATTTGGGGAAAAACCTTCAATTGATGGAATTTGCACACTTTCTCCTTGATCTTCAATCAAAGTAGGCTCATACAATCTCAAATTTTCAACATTTACAACGAAATAAATTTGCATATATGAAGGAAAATCAAGCTTGAAAGCATTATTGCTAATCTTTTCCAGAATTTTAAATGGACCATAATGGATTGGTTTCAACTTTTTACCTTCACCTTGAAGCCTTTTCTTGCTAATGTAAAGACAAACTTCATCACCTACTTGAAACTGATGATCCACACGATGCTTATTATGCCTTGCCTTATACTTTCCTTGACTCGTTTCTAGTTGTTCTTGAACTATTTGATGAATCAACTTAATTTTCTCAATGAATTTCTTTGCTCTGTCAATGTCGTTATGTCCATCTACAGCTACATCTTTCTCAAAGATGAAATCCGAAGGCGATTTAGGCAAATAGCAAAGACATGCATCAAAAGGTGAAGTTAGAGTAGAATAGTGTTTTGTTCGGTTGTAAGCATGTTGAATATAATGTAACTGTTCATCCCACAACTTAGGATGTTTGCTGCAATATCCTCTTAGCAAATGAATAATTTTCCTATTAACCACTTTAGTTTGACCATGTGTTTGCGGATGGAAGGTTGTACTTTTCTTCAAATTGGTGTCCATCAAGTTCCATAAACTTGACCAAAACTTCCCAACAAATCAGGAATTTGTGTATGTACTCCTTAAATGTTGCAACTACAACTCTAGAAAATATGGCAGGCGCATTCTTTAATCCAAAAGGCATCACCATGTAATGAAATAAGCCCCACTCCATCGCAAAACTTGTCTTATGTCTATCTTCTGGATTATGGTAACCCGAAAAGCCATCCGTGAAAGAATAGGCCTCGTGACCTCCTACATTGTCCAATACTTCGTCTATAAATGGTGTAGGGAAGGGTTCATGCACACATGCATCATTTAGTTTTCTCAAGTCAACACAAATTTTGATCTCTCCATTAGTATTCTTTTCATGAACTATCATGGGACTTACCCATTCAGACTCCTCAACAGGCTCGATGATCCCTGCTATTCGCATTCTTTCTAATTCTTCCTTCACCTTTTCCTTGTATTTTGGATTCAACCTATAGGGTCTTTGCTTCACAGGCTTCACATTAGGTTTCAGAGGGATCCTCATAACTCCTAAGTCCCCTAATATGCCCTTCATTTCTGAAAACTTCGTAGGGAATAACTCCTGGTATTCATGTAGCAGCTTTGTGATTTTACTAACTGTATTTGCATCCCAATAGTCTCCAATTGTTGCGAACTTCAGGTCTTCCTCTGTCCCAATATTCACTTTCTGTGTTTTTACTAGCTGCATTATATCCGGTATTTCTGGTTCTAGTCCAACAAATTTGTGACGTCCTTCTGATTCTGGTATATCAATATTGCACAAATATTCATCTTCTTCAGAAATGATATTATAACATTCCAATTCATTTTGTAACTACGTGGCCCAATCATGCTATCAAGTTAATGGAGTTTCATTCTCAAAAATATTTTCCCTGATTTCCTGAAGATTTGAGTCTATACATGAGCAATCATCGTAAAACCTGAATGTTAGTATGAATCCTTCAACGAAATCTGTCTAGTTCGCAGTTCCATGTCACAATTATGTTTCAAGATACCAATTCATAGGAATTGTTTCTAGTGTGTGGATAAACCCATGTACCCACTCTTGTTCTGGAATTTCTTTCCAAACCGAAGTGCAGTGATGAATATGCTCCCGGGATCAACCTTACCATCATACTTTACTTCTATTTCTGTGTCGATTGAGCCAAACCTGATCCACATTAATCTTTGACACTGCTGCCAATCTGCTATATTTATTTTATGAGTACCCCACCATCTAGCAGGTGTAGCCTTCAAGGCTACATCCAAATCTTGCAACCTCTGTTCTTCTAGTATTTCTCTTTCATATTCATCAAGAAACAGGCTTACTTCTCCGATCCCATCATAATAAGGCAAATCACATACCTCAGAAGTTATGCAGCGAAGTGATTTTGTGGTAGAGACTTCATATAACCTGTTCTGCCAATTTTCTAGTTCTTCCTTGGAATCTAAAGTACAAGAATTGTCCTGTTCCCAACCCAATTTTCCATCTGCAGTGCGATTAATCCAATCTTCCTCCTTAGGTGTTATCTAACAAATGTTGTCAACATCTGCATCGCAATACTCATCCTGGTCATGCTCTATATAGCGCACTCCTTCTGAGGAGTCTAGAGGGACAGTGACCCTCATATCATCTTTTTCGAACACCATTTGTCTCTTCTTTAGACTGACTATTGCCAAATTATTGAAATCCCAATCCAATCCAAGAAGCGCCAAATAGGAGTTGCTACCATCTACAATTTCAATCACTTCGAAGTCTGCAATGGTTTAGACTCCTTTGATGTTTACTATGACACCAGGTAACCTTCCCATAGGGATGATCTTCTATTGGTTAGCCATCCTCAACTGTATCGGTGATGGGCCTCTAAATTAGACATAAATTAAGGCCTGTGCCTCTAAATTAAACATAAATTAAGGCATATGACCATCCTTTAGCACATTAAACCTCTCTTTTTGCATTAAATAATGTATTTTTAACTTTAATATATTCATTAGGAAGGTTTATGAATAATTTCATATTTGTGTTTAATGTTATTTATTTTTGTGGAATATTATGAGAATATTGGGCAGATTATGAAGATTTGGAGGAGGAGATAATTTAGGGACTTGCTCCCTACTACATGAGGATCACTATTAAATAATAAATCAACAAGATATTGTGGAATTATGGCACAGATTGTGGAACTCCAATGATTGAGAAAATCTTGGAATGTGTTCCCCGCCATTTAATGTAGATTCCTAGTATTGGGAACTAGATCCACTAATTAAGAGATTTTGGTGGGGAAAGCTTCCTCCATTCACGGGGAAGGATTCCTAAAATTTTTGTATAAATACCAAGTCGAATTTACCTCTAGGGGGAGATTTCCATTAGTGTTCTTGTGGAGAGAACTCGTATTTCTATAGTTCCATTGTATTTTCTTATAGGGATGTAATTGTATTGATGAAAATAATAAAGATTGGTGTCATGTTCAGCTTCTAAATCTTGTTTTCCTCGATACGTCTCTGAGTTTCCTTGGGCTTTTCCATCCCAGGAGCCTCAGAGCCCTTTTGTATCATTTTCTTTCATTTTTTTTACTGCTTATTCACATGCATCTCTTGTTTTTATTTCTTTCTATTTCTGCATTTATTATTAATGATTTCTTGTTGTAAGATTGAGTTAAATGGTTGATGTAAGTTCTTTTGCGGGATCACAAGCATCATTTCATCCTTGGAAAATATTTGGAAGGTCATAGTAATCATTGAGCTACTTGGATTAGTCTTCTTATTCCCAAATCTAGATTTTTGAAACTCCTTTGTGGCAACTAACAGTAATTTTTGCTATTTTTTAGAGCATGTTAACTTGCTTCAATTGAGTTGGTTCCACTTGCATTATATTAAAAAAACATTTTAGTTCATAACAAAAATCACCCCATTGCATTTTCACTTGATTATGTTAGGCATTTGATGGATTTACTAGCTCACTAGTTCTCAAATTTCTAATTTTTAGACTAGTAATTTTCTGTTATTTTTTAGCATGGGTTAATAGAAGTCTTTTTGAGTGATTCCACTTGGAATGGAGACCTAAGACATCCTAGTCAATAACAAAATTTGTCTCATCCAATTTGGATTTGATTTTATTGGTCATTCGATGAATTATAATTTTGTATAGTAAATTTGTAACATCTTGTAGTAAAACAAGGGATCATGTAGGAGAACTAGGGGATCTTGTAGGAGAACTAGTGCATCCTGTAAGAAATCCTGTAGCGGTCTGTTTTGAGTCCGAATTGAGAAAAAACATCATTTAAGCTGGGATTATGCCCCTACTTGACCTCCAAGCCATCAAAATCATTATACCCCTCTTCCTCCACCCCTGTCTCCCCTGCCAAATATCAAAGAAATATTAGCATTTGCATTTATAAAGCAAAAAGATTTAAAAAATGAGTTCTTTTATATTTACACATGCACACAGCAGTTAGTACTCTCTAGATCAGACTTCATGCTTAGATTACTTAAAACATCACACGTGACAAATAGGGTTCTTTTGCAAGCAAAGTGTGTTAATAAGTAGATAGAGGGTTTCATGTTACTTTACAAGCATTTTTAAATTCAGTCTTTCATTCCTGCAAATAGGAATCATTTTTTTTCTCTCATGACAGCAAATGAAGGACACATTGTATGCCGCACATATAGTGCCAACACCTCTTAAGTTTGTACATACCACGGGTTGATAATTAAAGTCAGAAGCCTTGGGAGTTGCAGCATTTTTGTTGCAATACTAAGGCTCATCACTTTTTGGCGTTGTTGCGAGGGAGGTGTCAAAGTATGCATTTTTTTCTTCCCTAGTTGATTAATTTCCTTTTACTTTTTGCAAAAACAAAAATTATTTGCATTAGGAATATTTAATTTCGAATGTCGAAAACTGCATTCCATTATAGTTTTGATTCAATCATAAAAACAAAAACAAAATTTCTCCAACACCAACCCACCCCCCCATTTGACCACGTGGTGTAGTAAGAGCTACATCATCAGTCACTTTTGCGGGGAGAAGAGGAATATGGCAAATAATGTACAAGAAATGGATGGAGATGATGACAATGAGGAAGATCCTCTCAGATTTCCCATTCAAGATACTGATGGTAGTGTGCACATGAAGAACATCCCTCCATCTTTTCTTCCAAAATTTCATGATCTGAGGTCAGAGGATCCATAAACCTTTCTCTTTGAATTTGAAATTGTTTGTAGATCTTATAGTTACCTATTAAACACTCAAAAACTGAGATTGTTTCTGAAAACATTGAAGGATATAACTCTTAAATGGTTCATGAGTTTAGGGACTAATTCAATAAGATCATGGAGTAAGATGCAAAAGACATTTCTAGAAAAATATAAAGATCATGATCTTAAAGAAGAAATATTTAGAATGAATTAAAAAGAAGATGAGAATCTAGAGGATCTAGTATAGAGGTTCATGTATAATGTTAAAAGGGAAAAACTACATTATTTAGGATCCGACAAACTAAAAACCCTCTTAGGACAATTAGGTATGAATGGATTGATCTTCTTGATCTCATGAGTAGAGGTGATGCATACCAAATATCATTTGAAGAAATTTGTGAAACATGCAAACACATATCAAGACGAAGGGCAAGAGTAGATAAATCAACATCAAGATCGGTAGGTCAAGCTAAACTTGAAAATTTGTTTGATGATTTTAAAACAGAAATTCTTAGCAATTTACCAAAACAAGTAGAAATGTTAAAATGCAAGATGAAGAAAAAAAAGATGTTGATATTTGTGTTGTCCATGCAGAATCACATGATGTTAAACATTGTCCATCATTACCAAGGTTGAAGGAATTTCACCAAGATGACAATGGAGCATGTCAATTGCCATTGTAGCTATGTTATGTAACTCCAAGAGGACCATGGTAGCCTATTCAACTTAATATAATGCAATAGCCTAATTCACAATTTCAAGGTTATGAATATCCACCTCAAAGTAATTGGAACACACCCTTTCCTTGGCAACATTGGCCATCTCAACCCCAAAACCAATCTTGGCAACAGGGTTGGCAAAGAACTTATGGGAGCCATCCACAATATCCTCGATATTTTCCTCAATATCCTCCATACCCAACTCTATGTAATCCCTACCATCCACCTCCACCACAACCACAACCCCAACCTCATCCATCTCAAATATCCACTCCCACTCAACTACCTGTACCACCATTTCCAAACCCACACATTGAAGTAGCTCAGCCCACTTACAATGATGAGGTACAACACTTCCAAACATCTCCTCTTGAGATCAATGGTATTCACCATAGCTTAGGAAGAGTATTGCAAAAAAAATATTATCTTGATATCATTGAAGGACCACATCCAGAAGAACAAGATTCAAATGAGAAGACCACAGAATCATGGGTTGCACTTGATGAAGAGCAGAAATCAAAATTAGAGATCGAGTGAACTTCCTCATGGTTACCATCAAATCCTCCATGTATTCAAGAGAACAATCAACAAAAATAGGAAGATTTGAAGGTCATGGTAGAAGAAGACATGAAGAATGATCTAGATAAGCAAAAAAACCAAGGACGTCAAAGTTATATTGAGATTTGGTTCCAGAAAATCAACAAAATGGAGCATCACTCTCTTCTTCAACCATTTTTGATCCTTTCAAAGTCAAAGCATTTGATAACTCAAATTTAGGTACATGTCAAAGCATACATTTCAAGCCTATACATCAGTTTTTCTGTCATCTTGATATGCACATGGCTCCATTGGAAGTATTCTTATACTTGAAAGTGATTTTGTTTTCCAAGTAAGGTAGGGTTAAAAAAAATGAAATGAAAAATAAGAGAAAAAATAAAATTATCAAGTGAAAACTTCTTTTGAGGCACCTCAGATTGGCTCATTGATTGAAAACCTCCATGTGGCGGTCAATGGGTTGGGAAAAAAGAAAAAAGAAAAGATCATAGGTGAAAACCTCCTTTGAGGCGCCTAGGCATACCTACTAGTTGAAAACCTCCTTGAGGCGGTTAATAGGCCTTAAAAAAAAAAACTTTGCTCCATGTGTCTCTTTGATGAATGCATGTGCTCTCCAACATCTGCAAGCAACAAAAACAAGTTGGTACCAAAAGAAAAAAAAATTGGTCAAGCCTAGTCAAAAGAAGTCAAATTTTGACTTTCTCCTCCTTTGCTCAAATGCTCCAACAAGGCCAAGGCCATGCCAATCCATAACCCTCATCTATTTCCACCATCCACCCATCATTCTCAAGCTTTTCCCATTCAGTTTGCTTGTTGTCCCAAAATACTACAGGAAGACTCTGTTTTACTACAAGAAACAAAAATACATAGAGTAGAAATTTGTTTTTGCCATAACTTGAAAACCATGCATCCATTTGCCAAGTTGTGTCTAAGGGAGATGTATATGGATGATAGTAACATGCTCAAGCAAATTCAACAAATTCCAGTGCACAGTTTTCAAGAAATCAGCCTCTGTCACTTACAACTATTTTTGCATTTTCTTGATATCCGTGCAACCATTTAAAAATATGTTTCATGGGGAGATGCATATGGATGATGGTAACATGCCTAAGAAATTTCAGCAAATTCTAGTGCACGGTTTCCAAGAAATCGGCCTCCATCACCTTCAACCATTTTTAGTCTTTCTCGAGATCCATGCATCCATTGACAAATTTTTTTTTATGGGGAGGTGCATAATGATGATGACAACATGATTAGAAAGTTTCAGGTCAATCCATTCTACTTTTTGGGAGGTATGGACAAAACAACTCTGTTACAAGTGGTTGTCCTGAATTACTACAGAAGTTTCCTGTAGTACTGTAGGAAGTTCTGAAAATCTACAGGAAAGGCAGTCCGATGGAGAAATTATGATGCAAGTCTGTTTTGGGATAGGAAAAAAGGACATTGACTTTACCAAATCTTAGCCAACGCCCATCATGACCATGTCACTCTATGGACACACCTTCCACTCATTTCAATACGTATTTACCCTCCAACAGAGAAAGGATACAAACATTCAAAAAAAAGGGCAGCTACAACAGCCTATTTGGAAGTAACAACAGACTCCTGGCCTAACCTTCAGGACCATGATTGAAAGAGGAGAAGCATAAATATAGGCACAATGAAACTCCTCCAGAGTTCAGCAACAACAGAGGAAGCCATCACCTGCACATCAATAAGAAGACAACCCATCAGCAAAATAAGATCAACAAAAAAGAAAAGGCAATCAAGAAGATGTACATGAGTCATGAGAAGCACACGAACATCAAATTAGCAATAGTATGCATGTCTCCCAAACAACCATCAAGTAGGTACAGGTATGCAATATTCTTGACCTCTTCTCTTGAGCATATTATAGTTAGAAATTTGTTGTCAATGCATCAGGTTTTATAAGCTAAGGATGGGTCAGTAGTCTTAGCTGCCTTCAACTAGTTAATTGCAGCTCACTCCTTCACTCATGTAATGTTGAAAAGTCAAATTATGAAGGTTGATGATTTCAAGGAATGAGGACAATAGTTAAAAGAAGAAATTTTTGCAAAGGCCAAGTCACCACAGCACTCCAAGTCCTCCATCCACTTCATATTCCCTATATATCCATCATTCATCCATCCCATTTCATAATTTCAAGAACAAACCCTATCTCACCCTTAAAATTTCTTGAAAAAACAAATAGAGCATACTCTCCATTTTCACAAACCTACATCATTTCTCATCACTCCCATACAGTTAGACGACTCTAAAAGAAGAAGCAATGACTACTGCAGGAAGGAAGAATGTTGCTACAAGAAGGAAGAAAGAAATTTTTTTGATAAAACCCAAAATGACAGTGCCTAAGAGAGACCTAATCAAAACAGAAAACTCCAAGGCAATTAGGCAACCATCTAGGCCACAAGAGAGAAGAAAAAAGCAAACTAATGGTCTAAAGAAACAAGGATTTTTCTTTGCACAATTATGTTTTTGGGCTTGTCCTTGCAGAACTTACAGCCAAGATTCTTAATGCACAAGAGAGAGGCCACCAGGGCCATAAATGAAGCACAATGAGGTCACTATGTTACTCAAAGGATGAGCAACACTTTCAGCAGAGGGTATGACGGGCCTTTAAATTAGACATAAATTAAGGCTCATGCCTCTAAATTAAATATAAATTAAGGCCTATGACCATCTTTTAACACATTAAACCTCTCTTTTTGCATTAGATAATGTATTTTTAACTTTAATATATTCATTAGGAAGGTCTGTGAATAATTGCATATTTGTGCCTAATATTATTTATTTTTGTGTAATATTATGAGAATATTGGGCAGATTCTGAAGATTTGGAGGAGGAGATAATTTAGGGGCTTTCTCCCTATTACAGGAGGATCACTATTAAATAATAAATCAACAAGATATTATGGAATCATGGCACAAATTGTGGAAGTCCAATGATTGAGAAAATATAGGAATGTGTACTCTGTCATTTAATGCAGAGTTCTAGTATTAGGAACCTGATCCACTAATCAAGGGATTTTGGGGGGAAAGCTTCCTCCATTCATGGGGAATAATTCCTAATCATTTTATATAAGTACCAAGACGAATTTACCTCTAGGGGGGGATTTTCATTAATGTTATTGTAGAGAGAACTCGTATTTCTGCAGTTCCATTGTATTTTCTTGCTGAGATGTAATTGTATCGATGAAAATAATGAAGATTGGTGTCATGTTCAGCTTATAAATCTTGTTTTCCTCCATAGGTCTTTGAGTTTCTTTGGGCTTGGCCATCCCAGGAGACTAAAAGCCCTTTTATATAATTTTCTTTCATTTTTTTCACTTCTTATTCACATGCATCTCTTGTTTTTATTTATTTCTATTTCTGCATTTAGTATTAATGATTTATTGTTGTAATATTAGGTTAAATGGTTAACGCAAATTTTTTTGCAGGATCACAAGCATCATTTCATCCTTGGAAAAGATTTGAAAGGTCAATTGAGCTACCTGGATTAGTCTTCTTATTCCCAAATCTAGATTTCTGAATTTCCTTTGTGGAAACTAGCAATAAATTTCTATTATTTTTTAGAGCATGCTAATGAGCTTCAATCGAGTTGTTTCCACTTGCATTAGATCACAAAAACATTATAGTTCATAACAAAAATTACCACATTGTATTTTCACTTGATTAGGTAAGGCATTTGATGGATTTATTAGCTCACTAATTCTCAAATTTCTGATTTTTAGACTAGTAATTTTCTACTATTTTTTAGCATGGGTTAACAAAGGTCTTTTTGAGTGATTCCACTTGGAATGGAGACCTAAGACATCCTAATCAATGACAAAATTTGTCCCATCCAATTTGGATTTGATTTTCTTGGTTATTCGATGAATTATAATTTCGTATAGTAAATTTGTAACATCTTGTAGTAAAACAGGGGATCCTGTAGGAGAACTAGTACATCTTGTAGGAAATCCTATAACAGTCTGTTTTGAGCCCGAATTGAGAAAAATCATAATTGAAGCTAGGATTAGGCCCCTACTTGACCTCCAAGCCATCAAAATCATTATACCCTTCTTCCTCCACACCTGTCTCCCCTGCCAAAGATCAAAGAAAGATTAGCATTTGCATTTATAAAGCAAAAAGACTTTAAAAATGAGTTCTTTTATATTTACACATGCACATAGCAGTTAGTATTCTCTAGATCAGGCTTCATGCTTAGATTAGTTAAAACATCCCATGTGACAAATAGGGTTCTTTTGCAAGCAAAGTGTGTTAATAAGTAGATAGAGGATTTCATGTTACTGTACAAGCATTTTTAAATTCAGTGTTTCATTCCTGCAAATAGGTATCATTTCTTTTCTCTCATGACAACAAAGGAAGGACACATTGTATGTTGCACATATAGTGTTGATACCTCTTAAGTTTGTACGAACCCCAAGTTGATAATTAAAGTCGGAAGCCTTGGGTGTTGCAGCATTCTTGTTGCAATACTGAGGCTCATCAATCGGCGACCATTGCAACTTCGGTCTTCCCATTAACTCCCAAGTTTTCTTAGGTAACATGTTGGCATTAGATCCCAAATTCATGATTACCTTATCCATATCATATTCCCTGATCTGCGCTAATTATCTCATTTCCTTCCCCATTCTCTTCTTGTGTCAATGTAAATTTTTTATGATGTGCAGATTGCTTCGTGGTACCTCATTATCAGCGTAGGAGTCTATCAACTCCTGGAGTCCTTCGAAAACCCTTTGATTCCTCAACAACTTCATGCAAGTCTGTAAAAATGACTTCAAAATACTTGGATCTAATTCTTGCATCGGAGTAGACACTTTGTCGTAGTCCTTCTTTGGCATTAACTTCAGTTGCACACTAGATGTTGAAGCTCCAACATCCATGAAGTTTTGCTTCACTCTCATGAACGCTTACTTTTAATTTTGGATACTAAACCCAGGGGCCTTTTCTGTGGTCTTTCTTACCCATGTCTCTTCTACTTTATTCTTACCTTTATCATCTCCCATCGCAACTCCACTCCTTGTTACGATGTTGATGCGTGGTTCATCCTCCCTTGGCTCAGCGGTCATCATTTGAATATTTGTTGTGGGATGCTAGTTATTTTTCTCCTACATATTTGCAATAAGGACAAGACATTCTTCTATCACGTGGTCTAAATATTTGCAGTAGCTACAGGTTGTAGTAGATTTCTGACAGTCTCTTGCGAAGTGTCTTGTCTGTCCACAATTATAACAGATAATCTGGCCTTGTCCTCAACTAGCTCCTCCTCCTCCTCCTTGGAAGCCTCCTTGACCAACATGTTGGCCTATCTCTTTGCGTGTATGTCCTTCAACTTGTAGTCTATAAGCATCAGCAGTGCGCTCCAACATCAAGTCATAACTTTGACAATTTCTCTCATCATGGCCTACTCATTTACGAAAGTTTCAAAACAACTACTTTATGTTTTGCACATGCTTCTGTAATAAATAGCATTCTTTAGAGAGATGTTGGCCTCTCGTTCTACAAATCTCACACCACAAATTTGATCCTGGGTTTACTAGATTAGGTGCTCCACTTGCCAAGTAATCTCTAAACACAGGGCATTGATCCTTATAATGGCTCTCTGCTTTGCAATTTGTACACCACACTTCTGATCTAGTTTCTTTATTTTTCTTGAGATCTTGCAATTTCAAAGTCAAATCTGCTAGCTGACTCTGAATTTGTTGTACTCCTGCATGAGTATTTCCGAATAGCGAGGCTTCCAGCTTCATTGCAATTTCCAATGCTTCGACTTGAGTCACTATCTTTTTTTGCGTCAAGGGTAACCTGATATGTGGTAGTAGTGCAATGATAAACCATTATTTATGTTGTTATGGGGGTATGTTAAAGCTTACTTGTCCCATTAACACCTTGAATTGTTGATCCAACTCCCACACAGACTCAGTAGTCGTCTGTTTGATTTCCTTCAACTCTGTAATGCATTGTGATTCTAATTTCGGCTTCTTGAATTTTGATACCAGTACTTTCTTAATGTCATCCAACGAAGCAGCCTGATTAGTCACATAATACTTCATGTAACATGTATGCACTCTTTCTTGCAGCATCATGATGAGTTGTGCCTTCTTTACATCTTCGTCAGTGATCTATCTTGTTTTCCATACTACATCAGCTACAAACCAAAACCGCTCAGGATCCTCTAATTTGAGTCCTCTAAAGATAGGCAGCTTAATCTCATCGACCATTTTTCTTCTTAGGGGGTTAGAGGGAAGGGCAGGGGTCGCAGGGGAATTATGGGGAGGGGGATGGGGGGTAAAGGGAGTCTATGGATGGGGAATCCCAATGATGCCCTGATTTTTCTCAACTCCTAACTTCGACGCGTCTTCAGGATGGGAATACCGCGGGGTTAATTCCTTCTTCTTCACTCTCAAAACCACCTAACAAGGGACTATAGTTAGTCTCAATAAAGTTCTTTGGTTCGCGTTCTGATGAGCGCTAGTATTGCAGCAAGGATGTTGCAACTTCTGGGCTACCAACTTTACTTATCAACCCGGGGTTCGTACAAACTTGGAGGTGACAGTGCTATATGCACAAGTAGAAGTGAAGGTCCTTCCTATTGTCACTTGTTCATCTGGCGAGAGACCCCAGGGGTTCCAAGCCAAACTTCTATAGAGTCAGAAGAAGCTTGATTCTTTGATGGAAGAAGAGAAAATATATCCTAAGAGAGCTACTTTACTGCAGTAATGAAAAAGACAACATGTAATTCTAAATCACACCATATCCTAATTAACCATTTAAACAACTATGCTAAGCAAAATTTATAAATCAACACTAACCTAATGCTGTTATCTATGTTACAGAAGTAAAGAGCATCAAACCAAACTAATGTGTAAGCAAGGAAACTAGACTAAATTTGTTTTCACTTTTTTGGTTTTTTTGATGATCGAATAGTGTTAGAGTCTGATTGAACAACCAAATCGAAGCTCAGAAGTGGCAGCATTTAAATGATATGCAGAACAAAGTTTGGGAAGGAGTCAAGCAGAAAAGCAAGCGAAGATTGAAATCAGCGAAAGGAAGACGTAATGAAGCAGCAGTGCACAGGAATATGAGTGGCGGAGATGTTATCACAGGAGATTACGTGAATAGATGGATGAACAAGATTAACGAAAGATGAATGGCGGAGATCTTATCGCAGGAGATTGAGTTAATAGATGGTTGAAAATGATTAACAAAAGATAAGCGGTGGAGATCTTATCGCAGGAAATTGAGTTAATAGATGGTTGAACATGATTAACGGAAGATGAGCGGCGGAGATATTATCATGGAGTTTAAGTGAATCGATGGACGAATTAAGTGAATAGATGGATGAATCACATTAAGTCACATGGCGATAGAAGGAAAAAAAACGTGTGGAATAATGGAGTGGTCTTCGTAGGTGGTAAGCAGTTTCTTGCATGCCCTCAAAGCTATAAGTGGAATTCCTAAATTTTACGCAATTAGCCTAAATGAATGAAATGTAGCACGAGAAAACCACTTTTCTCGCGTGCTCTCGATCGGAAATCGGTCGTGCAAGAATTTGCATGAGATTGCGCAATAGTAGTTGGATCATGCGGGATTGATCAACGGTGGAGATCGACCAAGCTAGTTGGCGATCGAATGACGCGATAGTCGTTGGATCAAGCGAAATAGATCAACGGTGGAGATTTGGAGTGCCTAAAGTCAAACGTTGGAATGAATATAGGACACGCGGTTAATGGCGATTGGGCAGGGTTGTTGTGGATCAGACGGTAAGGAGATATACAGGTATAATCTGATTAAGACGTGATTTATTGGCTTCCGCATATATTATGCATGAAGAAAGTGCTGAAGGAAATGAGAATATGAGTGAGATCTTATTACAGAAAGATAACGATGAAATGAACCAAGTACTGAATCAAGACGACAAACTCCAAAGCTCATGCGAGAACTAGAAATCTGTGTTTTTCGGTCGCTGAAGGGTCTTTTCCTCAAGTCATGGTCCCAAAGGGAGGAGGTGAGGCCAAGACACCTGTTGACAACCTTATGGTGATCTTTTTCTCCTTTCTAACCTATGAATTGAAAGAAGGCACAAATGGAAGCAAACTAAAACACAACCAATCTACGCTACACTGTTGTAATGGAAATGTAGCTACTTAAGCAAATGAACGATTAAACCATGAATCTATTTGCTACACTGTTGTAATGGAAATGCAGCTACTTAAGCAAATGAACGATTAAACCATGAATCTATGTGCTACACTGTTGTAATGGAAATGCAGCTACTTAAACAAATGAATGATTAAACCATGAATCTACGCTAGCATACATGTACAATAAAGAGGAGCCTTATATGCTAGGGTTGGGCCCTAACCCAAGAGCTTCAACCCTCTGAGTTAACTCAGTGCTGGCTCAAAACAAAGCTCATTCTTATTATCAAAAACAATGGATTACATCAAAAAACTGTCACAAGTCTTGCAGCTCGAAAATAGAGTAAAGTTTTACAATCAAAAGTATGAATCCTACTGAGGTCTTAGGCCTCTCTACTTATACGGTTGAAGTCTCCAACGAATTCCTTAAAATTAGGGAGGCTTGGCTCCCAAACTCGAGATAAACTAGTGCTTTGACTTTCACTTGCTCGGCTGCCTTCTAGTCCTCATGATTTGGTTCTTTGCACTTCGAGTTGATGGAGGAATATTCGAATAGAGGGGTAGTAAATGAGGAGGATTTACCTCCTGTAATTATTCTCCCTTGTCCCATTCGAGTTTTGACCAAGGTCTTCGTCAAAATTCCTTGCTTTTATCCCTTAATCTTGCATTAAATGCACATTAGACCATAAAGCAAAATATCCAACTCTAACTCATCTCATAAACAAAATATAATCAAAAGTATGCAATAAGTTGTGAGAATAGTTGGTTTGGCTAAGCTAGGAGGTGAATTAAGGCCCATATAATTACCCAATGATGAGGCTCATCATCACCCCCCTAATGAAATTGTTGCTCATCCTTTGAGCAACTTAGTCAATGTCCATGTCCTTCATGGCTCTGGTAGCCTCTCTGACATCCCATGCCTCTGTTGTGGTCTCTTCTTCTTGTTCATAGAAGCCTGCTTTCCTTTCTACTTCTTCCCACTACCTCTTTTCCTCTTCTTCTTTTCTCCCTTCTAGCATCCCTATGGGTAGTGGTGGGTTGAGTTTTAAGCCTATCCAATTGACCTTCAACCTTTGCATTGATTTCTTATACATAAGTGTCTTGTTGAGTGCCTCTCTCCACCTTTGAGGGGAGTGATATTCTCTGATCTTCAATCTATGTGGCAGTGTGTTCCATATCCTAAAGTAGGCATATATACTATCATCTCCAAGCAGCTTAAATATATCCTCAAAATGTGAAATTGCTTGCTCTTGGGCAATAAGATATCTAGGTGCTAGATGAGGATCATTTGAAATTAGATTATGGGTGTTGATTAGGGCATTGGGATTTGATTGTTCAACTTTGATGAAAAGATGTTCATTATGCTCTCTAACCAATATTCTTTTCATCTCTGTAGCCCTTGACTCCTCATGGTTCATCCATGATGCCAAAGCCATTAATTGCAGATCTCCTAGCTTGGCATTAGGATTCCAAACACTCATGTCTGTGAGGGCCATGTTGTGCAAGTAAAACTCAGCCATTTTGGCCCTATCCTCTGGTGTACTTTGATGACAAAGATCAATAAATTGCCTGTAGTCCTGAAATGGCATGGTGTCCCTTTGTGCTAGTGTTTTAATCTGAAATTGCAGCCATTGTTCTCTGAGATAAAAAAACATAGGATTTAGTTGGCATCCTACACTGGATGGCCTCCAAGGAGAGGCTGGCCATACATGCTAGTTGGTTTTCCCTTTCCTACAACTGTCCTTTCTCGTCTCCATCATTTTCTTCCTTTGTTTCCTCCTATGTATCAGCATCATCCTCCTTCTCTTCTCCTTCATCATGTTCCTCTGTATTAGCTTCTTCTTCATCCATCTCATCCCCATCTAGCTCTGTATCTTCTTCTTTTTGTTTTCTCTCCTCCTCACTTACAGAAGGACTAACATCATAAGTGAGGGTTTTGATGTCATCCTTTGCTGGTAAGTCTCTGAAGACTAACCATGTTATAGGGATTCGGGGGTTTTGGAGGGCATCCTCAATGAGGATCCTGATCAACCCATGGTGAGCCAATTGTTGGGAATTCCCTTCCTTTACTTTGTTGCTGGAGTCTATGAGTAATTGCATCAATAAATAGGGTATGCTGAGTCTTTGGTGAACTGGTGTGTCTACCCCAAATCTTAATTCTTCAAGCATCCTAAAATGGTAGCCATAAACAACGTTGTATCTATGGAATGGCAGACGAGGTGACAGGGTACGGTGAATGAGGTGGACAGTGATGAATGAGGGTGGCGGATGACGTGGAGGAGATGAGATGGAGTGGAGAGATTAGGGTGACCCACTGCAGGGGTATGGAGTGTATGGGATGTTCATCAGGCATGAACCCCCCCGCAACAATCTCAGGCCATAGATCTCAGTCAAACACCTTAACGTCATGGTCAATTGCGGGGGTTGAGCCTAAGTTATAACTCGTACTCGTTGCTCCCCCACAGAGCACTTTATCTGCCTCTCGAACCCATGCTTACTTAAATCTTATGCTACCGCTTGAACTTTAATATGGGTTGGGGCCCCACCTTACATCAGATTTGAATGCCATAAAAAATGAATCATTGTTTTCGGATTCTTGCATTCTCTTTTGATTTTAAAAAGAATTTCCTTTTTGCCACCTAACTGTCTGTTTTGTCAAAGGTGGCCAAGTTCACTGGCCACCTTTTCACTTATAAACCAACTACCTCATAACCCTTACAAATTTTGATCAAATGATGCATATGAGTGAGTGAGTGGGATACTTACCTGTGGTCTTGATTCCATACTGCAGTTTTCGAAGATCAGAGATGTTGCGTTGTTTATTTGCTGCATGGTCATTTTTCTTCCTCCTCTGTTGTCCGTTGTCTACTGTCTAGAGCTCCTGGATCATCCTAGTGAAGACCTGTAGCTGATGATTGATATTCTATGGGATAGGCTGCTACAAGACCTAACCAACCTACCATTCACCCTCGGATTGCTTCTTATAGGTTTTCGGGGGATCTTGTAGAACACACAATCTTCGCCTAAATAGAAGCAATGAAGGGAAAAAAATAATGGAATTTATGGAGAGATGCATGGTAAGGAGTGGAGGAGATGAATATATGTGAGGCAGGGTTCCCTTTGGATCTTCTCTTTGCTCCTTGATTGTCTTTCTCGCCCACCTGCAAATAACAATTATGTCTTTTTCTCTTCTTCTTTTTTTTTTCTTTTGTTTTTTTTGAAAAAGACCTAGGCTACCACAGAGAGGTTTTCACCCTAGATGTTTTCTCGGGGCGCCTCAAGGAAGGTTTTCACCCAGGGATCTTCTTATTCTTTTTTTCCATTTTTTTCATCAATTTTTTTTTCATCATTGGGCCGCCTCACGAGGTTTTCAACCCAAACATGGCACTCAGGTGCCTCATGGAGGTTTTCACCTGAATCCTTATTCTTTTTTCTCTTTTAGTGACCTAATGAGGGAGGAGCTAGAACTTGCTCCACCATCATCACTGTCTTATTGATATTGTCAATGAACTCTTGTTTTGATAAAGGCCTCTTGTACATTTTCAATCGGTGTCCATTAACAAGCAATGGAATGGCTTCTTCATCTATAGTTCTAATTTGCATTGAACCATTATCATGGCATCTTTCCACCACATAAGGTTCGATCCATCTTGTCCTTAGCTTTCCCTTGAAGTCTTTATACCTAGAATCATATAACAATGCCCAATCGCCCTCTTGAAATTGCTTCTCCTCAATATGTTTATCATGTCAGATATTCCTCTGAAGCTGAACTATCTATGTATGTAGGAGGGCTTGCATTATGAATTCATCCAAGCCATTCAAATGGAACAATCTTTCTTTCTGTGCATGACAGAGATCCAAATCTATTTGTGCTGCCATCCTCAATGCGTTATATTCAAAATCAGTGGACAACAAAGCCTTTTTCCCATAGACCAGCTCATAGGATGTAAATCCAGTGGTGGTCTTCCATGTAGTATTATAGGCCCAGGTGGCCTCAACTAGTCTCTCTGCCCAATCCTTCCTGTCGCTGCTTACTACCTTGGTTAAGATACTCTCCAATGCCCTGTTGGTCACCTCCACTTGCCCATTAGCTTGTGGATGATAAGTAGTGGAGGTCCTATGCTTGATTTTTTCATGGTTGAATAGTTATTCAATCACGTTGGAGGTAAATTGGTTGCCTTCGTCTGTGACTAGCTCTCTAGGGTACCCAAATTTGTAAAATACATTCTCCCTTATGAACTCAGCCACCTTTTCTTCTGTTGCTACCTTAATCGCCTTGGTTTCAGCCCATTTAGTCAAATAATCAATGCACACAATAATGTATTGTTTTTGCTTTGAAGGAGGGTTGATAGGCCCAATGAAGTCCATGCCCCACTTGTCAAATGGCTCGAAAGTCACTTGAGGTTGTAGGGGCATTTCAACTCTTGGAGCAGGCTTTCCCATCCTCTAGCACCGATCACAATGACTAATGTACTTTTTCACATCTTGATAAAGAGTGGGCCAATAATAGCTCGCTTGTAACACTTTGAATGTTGCCCTCTTTACTACAAAGTGACCTGTTACACAAAAATATCGTCACCATGATTATTTGCAGTCAATATGGGTCTATCATCACCTGTACTGTCCTCCTAAGCAAGTCTCAGACCTCAGCTCTTCAAATCAAGCTTTGGAAATGAGAGAAAGACATTAAAAATCAATGTAACTCTGGTTCCGCACTTTCTCTCACTGACACCTGCGGTCCCGCACCTTCTGGTACAAAAACTGCGGACCTTCCCGCTCTGTCCCTAACGGTGTAGGTGCGGACCCCTGTGAAAGTCAAAAGGCGCAAGTTTTATCTTAAAAAACTCACTTTGGGTTAATTCTAGAGGTTTCTAGAAGGAATTTTGACGTGGATTGTTCGCTCTGAGGTGGTTCATGCATCCCAAAAGAGAAGGAGCTAATCCCTTGATGAGAGGAGCTATCCCTTTGAAGGAGGGCTTTATCCCTTTGAAGGAGGACCTAGTAACCTCCCTCCATTGCACTATAAATACAGGCATTGGGATGGTTGCTAAGGAGGTTGAAAGCTGAACATTCCTAAGGGTAGATGCTGCTGAAGTTAGGACTCCCTTATAGAGCTTGAGAGGAAAGATACCAATCCTTTCTTAGCTTCATTTGGAAGTGGGTGAGTTGATCAAAGTAAAGGAGAACTCTTGCTAGACCCTGGGAGGGACCTGCACAACACCAAGGCACTGGTTGTAATGGTTTCTTTTGTTTCCTATTAATACAATTAAGTTCATTTTTCTCAACAAGTTGTTATATATAATTTGTTTCATATACTCATTGGTCTTTATGATGAATATGTTTTATTATATGAGTTATTCAGGTGCTATGTAATCGTTTGCTTGTTAGTGAATGCAGGTTTCAAAGAGAAGGAGGAGCTCATCTGGATCAGAGAGGCTGGACTGCTACAAACAGCGTTGGACTAAAGGTATGTTTTAAACACCTGGTTGCTTGTATTTTAAATGCATATTTAGGGAAAGATAGTGCTTGATTGTTTTGTTTGTCACTAGAAAGCCTTAGCTTCTAGGGAGGTCGGTTTTGTCTGCAAAATTGACTCTTTCCGCATGACATGACCTCCACAACGCCCATCATGACAGGTCAAAAGGATGTCAAAAACTTCCTCTTCCCTTACACACCTTCTCAAGATTTGATCTGGGCCAAGTTTGAAAAGATTACCCCCAATCCAAGTGAAGGGGGCATTTTTCCTGACTATATTTCTCTTTTCTTTGGAGGGCAAGTTTGGTGGGAACTATGCTGATACCAAATAGTTTGCTATATTAGCAAACCATGGGGAGAGAACTGAAATAGCAAACAAATGCTCGTCTTGTAACTGGTCATCCACCATTCCTTCTCCACCTACAGGTAGATTCATCCTAGATATAAATTCTGCAACAACATTTTCCTTACCAGACTTATCAACAATAGTTAGATCAAACTGCTGTAATAAAAGTAACCGTCTTATAATTCTAGCATTCACATATGGTTTTTTCATTAAATATTTGATTGCAGCGTGGTCAGAAGACACAAATGTTTGGTAGCCTGTAATGTAATGCCTAAATTTGTTTAATGAATGCACAATAGCCAGGAGTTCCTTTTCGGTCAAAGTATAATTTAGCCCGGCCTTCGACATGTTCTTACTGATAAAATAGATGGCATAGGGCAATTTTTCCTCTACCTGACCTAAGGCTGCTCCTATGGCTTTGTGTGAGGCATCAGCATGAATATGAAAAGGGAGGGCCCAGTTTGGGCCTCGAAGAATTGGTGCAGTGGTTAACTTACCCTTTAAAATGTCTAAGGCCTCTTGACAGCTTTTTGACCATATAAACTCAGAATCTTTGGCCAACAACCCAAATAAAGGAGAGGCCAACTTGCTGAAGTCCTTTATGAACCTTTGGTAGTATCCAGCTAACCCCAAGAAACTCCTGACATCCCTCTACTTTTGAGGAGGTGGGACCCTTTGGATGATTTCTATTTTGTTTAGATCCACCTACAGTCCTTGTTGAGATATTGAATGACCTAGCACAGTCCCTTCAGTCATTAAGAATTCACATTTTTTTGGACTGAGAGACGGGTTCATTTCAATGCATTTGTGTAATACTTTTCCTAGGTTAGTCAGGGCTTCTTGAAAATCACAGCGATAAGGTGTAAAGTCATCCATATAAATTTCCACTGCATCATGTACTAATTCGGCGAAAATACTCAAGACTTCTCTCTAGAAAGTGGCAGGAGCATTGCATAGGCCAAAAGGAAGGACCCTACAAGCAAAAGTACCCCAAGGACCAGTGAATGTGATCTTATCCTGGTCTTCTGGGCAGATTTGGATTTGGTTGTACTCACTGAATCCATCGAGGAAAGAAAAAAACCTCTTCCCTGCCAGGCCATTTAGCACTTGGTCAATAAAGGGTAGGGGAAAATGATCCTTCTTTGTGGCTTTGTTCAACTCCTTGTAATCGACACAAACCCTCCACTTACCATTTTTCTTGGGAACTAACACTAAAGGAGAGACCCACTCGCTGTCGGAGATAAGGTAAATGAATCCTGCATCTAGCAATTTTTGCAGTTCTTCTTTTACTATATCTTTAACAGCTGGATTCATCCTCCTTTGTGGTTACTGGACCGGCTTGCAACCTTCTTTGATGTATATGTGGTGAGTACACACTGAGGGGTGTACTCCCTTCATTTCCTTGTAACTCCAAGCGAAGGCTTCTAGGTTTTCTCTCAACATGTTGCATAGATTTTCCTCTTCAAGAGAAGAAAGAGATGGATTAATTTTCAAAGTTTTCTCTAGGCCAAATTCTATGTTTTTAACACGGAGTGAGTTGGAATTGGCCAAGCATAATTCAATTGGATGATTGTTCTGGGTTTCCCTTACTTCTTCTTCTAATGGTAATGAACTAGGAGTTGGACTTTGGAGAAGATGTTCAATTAAGTCATCCTCATCTTGTTGTCCTCCTGCTATGGTTGCTTCCAAAGCATAAAGTTGAGCTGAATAAGCCTCATCTTTTTCCTCCTCCTCCAATCATAAAGGTAAATCATGCTCTAGATAAGGTTGAGTAGGAGGGTATAGGACTAACTGTTTGGACATATGCCAGTTCTTGATGGTCATATTCCCAGCTCTGCAACTAATGTAAGCATCGACTGTGGCCAACCATGGCCTCCCAAAGATGAGAGGGTAACCAATAAGCTTAGCCTTAGGTTGGAGAACTAGAAAATCTACAGGGTACTCCCAAGAGTCAATGGAGACCATCACATCCTCCACAATTCCCTCAGGGATGACTATGGAACGGTTTGCAAGCTGCAGAACTGTTATGGTCTTCCTCAATGACCCTTGGAGGTTGAGCTTGAGCATGGTGTCCTTGGTCATCACATTAATGGCAGCCCCCTAGATCAATCAGAGTGTGTGGGACAATGGTACCATTGATGTGCACATCTACTACAGGGCTTCCAGGGTCCAAATATTTCGGACATATTACCTGCCCCAGCATTAAGTCGGATAGCTGCTCAATGACATTAATGGTAGGGGCATCCATTTTTCTTCTTCTTGGATGCTTGAAGTATTTCTCCTTAATCAACTTATTGTAAATGGGAACATCTTTTATTGCCTGGAGAAGGGGGATCTTTATACATATATTTTTCAATTCTCCCAGAAGTTCAGTTTCTTCTAGGGTAGGCTGGAGTGGTTGGGAAAATCTCTCCGGAAAGGGTGGATTTAATTTAAGGTTGCTTTCCTCTCTTTGTTCGTCAACCTCCCTATGTGGAGAGGGAGGTTGGTTATTTGGGAGAATTCTCCTAGATCTTAGGTTGATCTCCTGGATTTCTACAGCATAAGTTGGGTATGATGTCTCTCCATTGTATACTTGTTGAGCTTGCCTATTTCTTGGGTTCAGATTTGGCTAGGCAGGCATCTGGGGTTGCTTGGGTGGAGCAGAGTGTAGGATTTGTGGTTGGGTAGGTGGTGGAGGCAATAGAGCTGGAGCATTGTTGTATTGGGGCCTCCACCCCTGTTGTAGGGCATTCCACTGAGGTTGTGGCGGAACATAAGGTTGAAATCACTGGTTGGCTAGCTAGGAATGATATTGAGATGCATAGGACCAAGGAGGGGGTGTAGACCAGGAAGGATGAGCAGGGGGTCCCCAAGAAGGTATAGTTGTGGTTTGGTTGGGGTTGTAATATGCATGGGATGACCCTTGCATACCCTGCTGGTATGGTCTAGGCCCAGGAGGTCTCCTTTGGTTGATGTAGCAAAGTTGCTCATTGACCCCTTCATCTCCTTGATATACAGCTTTGAGTCTGGGTAAAGAAGGATGCTTGTATGTGGAGTGGTTTTCTTCATAGACTGAGCAAATCTCAATACAGTTCAATGGACATTCATTCCTAGGATGCCTCTTGGTGCATTTAAGACAAAATATGGCCAAGGTTCTCTCTGCTTCCTCTTGATTTCTTTTGATGTTCATGGTGTCCAATTGCAAGGCACGAGTTTGCAGCATCTCACTTTTGAAATCTTTCAGCATATTTCCAATTTCACCCTTGATGGATGAGTTGGAAGATGGTGTACTAGCCATAGGTTGACTACTACTACCCTTTTTCCTGGCTGCCCTAGAACGGTTTCTAAAGACAATCTTGATATCTTCATAGGGTAATTGGTAGATACCTCCTCCTACTAACAAATGTAAGGTATCCAGAAGATCTTCCCTTACTCCTCTAAGAAGGACCAGCTTTAGTGACTCGGGGTCAAGTGTGCACCTAGCCCTTTTGTAACTGCGCTGGAATATTTCTTCATAGTCTTCCAAGGATTCATCCTGGCCCATGGTCATCCTGAAAATCTCTTCTTTAGTATCCTTTTGACCTACAGTAGTCCCTATATTTGTTGTTAAAATCCTGTTGCATCTTAGCCCAAGTTGTGATGCTATCTCCAGGTAAACCCATGAACCAGCACAATGCTGCATCCTTGAGGGTAGATGGAATAGTTTTAAGTTTTGCTCATCATCTATATAGTCATAGGTTCATAATATAATAGAAAAATCAAATAGGAGAGTGTCAAGGTCCTCTGTGGTCAAGCCATGGAAATGAGGTAGAGCAGAGGGGCTTATATTCTTCATCTTAGTGTCCCCATTGGTTTCTTTGATGGGGAAGGCACCCTCAATTTTCTCTCTATTTCCTCTGTCATTTCGGTTTTCAGCCATTGGTTCAGCAGGAATGGGTTCCTCTTCTTCTTCTTCCGCTATAGGTTCTTCAAATATGTCAGGTTGCTCACCTAAAGGTTCCTCCAGTTCACAGCCACTAAAGAAGAGAGAAGGTTGGCTATTGGATTCAGTGGGGGTATTTGGCAAGAATTTCCCTAAATTGTCCCTATTCCTACGAGGCATGAAAGGAAATGTTTTTGGGTTGGATTTTATAAGATTTTTTAAGCTGGAAAGTACTTTGCATAAATGAAATTGCTGATTGAATGAAAACTACTGACAGAAAAAAACTACTTGTTGAATTGAAATTCTACTTGCAGAATGGAAAGGAAAGCAGATAATGACAACTGAAAGAAAGGAAGCTACTATATTACTTTTGCAGAAATAAACTAATGGAAGAAAATTAGAGACTAGAAATAGAAGAAAAGAAAGCAGTACTCACATTCTACTTAGACACCTCCCAAAAACGGTGCCAAAAAGTGATGAGCGCCAGAATTGCAACAAGGATGTTTCAAATCCTGGGCTACCAACTTTATATATCAACCTGGGGTTCATACAAACTTGGAGGTGACAGTGCTACATGCACAAGTAGAAGTGAAGGTCCTGCCCCAAGGGTTCCAAGCCAGACTTCTATATAGTCAGAAGAAGCTTGATTCTTTGATTGAAGAAGAGAAAATCTATTCTAAGAGAGCTACTCTACTGTAGTAATGAAAAAAACAACATGTAATGCTAAATCACATCATATCCTAATTAACCATTTAAACAGCTATGCTAAGAAAAATTGATAAATCAACACTAACCTAATGCTGCTATCTAAGTTACAGAAGTAAAGAGCATCAAACCAAACTAATGTGTAAGAAAGGAAACTAGACTAAATCTATTTTCACTTTTCTGGTTTTTTTGATGATCGCACAGTGTTAGAGTCTGATTGAACAACCCAATCGAAGCTCAGAAGTGGCAGCGTTTAAATGATATGCAGAACAAAGTTCGGGAAGGAGTCAAGCGAAGATCGAAATCAATGAAAGGAAGACGTAATGAAGCAGTAGTGCACAGGAAGATGAGCGGCGGAGATCTTATCGCAAGAGATTACATGAATAAATGGACGAACAGGATTAATGAAAGATGAGCAGTGGAGATCTTATCGCAGGGGATTGAGTTAATAGATGGTTGAACAGGATTAACAAAAGATGAGCGGCGGAGATCTTATCGCAGGAGATTGAGTTAATAGATGGTTGAACAGGATTAATGGAAGATGAGTGGTGGAGATCTTATCGTGAAGTTTAAGTGAATCGATGGACGAACAGGATTAACGAGAGATGAATGGCGGAGATCTTATCACAAGGGATTAAGTGAATAGATGGATGGATCAAATTAAGTCACGTGGCAACAGAAGGAAAAAAAACTTGCGGAATAATGGAGAGGTCTTCCTAAGTGGTAAGCAGTTTCTTGCGCGCCCTCAAAGCTGTAAGTGGAATTCCTAAATTTTGCGCGATTAGCCTAAGTGAATGACACGTATCACGAGAAAACCACTTTTCTCGCGTGCTCTCGATTGGATATCGGTTGTGCAAGAATTCACGCAAGATTGCGTGATAGCCGTTGGATCATGCAGGATTGATCAACGGTGGATATCGGCCAAGCTAGTTGGCGATCGGGTGACGCAATAGCCATTGGATCAAGCGAAATAGATTGGTGGTGGAGATTTGGAGCGCCTAAAGTCAAATGTTGAAATGAATATAGAACATGCGGTTAACGGCAATTGGGCAGGTTTGTTATGGATCGAACAGTTAGGAGATCTACAGGTATAATCGGACTATGACGTGATTTATTGTCTTCAGCATATATTATGCATGAAGAAAGTGCTGAAGGAAATGAGAATATGAGTGAGATCTTATTACAGAAAGATAACGATGAAATGAACCAAGTACTGAATCAAAACGACAAACTCCAAAGCTCATGTGAGAACCAGAGATCTGTGTTTTTGGGGTTGCTCAAGTCATGGTCCCAGAGGGAGGAGGTGAGGCCGAGACACCTGCTGACAACCTTATGGTGATCTTTTTCTCCTTGCTAACTTGCGAATTGAAAGAATGCACAAATGGAAGCAAACTAAAACACAACCAATCTACGCTACACTGTTGTAATTGAAATGCAGCTACTTAAGCAAATTAATGATTAAACCATGAATCTATGCACTACACTGTTGTAATGGAAATGCAACTACTTAAGCAAATGAACGATTAAGCCATGAATATATGTGCTACACTGTTGTATTGGACATGCAGCTACTTAAGAAAATGAATGATTAAACCATGAATCTACACTAGCATACTAAGGGTTGGGCCCTAACCCAAGATCTTCAGCCCTCTGAGTTAACTCAGTGCTAGATCAAAACAAAGCTCATTCTTATTATAAAAAATAATGGATTACATCAAAAAACTATCACAAGTCTTGCAGCTCGAAAATAGAGTAAAGTTTTACAATCAAAATTCTGAATCGTACTAAGGTCCTAGGCCTCTTTACTTATACGGCTGAAGCCTCCAACGACTTCCTTAAAATTAGGGAGGCTCGGCTCCCAAACTCGAGATAAACTGGTGCTTTGACTTTCACTTGCTCGGCTGCCTTCTAGTCCTCATGATTTGGTTGTTTTCACTCCAAGCTGATGGAGGAATATTCGAATGGAGGGGTAGTAAATGAGGAGGATTTACCTCCTATCATTCCTCTCCCTTGTCCCATTCGAGTTTTGACGAAGGTCTTCGTCAAAATTCCTTGCTTTTATCCTTTAATCTTGCATTAAATGCACATTAGACCACAAAGCAAAATATCCAATTCTAACTCATTTCATAAACAAAATATAATCAAAAGTATGTAATAAGTTGTGAGAATAGTTGGTTTAACTAAGCTAGGAGGTGAATTAAGGCCCATATAATTACCCAATGATGAGGCTCATCATGTTCTACTCTATATCGTTTTCCACTTCGCGTAGACCCCAGTCCTCGTTCGGACTTACTCCATCTTCGTCCGAACATTAATTTTACTACATTCATAGTACACCCTTTTCATACAAAAACATTTTAATCCACAGCTTCAAAGAATTTAGGTACTTACCTCGCAAACCCTTGAAAAATCTTCGCTTAGCTTCATTGTAAGATACAGTCGCATCTATTGCGAACTCAATAATAAATCGTCCTAGGGTACTGTCAATCCAAAAATCAACCGCTCTTCAGGGCTACACGTGGTAGGCTCGTCGTTTTTTAAACAAGTATTATGCTCGGTCAACTTTGATACCCATTCATATAGTTTATAAACAAACGTCGCGAAGAAGATCTCGTGTTGTTCTATAAAGAGATACTTCTGCAGCGAGGCTTCAGTCAACAATCATAGATTTCAATTTTCTTGAAGTGAAAATTCTCTTTCCTTTTTATCTACCCAATCTTGTATTTCCTTCTTTGATGGATGCAACATCCACATACCTCAAACAGATCTCGGTCCCAGCAATAGAACCATTTGTTGGTTGGGTTGGGCTTGACCCAGGTTCATCTTGTACTTCGCACCAACAAAACCCTCAGACACTGGCCCTTTCGGCAACTACCCGCAAGCAAGTCGAAGTCTCACCCAAGGTGGCTATGGGTGATTCCAGAACCAAGCTTCTGTAGCCTTGACAGACTGCGCAAAGTGGCTCTTAACTTCGCTTTTCTGTACTTTAATTATCCTTCTAACATTCACAACATTATTGTGCAATGTATTCTAACTACAAACGTTGTCACAATCATTTAGCTAACATGCCAATTACTTGCAATTACTTCGCATAAACCGATAGAACACAAATAACAGATACAAATACAAAAGACTTCACCAAAACTTCTTCTTCTTTATTAAGATAGAACTGTTTAGTACATACAACTTCTCAACCTACGCACCTCGCTGCAGGTGGTCTGCGCACTTAGCTACAAACTCTTCCCAGGGCTCCGCGCACTCAGCTGCAGAGCCTTTCCTTAGACCCAAAACACATAACAAAAGACTCGATACTTGTTCTCTCTCTATGATCTATTCTAATTATCTAAAGATGATCTTCGACAAAGCATTACATGTCTTGAAATACATTACATTCCTACAAAAACCATGGTCCACATACAATGGACTCAACAAAACAATGAACTAGAACCCCAATACCCATTACAAAATGAGGGGCTTTGACCCGCCCTGAAGCCCCTAGACACTTGCATGGTAAATAGTGCTTCGTAGACTTGACGCACTTCGCTCCTTAAAATGCGGAGTCTTTGACCAAAACTGGACCAAGTTAGGTCGTGCCCAACAAGTGGATCTATGACTGGGACATGACACAGCGACAACTCATACACATGGGAAATAACCACGTCTATAATAACACCTCAGAATACTCACTGACAACTTTTAATACACATGACATGGAAGCATTGCTTTGAACACCATCACTTAATACTTACATGGAAAACATTGAAAACACATATTACAACAACAAGGATAATCTATGTCTGATTGGTCTTCATCAACACTCACATCCACTCTGGAATCTCGCAAACACTGCTCTTTCACCACCACATCTTCGAGTTGTCACTTGACCTCCATTTAAAACATAACTGCCTCTGACCATCGTTGATGAACTTTGCAAGATCAACAATATTGACACCTCGTCTCGTCGGGGCTTCTGCGATAAGAGTCGTCAAGTAATGAACCATCTTATGGAACAACCACCATCTGTCAGATATTTTGCTTTCATCTATCTAACAGCTGCTAGGATGGGGGTCCAGATACTAAATGTGTTCAAAAGTTGATCAAATGACTTGACCTTATTAACACACAAGAATTGATGTTTCAGACACCGGAGCTTCCAATTTAAGAACCATCAACCCTTTTTATGACCATAATTGAAACATTTCACAACTACAAACTCAATAATCATCAAACTATCAACTGTCATTAAGGCATAGACAAGTCACCACATCCCTACTTAGCATAGGTCAAAAGTTGTTCATTTGGTTCAATCTTTGTCTTGGAGCTTTCTTGTTTTCATCTTTGTCTTGGAGCTTTCTTGTTTTCACAAAGCATCATTTGTTAGAGTGGTCAATTCCAACTAACTTACACTCACATATTGAGTTGACTATACTCAATACGTTTAAAATGAAAACTCCAAAATTTGAGATCGGAAGAAGATTGCAACAGAAACATCTGATGCAAAGATCTCTTCCCCACATAAGTGAAAAATTGAGATCTACCTCCAATTTTAACACTTTTGACATATATCACTGGCCACTTGAAACTCCTCTGCACTAGATCTCAAGTCTAGATCTGTGCAATAGCATGTATAGTTCATGGGCACAGTTTTGCAGATTTATCATATGACAATGCACACAATTTTGACAAAACCATCCAGGCATGAATTTAACTCCTTTGTAGGTTCTGAGAAGATAAGCACAAACATAACTTTACAACTAGCAAGATGACGGAAGGATCTGACGATTCTTGAAGAAGTTGCAAACAAACAAAAAAAATCTACACACAGGATCACAAACAATTTCACACACTATAAATAAACTCTCACACATCTATACTAATATGTAAAGAAACAATAACACTCAGGACCCCTCACATATTCCTGGCCCTCCCTTGAGGGAATCAATCCTGTACCAACTCTGATACCATGTTACAAAAATAGAGAAAGCACATTATGACACACAACACAAATCACTCTCATATCTTTATTGATCACAAAAGTTACATATATATAGCATACAAATTACTGACTTTGACAAATCTAGATCCTAAGAAAGTGGATATATGACTGGGACATGACACAACAACAACTCATACACATGGGAAACAACCACATCTAGAATAACACCTTGGAATACTCACTAACAGCTTGTAATACACATGGAACACATGATATGGAAGCATTACTTTCAGCACTCTAGGTCATCCACCTTCCAAGGTGACAAGAATGTATATCCCACAACCTGTTGGATGTCATTCTTGCATCATTATATCATTTAAGGTACTTTTAATCATTCATTTTCGTCGTTGAATATGTTTGTTTTTGGAAATTGAAACTAATTGTCCAAGGTTAATAAAACTTTATGCAATATTGACAATCCACTTGTCTTCTGGTTCTTATTTCATTTAATTCTCAAATTATCATATGGGCTCCCATTAGATCACATAACATATCACATATGTCTTCATATATGATCTTCTTCCATACGTTATCCACTTACGGTGTTTCCTTTGCAACATTTGGTACAATTGCAAAGGAAAAAATAAAAACAATCGAAACGAAAGTTGTTTGTATATGATTCAATATACTCTCACCATTTTTGTGGCACTTGTGTTTTATTAAAAAAAAATAAACAATAATGCATTTAGTAGTTTGAATTGTGCCTGAACTATAAGCCAAGACAAAAATTAAAAACCAATTTCTTTATCCAAACAATTCTTCAAACCTTACATTATTTTTTAAATAAAAAAATTCATATTTATAATTTAAATATTCAATTAAATCGCATAACATATCACATATTCTTTCTTCTTTCTCACCCTTTCCTATGCTACGATCTCACGTAATTTTCTTTGTAACATATGGTATGCTATGGTCTTACCGCATTTATTTACTTGGGTTGCGACCACTGGTTAAAATCTCATTTCATTAAATAATTAATATTATTTATTAAATATAAACATAATGAGAAAAGTTTTTTTTAATTGTTATCTTTGTTGGCAAAATAAAGCTAAACTTTTAACCTTGTCGTAATTAATGGATGTAGTCCGCGGGGATTGATTTCAACTAAGTGAAATGGGATTGTGTAAGGTTCCATTATATAAGAGGATAGAAAATGTGTAGTAATTTTGTTTAAGTTGCTGTTATATGAGAATATAGACAAATGTATTGCATATAATAGTATAGACCAATGTATTGCAATCGATGGACATCGGTGTATACTTCTGGTATTTGGAGACTAAATTTCACAGTTTTAGGAATATTTTAAAATTCAAAATAATGTAAGAGTATAAATTAATATTGTTTTTTTAACCAAGTAGTGTTTATTTAAATATAAAGATAGTTGTATCTCTTAAAATTAATACATAATCTTTAGAATTTATGTTTTTAATTAATTATTTTTATATAATAAATATATTTAAAATAAATAAAATTATTTATTTTCAGGTTGTTATTTAATTAATTTAAAAAAATAATAATAATTTTATTTTTATAATTATTAAAAAAATATATATTTTTGATATTATTTTTTGGGATTCAACTGTGTTAAGTAAATCATTCATCTATAACCATTTTCTTGTAATTAATTTCCTATGATTTTTAAATAGTCCATTTAGCACTCATTGCTTCGAATGATAGTCACAAATAATATTTTTTTTCTAGAAATAATATTTGGACATATACAGAGCCTAACCAAACATGTATAAGAATTGATGCCATCTTCCTATTAGAAAAAAGAAAGGCTTTAGCAATAAAAACTTAACCCATAAAACTAATCTTTAAGAGTTATCAAATATTTAATTTAATATCTATATATTTTAGAATTATAATATTTAAAACCAGAATAATAAACCATCAATTTCAATCCTAATAGAATTGCATCAACCATATAACCTCCATTTTTTATTCGCTATGATGTGACACCAATGGTCATATGTTTGGTTGCATAACAGTTGTGCAAATGGAGAATCAACAACCTACAATTACCTGGCTTCCAACTCACTAATTGAAGCATCGGCATTGGATGGGGGAGCTCGGCCAGTAGTGTGCGACGACTCAGTATTAGAAGAAGCACAACTCAGAAAAGCAGGTTCTGTGGGTTCTGGTAACATAACAAAATTAGTTGAAAGCATCAAGTTGACTGTAGACATTGATGAGCGAAGTGATGCCTTGGCTTGTGTACATAACAACCCAACGTGAACGCATCTGAAGGCTTGTTCCCGATCGGGGCCGCAACTTTCAATTACTGCTGGATCAATCATGTCCACAACATTTCCTTGTTTGTATAATCCCCATGCCTGCAGAACCAGAATACATCGTCAAATTGGCATGGCAAACTGTATACGTAATTCATATAAAATGGGTAATTAGTTTAGGTTGAATCACACAAGTTATATAAACTTGATCTCTGAAAAGGTCAAGGTGGTTAGACAAACGGTGGTTACATATAATGAATTCAAAGCTTTTAAAAGGCTTGGGATTCTACAGTGTAATGGGTTACAGTTGAGTTGAGTTGATTTGATTTGTGTTGCGTTTGGTTGAAAACTTACTCATAAGATAAAAAAGAGATTAAAATATATTGAATTAAAATATATTAAATTAAAGATTTCGTGATCTATATCAAATTTTCGACCTAACTTTCAAATGTTAAACCAGCAAGTATGATTTATCATCAATATAGTAAACACATATACAAATACAAACCACAACAAATTCCTAAAAAAACAAAATTGAAATAGTTACTGTTAAGCTCCATTAATTTTTTTACCAACTACTGCCTATAATTATGGAAGCCAACTGCAGTCTTTCCTTAATTTCTGGAAACCAACTGCAATAATTTCCTTAAATTAAGGAAATCAACTGCAGTTAATTAATTTTCTTGTTGGGAGCTTATGAAGTGGTCCATTACTCTATCTGGAGTTCTCTACCTTGATCTGTGGAACACCTGACACATAGCCATCAGAAGCTTGATGGAAGCTTGGCTATAAATTTATCTGTTTGGTCCCCAAGCTTGTATCTCAATCCCTTCAGTTTTTACACCATCAAGCTGAGAGAGCAGAGCTTGGAAGTTCCTTCAAACTTTCTGTATTCTTTTTCTTTTGCTTGGATTGAAGCTGGAGCGCTGTTTTCAGTCAAGAAAGCAAGTGGACTGTGGAAGCGTAATAGAAAAGTTTTGGTTTGCAGCAAGAGCGTTATCAATGGCTGGAGGTAATTTATTTTTACTGGGCATTAAACCTTCATTCCAGTTTTACGATTCTTTAAGTTTTTATTCCGCATATAGAATCGCTGTTATAATGCTAACATTGGTATCAGAGCTTACATTTACCTCTGCCTTGGTGTGAGATTTACTTATAAATATTGGCACAATATTGATTTTGCAAACCAGAGCCACGAATTGACTATGGTTGTTTGTAAAAAATAAGCAGAAAACCACATGAATAAAATCTGATACGACTTTGCTAATCTCCTATGGCATGTCTACGTTTAAGACAAAATTTATCTTACAACATTGTTGTTAGCCGTTTCTTTGGTCTGATTAGGTGGAGCAGCATATGAATAATATACGAGTTAGGATCCTTTAATCATTAGGATGCCATGGCCAGTCTGTTTCTCTGCTTTACAGCAACCAGAACTTAAGGTCTAGGAACTAAGCTTCACTCTTAATAGCAGTCATTTAAGTATAAGGGGTTCACTAGAAGTAATGACGGTTGACAATTGATCAAAGCAATTGCGGGTTCAATCAATTGCGCGGGGATTTATGTCTACCGGGAGCATACGTTAACTCTGCAAACCAAAATGCTTTTAGTTTCTAAATGAGATTTTGCTGGTCAGTGGTAAGACTTGCGATATTGGTATTCTGGCTTTTTGCTATTCTATGTATGCGGGATTCTGAGAGATTGAAATTCTGCTTGTATGCCATACCGAGTCATTGCACCAGCACTATTTAAAGAAGATATTCTTGGCACAGAAATAGTTTATTTCTCAAATAAAAACCAAAGACAGTTGCTGTGGTTAGTTACAGTGTGTAACCCTCGACAATGAGTTTGGGGATAAATTAGTGCATATTTTAATTCTCGCATTAGTTTTCTTGGTCTCCATGAAATTTATGTGGACTAAGAACAATACGTTTCCCCAAAATATCAACTATTTTAATGGTTTTCATTAAAAAGGAATTTAAGGTTTATTTATTTTAGAAAGGAATTCTTGCTGCCATTTGGAGTAATACTAATATTTATCGCAGTTTTACTCATATAGTTCTCTTGTATGAAGTTTATTTAAAATGTTATTTTGACTTATTCATTTTTACTGAACATTTTTTTTTTTTTTTACTCTGGTTAAAGAAATGTTTATAATTTTATAAGAAATTTCTTTTTTAAGAGTTTGATTAGTGCGGTAATTGTTTCCGTTTTCCATATATATATATTTTTGTTTATGCAATTTTATAATGGGTAATGTCTAGTGATCCATATAATTTTAATTAATTAGAGAATAGCCACAACATCTTTAATTAAATAAAATTATATATTATGATTGGTTAGATCACATAAAGATTATTTAGACATTAAATTGTAATTAATTAGACTAAATATAATAAATTTTATCCCACAGGAATTTTTATTATATTTATGTAATTAATTAGGATAAAATTTCATAACCTACCCACAGGAGTTATGAATTAATAAGTTTTATCATAAAGTTCAGAATTATGAAAAATTGAATTTGTTTGAATTGAAAATTTAGCCCACAGGCAATTTTTATGTCATTAGATTCAATTTTGAGCATGATTTACATTGGTAAAACATGAAATTTTATTAAGCCTCAATTTTAACATAAGCATGTGATTTTTAATTTTGATGCAGTAGTACAACCTGCAAATTTATGTGAAATTCGTTGTGACATCCCCGAACTTAAGGGAGATAACTATAAGGTTTGGAAGGAGAAGATTCTCCTTCATTTGGGGTGGATGGACATAGACTATGCTATTAGGAAAGATGAACCACCGGCTCTCACTAATACCAGCACTGCAGTGGACATCACGCTTTATGAACGATGGGAGCGATCCAATCGTCTAAGCATGATGTTCATTAAGACTAAAATTTCAGCTGGTATTCGTGGTTCCGTTGATCAGCATGAAAAGGTCCGAGACTTGTTGAAGGCCATTGATGATCAATTCGTCACTTCAGACAAGGCACTAGCAAGCACCCTAATCATGAAGTTCTCATCCCTAAGGCTCACCAGTGTGAAAGGTGTGCGCGAGCACATCATGCAGATGAGGGACACTGTGGCTCAATTGAAGAAACTCGAGATTGATATATCGGAGTCCTTCCTAGTGCACTACATCTTGAACACCCTTCCGCACCAATATGGACCTTTCAAAATCTCATATAATACACATAAGGATAAATGGTCAATTAATGAACTCATGACCATGTGTGTTCAAGAGGAAGAGAGATTGGTGATGGAACTAGGAGAGAGTGCAATGCTGGCAACGCGTGGAAATGGCAAATCTCAAGCCAATCAGAAAGGGAAAGGTAAAGTACCTCCCCAAACTGATATCAAAAAGGATTCCAAGTGTTTCTTCTGTAAAAAGAAGGGATGCATGAAGAAGGAATGCGCCAAATTTAAGAAATGGCTTGCGGACAAAGGTAATTTAATCTCGTTTGTTTGTTATGAATCTAATATGGTTAACGTCAATATTAACACATGGTGGATTGATTCTGGATCAACAATTCACATTTCGAATTCCTTGCAGGGTTTGCAAAACCTAAGGAATCCAGTGGGAAGTGAGCAAAGCATCTTATCAGGAAACAAGATGGGCTCGCATGTGGAAGCTATAGGAATATGTTATTTAACTTTAAGTAGTGGCTTTGTTTTAGAATTAGAAAAGACCTTTTATGTTCCAAGTTTTTCTAGAAACTTGATTTCAGTTTCAAGGCTTGTACCTTTTGGATATTCCTTAAACTTTTCAGAAAAATCTTTCAGTCTATTCTATAAATCTGATTATGTTTGGAATGGTATTTTGTCTAATGGTCTTTACTGCATTAATTTACAAAACAATGTCACTTATGATTCAATGCATGTTCACACTGGCACTAAAAGATGTGTTATTAATGAAGATTCCTCTAAATTATGGCACCGGAGACTAGGTCATATCTCCATAGAAAGAATTAAAAGATTGGTAAATGAAGGGGTACTTAATACTTTGGATTTTACTGATTTTGAGACTTGTGTGGACTGCATAAAGGGAAAGCAGACCAACAAGTCAAAGAAAGGTGCCAATAGGAGTTCGGACATATTAGAGATCATACATACTGATATATGTAGTCCAGACATGGACTCACATGGTCAGAGATACTTCATCTCCTTTATAGATGATTACTCAAGATATATGTATCTCTACATGCTTCATAAAAAGAGCGAAGCATTAGATGCCTTTAAGATCTTTAAGGCTGAAGTAGAGAAACAATGCGGCAAGCAAATTAAGATCGTGAGATCAGATAGAGGTGGAGAATATTATGGTAGATACACAAAAGATGGACAAGCACCTGTGCCATTCGCTAAATTTCTTCAAGAGCATGGGATTGTTGCCCAATACACCATGCCTGGTTCACCCGATCAGAATGGTGTAGCAGAAAGAAGAAACCGAACTTTATTGGACATGGTGCGGAGTATGCTTAGCAGCTCCAATCTTCCTAAATCCTTGTGGATTGAAGCACTTAAGACGACAGTGTATATATTAAACCGAGTTCCAACCAAGGCGGTTCCTAAAACGCCATTTGAATTATGAAAAGGTTGGAAACCGAGTTTGCGACATATGCACGTTTGGGGATGCCCGTCTGAAGTGAGAATTTATAATCCACAAGAGAAGAAGTTGGACCCAAGGACCATTAGTGGGTATTTCATTGGATATGCTGAAAGGTCTAAAGGTTACAGATTTTATTGTCCATCTCACAGCACTAGGATTGTGGAATCAAGAAATGCAAAGTTTCTTGAAAATGACTTGATCAGTGGGAGCGATGAAACCAGAAACATAGTTTCTGAGAAGGATCATTCAGAATCTCAACCTTCCACTTCAAGTGATAGATTGGTTATTGTTCATAGCACCCCTCAAGTACAAACTGGTGTTGAACAACCAATTGTTGAAGTTCCACAAGCTGCTGACGATATTCCAGTAGATCAAGGAGTTCAAGAGTTGCCAAGAACTTTTGAACAACAAGTTGAACCACATACTTCTCAGGAAGATGATGGTACAACATTAAGAAGATCTACTAGACCAAAGAGATCAGAAATTCCTAATGATTATGTTGTGTATCTACAAGAATCTGACTACAACATTGGAGCCGAAAATGATCCTGAGTCATTTTCACAAGCCATGAGTTGCAAAGAATCAGAACTATGGTACAATGCCATGAAGGAAGAGATGAATTCCATAAAGAGTAACGAAGTCTGGGATCTTGTTGAGTTGCCTAATGGTGCAAAATCCATTGGATGTAAATGGGTCTTTAAGACAAAGAAAGACTCATTGGGCAACATTGAGAGATACAAGGCAAGACTTGTTGCTAAGGGATTCACTCAGAAAGAAGGAGTTGACTACACGGAGACTTTTTCTTCTGTATCTAAGAAAGATTCCTTGTGCGTTATTATGGCATTAGTAGCCCATTTTGACTTGGAGTTGCAACAAATGGATGTGAAAACGGCTTTTCTTAATGGAGATCTAGAGGAGGAGGTTTACATGAAACAACCTGAAAGATTCCCCTCTAGTGATGGTGAGCAATTGGTTTGCAAGCTCAAGAAGTCATTATATGGTTTAAAACAAGCATCCTGCCAATGGTATTTGAAATTCCATAATGTAATTTCTTCTTTTGGTTTTGTAGAAAACATTAAGGATCAATGTATATACCTGAAAGTTAGTGGGAGTAAAATTTGTTTTCTTGTTTTATATGTGGATGACATTTTGCTAGCAACCAATGATAAGGGTTTGCTACATGAGGTGAAACAATTCCTCTCTAAAAATCTTGATATGAAAGATATGGGTGAGGCATCTTATGTCATTGGCATAAAGATCCATAGAGACAGATTTCGAGGCATCTTGGGTCTGTCACAAGAAACCTATATTAATAAAATTTTAGAGAGATTTCGGATGAAGGATTGTTCACCAAGTGTAGCTCCCATTGTGAAGGGTGATAGGTTCAATTTGAACCAATGCCCGAAGAACGACTTTGAAAGGGAACAAATGAAGAACATTCCATATGCTTCTGCTGTCGGAAGCCTAATGTATGCTCAAGTCTGCACAAGACCTGACATTGCATTTGTTGTGGGAATGTTGGGACGATATCAAAGTGATCCAGGTTTAGACCACTGGAGAGCTGCAAAGAAAGTAATGAGGTACCTTCAAGGAACCAAAGACTACATGCTTATGTATAGACGGACGGACAACTTGGAAGTAATTGGCTACTCAGATTCTGACTTTGCTGGATGTGTTGATTCACGCAAATCAACATCAGGTTACATTTTTATGATGGCTGGTGGAGCTGTATCATGGAGGAGTGCCAAGCAAACCTTGATTGCCACTTCCACTATGGAAGCCGAGTTCATCTCCTGTTTTGAGGCTACTTTACATGGTGTATGGCTTAAGAGTTTCATTTTTGGGCTTAGAATTATGGATTCTATCTTTAAGCCATTGAGAATATATTGTGATAATTCAGCTGCTGTTTTTATGGCTAAAAAAAACAAAAGTGGGAGTCGAAATAAACACATCGACATTAAGTATTTAGCTATAAGGGAACGTGTTAAAGAAAAGAAAGTGGTCATTGAGCACGTCAGCACTGAGTTGTTGATCGCTGATCCTTTGACTAAGGGCATGCCACCGTTTAAGTTCAAGGATCATGTAATGAATATGGGACTTGGTTCCATTATGTAGTTTCTCATTGTATGGACAATGTTATTTTAATGAAATTCTTAATTATTGTGATGTTTTTTCTCATATTTATGTGCACCTTAAGTTGATTTGAGAAAATTCATTTAAGAAGGACCAAGAATAAACATAAGGTTTATTCATTAAGAAATTGTTGCAACATAAATTATAATAAGAATAAATACATAGTAATACATGGAAGATAATACTCGTCATTAGAGGACTTATCGCCATGATTCATGTATCTATTACTTAATACAGATTATCAATGGGTTTTAAGTTGAGACATTAAATTTGGAAGTATGGACCAAGTGGGAGAATGTTAAGCTCCATTAATTTTTTTACCAACTGCTGCCTATAATTATGGAAGCCAACTGCAGTCTTTCCTTAATTTCTGGAAACCAACTGCAATAATTTCCTTAAATTAAGGAAATCAACTGCAATTAATTAATTTTCTTGTTGGGAGCTTCTGAAGTGGTCCATTACTCCATCTGGAGTTCTCTACCTTGATCTGTGGAACACCTGACACATAGCCATCAGAAGCTTGATGGAAGCTTGGCTATAAATTTATCTGTTTGGTCCCCAAGCTTGTATCTCAATCCCTTCAGTTTTTACACCATCAAAATGAGAGAGCAGAGCTTGGAAGTTCCTTCAAACTTTCTGTATTCTTTTCCTTTTGCTTGGATTGAAGCTGGAGCGCTGTTTTCAGTCAAGAAAACAAGTGGACTGTGGAAGCGTAATAGAAAAGTTTTGGTTTGCAGCAAGAGCGTTATCAATGGCTGGAGGTAATTTATTTTTACTGGGCATTAAACCTTCATTCCAGTTTTACGATTCATTTAAGTTTTTATTCCACATATAGAATCGCTGTTATAATGCTAACAATTACTATATAAATACAAACCCTAACAAATTCCTAAAGAACAAAATTGAAATAGTTATGATACAGGCTTTGCCCACTAACAATGTCGAGCCCTTTTATTATGTCATTTACAAATTCTAAGACATTTTAACAATTTTCAGACCTTTTTTACCATGTCTTCAAAATTACCTGACTTTGTGACAAATTTATTGTAACTACCATAAGAAATGAACTGAATAACATGATCTTAGTAACATAAATATTGTAAATTTATCTTACCCATTCTAAAAGGAACTGCGTTTGAGGGGATAAATTAAAATCCATGTTTTTTCTTCCACTCATAAGTTCCAGAAGAAGAATCCCAAAGCTATAAACATCAGCTTTAGCAGACAATTGCCCATGCATAGCATACTCTGGTGCCATATATCCTCTACAAATTACAATGTCAGTTTACAAATATATGGAAGAGTAAAAGATATGTAAAAAAGAAAACTGCATTCCTACATCTTACAAAAAGAAAAGAGTGAAGGCAAGAATGGCATCCTTTTTAATCAATCTTATCACTTGGGAAGTAGTCTAATAAGGACTAGTCTTGACACCCATAGTAAAAGCGATGGAGTAGTTTATGTGTTGAAATCCTACCGAGTTCCAGCAATTCTTGTTTTGACATGAGTTTCGTCTTCATCAAAAAGTCTAGCTAACCTGAAATCTGCTTTTTTCGGTTTCAAGTTGCTGTCCAACAAAATGTTGCTTGCTTTAACATCCCGATGAATAATCCTGAGATGAGAATCCTCGTGCAAGTAAAGAAGCCCTCGAGTCACTCCAAGTATAATGGAGTAACGCTTCTGCCAATCAAGTTGTCTGCGTTTAATTGGATCTGCATCCACCATGCAGGATATTGAATTATGACGACCATCCTAAGCCTTTTTAAACATTTCAAGGATTGGTTTTCAGGACCTGCTAATTTCAATAAAACAAAACAAGAGTGACTCACCGAATAGCATTTTATCAAGGCTGTTATTGGGTAAGTATTCATAAACCAGCAATCTTTCTGATTCCTCTGCACAACATCCATGTAACCTCACAAGATTTCAATGTTGAATTTTGGCCACCAGCTTAACTTCATTGAAAAACTCCTCTTTTCCTTGCATAGACCCTAAGGACAGTTTCTTCACTGCTATTTCTTTTCCCTCTGGAGTAGTTCCCTGAGTGGTTGAGAGAAAATTAAGGTGAAGATTCGCTTAATTTAATTGTCCTCCTAATGTATTTAGGTTTTGTATTCGTTTTCATTGGACCTATCAATCTACACTTGTATTGTAATACTAGATAGACTATAAGCTTTGGTAAGGTATGTTACCTTGTATACACTGCCAAATCCTCCCTCACCGAGCTTGTTATCATCATGAAAATTTTGTGTGGCAGCTGCCAATGTTTCCATTTTAAACACTCTGAAATCATTGGAGAGGTTAGGAATCTCAACTAGGACTTGCCCCTGCCTGACTGGTTGCTCATCTTCATTGATTTGTGAGTTGTCCCCAATATAGTGAACTACAGTACAAATGAAAATTCACAGCTATCTCAGAAATTGCAACAAAGATACATTCAGTGGCCTATATTGGCATATTACAGGATAACAGACAAAATAAAAATAAAAAAACGGATTCTCGAATACCTTCATCAGGCCTTCCAAATACAAAATTCTTCAATCGTTTGCGAATTGCAAAGAGGCATATGATTAACAGGAGAAGGAAGCCGCCAAGAGCACCTAAAACTATGGGTATTTTGTTGCTAGACTCTTCTGGAGGCAGGGGATTAGAGGAACCATTGGATTCATATTGAACAAAGCAGCTTCCCGCCAAGCCCTGACCTCCAAGACTTCCAGAATTAACGGTGAACAAAGATTCGATTGCTATTGATAGACATTGTTGGCAGTCATGAAGGGTTATATCTCCCCAGCACTGAGCCAGAGCCAAAATGGGATGCCCCGACGAATCTATAATTGAACGGGAAGCAAATCGATTCGCTGCAGATCCAGATACAATATCAGATGATAAATTTGACAAAAGCTGCTGAGCAGCCGTGAGAAAGACATCAGGGTCGGCAGAGACTTTTTTGGGATTTGTCAAATTCACCACAAAAGTATTCACTTCTTCGATAAAGTTATAGTTTTCAAAACGTATGAAGCAGAAATTTTCGAAAACCCTGCTACCAATACTAGTCCCACAATCCCGTAGAACATCAATCTTTGCTTGTTCTGAACAATTGTAACATTCATCGATCGTTGAGTTCCCGATGCATTGGAGGAGGGCATATACTTGATCAGGACTTTGGCCATATTCACTACTATTAAACCTTCTTAGGGATGCGTCTACATGAAGGATACTCAGCGCTCTATACAAATTGCTCACATACTTACTGCCTTCTGACCTATTGGTGGTGTTGCAGCGAAGAGCTGGCCACGACACTTTGTCTGTACTGCTACAAATGTGTATGTGAAGATAAAATAGGGAAATCAACATAACCAGGAAAGACCATGAATGCTTTTCGTGGAAGCTCGTCATCTTTGTCTTGACTGAAGGCAGGAGGGGGCTTTTTTGAAGCTTAGAGAGGGTTTTTTAATTTCCAATCTGAAAAAATGCTTTCCATTGATAGAATAAGAAAGTACATTGACAGAGATGTAAGCTTTGAGGGGGTTATCCTGTGTTTGCTTGAGAAGCCAGCCCCATATATTGCAATGGGAAGGAAAGTTTATGCTTTGACAGCAGGCAGGTAAATGTGTCATAAAAGTAAGCGTTTTATAACTCACCACAGATTTTGAAAATCTAATGAACAAAAACGGCCAAGTCAACTTTTTTTTCCCTGTTCTTTGATTTCCAAAATGAATTACAATCTAATTAACTCAGACAAGCCTTCACTGCTAAAATATTCCAAAAATTACAAACTAATTAACTCAAACAAGGCCCTCGCTGCTAAATCACCATGCTACGATTCATTTTTGTCAAAAATCTAAAGATTTAAATATCATAAATTATTTTAAATAATAAAAAAAACATAGAATTATATTAATAATTACATTTAATTAAATACCCTTTGCCTCGTATTGATGAATTGTTTGACCAAGTAAAGGGAGCGATTGTATTTTCGAAGATTGATCTTCGCTTAGGGTACCATCAAATTAGAATAAAGGAAGAGGATATAGCCAAAACAACCTTTAGAACTCACTATGGGCATTACGAGTTCATTGTGTTACCATTTGGGTTAACTAACGCTCCCACAACTTTTATGTGTCTAATGAACAACGTTTTTCATCAATATTTGGATAAGTTTGTACTAATATTTATTATTGATATATTGATTTATTCCCGAAATATAGAGCATAAGGAACATCTACAGATTGTTATACAAACCCTGAGGGAGCATCAGTTGTACGCCAAGTACAGAAAATGTGATTTCTTTAAGGAACAAATTCAATATTTAGGACATATCATTACCAAGGGGAGAATAACTGTGGACCAAGAGAAAATCAAAACCATCATGGAATGGCCCGTACCAAAGAATGTAGCTGATATAAGATCATTCATGGGTTTGGTTTGGTACTATAGGAGGTTTGTTGAAGGTTTTTCTAGGGTGGCATACCCCATTACCTCTTTGCAAAAGAAAGGAAAAATATTCACTTGGACCATGGACTGTCAAAAAAGTTTTGACCAGCTCAAGCACTTACTTACTACTGCACCTATTCTGAGTATTGCAGACCCAAATAAAGAATACATTGTATGTACAGATGCCAATAAGGAAGGAGTAGGTGGCGTGCTAATGCAAGAAGGCAGAGTTGTATCTTATGAGTCTCATAAATTTAAGGAGCATGAACAAAAGTATTCAACTTACGACATGGAGCTGGCGACAGTAATCCAATCATTAAAAATGTGGCATCATTATTTGTTGGGTAAGAAGTTTTTATTAATGACAGATCATCATAGTTTAACTAACTATTTCAAGTAGCCTACTATGAATGCTAGGCAAGCCCGTTGGATCGATGTCCTGAGTGAATTTGACTTTGACATCAAACACATAAAAGGAAAAGAAAATCGAGTCGCGGATGTCTTAAGTCGAAAGGTGAACTACATTTATGAAATTTCTTTTAGTGAGGTACATACCACTTTTAAAGAACAGAATAAAGGAGTAGCAATACAAGATCCTGAATACAAGATGTTATGGCAGCAAGAAAAAATTCCAAACAGCAAAAAACAACAGTTGAGATATGAGGTAAATCAAGAAGGAATGTTGATTTACAAAGGAAGAATGTATGTGCCAAACCAGAAAGATATTAAACAATTAATTTTAGACAAATACCATAAAATTCCTTGTGTCAACCATCCCGGATATGAAAAGTTAATCACTGCACTCAGAAAAGAATATTGTTGGCTCGGTATGAAGAAAGAGGTGGCCGAATATTTGACTCGCTGTTTGGAATGTCAAAAAGTGAAAGCAAAACACTAGAACCCAATTGGACTACTCCACCCATTGCCCATACTAGAATGGAAATGGGAAAATATTTCCATTGATTTTATTAAAGGACTACCTAAGTCTAAAAAGCAGAATGACTCAATAATGGTGGTGGTAGATAAGTTGAGCAAGTCTTCTCACTTTATACCAGTACAGTCTATTTTTAAGGCTATTCAAATTGTTAACATATTTATGAAAAATATTTTTAGACTACATGGAATACCAAAGGTTATAATTTTCGACTGTGGTGTAAAATTCACATCAACCTTTTGGAAAGCCTTATTTGGAGGTTTAGGCACACAACTGCATTTTAGCACTGCCTATCATCCTCAAATAGATGGCAAAACAGTTATCATACATCCTTGCAAATGAGTCTGTTTGAAGTATTATACAGACGCAGGTGTAGGACACCATCAATTTAGAGCGGACCAGAGGATAAGTTAATGTTGGGTCCTGACATGTTAAAAGAGATGGAAGATATGGTTAAAAAGGTGCGCTCCAATTTAAAGACTTCTCAGGATCGACAAAAAAATTTTGTTGACCGAAAGAGAAGTTTTCGGGAGTTTCAAGTCAAGGATCATGTTTATGTTTGTATACAAGCTAAGAAGAGTACTCTGCATTGGGGTGGGTGTGCTAAATTAGCACCCCGATTTTGCGATCCTTTCCAAATCTTGGCCCAAATTGGACCTGTGGCTTATCAACTTGCTTTTCCCAGCCACATACATGTGCATAATGTTTTTCATGTTTCTGTATTAAAAAAGTATATTTATGATTCCAACCATATAATAAATTGGCAGGATATACAAGTAAGTAGATTATTTATAAAGCATTATAAATAATTACCAAGACAGAATGTCAAAGAAAAGGGCTCACTAAATTTATTTCATCATGTGTAGGTTGAACCGGAAGGCAAGTTCTTGGTCGAACCCCTGGGTATACTTGATCGAAGAGAAGTAATGTTGCAGAGACAAGTTATCACCCAGGTTAAAGTGAAATGGTAGCACTTTGGGCCAGAGGAGGCCACCTGGGAGGATGAATAGGTCATGAAGGAGACCTTTCCAAATCTTTTTTTAGCATAGAAACATCAGGACAATGTTTAATCTTAGGGAGGGAAGATGTGATGTCCCCAGTAATTGTAAATATTTAATTATTGCAGTTAAACAAACTGGATATTACTATTTAAATTTATACATTTAAGATTTTGATTAAGTTATGCATAAAGAAAATGTTTGGGTGATAACAAATCTTGTAACTCTCACATGTCAAGTAGTTAGGATAGGCAGTTACCTATCCCTAACTACTTCCTTGAAGATTTATTCTCCAGGAAGAAATAAAGAGGGTATTGATACCTAAGATGAAGAAAGGAGATGTTTCTGTGCTGATATGTCAGACGGGTCCAGGAGCTAAGTCTGGTAAAGACCAGATAGATGTGAAATGATAATATTGTTAGCTTTAGAGGAAAGCATTTGTCATGTGAGCAACAACTCAGGGGAAGACTTTGGCTTGAAATAGAGTCTCATGGTTGGGAGGAAACTTGTCAACTTATGGTTGAAACTTGGTCCAAAAGGACAACAACAAATTCTACAGAACTAGATAAGTATTTATATCTTGGAACATGAAACATGTTGTTAAAAATAAAACTCTAAATCCTGTTTGAAAGAAATAGATGAGTTATTTAGCAAAGTCCAAAGTTTGCCTTCGAAGTATTTTGGCATATTCGCTGTCTAGCAGGATGTGCAAACTTTAAATAAAAACCACAGTGGAAAAAATGTAAAAGAGCTTGGAATTTATTATATATAAATATTTATGAATGGAAGTTAGAAAAGCAAGAAACTCTCTGTAAATAATGGAACTGTTAGAAAACCTTCCGAGCAAAAGAATTCTCAGTTCTAGAAAGGAAACAGTGTTATTGCAGACATTCCAGATAGGAAAATTACTATTGTAGGGGTTTCACACTTTCACACCCTTTAGCTATTGAAAACAAGCGGAACCAGTAGATTAAATTCTATGGCCAATCAAGCTTAATGAGTTCATTCAAAAAGAAAACCCGAAATAAATTCACCTTAAGAAATAAGGCAGAAAAGGAATTTATTGCAAATACCATGCGGAAATTAACACAGATAAATAGAAATATAACCCAGACATGTACGAAACTACTGGAAAATAAGACTAACATGTCCATGTTGTAGCAATAACAAAGGAAAATGCATAAAACAAATTCTTGTTAAGGCATGGGTAAACCCCAACTATGTAGCAGAATGAATGCGGAATTGGAAACGAAACATATAATAATATTGCGTAAAATACCAAAACCTTAAAAATTGGTTAACTGATTAATGCCCTCAGAATACCAGAGAAGGTCGAGCCAACTCGGAATGAAAACCTTATAAGAACTTTGCAAAACATAAACCTGTGCTGAGTAAGAATTTCGATATCCTTCCAAATACGCATAAATAGATAATAATCAAGCATGGAAGGTACAAAGGCTTGGCATAATAAAGTTCTAATCAAATAAGGAAAGCCTGATTACAAAAATCATCTATCCACAACCGCCATAAGTTAAATTACAACATGATTTCAATGGAAAACTAGCAACCCATCTTGGCATTGCATACCCAAAACTTAAATTTAAACAAATGATGGCTTTATGAGCAGAGCCGAGAAATATAGTGCCCTGGGCATCTATACTCTAGAATTCAGAAAACGTATAGACAACAACTGACAAGTTATACAAACAGTTCAAAGATTAAACAACAAGCTGGCAAAGTTAAGCCAATGAAACCCTTAAGGCTCTAAACCCTTCGTACCAAGAAATTCCCAGATAATCTTTCACTTTACCCGGAGTTTGGATGGGTCATTGAGATTGCAAATCCACAGACCGACACAGGGAGGTAGGGTCTCGACCCGAAATGATCATTCTCCTACTGCTGGAAGCCTTCAATGAAAACTAACCAAAACAATAAGCGTTGCTAATTAAAAAGGAAGAGATAACAAATGTCAGTTGCAAAACAAAAATACTAAAGAACAAACAAACATCTCATTACTTGGATGGGTATGCTGTGTGAAATTATTCCAAGTAAGAAGCACCAGGGTCGTCTTGGTGAACTAACCACACAGCAAGTAGTCACGGAAAAACTATGACATAGCAAGGGAGGTATTGTCAACAACATGAAGAAGAAAAGGCGAACCTTTGAGAAACCACGAAGCAATGACCTGGAATTGGGTCGCTCTACCAGACAAAGAGAGAAATGCCAAAATTGCCTGAGGATATGTTGGACAAAGGAATTAAGGCAAATACTCTTAGTCGTCTGATGGAGTTGAGCCATAGAGGATCGTCGATGGGGCAATCATACCGAGAAGGTGATGAATAGCTGGAAAGCAACCGAAATCGTCCAGAAATCTGCTCCCACCATCTCTCGGGGGTGGGAATCCAAGGTTCAATGTGTTAGGTTTTAGAATCATTAAACTTAAATCATGTGAAATATGTATATCATTATTACAACAAATATATATATATATATATTACTTGTAATATGCGTAGAATGTGTGTTAAGCAGTAATATTACATGTGGTCATATAATAACCTAGTCATTAATACTTTATAGATAAATGAAATCAAAATTTTGTTTATGTTTTATCATTGTACTGTCGTAATTATTGTTTTTATTAAGAGATGTGACACACCTCCAAGTAGCGATTTAATTGCTAAGTCTATAAACACATACATACTCTACCCCTCCGGTTTTGAAAAAAAAAATAGATATATATATAAAATCAAATTTTATTATAAAAATATAAACATATCGATAAAATTAACATATTAAAATAATAAATATATTAATATTTTAAATTTAATTAAAATATATATAAAATTATTATTATTTAAAAATAAATAAATAAAATATTTAGTACAATATTGGGTTAAGTGTCTCTTTCTACATTTATCCACGGAATTGATTTCAAGACTATTGTATATGCATTTCAAGTCAATAATAATCTAGATATCTTTTGGAGTATTTTATTTTCAAGTCAATAACAATCTAGATATCTTTTTGAGTATTTTACTTTGAAGTCAATAATTGTATTTTATTTTCAAGTCAATAACAATCTAGATATCTTTTTGAGTATTTTATTTTAAGATATTTACACTAATTTACAAAATTTGTAAATTAATAAAACTTTTTCAATGTAATACGAGGTGATAATAAGTTAGGTAAGAAAACTAATAAAACTTTCTCAATATAATATGAGGGGATAATAAGTTACGTAAGGGTGCGACTTAGTGTGGATCTTCTAAGTATTTCTTTAGGATAATGTTTCAATGTTCCTCTAGGATAATGCATTTTAAGCCACAATATTTCTTCAGGATAATGTTTCAATGTTCCTCTAGGATAATGCATTTTAAGCCACAATATTTCTTCAGGATAATGTTTCAATGTTCCTCTAGGATAATGCATTTTAAGCCACAATATTTCTTTAGGATAATGTTTCAATGTTCCTTTAGGATAATGCATTTTAAGCCACAATAGATAAAATCAAATTGAGAAGCCTAAAATTAGATTTGAATAAAAATGATAATTTTGTGTTAGTATCTTTATAGAATCTAATTTTTCATAGTAATGAAGATATTTCAGGTTAGTTTCATATTTTTTATGTCTAATTTTTGTTGATGATGTTTACATCCCTTTTGCTACTAGCACTTGTGTTTGCATTGTTGTAAGTGTAACGATGTCTTGTTTTAACATATCTTTTGTGATTTTAAAATATTTTTTTCCATTTTCTTTATAATGATCATGGGTGCAAATATGAAGCTTGTTTACATTGTTTGGTAAGTATGGGGATTTGAAGTGAAGAAAAGAAGCTTGATTGAGTTATTTGAAAGCTTACATATTGTTTGATCGATCAATAAGACAAACCCTCAATCGAGCTCCTATATAACCCAAGGTTATCTGGGATCTCGATCGAGCTAAGGGCTCAATTGAGCTAAAAGCTCTATCAAGCATTGTTTTCAAGTTTCCAGCCAATGGAACTTGGGTGTTGTGTATTAATAAAGAGGCTTGATCAAGCCCTTGTTTAACCATGTCAAAGGCTCAACCAAGGGTTTGTCAAACCCTTGATCGAGCTATTTCAAATTTTACATTAAGCCCTCGATTGATCTTTTTAAGTAGTTGATTGAGTTGTTGGAGGTCTAAAGAACAAAGTTTTAGCTCCCCTTCTTCCAAACTCTTTACAACACCATCTTGTAGCTTGACGGACTTAAGACAATATTTATCCTTAGGTAGCGGAGTTGATCATGTTGGATTGGTGAAGGAATCCTCTACTCAATGGCATATGAGTTTGACATTTTTAAAAATGTTATGTTTGAAATTATTTGGACAATTTCAAAGGGGCTAAATGAAAAATCAATAACATAAAATATACAAAACAAAACAAAAATTCAAAAAATACCACCATCTTCATTTATGAGTCCTCTTGAAAAGAGTACAGTTTGTTTTTGAATTTGTTTAAATAATAGAAAATATGTATGTGAACTCATGTGTCTAAAAAATGCAGTTAAATTTGCCAACTTCAAAAAATAATAAAAAATATAATTTTTCATAAAAAAATAAAGTTTAAATATGCATAACTTAATTCTCTCTGTGTAGATCACACACACACACACACACACACACATATTAAAAGTTATACAATTTAGACTAAGTTATTGCACATGAACACACGCATACATGTTAAGATGTGCGAAAAATTACAAGGACAAGCATTTAATTTAATGGAAAATTGACATATTATATGACAATAATTTTTTTTTGCAAGAAATATCATTAGGACAACAACATAATTCTCCACAAATTGTCTTTTTACTCCAAATCAAAATTTGCAAAGCTTATATGAATTTTGAGGGCTTAAATTCGAAAAAAGAGTAAACTTTTGAAATTTCATTACCATATTTGGTCCAAAAGTGTAAACCATATTCACATTTCCACCCTTCCCTGCCATGGTTGGTCCTATGCTTCCTTAAATCCTTGTCAACAATTCTTGTTCACTTCTCCTATAGTCATTACAAGTACTAACTATATCACCAAGTACATTGATATTTGGGCTCTTCTACCATATGATTCATAAATGCTAGGCACATAATCTATCCACTTCACCAATACACAACCTTATCCAATTTCCATAATCCACAATTCCTATAACGATTCTTCTTGAATAAGGGTACAAACACCACTTGTTAAAGAAATCAAAGGCCAATCAATAATCAACATACACTAGTCATTTTAAACAATACTAAAAGAGAAAGTTGAGTTAGGTTTGTCCTCTAACTAAACTCATTTCTAGATATCACCGAGTTCATGCACTGAATCAAAGGCCGGGGTAAGAATTCAAATTCTAACTGTGAAACTCATAAAAGATTGTACAAAGAACCTGAACCATAAATTCCATTGCATAGAAAAAGAAACATTAATACAAGGTAAGAATTCAAATTCTAAGCGTGAAACTCATAAAAGAATCTGCAAAGAACCTAATCCATAAATTCCATTGCATCGAAAAAGAAACATTAATACAAATTAATATTTTCTATGCTAAACTTGCACTCAACCATAAATTCCAAAAATCATTCCCCTTCAAGGATGAGTAGCCAATTTTGAAATTCTTGTCCACTAGATGTGGCATACCACCCACCTTTGGCCTTAGGAAACCCACATGCCACCTTCTCTTAGAGTTGCATGCCTAGTTTAACTTATATGATGTTCATGTGCACATAAGGAGACCATATGACTCCTAAAATCCCAATGCAAGCTTAGAGATCAATAAAACTGCTTTTGGTTGTAATTAGGAAAGGAATCTATTCAAAATGACTATAATAGTATACTAACTTAAAATTAATATATTATAAAATCCTTGAGGAAATGCAACAACTCCGTGATGGTAGTCACGGATTTTAATGGATGAAAAGAGGAAAATAGAGTCATTGGAGTAATTCTTTTATTCATAGGGAGTAAAATTATGAAGAAAATCCCCAACACTACAACTATGAATGAATTTCCAACTCCATAATGAAACACAATAGTCATTTAAATAACAAAGGAACCATTTAAAACTTATAAGCAAAAAAACATCAAAGCAATACAAAAATTCACCACACAAAAGCTCAATATTTACCTTGAAAATCCAAAAGAAAAAATTGATATTCAGTTGGCTTTGGCTAGTCTCTATATTTCTTCATAATGTGTAGGTTATTGTACCTCTAGTTTCTTGAGTCCATTCTCAATCTATACTTTCAATTTAGATAGAAATTCCTTTCACTTTCAGCCAAAAAAACCATTATTTTATTGAGGTCCAAAAGTAAATAGGAAAATAGCTCAATTGAGGTTAAGTTATAAGGTGAGGCATCCCCAACTCATCAACTTCCCTAAATTTAGAATCGGCTTCTCCTCCTTGTCTTTATATATATAGATATGTGTGTGTGTGTGTGTATTATTTCATGCCCTCTTTTGTTTTAACACCACTTATCTTTTCTTTTCTTTAATTTTTTTCCCTCATTTACTTCTTTTAAAGAGAATATTAAGTTATTGTAAACATATACACTGTTTGAGATGATATGGGATCCTTCACACTATTGACCCTATCTCCTATCTTATTCATAACCTCAAATATCAATTATATCAATTTTCATAGAACCTTATTTGATAGCCCAACCCACTATTATCAAATGTGATGTGATGCAAAGTAAGTGGAAAGTACAAAAGACTTCTAGATATCAATGAAAACTATAACACATAATATTGAAGAATAAATGGTTATATGTTGAGGAGTAAGTGGAAACGACAAAACCCCCTGAGGTAGCTCACATCGCAAATATGTGTTATGGAAAGTTATGTGAGTGATGAAAGACCTATGTTCAATCCTTGGAATGAGTAATCTATGTGTCATTTATGAGGGTATGGTAGTTAGATCTACAATCTAGAGGTTATAATGGTAGTGGTCAAAATTGAGTCCAGATTACCCTTCCACTTTCAATATGGGTTTAATCATAAAAAATATGTGGAGAGTTTTATTTGGATATGGCATATGGTCAAATATCATTAAGGATAAATACATGTATGGACAATATTTCACCACATGGGTAAACAATGGTGCTAGAAAAAAATCAAAGGCATCATACATCTGGAGAAGTATGCTACAAGTCCTACAATACCTTACATGTACACTGGGAGGTCGATGATGAATCCAAGATCAAGATAGGCCTAGATGCTATAAATGGTATGATCGAAAATCATTCTTTATTTTCCCATATTCTTAATCATGTCCATGGAAAAGATATTTATTTTCTTAATCAAAATTTTCAATGAAGACCCTATTATATGGATTAGCATGCATGGTATAGGGCATGGGATTTAGAGCTGCTAGTCGTATATGCAGGCGAATGGGAAAATTATATTACAAATCTTCGAAATGCAGGTATCACTCTTAGTGAACAAGAGGATCACATGTCATGGGGTGGCACTCTAAAAAAGGGTCATTCGATGGTAAAAGACATATATATCAGTTTGCCCAAGAAGGAGAGGGAACATTATTTTCCTAAATATTTTTAGGTCATATGGAAGTGGGATCTTCCTAATAAAATCAAATGCTTTAGTTGGTTGTCTATTCATGACCGTATACTGACATGGAAAAACCTTCAATGACGAGGATATTTTGGGTTTGGGATATATCCCCTGTGCATGAGGGGATCAGAAGACATAACACAATTGTTTCTCCATTGTCCATATGCGATGGCACTATGGGATGGGGTCTTGGAAAATTACAACATTGCACCTATGGGACATTTTCAGACACTATATGCTTGCCTACAGTCATCGATCAAAAAATACCTCAGACACAGAGCTCTACCTTTGCATATCTTCTGGTCCATATGGCGTAGCCGCAATGCAATTGCATTTGAACAGTAAGGACCAGTGATCCAGGAGGACATCACAAAGCTAGTGGCTTTTTACAATGAAATAGGACCGATGAAGGAGAGAAACTATTACAAAAAAATGCAAAAAGAGAGACACATGGCAAGTATACCTTGTGGGTTTTTATGACTGAGCATGTTCTTGGAGAGAGTGCGGATGTGGTGCAGCCATATTTATTGAACCAAACAAATTCTTCCACTTCTAGTGGGAAGGAGGAAAGGGTACTAATAGTAAAGTTGAGGTCATTTCTCTATGGGGAGTTCTGGTTGCGGTTAAATGACTAGGTATAGAGGAGATTCAAATACGTGGCGATGCTAAGGGCATCATAGAATGGGTGAAGGGATACAATAATTTCATACCACCCATTTTAACTAACTGGATGAAGCACATTAGAACTCTGGTAAATACCTTAAAACAAGTAATTTTTGACCACATACATAGGGAACAAAACATGATAGCAGATTTACTTTCAAAAAGAGGAATAGCAAGGGACTCAAGTAAGTTCTATTTCTTTGCTTTCAAACAGGGAGCCATGATCAATGCTTTTGGCATTAATTATTCATAGAGGCATGGGGATAGCATCATAAGGCATGTATCTTTATTCCCAGTAAAATGATAGCAACAGAGCACCCAAAAGGATGACATGCAGGGATATCTATTAATTGTTTTTGGCATAGGTAGTATTACATCCGAAATATGAACAGTAAATAGACTATAGAAACCACAATGCAACAAATATTAGATTTCTCAATGAAAATTCGTTTTGATGTAAAAGATGACTAAAAAAACAGAAAACAAAAATAATATAATATATACTATCTTTTATATATATAGATAGATATATTTCCTCTCTTTTTTATATTAATATGAAGAAATATTTTTTTCTTTCGGGAAAAAAAAAAATACCTCGTTATCAATTCTTTTAATATTAAAAATATTAAAATAACAAATACAAACCCAACCTCATTTCCAATTCTTTTAATATTAAAAAAAATACAAACCCAACCTCATTACCAATTATTTTAATATTAAAAAAAAAGAGAAGCAACCATCACATAAGACTTTTACAATCGAGACATATACCAAACTCAATTTTAGACCGAAGGCATATACCAGACTCAGTCCACGTAACACATGCATTTTACGACAGTAGTGTTTGTGTTTGTGTTTGGTTGGACAAAAATAAATAGAGCAACTGAAATCCAAACTCCTCAACCGTGATAGCTGTCACCCTTCATATTTCAATTTCGACAGCCTGCGACGAAATGATAGCGAAACCGTGTTTCCTCTATACCTTCGGGCCACAACGTCAGCGCTTTGAAAATCAAATCGCTTTGAAGATTTCAAAGTCCGATTTTGCACTGGAAGCCAACTAAAAATGTAACACAATAGCAAAAGGTTACGTATCCTTATTATTGTGCTTAGTTTCTAGTTTCTAGGATTTTATTACTATTTTCTTTCTTAGTTTTTCTAGTTAGTTCTCTTGATGTGAAGTTACATAAGCCTATGTTTGCTAATGAAAATACAATTGAAAATTTGATTTCACTCTTAGGTGTTGAATTATGCTCATGAGTGGGAAATTCCACATTTTGGTATCAAAGTGAACCTTTTATCCATTTTGATGGGTTTGGGTATAAGGCTTTTTGTTTCTCCAATTTTTGTTCATTGATCCAATTTAGGTTTTGTTGTTGGACTTTTTGTTTGTAAGTCTTCGTCGAAAAATACTTTAGGGAGCTCTCTCAACGCTTCTTACCATTGAGGCTTGTCTTTGACTTAGTTTTTCTCTCGCTTTGCTTGATCATCATTGACATGACACATGCCTTGAGACCTCATGATGGAACTCAAGTGGAGAGGTTGATGTTGGAGCATAAATGGTTAGTGGAGGTTTGAGAATGATGATTCTAATGGAGGGGTGATCATCCAATGCCTAAAGAAGGTGAGGGAACTTTATAACAAAGTGGGCATTGAGGGAAATTTTCTAGCTTCTCGAAATTCACCTTTTAACTATAATTAACTTATACAGGCTCCTCTTGCTTTCACTGAGTAGATGGCTGCAACCTTCCTTTACATATTTGTTCTTTTTTCTATCTATTCAACATGTTTATGAATATAGTGTTGAATCCCTCTAAATGCATGCTATATTCCATGTCCATTGATGATGCATAAAACATAATTTGAATTGGATGAGAAGAGTGGAATTATTCTAGATTTTTCATTATTGTGTTGGAATGATAACTTTCAACCCATTTTTAAAATAGAACTCCACATTCCTTTGAGTGATATGGATGCTTCTATAGACCACACAAACCTACATTTTATGGTGATTTACAAATGGATCAATTATGTTAGTGGGGTCCTCCTGGATCACTCTTCCCCATTAAGAACTTTGTGGACCATTAAAAGTATGGTTTCATTTAGAAAATAAGCGAGGGTAAAACTCTCTCACTTTTCTAGCTTCCATCTATCATGCTTTACTTGGATGCATTCCTTTCAGACCCACATATAGATATTCTAAATCACCTCTTCATAATGTCCTCACACTCTTTTAAAAAATAATATCTTCCGACAACTCATGAAGATATTCAAGAGGAAAATATACATAAGAAGGAACTTGAGCATTCTTTCCTTGATCCATGATCATAGAAGGCTCACATAGCTTAAAATTTCCAACATTAAGACTCGAACAAGAAAGCATTTCCACCATTCATTTCCAAAATTTTGAATGGACCATACCTAATTGACTTGACCATATTACCTTAACCTTTAAGACATTTTTTTGCTAATGTGTAGTCAAACTTTATCACTAACTTGGAAGTGAAGATCAACCCAATGCTTATAATGGCTAGCCTTATACTTGGGCTCAACTCTTCTCCAAATTTTCATCCCAAAGCTTAGGATGCTTGTTACAATATCCTTAAAGTAAGTGTACCACTATCGTGCTGACCATTTCAATTTTTCCATCATTTTGTGGGTGTCCTTCAGGGTATTTTTTAGGGACGAAAAATAGCCGAAAGGTGAATTTTTAGGATAATATTTTGAGGTAGGAAAATATTGTATATTACTTAAATATTTCAAATTTCGCCTTATTTCAAACCATATTATTATTTTTGGATATAAATAACTTGACCATATATCCCATAAGGAATCATATTCACCTATTTTCAAGCAAACGAGAATAGATAATTTCCAAGCTCATTGTATTGGGTGCCCTATCATATCCATCCATGGTATTTAATGTGATGAAGGTTATTTAGAGGTTAAACCATAAGGTCATTGTATTGGGTGGCCCATGGTATTCATCCATGGTATTTGATGTGATGAATCATATTTAAAGGTTTGGTATACTCATTTATAAGATGCCTAAGGGGTGACATTGATCATGGATAATAAAGTTATATAGTACATTTTGTTAACACATTTTGTGTTGAAAATTCTATGATGTAAAAATATATATACACACTCATTTTCTTTTGAATACCAATGCATTAACATTATATATTTTGTTCCATAACCATTTAAATCAAAATTTAGTAAAATGTCATAATGGTGTCATATAAGTTATGAAAAATTGTTAAGGTATTTTTTAAAGGCTTCTAAATAAGTATATTGGAAAATGAATTTATATGAAATTTTATAATTTTAGAAGATGGATTTATAGTTGGAGATATAATTTAAATGGTCCAATATATATAGTGAGAAATGCATTTTAAATTAGGGTTTTGCATTTTAGTGTAATATTGCTTTAGAAAACCAATGTTATTTCTAATTAGGTTTTTACTTGAGCAAACTTTGTATATATTGTTAACATTTAACTATATTGAAAACTAAATTTATATGGATTTGAACAATTTTAGTGGAGAAAAATAAAAGATTTATATTAATTATTTAATCATTAATTTTACTTAAATACGGAATGATTTCAACATCCAAATATACATGTTATAACTAATAAAATAAAACCTCAAATACTTAGTGATGACTTTTTTGGTATGAAACATATTGAAAGATATCTATTGCAACCTCAAGAGCTAATGTGTTATCTTTGTTCTCTATAATATTCCTTTGGAGTATAGCTAGAAGCTTCATATGGAGAAAATTACTCACAAATTAAAGAGACTGAAAACAGTGGTTTGGTAGTGGATTAGTAAGAGGAAGCGGGAGCTAAGCAAGGAACTGGTATACAAATCTAAGAAGATCATTGGAGAATGAAAAGAAAGAAGTTGGACACCATATGAAATATTAGAGATCATGAGAACAATATACTCTAGAGAGAGGTTGTTCGTTATTTCAAAAAACAATATTCGGATCCACGGGTTGGTAATGCTTCGTAACAATTGGAGATTGCAAATTATTTCCGCTGCATGGTAACTGTGGAGGCCACTGAATTAATGGACTCCCTGATAGCATCGTATGAATTACAAGAGGTTATGAAATCAGTGGCGAAGGAAAAAAGCCCATGGCCGGATGGTTGGTAAATATAATTTTCCATCTACCTTTTTGACATTATGGAATGGGATAGTGTGGAAATGGCAGATGGATCGTGTAGGCTGGGAACTCATTGCAATTTTTATCTCTTTGATGTTGTGGCAATCGTTCAAGAATACATCCACTCTTATCAAATCCCAAATACTGTGGAATTCTGCATGGATAATGACTTGTGTCTCCTCGGCGAATATGGCTATTTTGATTAATGGTAAACTGACAGAATTTTTCAAGATATCCAGGGGCTTGCGCTAAGGACGTGCGCTCTCACCCCTTCTATTCATCATGGTAATTGATGGGCTTAGCAGGGGAATTAGAGAAGTTGTGGAGAACGGTTTGATTGTAGGTTATAGGGTGACCATAAATACCAGATCTACCCACCTCAGGTTTGTAGACGACCTGCTATGTCTTGGACGAGCTCACATTCAGGAAATGGCGGGCATTTCATCTAATCTTATCACATTTTGGAAAAGCCTCAAGTCTTTTTATGAATCGGGAAAAATTTGAATTGATATGTGATAGGGAGGACATGGAGACAACCTTGGCGATTGCAAATATTTTTGGTTTTAAAACCCGTTCTCTGGAGGATGGTTTCAGGTATCTGGGTTTCAACCTGAAACCAAACAACTACGTGAGTCCTGATTAGGACTAGCTTATTGAAAAATACAAGAAAAAGTTGGGTCAATGGGAGCATAAATGGTTAACCTTGGGTGAAGACTTGCGATGATTAATTCAGCCTTACAGGGCATTTCCGCATATTGGATGCACATTTCCATTTACCAGAGGTTGTCTCCCTGAAAATTGATGCAATCATAGCCAAATTCTTATGGAGTGGAGTTGGAAAAGGGAAAAAATTCACCTGGCAAGTCTGAAATGAATCTGAAAGTGGGAAAAAAATCATAACAATATGAAAATTTAAAATCTACCAACATATCAGTTAAAAGTAACAAAACCATGATTTTTTTTTTTAATGTATGGTGCCCACTAGAGTGTATGGCTAAGCAAATTTAAAATCTACCAGCATATGGGTATTTGGTAGTTGAAGGTGACAAAACCCATGTTTTTTTATGTTTCTCAATGTATAGGATGGTGCCCTTTGGTGCGTGTGGTTAAGCATTCAAACTTGTTCATGTGTGAGAAAGGTCGTGAACGACCAAAGTGAGATTTCAAGGCATGTTTTATTAATGATGTATATTCTTATTTTTTTTAAAAGAGGTTGATTCACTTTGGCAACCAAGTTTTGTTGGGATTTACTTTTTATTTTCATGTGGAAAAAAATGAAGAGTAAGTTTATTACACAGATGTAAATGGGTATATGGTTATAAATTGTGATATGATTGGAGATTCATATATGGAATGAGTACGAGAAAATTTAATAGTTGTCGTTGCTATATGTATATTGGAGGAACTATATTTGTAAAACCATTTTCAAGCCTACTTACTTCTAATTTTGTGATTCACATGTTTAAGTTATAAATATATATCTAGGTAATGGTTAAGAGCTTGAGTGGGCCTAATGGTTAAAAGAATGTGTTTCCTCCTAAGAGCTCACATGTTCAAAACCAGAGGGGGTAGAGTATGTATGCCTTTGTAGACTTAGCAGTCAAATCACTACCCAGAGGTGGGTCCCTTGTCCCACCATCTTATTCAATTTAGTGGGAAACTTCCACGGGATAGGTGTTTATTCAAGTCAATTTAAAGGGGTTGGTATGTTGACCTTGACTTTATCAAAGAATGATTAAGCTAAATCTTGATTAATCAAATGGTAGGTCTCATGGTATTTGATGTGATGATCAAGGAAATATTTAGGGAAAAAAATTGTTAATTGGCTATTTTTTTGGACATTTTCTGTAAAAAATCATAAAAATAAATAAATAAATAAAATAAAATAAATAAATAGCCCATTTGGTTACAAATTCCCTTATTTTTTACATCTATATGATTAAATTGATGATATTTGCCAAAAAAAATCTTGCTATAATAGTACATTACATGTTTTTTATTGAATATTCACCAACATTTTATATGTATGATTTTTCAAACAATAATTGTTGCATATAGTACTATACATAGGCATAATATTTGAATCCTTAAAAAATACCCTAGTGATGATGTCTATTTAAAGGATCAGTGTTGTCCGTATTTTTTTTACGTAATTATCTACCTCAACTTAGCCTCAAATTTATACTATGTATTTTGATGTGAAAGTTATATAAGAGCTTGGAATTGTTGATTTTTCCTTATAGATCTCTATTCTCAACCTTCAACTTAGTGTGAATAGTTTAAAATCAGCAAAAGATTGTCAACTATATGCAAATAGGTTCACAACCCCCCTTTCTATACTCAACTAGGAATTATACTCATATGATTCAATAAGATGTTATGACCCGTTTAGATTCAACTCTAATCTTCATAGTTTGAGCCTTGAGCATGCCATTATATGTAGATTATAGTGGTGGCACCTTCGACATCAATGTTGTTGTGTTTTTTTTCATCCTCCTTATTCTTGGTGCATGTAATCTTATTTTGTCATGTATGACAATAAAAATAGAGGTATGATAGATGTGAATATGCATTTACTTTTATTATGTCATGTATGAAAATAATGATAGCAATATAATAGATTTGAAGTTTAAAAGCACTAACAAGACCTAAAACACACAAAACCTTAGGAAATTTTATACAATAAAACCAAGTATATGAGTGTAAAGCTCTACAATAAAATTTACGTTTATTAGATTATTGAAGAGTCATAAAAGTGGTGAAAATTATTGTTTATTTATTTATCAAACAAAAATCCAAAGTTACAATTAAAGGGTAATCAGTCACTTAGTGAAAATGACCTTTTCAATCAAAATCTAGAACTAGAATATTATAGCAAAATCATGAACTTTACTTACTATTATAACAAAGCCTAGCACCCTCATATAATGAAAGTCTCAAGTATCAAGGGTCTAATCTTGTGTAACTTAGAAAAGCTACCCACTATCACCATAGTAACTCTTCTTCTCAATTTTGGTTTGCTCTTCTCTAACTCAAGGGGCACTTCCCTAAAAGGTAGGATTATTGAGGCAATGGAATTGACATACAAGGTTATTTATGAAGAGTAAACCTTCAAGGATATATCATTCAACATAGCATCCCTCTCAAGGAAGGTATTAATCCATTTAGACAAAAACTTTAAAAAAATCAATCACAAATAGGCCCCTCTTATCCAAAAACAACTTCAAAAGATGTTAGTGCAAAAATTTGTGCACCAACTAGATCACTTCATCTTGGTTGGAAAACCTTACACTAGTAAGAAAGAGAAGTAAAGAGATAAAAGTATGTGTTGACTTTAAAATTTAAATCGTCTATATCTTAAGCATAATAAATGCTCAAAATTGAAAGTGCTCGAAATTGCTCGAAACCAATGCTAGATCGTAATGTTCATCGTCTTGAATCCAACATCGCTTGAATCGCCTCAAAATCGACAACATATGCTCAAGTTATCCCATTTTAAAGTTTTTTCCAAACATTGGAAAATTCAAACAGAAGGGCTGAATGGGTTGTTGACTAGGTATACCATATAACTGATGTCAACATGCTCACTAGGCGTACAATGAATAGGAGGAACAATCCATACTCGCCACGTGTCAACTCTGTATAGGACTGGTTGGTGTAGTTTTATTAGTTGAGGGTACATGATATGGGCCAATCTAAGGGCACAACATGCCCAATCCCAAGGTGCGACATGGCACTCTAGGAGAGGCTAAAAATTTACTATGGAGATTGGCTGACCCTGCAAGAGTCGAACGCCTGACCTGTTGAACAACAACCAACCACATTACCAACATACAACGTATATGTTTTTTATATATATTATGCATCGTTTATATTTTAAAAGTAGTGGTTTGTATGGTGGCGGGAGGGACGAGGCACTTGGCCCCAACCCTTGGTTACATGATGCCATAAGATCGGAGGCATCAACAGAGGGGGTAGTGCCATTACGCCTTGGTCACGATTCTATTGGCAGCCATACGACTAGCACTTGTAGTGGAGGGGGTGAACTAGGTGGCACATGGCCCACGTTAGCCCCCGGTCCCATGATCCATAATATAACCAATGGTCGAGATAGGAGGAGCTAGAGTGGCGGGGGTGGGCGGTTAGACTTGGCCCTCAGCCACATGGCACTCAATGTGACCCTGACCCGATGCTTAATGGTTATTGGTGGAATTAAATAGGCGACAAATTGTACAAATATTTGCAAGAATCTCGCTAGCGCCAAGCGAAATTATCGCTCGGTGGTTAGAAGAAAGGCAAAATTCATAGGATGATTAGCCAGAATTGCAAATTTGTAGAACAATTGGTAGAATTTGTTCGAGGCATATCTTGCTCATTTTTTAGCCTTTTTGAGCTCAAGAAGAACCTAGATAGTGGTTTTTAAGCATTCAGAATCCATTGGCAACACTTTTTTTGTAATTTGATCATTGTAAACTGATGTAATTTTATATTTGAGCATATAAGTGAAGAGTCCCAACATTGGAAGTTGGACCCAAAGATGTATACCAGGAGGGGTGCACTCTATTATCAAATTGTTGTTTTGTGTTGTTGTTTATGGTTCATTGTTTTCTATTTTATTTCTACAAACTGAGTTTTAAAGAACTAAGTTTACGTGCTTTTACAACTTGATCCATTTCCCACAACACATAAACTTGCTGGATCAGTTTGGTATCATAGCATGGTTGTTTTGAAGGTTTGATTGTGTTTGCAAGTGTTTTCTTGATGCTTACAAGGTTAAAGTCAAAAAGAGGAGGAGGAGTGCTTGAAGAACCAAATCCTCAAATTGGTTCAAGGAGGTCACAAACTCCACCAGTCATGGCACTTGAAGAAGGACATGAGATGATGTTTGAGGATGAGAGAGATTTCAGAAAGGCTTTTTGTGACATGTTTGAAATGGTGAAAGTTTTATATGAAGAGAGGACAAAAAGGTTTCATGGAGAGAGTTCAAATCAACCAAAAGGTAATGGTGGTAATGGGAGCAAGCCTCCACCTACATCTCCTCCTCCACCTCCATCTTCACCTTCATCCTCATCTCCTTCATCTCCTTCACATACTCCTCCATAATCTCCAAAAGAACATGCCAAGACTCCTTTGTCAAACCTTGATGTCAAGTTTGAATTTCCTATGTACAATGGGGAAGTAAATGCTGAAAAGTTGGATAATTGGGTATGTCAGATTGAAGTCTATTGTAGGATTCAAAGGATTAAGGATGATGTGACCAATATCCAACTTGCTTCTCTTCGTTTGGAAAGTGTAGCTCTCATCTGGTGGGAGGCTAGAACTCATGAAGAATTGAAGAGAATTGGTAAAATTATCTCTTCTTGGAATGATTTTTGTAGTTGCATTAAGAAGGAAATTTTATCCATTAGCTTACGTGTAAAAAGAAACTATTGATTGGAAAAATTTTAGACAAGCTGAAGGTCGGAGTGTTTAAAGTTACACACCATAATTTAGAAGAAAAGCTTTAATCTTGGGTGTAGATTTTTCTTCACAAGACACTCTCCTTAAATACATAGTTGGATTACATAGTTATTTGAGGCATACAATTCTTATGTTTAATCCCACAAATCTATATGAAGTATGTGTTGGAAATAATACTGAGAGGGGGGGTGAATCAGTATTATCAAATTCTTTTCAATATACCATCCTGATTTATGCTTTAAATTATTCTTCAAATATTGATGATTAACTTGTATGTTAATACCATATAATAATGAGCAAGAACAATGAAAAACAGATAGTCACACCAAAGAACACCAGATATAAGGTGGAAACCCAATGTGGGTGAAAACCACCTGCTACAATATGTCTCTATCTTCTTTCAATTAGAAACTTCTTTTACAATGATTTTGTACTGGTGCAATCCTTTACCAGTACGCAGGCTGCAACCTGCAGAGAGCTACAACTCTCTCTCGTTTTCCAGTCTCTCCTGGAAGGGAGCTACAACCCCCTTTGCTCTTCTACTTCTTTAAGGACCACGTTTCATTAATTTTCAGACTGGATCCAAGAAGATAAAATAATCATCAAGTACATGCAAATCACCCAATCTCCTTATACAATCAACCAATAAATCACCCAACTTCTCAGAATGCTGTAAACAGAAAAGTAATACCAGAAATCTAAACCCAGAACTCTGCAGCAATAGATAAAAGATAGCCAACAAATGTTTCAAGATAGGTCCGCAACTTCACCAATAGAGGCCTGCGAATATCCGCAGCTCTTCTGTGTCTAAACTGCGCAGATCCGCACTGGTTGGTCTTCTGCTCTGCGTATCTCCGCACCACTCGTTCTGCTGCCCTGCGTACCTCTGCTCAGATCCGCACCTGCACTGTCTGTCAGACAGCGTACCTCCGCAACTGGTTCTTTTGTTTCCCTGCGTATCTCCACACTGTGCCTTCTTCTGCGCTGCGTACCTCGCACTACGTCTTCTGTTGCGCTGCGTACCCCCGCACTGCGCCTTCTCCTGCGCTGCGTACCCCCGCACTCACGCCATGGATCGCCTGCAAACTCTGATTAGGGCCAAGTTAACAGTCCTCCAATGTCCCACAGACAGTCAGATCCACAGATCTGATCATGCGCCCGAGAGATCACGACTTATTAATAGATTCGCCTTAAGTTTTCTCCTTGATTTAGATCTAGCTTTTAGAACCAATCACCCAAAATTTCAGATCTTAAGATATTCAAATTTCACAAGTGTCTAGCCAAGTGATCTCCTTTCCTTTTTATAGGCAAGCCCTTATTCAAACCATGGGACAAAACCATCGAAAACCAATACAAGGGATCCAAAATGGGGTTCAATAATTTAGATCCTATACCACGGGCCAAAACCATAGGATCATGAACGATGGGCTAAATACCAAGGGCCAAACATAAGAAACCCCACGTGAGCGCGCTTCTCTGCATTGGAGTGAGTGAACTGGGGGACCGCACCTTCTGAACGGAGAACCTGCGGGTATGACCGCACTTCCTGGACGACGAACCTGCGGGTCCGCACCTTTTGAACGATGCACCTGCGAACCTCTTATTTTCCATCATTTTGAGAGCCTGAACAGAATTTTGCCACTTGAGTGAGTTGCCATCAAGTACAACACCTGTACCAGAATCATAATGCCAACAGTATGTGTTTAGGAAACTCATTTAGAAGCAAGAGGGAAGAATGTTCCTCAAGAGACTAGCAAGAAGCCATTCAAATTTGGCGACAAAGAAAAGGGGAAGTTTAAAGGAAAAGGAAAAAAGAATGCTACAATCAAGAAAGAGGTAGAGAAACTCACATGCACACATTGTTCAAAAGAAGGCCACGATGAAGGCCATTGTTGGAAACTACATCCAGAAATGAGACCACAGAAGTTCAACAAGAAGGGGAAACAAAAGATTGTTGCAACAACTCAACAAGATCTAGGATCTGATTCAGGTGATGAGACCAAAATCACAACCATGGGAATGAAAGGTAAAGCTTCTATTGCAACTGCTAGTTCTTCTAGTAAGCCTATTGAGTCTCAAAATGATAAAGAAAGAATTGAGCTTTTCCATATTAGAGTCATTACAAAACATACCAAAGTTGATACCTTGTTTGATAGTGGATCCCAAGTTAACCTTATTTCTAAAGCTATTGTCAAGAAACTAAACTTAGAAACTATACCTCATCCTAAACCTTACCCTTTGGGTTGGGTATGTGACAATGCCAAATTGCAAGTGACAAGAAAATGTAAACTTAAATTCATCATCACTACAAACTTTATTGATGAGGTAGAGCTTGATGTTGTACCACTTGACATATGTGGAATTGTTTTAGGGAGTCCATACTTGTATGACCGAAAAGCCATATTCTATCATCATGAGAACAAATATCATCTTTTTAAAGATGGAATTGAGTATATTGTTAGAGCACATCACAAGAAGATGAACTTGTCTCTTGTAAGTGTTGGTCAAATGAAAAGGCTTGTAAATGCTAGTAAGAATTTTGTATTGTTGATGATCAAACCCAAAGATATTGTTGAATCTGAAGCTTTCCAAGGATGTGATGCAAAACTCAAGTATGATTTGGTTGAAGTTGTTAACACATATGATAAGATGTTTCAGGAACCTGAAGGGTTTCTTCCTAAAAGAGGAATCCAACATGAGATTCAATTGCAGTAGGATGCACCTCTTCCAAAAATTGGCATGTACAGAATGTCAGTTTTGGAGAATGCAGAAATCAAGAAGCAAATTCAAGAGCTGCTTGAAAAAGGGGTCATTAGACCAAGTACATCTCCTTGTGGGTCTCCTATTGTCTTGGTTCCAAAGAAGGATGGTACATGGTGCATGTGTGTGAATTTTAGAGCTTTGAACAAAATCACGGTAAAGAATCGCTATCCTCTTCCTCATATTGATGATTTTCTAGACCAATTAAAGGAGGTTGTTTATTTCACTAAGTTAGATTTGAGAAGTGGTTATCATCATATCAGGATTGCTAAAGGTGATATTTGGAAGACTGCTTTCAAGACAAAACAAGGTTTGTTTGAATGGTTAGTTATGCCATTTGGGCTTTGTAATGCACCTGCAACATTCATGAGAGTTATGAATGATGTGTTGAGACCATTCCTTGATGATTTTGTCATAGTCTACTTAGATGATATTCTGATTTTTAGTAAGACTCGTGAAGAGCATGTCAAGCATGTTAAGCAAGTTTTAGATGTCTTAAAGAAAGAGAAATTGTATTTGAAGATGTCTAAGTGTGAATTTGGGAAAACCTCTTTAGTTTATTTGGGTCATATTGTTGGAGGGGGTGAATTGAAGATTGATCCCTCAAAAGTTGAGGTCATTGTGAATTGGCCTAAGCCCAATAATGTAACAGAGGTTAGGAGATTTTTGGGAGCAACCCAATATTGGAGAAAGTTTATTGCTAATTTCTCATCTATTGCAGCTCCATTACATGCTTTGACAAGTGTGAAATAGGTCTTTCAGTGGGGAGGCAAGCAGCAGAAAGCCTTCGATACATTGAAAGAGAAAATCAACACAACACCAGTTCTTGCACTTCCAAATCTTAAGTAGTCATTTGAGATTCAAACCGATGCAAGTGATTATGCCATGGGAGAAATTTTGATGTAGCATGGTAATCATATTTGTTATCATTCTAAAACATTTATTAATGCAATAATTAACTATCCAACCTATGATAAAGAGTTGTATGCTTTGGTACAAAGCGTGAATAAATGGAAGCATTATTTGATGGGTAAAGAAACAATTATTCATACTAACCATCAACCTTTGCAATATTTACAATCACAAACCAAGCTACAACAAGCTAGACCTTTCAGGTGGATGGGATTTCTACAATACTTCCATTTGGTAATCATATATAAGAAAGGTATATACAACAAAGTTGTTGATATGTTGTCAAGGCCTATTGTTAATGCATTTTTCGTTCTTGAACATAACTCAATCATGCATTAAATTTATAGTGAATAGTATACTGAAGATGGTGATTTTAAATATGTTTATGAAACTTTGTTTCAAGGCCATCATGTTGAAGATTTGGATTATCATGTTCATAACAAGTTGTTGTATCATCTTGGCAATTTGTGTATTCCACGGGGTGAAAGTGTCAACATCATAAGGGAAGCTCATACTTCTCTTATTGTTGGCCACTTTGGTGTAGGAAAAACAGTTGCACAATTATATAGGTATTGTTATTGGCCTCGTATGAATGAAAGTGTGTCAAAATATGTAAGAGGATGTTCCATGTGTGCTACTAGTAATCCTAGCAATAGAAAGTTGGGTTTTTATACTCCATTTCCTATTCCTTCTCGTCCTTGGGAAAGTATTTCTATGGATTTTGTAGGAGGACTACCAATGTCAAAGAAATATCATGATTATATTTATGTTGTTATGGATTGTTTAAGCAAAATGTGTTTGTTGATGCCATGTAAGAAATAGGTTACAACTGAACAAATTGCAAATATTTTCTTCCAAAATGTATCGGTCCACTTTGGTTTGCTCACTTCTATTATTTCTAATCAAGATTATTAATTTGTTGGGGAATTTTGGTCAAGTCTATGGGAACTCATGGACACCAAGTTGAAGAAGAGCACAACATTTCATCTACAAACCGATGGCTAGACAAAAGTGGTGAATAGAACAGTAGTACATTTCCTTTGTGGATAATACAACAAGAATCCTAAGCTTTGGGATGGACAATTACATTACATCCAGCATGCCTACAATAGATCCAAGCATTCATCGGCTCAAACATCTCCATTTGAAGCACGTTTGGGATATTTACCAAAATTTCCCTTAGATTTTATCTTTGGCAAAGATGTAGCGATGAATGGAGACAATGATATAGATAAGGCCAAGCGCTTCATTGAACAGATTCAGTTGGTGCATTAGATGATACAAGAACAGTTGGAGAAGAGTCAAGCCAAGTACAAGGCGAGACATGATAAGCATCGTGTTGACCACAACTTCCAGGTGGGAGATCAAGTTTGGATTTATATCAACAAGTAAAGGCTCCAAGGTGAAGGTAAAAATCTCAAGCCAATCAAATATGGTCCTTTTAATATCTTAGAGAATCTAGGTAAAATTGCCTTCCAGTTAGATTTACCATCATATATGCAAATTTATGTTGTTGTAAATGTGGAAAATTTAAGGTTATATGAGCCTCCTATGATTGAAGATTAAGGAGAGAATTTTTAGATTCCAACAATAGAAGAATTCTCTCCTAAATACTTAGAATAATTGTAGCAAGATACTATTCCTGATAGGAGGATAAGGACTTCACGCAGAGGCAATGTGGAGTATCTTCATGTGGGGCTCAAGGGAACTAATCCAAGTAAGGCCTAGTGCATTGAGATCAGAAGGGTTAGGGAGTTGTACCCTCACCTACTTGTTGATTGAAAATAACCTTTTGGTGGTCCAAAAGCTTCCAATGGGGAGGAATGATCCAAGGGATCAAGAAAATGCTCAAATTTGAAATTGATCTAAATTTCTCGAAACTAGCACTAGATTGTAGTGCTCTTCATCCTGAATTCAAAGTCAATTGAATCTCCTAAAACCGACATATCATGCTCAATATATCGCGTTCTGAAGTTTTAGCCATATAGCAAAAAAGTCAAATAACAGGGTTGACTGGGTTGTTGACTAGGTAGACCGTACAGTTGACGTCAACATGTTGACTGGGCATATGCAAGACAGGGGGACCAATCAAGACTCGTCATGTGTCAGCTTCATACAGGGTTGATTGGTGCAGTTTTATTGGTTGAGGGTACATGGTACAGGCCAATCCCAAGGTGCCACGTGGCCCAATCCCAGGGTGCCACGTGGATCTTCGGGAGAGGCCAAAAAATTGTTATGGAGATCTGTCAACCCTGCAGGAGTCAAACCTGTGACATGCTGAACAAAAACCAACCACATTACCAACAGACCACGTATATGTTTTTAATATATATATTATGTGTCATTTATATTTAAAGAGAAGTGGTTTGTATGGTGGCTGTTGGGTTGTGTTATATTCTTTCCACGACTAGCCCATGTAGTTAACCGGGGGGTTAGAGGGTGGGCGGAGCCCCCCTTCATTGCGCCGATTGTGTAGGGGGGGTGTCACAGGGGGTTTGAGGCGTACCCGTAACCCCACTTTATGGGGTTTTGTGCATGATTTTCACACATGTTTTTGGACGCGATGGTTTTCGGTCCATGGTATTGGACGTGATGGTTTTTGGTCCATGGTATTGGATGCGATGGTCTTCGATCCATGGTATTGGATGCTTCGGCATGTATAAATATGTATTATAACATTGAAAGGAACATAATGAAAAATCAAGCTGGTAGTCCCAGTTTTGGGATCCAGGGGAAAATTTCTGTGTATATGTGTTTTACGTGTTATGCTCTCGCATTGTTTATTTTTGTGTTTTAGAATTCATATGTAGGTAATTTCTGTACGGGGTTAAAACCTACATTTGGTATTAGAGCAATTTTGGCTTCAAGGGGACGCCTTTGTTGCTGAGGGGTTTCGCTCGGGCCTGTGGTAGACCCTGTTCAGTGGGAGATCTACGAGATTGATTCTGGTGGTGAAAGAAGATGGCGAGCAGTGGAAAGATAGAGATCAAGAAATTTAATGGTCAGAGTTTTGAGTTGTGGAAACTCAAGATGGAGGATCTGTTGGTGGATAAAGATCAGTGGATCGCGGTAGATCTGGGCACTAAACCAATGGGAGTGTCCGATGAAGAATGGAAGAAGTTGGATCGGAAGGCAAAGAGCACAATGATTGTGTGTCTCAGATTCAGTATTGCTGAATGTATCAGGGGAAGCTACGGCGAAGGCTTTGTGGGACAAGTTAGGGACTTTGTACCAATCTAAGTCTCTGCTAAATAAACTGTTCCTACGGAAAAGGCTGTATAACCTAAGGATGAAAGATGGAGACTCAGTGACAGAGCATCTGAATGCATTTAATACTGTGGTAAGTTAGTTAGCATCTGTTGATATTAAAATTTCAGATGAAGATAAGTGCATCAGTTTGTTGTGTTCTCTACCAGATTCGTGGGATAGTCTAGTTATTGCAATAGGTAGCAATGCAACTACCTTGCAGTTTGATGAAATAGTCTCATCCTTGCTGATGGAGGAGATGAGATGGAAAAATATGGAGAGCCAGAATGGTGATGTCTTGTCTATACGAGGACGGTCCCAAAACAGAAACAAAAATAAGTCATCGAGTGGGAGATCTAAATCTAGAGGGAGATCTAAATCTCCAGGAAAACCTATAAAGGTGGTGTGCTGAAAATGCGGAAAGGAAGGGCACTACAAAAGGGACTGTAAATTTAAGGCTCCTGATAAACGAGAGGGATCTGATGATGCTCCTTCTACAGAGGCGAAAAATACCTCAGATGAAGTTTGGGACGTCTACTTGGCTTCTTCAAGTACACTTGTAGATCAAGAGGCATGGTTGATTGACTCAGGTGCATCCTTTCACTTCACTCCCCATAGAGAGTGGTTCTACGAGTATGAGAAATACAATGGTGGTGATGTCTTCTTAGGGGATGAAAGGAAGGATAGAATCATTGGTCGCGGAAAAGTAAAGTTGAAGTTGCAAGGTGGAAGGGTTAGAACACTTCCGGGTGTTTTGCATATTCCTGCATTGACCAGAAATCTGATTTCTATAAGCAAGCTGGATGATGCAGGTGTAAAAACAGTGTTCGAGAAGGATACCTACAAAATGGTTTGGGGAGCACTGGTATTGATGCGGGGAGTTTGAATTGGAACTCTAAACAAGTTGCAAGGTAGCACTGTTATTGATGGGTGCAACAGTTCTGTGGTTCCTGAAAGTGGAGCAAAAAATCTAGTGGTCTCTGGAGAGAAGACCATGTTGTGGCATCAAAGGCTTAGACATATTGGAGAGAAGGGCCTTCGAATACTTCATGGTAAAGGTATGGTAGAAGGTATGAGTAATAGCTCTCTGGATTTTGATTTCTGTGAAAATTGTGTATATGGGAAGCAGAATCGGGTGAGTTTCCCCTTTGGTAGTAAGAGGGTGAAACAGATATTAGAACTTGTGCACAGTGATGTGTTTGGACCTGTGAAGGTTCCATCACTGGGTAAGTCTGTGTACTATGTATCATTTATAGATGACTTCTCAAGGAATACATGGATATATTTCCTTAAGAAGAAATCTGAAGCCTTTAACAGGTTTAAAGAATTTAAGGCTCTCGTGGAAAATCAGACAGAGAAGAAGATAAAGGTGCTGAGGACAGATTATGGTGGAGAGTTTTACAGCAAGGAATTTGAAGAATTCTATAAGAAGTGTGGTATATCAGGACAGAAGACTACTCCATATACACCTCAACAAAATGGAGTTGCAGAAAGAATGAATAAGACGTTGATGGAAAGGGCAAGAAGCATGCTCAGTGGTGTCGAGTTAGGACAGGAATTCTAGGCAGAGGCGGTGGATACTGCATGTTACCTGGTCAACAGGTCACCTTCATCAGTGTTGGAGGATAAGACTCCACAAGAGCTATGGACTGGTAAGAAACCCTCTCTTTCACATATGAGGGTATTTGGATGTGATGCATATGTACATGTTCCAAAGGAGAAACGAACCAAGTTGGATAGTAAATCTAAAAAGTGCATCTTTATTGGGTATAAGGATGGTTTAAAGGGTTATAAGCTTTGGAACCCAGTCACAAGGAAGGTTGTGTAAAGCCTAGATGTGGTGTTCAGAGAGGTAAAAGATGTTATTAAACATGAATTCCAACCAAAGGAACCTGAGAAGATAGAGTTTGAGCTTAAGGAGGAAGAATTAGACTCTACAACAGAGGAGGAATCAGAAGATGAAGAGCCACAAACTCCGGGTGTGAGAAGATCAGTTCAAGAATGAAGGTAGCCAGAAAGGTATAGTCCATCTGCTTTCTGTTCAAATTTTGCTTTATCTATTACTGACGATGATCCCAGAACTGTGAAGGAAGCAGTAGATTCAGAGGATGGCAAACTCTGGAAAGAGGCCATGGTTGATGAAATGGCATCTTTGCACAAAAATGAGGCTTGGGATCTAGTGGAGTTGTCGGATGGAAGGAAACCCATTGGTAGCAAATGGGTGTTCAAGAAGAAGACAAATGCAAAAGGAAAGGTGGAGAAATACAAAGCTTGGTTGGTAGCAAAAGGTTATTCCCAAGTGCCGGGAATTGATTTTGGTGATATTTTTTCTCATGTTGCCAAGGTAACTTCTATTAGATTACTTTTATCTATTGTTGCTACTTTTGATTTTGAGTTAGAACAGATGGATGTGAAGAGAGCATTTCTTCACGGGGATTTAGAAGAGGAAATATACATGAAGCAACCTGAAGGCTTTGCGGTGAAGGGTAAGAAAGAACTGGTATGCAAGTTAAAGAAGTCTCTGTATGGGTTAAAACAGTCACGAAGGATGTGGTATCAAAAATTTGATACATTTATACGGGGACTTGGCTTCACCAGAAGCAAAGCAGATCACTGTGTATATTTTAAATTAATTGGTGACCGTGTTATTTACCTGGTCTTGTATGTAGATGATATGTTGCTGGATGGAAATGACAAAGAAATTATCCAGGATTTGAAGACCCAATTTTTTCCTCCAAATTCGACATGAAATATCTTGGTGCTGCAAACTATATTTTGGGCATGGAAATTAAAAGAGATCGAGCAAAGAGGAAGCTCTGGTTAAACCAGAGGAAGTATGTCGAGACAATACTGCAGAGGTTTAATATGCATGATAGTAAACCGGTGAAGGTTCCTATTCCTATAGGTGTGAGGTTATCTGCTGAAAAGTGTCCCAAGACACAAGAAGAGGAAGAGGACATGTCCCGTGTTCCATATGCAAGTGCAGTCGGTACCCTGATGTATGCAATGGTCTGTACTAGACCAGACATTGCACATGCAGTGGGAGTATTGAGCAGGTTTATGTCAAGACCAGGGAAGGAGCACTCGACAGTAGTGAAGCGGGTTTTCAGGTATTTGCGTGGCACTAGTGATTATGGTTTGTGCTACCAAGGAAGATCAAGATTGGACAGAATGTTGGATATTCGTGGCTTTGTTGATGCAGACTAGGCTGGAGATCTAGATCAGAGAAAATCTACAAGTGGGTATGTGTTTAACCTATTTGGAGGTGCAGTTAGTTGGATGAGTAAGAAATAATTTGTAGTGGCACTATCAACTACAGAGGCAGAATACATGGCAGCCACTCATGCAAGCAAGGAAGCAGTTTGGTTGCAGAGATTGTGTTCAAGTATGGGGTTAGTACAGGGAGCTATAAGGATAGACTGTGACAGCCAAAGTGCAATTTTCTTGGCAAAGAACCCCGCATATCATTCAAAGACAAAGCATATTGATGTTCAGTATCACTTTGTGAGGGATATGATAAAAGACAAAAAGGCGTTGCTGGTAAAGGTGGACACTTTGAAGAATACTGCAGATGCATTGACAAAATCTGTGAGCTCTGAGAAGTTCTCTTGGTGTAGAGAGACAATGGGCATTTCAGGGCTAGAAAAATGACTAAGCTCTCTTGTGGCCCCCTGTGGAAAGAAAACAACAAGTGGGAGAATGTTGGGTTGTGTTATATTCTTTCCACGACTAGCCCAAGTAGTTAACCAAGGGGTTAGAGGGTGGGTGGAGCCCCCCTTCATTGCGCCGATTGTGTAGCGGGGGGGGGTCACAGGGGGTTTGAGGCGTATCCGTAACCCCACTTTATGGGGTCTGGGGCAGCGCCCCGGAAAATTTTGGTTTTGGAGCATATGTTAGGATGGGCAGACCCACCTATGGTTTTGTGCATGATTTTTGCACATGTTTTTGGACATGATGGTTTTTAGTCCATGGTATTGGACGCGATGGTTTTCAGTCCATGGTATTGGATGCTTCAGCATGTATAAATATGTATTATAACATTGAAAGGAACATAATGAAAAATCAAGCTGGTAGTCCCGGTTTTGGGATCCAGGGGAAAATCTTTGTGTATATTTGTTTTATGTGTTATGCTCTCGCATTGTTTATTTTCTGTGTTTTAGAATTCATATGCAAGTAATTTCTTTATGGGGTTAAAACCTACAGTGGCGAGAGGGGTGGGGCACTTGGTCCTAACCCTTGGTTACATGACTCCATAAGATCAGAGGCATCAGAGGAGGGGGTGGGGTCATTAAGCCCTAGCTCTGATTCTGTTGGTGTCCATATGACCAACACCTATAGCTGAGGGGGCGGACCGGGTGGCACGTGTTCCATGTTGGCCCCTAGTCCCATGATCCATAATGTAACGAATGGTTGAGATAGGAGGAGCTGGAGTGGCGGGGGCGGGTAGTTAGCCTTGGCCCCCGGCCACATGGCACTCAATGTGACCCTCACCCAACAGTTAAGGGTTATTGGAAAAATTAAACATGCGACAAGTTGCACAAATTTCGGTAGGAATCCTGGCAGTGCCAGGTGAAATTGTCACTTGGCGGTTGGCAGAAAGGCGGAATTCGTAGGATGGTTAGCCAGAATTGTATATTTGCAGAACAATTAGCAAAATTTGTTCAAGGAGGCATATCTTGCTCATTTTTCAACCTTTTTGAGCTTAAGAAGTGCCTAGATTGGGTTTTTTTAGCAGTCTGGATCCATTTGCAACACTATTTTTGCAATTTGAGTACTATAAACTGATGTAATTTCATATTTGAGCATAAAATTGAAGAGGCCCAACATTAGAAGTTGGACCTGGAGACGTAGCCCAGGAGGGGTGAACTCCGTTATCAAATTGTTATTTTGTCTTATTGTTTATGGTTCATTTTTCTCCATTTTATTTTTGCAAACTAAGTTTTAAAACACTAATTTTATGTGCTTTTGCAATTTGATCCATTTCCCACAAGACATAAACTTGCTTGCAAATTTTTAAGAAACCTTCAAGTTTTTGATTTCATATCAATCTAACATGATAAATTTGTTTCAAAGGGTTACAGGCTCAGATATGTTGTCCATGTTATACGAATTATTTTAATATAAGCAAATTTTGGTTAAGGATGAAGATCAACAAAAGAATTTTTTTGCTACACCATGGGAAACATTTGAGTATTTAAAGGTGCCTTTTGGATTATTGAATGTTGGATCCATGTCCCAAATGGCCGTGGATTTTGCATTCAAGAACTTAATTGGAAAAATCATAGAAATTAATTAGAAAGATTTGATCATTTTCTCTAGGGAGAGTAATGAATGCATTTGTCATCTAAGAACACATTATCTGAAAGGATGGAGTAAAAATTAACTCATCATGAGTAAAACCTATCCAAAATGTCCCCTTGCCTAGATGTAAGAAAGTTGTCCAATCCTTCTTTGGGAAAATAAATTTGATTAGAAGGTTCGTACAAGATTTCATGGAAATCACCAAGCCTATGTCAAACTTGTTGAAGAAATAATCAATTTTCAAATGGAATTATGAGAATAGGGAAGCCTTCAAGAAAATTAAGGAAGTCATTAGTTCATCCGTAATATTAGTGAGCCTAAACTACAAATACTATTTTCAAACAGTTTAATTTGTATCTTAGGACACTATTGTGGGAGCTTTGGTCCAAATCCATATGAAGAAAATATGGAGCAACCCATATCATGTATCATTAAAGCACTTATAATTTCAAAATTAAATTACTTTGTCATGGAGAAACAAGCTTATGCTTTAGTCCAATCTTTGAAACAATCCAAAAGTTATGTGTGGTATTCTAGAATTATATCTTATGTTCCACATGAGGAAGTGAAAGACGTATTGATGTAACATTATTGCTTGGCCCTCTGTGAGAAATGGGTTTCCAAGATTTAGGAACATGACATAGATATTAGGCCAACAAAATTAGTGAAGGATCAAGATTGGCCAAGATTCTCTTGAAAGGAATGAAATACTTTAGATTTGGAAGGAGAAAGTGATAATAACAAGTTTTGGATGACTTGGTGATCTGAAATGGAGTAGATTAGTAATATTGTGCTAATTCCCCATTCATAATAAAACCCAAGATGTTTATCATTTTCTTATCAAGTGCTTAAAGATTCACCATTTTTGCTTAATTAACTGATTCCCATGAGAATTTCTTATGTAAATGTTATAAACAATTTAACATAAAACATATGTTGAACAATAGCAAAATAACAACAAAGAACATCTAAATACAACACACAACACAAATATTTGATGAGGAGTTCACCCCTCCTGGGCTACGTCTCCTTGGTCTAGCTTCCAATGCTTGGGCCTCTCTATTGTGCTCAAATTACAACAAAAATGTGTTTACAATGCTCAAATGCCTTTGAAACATGTCTCAATGAGTTCAGAATAGCCAAAACTGCTAGCATTGACTCTTTTTGCATCCAATTTGGTTAAGAACTGAAGAAGTTATGACTTCTCCTAGTTCTCCCACTATTTGCTCAACAAATTCCCCTTTTCTGGTTACTAACCATCAAATTCAACTTTAAATCTACCAGATTTACCACATTTCAGCCACCGGAGCCATACTTCCCAGCGGGTATGGAAATCGCAATCGAAAATCGGCGTGGGAACATTAATCGATGGTATTGGCGGACCCAACGACATATAAACTGCAACACATAACATATCGCGTCTCGGACTTATCGCAGTCAGAACTCATTTCATTTTGCTATCGGTGGATAATCCTTGTATCATATATATATCAGCGGATACTAGGTGTGATATGCAATTGCGATATATCGCATTGCAACCCTGACTGTGCTGGGGGCTGATTCTATAACTCCTCCTTTCTTGTGATTGTGATATGCAATATCGCAAATCGTAATCGACACTACCTGGGGGCCGATTTTTAACCTGATCCACCTGTGACCTGCAATATGTGATATGCGAAGGGCCAATGGTGGCCTTCCACTTGGCACCTCCTCATTCGCTGAAGGGCTTTTCCACGTCATCCAATCCTGTCATGTAGACAATTCAAACTTGAACTTTGACTTGCTCTAACTTCTGCATATGAGCTCAGATTTGAGTATCATTCACACCGTTGGATTCAGAATGATGAGCTCTTAAATCTAAACCTAAACTTATCAAGATTCCAACACTTTGATTTTTGAGCATAATTTTGAGCACCTGATCACTCCTCCCCACTAGAAGCCTTTTGGACTCCAAAATATTATATTCAGTTATTGAACAGATGAGGGTATTGTTCCCTCACCTTCCCCTCTTCAATCCATTTGGCCTTTGATGGATTTGTACCTTTGAGACCCACTCGAAGATAATCAATATTTCCCCTTTTTGATGACCTCGTTCTTCTGTCAAGTATGATGTCTTACTAAAGCTCATCAAGAAATTTGGGGAAAAACCTTCAATTGATGGAATCTGTACACCTTCTCCTTGATCTTCAATCAAAGTAGGCTCATACAATCTCAAATTTTCAACATTTACAACGGAATAAATTTGCATATATGAAGGAAAATCAAGCTTGAAAGCGTTATTGCCAATCTTTTCCAGAATTTTAAATGGACCATAATGGATTGGTTTCAACTTTTTACCTTCACCTTGGAGCCTTTTCTTGCTACTGATGATCCACACGATGCTTATCATGCCTTGCCTTATACTCGCCTTGACTCGTTTCTAGTTGTTCTTGAACTGTTTGGTGAATCAACTTAATTTTCTCAGTGAATTATTTTGCACTGTCAATGTCGTTATGTCCATCTATAGCTACATCTTTCTCAAAGATGAAATCCAAAGGCGATTTAGGAAAATAGCAAAGACATCATCAAAAGGTGAAGTTAGAGTAGAATAGTGTTTTTCTCGGTTGTAAGCATGTTGAATATAATGTAATTGTTCATCCCACAACTTAGGATGTTTGCTGCAATATCCTCTTAGCAAATGAATAATTGTCTTGTTAACCACTTCAATTTGACCATCTGTTTGTGGATGGAAGGTTGTACTTTTCTTCAACTTGGTGTCCATCAAGTTCCATAAACTTGACCAAAACTTCCCAACAAATCAAGAATCACGATCACTTACAATAGAAGTAGGTATTCCAAAATGAACCCATACATTTTGAAAGAAAAGTTAAGTTGTTTGTTCAGCTGTAATTTGTTTTTTACAAGGCATTAATATGCACATCTTGTTAAACCTATCCACAACTACGTACAAATAATCATGACCTTTTCTTGATAAAGGAAGACCTCCTACAAAATTCATAAAAACACTCTCCCGTGGACTTGAAGGCACTGGAAGTGGTGTGTACAATCCTAGTTTCCTATTACTAGGCTTACTGACTGCACACAATGAACAACCTTTAATAAAACATGACACACTTTAAAGCATATGAGGCCAGTAAAAGTACCTCTGAAGATTTTCCATTGTTTTACTTACACCGAAATGTCCAGCAATAAGAGAAGTGTGCGCTTCTCTTGTTCCATTTACTCTCTCTCCCTATGGAACACAAAGTTTTCCCAAATGATACAACAGATTATCATGTACATGGTAGTCTAATTCCTCAACTTGGTGGCCTTGACTCAAGTTTGAATATACCTCTTGAAAGTCAGTATCATGTACATATTGTTCAACATAGCTTTCAGGAAAAATGGAATTATTCTTTAGTAAAATGGCTACATTAATAATTGGTCTAGAAAGCATATCAGCAACTCTATTATAAATACCTTTCTTGTACCTGATTACCAAGCGGAATTGTTGTAATAATCCCATCCAACGAAAGTGACTTGGTTTCTAAAATTTTGTTTGAGATTGCAAATATTGTAAAGGTTGATGATTGGTGTGAATAATGGTTTCTTTACCCATCAAGTAATGCTTCCATTTCTTCACACTTTGCACCAATGCGTAAAGATATTTATCATATGTAGGATAATTAATAACATCACCATTAAAAATCTCATAATGAAGTGAAATGGGCTTACCATGTTGTAAAAGAACTGCACCCATGGCGTAGTCACTTGCATCTGTTTGTATTTTAAATGGTTGTTCCAAAGCTTGCAATGCTAAAACTGGGGCTGAATTGATCTCTTGTTTTAAAGCATCAAATGCTTTTTTCTGTTTGCTTCCCCACTGGAAGACAACCTTCATGCTAGTCAAAGCATGTAGTGGAGCTACTATGGAAGAGAAATTAGCAATGAACTTCCTCCAATACTGTGCTGCTCCCAGAAAACTCCTTACTTTTGTGACTGATTTGGGTATTGGCCAATTCACAATGATCGAAACTTTAGAGGGGTCAATCTTCAGCTCATCTCCTCCAACTATGTGGCCCAAATACACTAAGGAAGTTTTCCTGAGTTCACATTTAGACATCTTTAGAAATAATTTTTCTTTTTTCAAGACATCCAACACTTTCCTCACATGCTTGACATGCTCTTCTCGTGATTTTCTGAATATCAAAATATCATCTAAATAGACCATTACAAACTCATCAAGAAGGGATCTTAAAACATCATTCATAACTCTCATGAATGTAGCTGGAGCGTTGCAAAGACCAAAAGGCATAACTAGCCACTCAAACAATCCCAGTTTGGTTTTAAAAGAAGTCTTCCAAATATCCTCCTCAGCTATTCTAATTTGATGATATCCACTTCTCAAGTCTAATTTAGTGAAATATTTTGCATTCTTCAACTAATCTAGGAAATCATCTATTCTGGGTTGTGGGTATCGATTCTTTATGGTAATTTTATTCAAAGCTTGATAATCTACACACATGCGCCAGGTTCCATATTTATTGGGTACCAAAACAATTGGCGAACGACATGGTGAAGTAGAGGGACGAATTACACCTTTATCTAACAATTCCTAGACTTGTTTCTTAATTTCTAAACTTTCCAGAATTGACATTCGATACATACCAATGTTTGGGAGTGGATAGTCTTGTTGTAGCTGAATTTCGTGTTGAATTCCCCTTTTTGGTGGCAATCCCTTTGGTTCTTGAAACATGTCTCCATATTGATTGACCACATCAACCAATTCAGCTTTCAGCTTCACGTCACAGCCTGCAAAGGATTCATGCTCTGTGTCATTCTTCTATTTGATCATAAGGAGCACGAGACTCTTGCTAGAATTGACCAGTCGCTTCATTTTCCCTGCGCTTGCCAAAGACAGATTAAGCTTTCTGCGATGGGCTCTCACAATATACTCCATTTTGTCTTTGAACAAATGATATTTTTTCTCAAATCTATGGAAAATGTCTTTCCTGTCATAAAAATACGAGCTTCCCAACACAATTCTAGCAATATCCAGCAGCACATCTAATTTGAATTCATCAACGAAATTGGTAGTAATTGAAAACCCTGAAAACACATTTCCATATGACCTAAATATTGGCATCCTTGCTTATCCAACCCAATGGATACGGTTTATGATGAGGCACGGTTTCCAGATTCAATTTCTTGACCAAATCTGTAGAAATTAAATTTTCCTGAGATCCACTATCAAATAGCATATCAATCTTGGTGTGTTTGAAATAACTCGGATATGGAACAACTCAATTATGTTTTCCTCATTTGAAGTGTTATTGGAGTTATTTGTTGCGCTGGTGCTTGTCGTTGTTTCCTCTTTGCTTTCTTTTGGCATGGATTTTCCCTTAGTGATTGTGGCTGCAATCTTTCATTCATCACCTGATTCAAAACCCAAGTCTTGTTGTACAACAACGTTTGTCTTCTGTTTCCCTTTAATGTTATATTTCTTTGATCTTAATTTAGGATGAAGTGTCCAGTAATGTGCTTCATCATGGACCTCTTTGGAACAATTCTTGCACACGGGTTTCTCCCCTTCTTTCTTAACAAAAGCATTTTTCTTATGCTTTCCTTTAAATTTCTTCCCTTTTTCACCACTCTGGAATGGCTTCTTCTTACCTTCTTCTTGTACATTTTTCCCTCTTGCTTCAAGGTGTGTAGCTTGAACACAGACCTCATCAAGATTCATGGGATTAAACATAAGAATGGTATGTCGAAGATAGCTATGCAAACCTCCTATATATTTCAGCAAAGTATCTTGTGACTGCAAGTCTACTCCTAGCATAAGATCTCTTCTCCTAAACTCTTGAGTATACTCTTGCACATTTTGACCTTTTAACTATCTGAAATTTTGCCAATTCATGATAGCTTTTTGCATATGGGCTAAAGGGTATAATTGTCTTTTTATAGCAGCAATGAAATTAGACCAAGTAATAGAGATCTTACCATGTTTTTTGATCTTGTCTTGAGTCCTTTCTACCCACCATACAAGTGCTGCACCCTCCATTCTCAATGAAGCCAATTGAATCTTTATGTCATCCTCTTGAAGGTTTTGAATCCTAAAATACACCTCCAACTAACGAATCCAGTTATCCAGCTTCTCTGCATTCACTTCACCATTGTACATTAGCAACGAATTTAACATCAAGCTTTAGAAAACATGATTTACCAATTCCTTTTGAAGAATGATGATGAGTATGAGTAAGGGTTGTATTAGTGGAAGAGGGTGAAGATGATTGTGAAGAATAATATGAAGAAGATGGTGGAGAGGGTGGAGGTTTGTCTCCATTCCCATTACCTCATTTTCCAATACCTCCTCCTGAAGAGCCTTCTCCTTTGGGAGGTTTGGAACTTTCTCCTTGCAATCTGTTATTCCTCTCTTCATAGAGGACCTTCACCATCTCTGTCATATCAAAGAAAGCCTTTCTAAAGGTCTTATCATATTCTATCATGATAGGTTCTCCTTCATGAGACATGGTCTCTGAAGACTCAACTACAACTTCTGCAACTTGAGGATGTACTGGTGTAGAGGACTTTGGAAGCCTTGCTCTTCTTCCCCTTGAACCAACTATAGGGCTTTCAACCAACTTCTTGTTGTAGCGACTACAACCACCCTCCAAAATTTTGCCTTAGCTCCGTTTTGGAGCCTCCCTACCAACCTTTCATAGCAGCATGTCTTTCTTCGTCAAGTACACAAGCTTCAACGATTTTCTTGCATAAAGATAGCCTGTCCATCAAAGCTTGTTGCATTCCCCTCACAGGCTATTTCTCTAGACTTGTTCCAGCTGCAGGCTTAGCAGCTCCCTCAAGAAATTGCACAATTCTGGAGAGAAAACAACCTTCCCTCCAGAAATTGCACATTTTTTTTGGCAGCCTGCTGTGCTCTAGAATTGCGCAAATCTGCCAGTCAAGATTCACCTAGAAAATTGCATAATTCCTCCCAGCAGGGATGCTTAACCTAGGAATTGCGCAATCCTGGGCAGCAGTCAGCTGCTTTGCCTAGAAATTGCGCAAATCTCCTAGGCAACCATCCCATCTCCCTTCTAGACATGCGCATTTTTCCCAACAATTGAGCAGGCTTTTGCATGTGCAGTTGGTTTGACCAGTTCTAGTGGGACTAAGAAAACTTGACTTGCATGCATGGGTTGTTTTTTCCTGGAATAGAAAAAGCAACATGAAAAAAGCATCCCTAGATTTTAGGGAACTATTTTTAGCAGTTGGAGGTTACATGCAAAGATCGTTTTAGAATCTTTCCTCCAAGTGTTTCTTTTTGTTGGAAATAATACTGAGAGGTGGGGGCGGTGAATCGGTATTATCAGATCAATAATTTAATTTTCAAAACTAATTTGTATACGCTACTTCATCTTAGTGAACTAGCGTGTATACACAATTGTACTTAATGTAACCATCGTATATGCAGAGATCTTTTGTTTTACCCGAATTATCATGCATTGAACTTTAACCAGTATATCAGGAATTTATTAGACAATGCAGTAAAAATAGAATAAAGCATTACACATAAGTAACACACATGAACACCAAGATATAAGGTGGAAACCCAATGTGGGTGAAAACCACCTACTGCAATCATCTCTGTCTTCTTTTAATAATAAGAGAATTATGTTTACAATTTTTTTGTACTGGTGTAGTCTACCAGTACTCAGGCTTCTACCTGCAGAAGGCTACAACCTTCTCTCATTCTCCAACTTTTACTGGAAGGGAGCTACAACCCCCTAGCTCTTGTACTAGTTGATATGTTTACTAGTATGTAGGTGCTGACCTACAGAAGGCTACAACCTTCTATTTTCTTCTAGGGACCACGTTTCATAAATTTTTCGACTGGATCCATCAACAACATCAATCTTCAAATATATCTGCATCAACCAATGTCCTTTTGAACCAACCACAACCGAATCAATCAATCACTCCATCATTCTGATCATTCAGAATGTTGTCACCATAATACAGTAACCAGAACCCAAGCCAGAACCCAGAACATTGCAACAGCAAACAAAAGCAACTAAAACATATTTTAGAAGGTATACGCTACTTGCATGTGTCGAACCTGCGTGCATACGCGCTTTCCTTAAAGGCGAACCAGTGTACAGATTTGCAGATCAAATTTATGATGTATACACTGCTTTGATATGCAGAACCAGCGTGTATATGCTCCTTTTCTAAAGTGAACCTACGTACAGATTTGTAAATGATGATTTAAACATTACAACTATTCCAGACTTCAGTCATACCCAGATCATCATATTTACAGACTACAACATGCAACAGTTATTCAGATACATGATCAAATCACATAAAGATAATTCACTTCAATCCTTGAAATCCTAATACATCATTAGATCTTATCCTTCATCAAACGCTAAGGTTCATCCTTGGTTCAGATCAAGCACAACACCATAAGCCAATAACCTGCATATTAGATTTCACACCTCATTAGATATTCGATACTTGCACACCATGGCCTAATGATCTTCTCCTCCTTTTATAGTTTGTAGGCCTTTCTCAATACCATGGACCAAAACCACTTAGGACCAATACCTTGGACTAGATACCTTGGGTCAATACCTTGGACCCGATACCTTGGACCAATACCATGGATCAAAAATACCATGGACCAAATACTTCGGACCAAAAAATTATTTTTCCAAGGTATACGTGCTTTTCCTTCTGTAAAGGTGTGTGTGTATGTATACACAACTTTTATAAAGTGAACCTACATGTATACGCAGTTTGGTCAGAGGTGAACCTGCATATACCTCTCTTTCTTCATTCTGTGAAGACTGATCTGTAATTCTTTGTTGTTTACCTGCTATACTGTGATCTTTCATCTGAGTGAGTTTCTTTCTGAACTGATTCCTTGAAGCTGCCCTGCATTTCATCACATCTGTAAACACTCCTATTGTGAATTATGTCACATCTGATATCTCTTCTGTAGATTCATCTAGTTACCATATACAGGTGAGTTGTTCTGCTACAAGTGGGTTGCCATCAAGTACAACACATACATCATAATGCCAACAATCTTCCCCTTTGGACTTGATGGCAACAACCAACAACCACACCAAGTCACTCTCCCCCTTTGACATCAAGGGCAAAGGGTCATGCTCCCCCTGAGTGCATGTTGAATTCTCTGATATGCTGAAGTGTGCTGATTGAGCTCCCATGATCGAGTCCATGCTCCCCCTGAGCATAAGCAAAGTCTGCAAAAAGATGTTTTAAAAGAAGAACATGACTCTATACATACATCACAAATGACCTTCCTATCACCAGTGACTCATACATACATCCATCTCCCAACCAAGTGGGGATATACCAAATTTGACTCATCCACCCAACCAAGTGGGGATATATCAGCTGTGTATACATGTCAAAATCAAGAAACATTACATCATCCATCCCATGCATAGTTGTTATAGACATTTTTGGGCACTGCAACCCCAATCATAAATGTCCATAAACCAAGGGCTCTTAAGTCCCTAAAAGTTTTGTTCCAACCTCTAAAAGAACAAGGTCAACTGATTACATCTTCTCCCAGAAGTTCTCCATGAAAAACTGCTCAGAACTGGTCAAAACTGGACCATCTCACCTGCTCCATGGTCAAAGTGCGCTGCATCCCACCTAAATACACACGAGAGGTGCGATGCATCTTGAAAAGCCCTTCTATGGGGTGCGATGGGCGAGAGTGGACAAATGGCAGGGTCAATCTGCAAGGTGGAGGATCATGGAATCTTCCAGAAACTTCTCCTGTGACACTTGCCTCTCTGCATTCGCCCAGGAATGAGTAAGAGATCATGAATCTCCAAGTGGATTCAAGAACTATCAGAAAGAGGACACTAATCAAATCTCAAAAGCTGACTCACCCCCTTGCAAACATCTATATATGGATCCCTCATCCCAGAGATCCAGGGGTTGGAATTTTGTATCTTGTAAGGAAGTGCTGCTGGTTTCTTGGTGCAACATCATAGTGTTGGGTGATCTAAGCTTTTCATGAGGTGAAGAAGGGATTTCTTGCTGAGAGGATGATGCTGGGTCAGAACAATTGGTTGTAATCCTCTTTGCTATTCTTGATTATTAATAAAGCTATTCAAGTTTTCCTCCACATTCTTGTATGATTGATGATATATGCATTTGTGTGGTCAATATATATCTGGTCCTATATTGTTTATGATAATAGATCTATGTTCTTGGATAGTGTTATGCTGCTTTGATTCTATAGGTGCCCTTTGAAGCTGGGTAGACGAGGAAGCGAGTGGCAAAGATCTATCAGAAGGGAGAGGAATCAAGCAAGGAACCAAGCGCAAGACAGAGGTTGGTCTCCTTTATTCCCCTCTTATCTATTTCTCATAAAGGAAAACGAAAGTAGTTTTAGTTTGTTTGTTTCTAAGGTAGCTACTAGCCTTAGTGGGACTAGCAGCTCTGCATAGACACTAGATTTCCCGATAACAATAGTGGGGTTACAAATTAGATCTTTTCATGACCGTTTCATTAAAAGATACAAATGACATATATAACAGAGACCAAATATCTTAAATAAGACCATGATAGTCATCAGCAACTATCATATGATTTGCACCATCAGTAGCATCTGTCAACAGCATCCAGACCAGCAACCTGTATATGTCCATCATTAGTTCCCAAAATATCATCAACCATATTCTCCCCCTGAACCTGTTCCACCTGTTCACTGTCAGATCTGATCATTGCATATGTCAATAAGAGATATCAAAGCATCATCATCAATCAGATATACATCAAGTTATCAACAAATTTATATTTCCACACGTTATCAGCAGATATTTCCACATGTTATCAGCAGATTGAGACCATCATCAAACAGAGTAGATAATTGACAGAACCATAGCAAACCCCTTTTTCCTGAGTCTAGCCTGCTGCTTTTCTTTAAACCAACATATATGTGACTGTGCCCACAGAAACACATGTATGTACGCAACTACGCTTTATGAAACTCGCGTATAACCACCTTTCTGAAGTAAATAGGTTTTAACAGTAGGACGATGCAACAACTACTCCCAGCTTTTGCCTGAGATATTCAAATGTCTCTTTGGGCAGTGGTTTAGTGAATATATTAGCAACCTATTCTTTGGAGGGAACATACTCCAATTTGACCTTTTGTTCAAGCACTTGTTCTCGTAGAAAATGATATTTGATGGGTATGTGCTTGGTCTTGGAGTCCATGACTGGATTCTTTGAAATACTGATGGCACTTGTATTATCAAATAGAATGGAGATGGGTGGAGCACATGTGATCTGAATGCCTTGCAAGGTTTGCATCATCCAAAGTAGTTGTGTGTAGCAAGACGCAACAACCATGTATTCTGCTTCAGCCATAGATAATGCAATTGAACTTTGTTTCTTGCTGAACCAAGACACCAACCTAGAACCCATATAGAATGCACCACCACTAGTGCTTTTTCTGTCATCAACACTCCCTGCCCAATCTGCATCTATATATGCATGAAGTGTAAGATCTGTATCTCTAGGATACCATAAACCAAAGTTCTGTGTTCCTTGAAGATATTTGAAGATGCTTTTTACTGCCTGAAGGTGTGATTCCTTTGGATTTTCTTGGAATCTTCCAACAATTCCTAATGCATGCATGATGTCTGGTCACGTACCTGTTAGATAAAGCAGACTGCCAATCATGGATCTATAAGTTGGTTGATGTACTGCTACTGATTCATCATTTGAGCTAAGACTGCATCCTGTTACCATTGGGGTACATACTGGTTTAGAATCTTCCATGCCGTACTTTTTCAGGATCTGTTTGAGATATTTGGTTTGTGAGAGAAAAATACCATCTTTATTTTGTTGAACTTGTAGACCAAGAAAATAGGTAAGCTCACCAAGCAAGGACATTTCAAATTCTTTCTGCATTACTAAAGCAAAATTCTGACTCATGGATTCTTCATTGCTACCAAAAATGATATCATCAACATACACAACAATTATTAGCAATTTACCAGTGTCCATCTTTGTATATAGATTGCTATCTGCTGACCCCTTTGAAAAACCCTGTTGGTGGAGATATTTGTCAAGATGGTAATACAATGCCGTTGGAGCCTGTTTTAGACCATAGAGAGCTTTTCTGAGTTTGCATACAATTTTTGCATCATTTCCAAGAATGAATCCTTCTGGTTGTTCAATATAGACTTCTTCTTCTAAGTCTCCATTAAGAAAGGCAGATTTTACATCCATTTGGTATACTTTGAATTTTTGAAAACTAGAAAGAGCAAGAAACATTCTTATGGCTTCAAGTCTAGCAACAGGTGTAAAATTTTCTTCAAAATCTATACCTTCTTACTGAGCATATCCTTTACAAACAAGTCTGGCCTTGTTTCTAATAACTTCTCCATTTTTGTTCAGCTTGTTTTTGAATATCCATTTAGTTCCTATGATATTCTTATCATGAGGTCTAGGAACTAATTCCCAAGTATTATTATTTTTAATTTGCACAAGTTCTTCATCCATGGCCTTGACCCAACATTCATCTCTGCATGCTTCATTTATATTTTGAGGTTCAATGGAAGATAGTAATGCTAGATAACTTGAAGCTTTGACAATGGTTCTTTTTGTCTGCACACCTGCCCCTTTTTCCCCTAAAATTTGATTCTCTGGATGATTTTTCTCAACATACTTGGACGGAGTCTTTTCTTCTATCGTTATCTTTTCTTCTGGTGCTTCATTGGTTTCTTCTTCAGAATTAGTGTGATTTGATGTGGGAAAATGATCCTCATATTCTTCATTGTCATAATCTTTGGTTTTTATCTATTTTGGATTTTTGCATGCTTCATCAACCACAACATCAATGCTTTCAATAATTTTCCCAAGTCTTTTATTGTAACATTTATATCCTTTACTTTGGGAAGAGTAGCCAAGAAGAATACCTTCATCTGCTCTGGGTTCAAACTTACCAAGTTTTTCATCAGTCCTTTTTATGTAACATTTTCTTCCAAAAACTTTGAAGTATTTTACAGTAGGAGTCTTACTATACCAAAGTTCATGTGGAGTTTGAGTGTTGTTTACCCGAACATTTGCTTGGTTGATAATAGTGACGACGGCGAATGCAGCTTCACCCTAGAAGGTTGCAAGAGTTCCAGATTCATCTAGCATAGCACGAGCCATTTGTTGAATAGTTCTGTTCATCCTTTCTACCACTCCATTTTGTTGAGGAGTCCTTGCGGTGGAGAACTGCCTTTTTATTCCATGTTGTTCACAAAAGTCAAAGAATTCATCTGAGGTAAATTCCCCTCCTCGATCAGATCTGAGGCATTTGATTTTGCGATCTGATTCATTTTCAACCAAAGCTTTGAAGGCTTTGAAATTTTCAAATGCTTCATCTTTATGCTTTAGAAGACCTATCCAACACATTTTGGAAAAATCATCAATGAATAATATAAAGTATTCTTCTCCACGAGGTGACTTTTTCCTTGATGGTCCACATAAATCAGTATGAACAAGTTCAAGAGGCTTACTAGCTGACCCTTCCTTTTCGATGAAGTGAGATCTGGTTTGCTTACCGAATTGACATGATTTGCATATAGTATTTTCAGGAATGTTGATATCTGGAAGATCATGAACAGCCTGGAATCTGCATGCTTTTCTTATTTGAGAAAAGCTTAGATGTCCCAATATTCTGTACCATAGCCAGTTTTCATCATTTCTGCTTAGATAGCACTGTTGTTGTCCTCCCTTGAGTATGTATAGGTTGTTTGGAGTTCTTGTCCCTTTGATCACAGTTTATCCTATATCAAGCTCACGAACAACACATCCATTTGATCAAAACACTACTTCATTTCCTTGATCACACATTTGACTCACACTCAACAGGTTATGCTTTAAGCCATCAACATACATAACATTCCCATCTTTAACCTTTTCTTTCAAGAAAACAGAGCCTTTACCTTTTATGACAGCGGGAGTGTCGTTTACAAATGAGACACTTTTTTCCTTTTCTAAGGCATTATATGAGTGTAGTTTTTCTTTGTCACCTGTCATGTGTTTTGAGCATCCATTGTTGATGTACCACCAGTTTTCTTGTCCTTCTGCATACAAGGCTATACCACATCTTTCTGTTTGTGGTTCTTTCTTTCTCCATAATTTGGGATTTAATGGAGTTTGCTCCTTTTGAGCTATTTGCCAAAATTTACTCCTACATTCAGATTCTTCATGGCCAAAGTCGTTACAGTTTGAGCATTTTATTTCATTTTCAAGAAGAGAAAAGTTATTATAGGAACTTTTCTTGATCCCTGTCACATTCCTTTGATTTCGTGCTTCTCTAGCCATGATAGTTTTGTAAGCAACACATTGAGTAGCTTTGTGTCCAAAACTATGACATGAGAAACATTTACCATTAAAGAAGTTCCCGCGATTATCGAATCTACTAACCCGTTGATTGTAGTTTCTATTGATATTTATCTTTGAAGCAAATTGAGTACGATTTACCTGAGGTTGATTGTGGCTTCTGTTCATCCTTGAAGTAAATTGAGCCTGATTCACCTGGTGATCTACTTTATGTCTTTGCTTACAATTGTCAAACAGTTCACTGCTCTTTGCTGCACCAAGATAGCTTTTAGTGGAGGTTGACGGCTTCTGTGATTGAGATGTTTCTTCAGTATATCCAAGACCTGTCTTTATCAGAGGAGAGCGTTGCACTTTGATAATTTCATTTAAGATTTTTGATCCTTTAGCAAATCTAAGATTGAGAGCTTTTGTTTTCTCAAGATCCTTTCTTAGACCCACAATTTCACATTCTAGCTTTTCATTGTGTTTTTCTCTTTCAGCAAGTTGGTATGTCAAGGTATCTATAATCATATTTTTTTCTTCTAAACAGATTTTGAGTTTACAAATATCTTCACAAAAGATCATCTTCATCTAAAGCATCCAAAAAATCATCATCTTCATAAGCCATCAGAAGTCTATAGTCATTACTATTTTCATCTTCATCACTATTTGATAAACCATCACTATCTTCATGAGTATAGTAGCTCTTTTTACTTACACTTTGTTTTCTATTCCATTTTGAAAATTCCTTCCCTTTATCATATTTATCTTTATGAGGACATTTGGCAGCATAATGACTGACTCTACCACAGACAAAACATTTGAAAGGTAGTTTACCTCTGAATCTTCTGGAACCCCGTTGAAGCTTCTTGACAAAGTTTGCTTCCTCTTCTTCTTCTGAAATATGTCCTGATTCATTGAGTTCTTCTTTTCCTTTTGCTGAAGCTTTAAATGCGGCTTCTCTCATATCTGATGGACCTCCTTTTCTCATCTCAAAGGCAGTTAAGATTCTGTGAAGCTGTGTCATAGTAATAGTCTGTAGATCCTATTTTTCTTCTATGGCAGATACTTTTGATTCAAATTTAGCAGATAAGGATCTTAAAACTTTTTCAACTAAGGTAACTTCCTTTATCTCTTCACCCAGATTCTTCATGCAATTAACAATCTCATCTATACATAAGAAGTAACTAGCTATAATTTCAACATTGTGCATCTTGAGAGTTTCATATTGAATTCTGAAAGTTTTCAGTTTAGCACGTTTTACCTGAGAGTCTCCTTCGTAGCTTAGAACAATTTTGTCCCATATTTCTTTGGCTGATTTGAGTTGCATAACTTTGACAAACTCTGATTGTGATAGACTTCACAATAATGTATTGATAGCCTTTCCATTGGTTTCATATTGTTTTTTACTTGTTGTATCTGTAGGAATTGTTGATGGAAATGTATATCCTCCTTCCACGATTTTCCAGACATCTGTTCCAAGAGATTGAAGATAGGTTGTGGTTCTTACCTTCCAATAAACAAAGTTGCTCCCATCAAAGGTTGGCAGTCTGATGGATCCCCCGCTTTCTTGATTACTCATGATGATGGATCTTCCTTCAAGCGATCAAGCTTCTTCTGAAGGACCTGCTCTGATACCAATTGTTGGAAATAGTACTAAGAGGCTGGGGGGTGAATCAGTATTATCATATCAATAATTTAATTTTTAAAACTGATTTGTATACGCTACTTCAGCTTAGTGAACTAGAGTGTATACGCAACTGTACTTAATGAAACCAGTGTATATGCAGAGATATTTTGATTTACCCAAATTATCATGCATTGAACTTTAACCAGTATATTAGGAATTCATTAGACAGTGCAGTAAAAATAGAATAAAGCATCACACATAAGTAACACACATGAACACCAAGATATAAGGTGGAAACCCAATGTGGGTGAAAACCACCTGCTGCAATCGTCTCTATCTTCTTTTAATAATAAGAGAATTATGTTTACAATTTTTTTGTACTGGTGCAGTCTTATACTAGTACGCAGGCTTCTACCTGCAGAAGGCTACAACCTTCTCTTTTCTTCCAGGGACCACGTTTCATAAATTTTTAGACTGGATCCATAAACAACATCAATCTTCAAATATATTTGCATCAACCAATCTCCTTTTGATTCAACCACAACTGAATCAATCAATCACTCCATCAATCTAATCATTCAGAATGCTGTCACTAGAATACAGTAAATAGAACCCAAGCCAGAACCCAGACCACTGCAACAGCAAACAAAAGCAACTAAAACATATTTTATAAGGTATACGCTACTCGCATGTGTCGAACCTGCGTGCATATGCGCTTTCCTCAAAGACGAACCAACGTACAAATCTGCAGAACAAATTTATGATGTATACGCTGCTTTGATATGCAAAACCAGCGTGTATATGCTCCTTTTCTAAAGTGAACCTGCGTACAGATCTGTAAATGATGATTTAAACATTACAACTATTCCAGACTTCAATCATACCCAGATCATCATATTTACAGACTACAACATGCGCCAGTTATTCAGATACATGATCAAATCACATAAAGATAATTCACTTCAAGCCTTGAGATCCTGATACATCATTAGATATTATCCTTCATCAAAAGCTAAGGTTCATCCTTGGTTCAGATCAAGCACAACACCATAAGCCAATAACCTGTATATTAGATCTCACACCTCATCAGATATTCGATACTTGCACACCATGGCCTCATGATCTTCTCCTCCTTTTATAGTTTATAGGGCTTTCTCAATACCATGGACCAAAACCACTTAGGGCCAATACATTGGACCAAATACCTTGGGTCAATACCTTGGACCCGATACCTTGGACCAATACCATGGACCAAATACTTCGGACCAAAAATTTATTTTTCCAAGGTATATGTGTTTTTCCTTCTATAAAGGTGTGTGTGTACGTATACACAACTTTTATACAGTGAACCTGTGTGTATACGCAACTTGGTCAGAGGTGAACCTGCGTATACCTCTCTCTCTTCATTCTGTGAAGACTGATCTATAATTCTTTGTTGTTTACATGCTATATCGTGATCTTTCATCTGAGTGAGTTGCTTTCTGAACTGATTCCTTAAAGCTGCCTTGCATTTCATCACATCTGTAAACACTCCTGTCATGCATCCTATCACATCTGATTTCTCTTCTATAGATTCATCTAGTTACCATATACAGGTGAGTTGTTCTGCTACAAGTGGGTTGCCATCAAGTACAACACGTACATCATAATGCCAACACTTTTTCCTAGATTTGTGGCATGTGCGTCATGAGCTTCAAACTTATTTATTTGACGCTTTAGAGCTCATTTCTTCACATCGATCTTGGATCTCTGACATCCCACGGCACATCTAGGACTCTTCGACACATCCAACTCAGTTATTCATGGGTAAGTGGTCTCAACTTGTCTTTTGTAGCATTTCTGTCACTTTTTGTGTTTTCGCTTGTGTGAGTATTATTTTCTTGATTTCTTTGAACACTTGATGTCGTTTACATGCATACTAGCTTGTACTAGCACCATTTCAGTTTTTGTTAGCATCTCACTGCTTTCACATGCATGAAACTGTTTTGCACGAACGGGCATCGATTCAACAACCCGCTCCACCCACATGCATGTTGTTCCGTTTTCTGAATCTTTCATTCACTGTTTGCATGCATGATCATTTTCTTCTACTTACACTCAGTATTGCCATGCATTCACCATCAAATTTTCTTTCAATTGCCCGTCGGCGGGTTTGGGCAGCCTTGGCCCGAACTCTGCCTCACTAAGATAGCATTGCGCAATCCTGAGAAGGAAGGCACTGTCTCCCTCTCGGGAAATGTGCATTTCTACCCAGGAGCTATCCTCCAGGCTTGCATTGCGCAATTCTGAGGGACAGTGACTGCTGGACCAGAAAATTGCACAATGCAGTCACTGAGCATGCAACCATTGCCAGCTCAAATTGCGCATTGCGCAATTTCAATAGCTAGTTAGCCAACCTAGATTGCGCACTGTGAAATTCCAGCAGTCATTCAACCTCCCCAGATAGTCCAGACTTCCTTTTGTGCAGTTCTGGTAGCCAGTTAGCCAGCCTCCTAGAAGAAATTGCGCAATCCTTGTCTATCAATCCCCAGGTATGTTGCATGTCTTTCCTCAAGTTTGCTTTGGTTTTCGCTGACATTCTTACCATGCATGTCACTTTGTCTCAAAATCTAGCAGGTGTTCATCCACCTCTTAGCATTTCAGGATCAATGGCCTCCAAGAGAGCAGGATCAAAGGACACTGACATAAGTGTGACTGGAGCAACAGTTGAGCGAGTGTCTGCAAGTCTACCAATTTATGAAGATATCAAGTTGAAATGGCAAGAGGTCAATGATGCATTTGTAGAAACATTTGGGGATGACCTCGAAGACCACCAGGTGTATGTGAACATCCATAAGTCTGGCTTGTATCGGATTTCATGCAGGTATCCCGTGCTCCCATGCGCGAACATGATACATTGGATCGTCTCGCACACTGATCCTGAGACGGTGACATTGAGCAGTGTTAGCGAGATGGAGATTACTACCTTCATGGCACAAGATTATGATGAGATGTATCAGATGGTGAAGCCCGTGACCATCATGGAGACCCCCTTCAGCTTACCCAACAGAAATGCCAACTCCAGAGACATTTTGAAGAACTGGGTGAAGGAGTCGGATAAATTCAAGATGACACCCAACTAGGTCTATAAGTCAAAGATACTACGGAAGGTGTATCAGTACTTGGTCATTTTTGCATGTTGACTGTATGGCCAAGAAAGCATGGAAACCTTCCCACAGAGTTAGGTGATCGCGCTGGACCCATTGGCCATAGAGGGCAAAGCATGTAACTAGTCAAGCATGTTGGCTCATCGGCTGAAGGAACAACTAACAAGGGCGCGACAGCCAGCCAAAGGTATGCAAGCAGATATCTACATGCCCGCCTACATATTAGATGCAATCTGTGCCCGATAGGAGTTCTCAGGCTTGAAGTGGACATGGAAACCGGTAGAGACTACTATGAACACTTATTGTAAGATGTTGTCCGAATGCAGCTTTAGAGGAGTTATCACACGACTATTCGATCATTTTTTCACCCTGGTTTACAAGATGATATTCGAACATGATCCACCATGCATGTCGAAGGCAGCAATGGAGGCACTAATAGACATTGTTGATTGGTATGCCTCACCATCCGACACCTTCATACAGATGTACAACGCAGAGTAGCCTCTGCATGTTCTACCAAAGTTTGTCTTGGACATACTTGTCATGCAGGAAGTAGCATATCACATCTCGGCAGGATTGACAGTTAGATTGCACCAAGAGAAGAAGACACCTTGGCCCTCTCTTCCACTGTGCATTGGGTTAAATGAGATCTAGAGTTTCAAGCATGTGGATTTGGAAGAAGAGAATATGAAGAAGTATTCATTTGACCTCTGAAGTTACAATCTGTATGACCCGCATTGTCTTGTGAAATATCACTACGTAAGAGCACAGTTCAACTGGATCCACGGGGCATGTCATCAGGTGGAGGAGGACCGATGGAGATATTGTTACAACTCCTCCAGACTCAATGAACTAGTCGGCTTCGCTATGGAATGGTTAGCGAAGTAGCCTGAAGCAGCATCTCGGAGAGCACCAGAAGCAGCAGCAACAGCAGAGGTGATCATACCAGCGTGTGACAAGGGAAAGAGGAAGATTGTCGATCACATGGAGGAAGAGCAAAGCTGCAAGTTTTGAGCAGATCCACTTGTGTAGAAAGCAGCTATGGCTATAGAGGTGAAGAGGCAATAGCACGATAAGAAAAACACAAAGGCAGGGAGAGAAATAGAGAATGGAGGAAACAGAGAAGGAGTTGCATGAGTTGAAGGAGAAACTCTGGAAGGAATAGGAGTTGCGCAAACAAGAGAGGGAAGCGCAGCAAGAACAGGTACAGCAGGGGGTGCAACTTGTGCAAACAGATGAAACAATGCCCGTACAGGTAGTGGACTCATTATGACAGTTGGCATCAGGAAAACAGGGTGAGCCATTGCAGGAGTAGGATTTCACCCAGGAGATAGAGCGAGTACTTGAACAAATGGATATGGATATGAAGCGGCAAGAATTAGAGCAAGACACTGACCTCATGCCTTGCCACCAAGAGGTCGACCCACCATCTTCACCGCATCCAGAAGATGAGCAAGTCACAAGCGATAAAGGAGACACTGATATACTTGGAGATCAGCCGGAAGGATATATGCACAACATCTCATTCGACGAGTCTCAACATAAAGTTTTGCAGTCTCGCAGAGTGTCGACTCCGGAAGATCACACATCTCCTGTGCAATATGAGGAATGAGTGATTATGTCTGACATGCACAAACATCCAACAGCATTGGCCGATGCAACCAAAGCTTATGTCGAAGCCACTAGCTCAAGTGTTCGCTTTCTAATAGCTGAGAACGAGTGAATGGCGAAGGAACTACAGAAGGCCAAGCAGGAAGGAGAATTGGTTACAACATTTGCCCGAGTAGAATTGAAGAAGGCAATACTAGATGAAGTGTTGTCCCTTGACACAGTCATGCGGGCGTTGTATTCCAAGTTTGGTGCCATGCATAAAGCAGTCGCCCATCTCAACGGATGGCAGCACCGATGTGCTATAAGAGCATGTATCTTGTCGAACATGTATGCTGTTGTTGATTACATGCAAACATGGAAGATGAGATACAAGGGAGCCCCACTTCAATGCCTAAGATGATGAAGCCCAGAGCAGTCGAGCTGAAGGCACGCATCCAGAGTCAGATCCGAAACTATGAAGAGCTCCCGCAGCTCATCATTAGTATATAGGCTTCCCATGCACATGTGTTCAAGAGTATGGATGTTGTGGTGCACGCACATGTGATCCCATCTACTGGGACTCTCACCAAGGCGAAGAAAAAGGCACAAGTCTGACTAGAGCTTGACTCATACTTTGACGAGTTGATGTGCATAGCCACCAGCCTAGACTTTCCAATCAGTGTAGACATCATGCACAAGTATGTTGTTGGTTCGGCCACATTGAAGACAATGATGCGCATTCTTTCAGATGAGTTGGATAGAAGATCCCGAGCAGTGTACCCGGATGCTATGGAGGCAAGAGTCAGGTTACAGAAATATGTCACCTTGGAGTACACGGACACCACTACTGACTATCGATCTTGGCATCATTTCGTTATTGTCGATCATCGAGAGGATGTTGAAGAGTTAGACTTCCCATGTTTGTCCGAGTCATATTGATGTCTTGCATGGCTTTCTCAATCCATTTTGTCTCACATGGGTACATGTGCATTGTAATGTAACATCTTGTCAAGTGAAAGTTCAAGTGTTGATAGTTAGATGTAACAGTGATAGAGTAGATGAAGAGTCATGAGGGTAGATGAACTGTCACAAAGGGGAATGTCAAGGGTCACCCCACCCTTTGCTATAAATAGTCGCTCATAACTCATTATAAAGGCTTTTGGTCAGTCAAGCTTTGATAGGAGTATCTTAGAGAACGCTTGGAAAGTATTGTAACGTGCCTTGTCTTCTCCATTGCGTAGAGCTAGTATACCTCTTTGGAGGAGCAAGCGGTTGTGGTTGTAACGTTCCACTATTGGAACTACTGGGTGTACATGGATGTATTATATGACTGGAACTTACACTTCTTAATATAACAGAGCTAGCACGTTTTCATGCATATGTTGTTATTGTAGTTGGAATATTCTAGTTGTTGTAGCAATGTATGCTATTCAACTTACACATTTGTGTATGAACTATTTTGTATGCAATTGTATGAATCTTGTTGTAGATGTGTTGTTGGTTTGAACATCACTTTGGATTTCTCGCTATCTTTCTTTCCAGCTGGTGATGCATCTTTTCTCGTGTGTTCCCTTCTAAGCCAAGTACTATTACAGGTTTCCAAGGGGCACACTCACCTCACTCCCCATGTGTTAGAACCTCTCATGCACCCTCCTTGGCTCGCTACAGCTGTCACACCCTTGCTACCAACAAAGACATCCTACTTGCCTTTGTGCGAAATCGCGGTTAAGGCATTACCGTACGACCCACTACTGGGACTCCTACACTAAACAGTCGAGGTCTAATTGGGACTTCTTACTGGGGAGATCCCCTGACATGTTGGCGGGTCAAGCACCGTAAACATTTCTGGTGCTAGAAGGAGGGCCAGATGACAAGTTGTGTCCTCTCATCCTGTTTTGAACCTTTTCATATCTATCATGGAGTCTTACACTCTTCTCCCTCCGCAATGTTTTTCGTATGCTGAATCTATTACCATCATGAGGGATTTTTTCGATCTCTTGTCCACATACACATATGATGGTGAAGGCGAAGTGGCCTGGCCTGAGTTATTACATGACTTTATTTCCATGCTTCATGAGGAAGATGGATGTTCTGATGAATAGGCCATTCTACTGCTTGCATACACACTTCGTGAATCTCCACATCGGTGGCTATGCAGCCTGTCGGCTAACAGTGTGCACTCACTTGAGCACTTCCATGATCTCATTGAAGACACTTTCTATCATTTTGGATTTCTCCCTATCTTTCTTTCCAACTGGTGATGCATCTTTTCTCGTGTGTTCCCTTCTAAGCTGAGTATTATTACAGGTTTCTAAGGGGCACACTCACCTCACTCCCCATGTGTTAGAACCTCTCATGCACCTTCCTTGGCTCACTGCATCTGTCACACCCTTGCTACCAACAAATACATCCTACTTTCCTCCGTGCGAAATCGCAGTCAAGGCATTACCATACGACCCACTACTGGGACTCCTACACTAAACAGTCTGAGGTCTAATTGGGACTTCTTACTGGGGAGATCCCCTGACATGTTGGTGGGTCAAGCACCGTAAACATTTCTGGTGCTAGAAGGAGGGCCAGATGACAAGATGTGTCCTCTCATCCTATTTTGAACCTTTTCATATCTATCATGGAGTCTTACACTCTTCTCCCTCCGCGATGTTTTTCATATGCCGAATCTATTACCATCACGAGGTATTTTTTTGATCTCTTGTCCACATACACGTATGATGGTGAAGGCGAAGTGGCCTGGCCTAAGTTCTTACATGAATTTATTTCCATGCTTCATGAGGAAGATGGATGTTCTGATGAACAGGCCATTCTACTGCTTGCATACACACTTCATGAATCTCCACATTGGTGGCTATGCAGCTTATTGGCTAACAGCATGCACTCACTTGAGCACTTCCGTGATCTCATTGAAGACACTTTCTATCATTTTGATCCAAAACATCTTGACCAAAAACTGTTACAACAAGGGAAAAATCCGCATGAATCACCTATGGATTTTTGGCAGCGCTTCCGTGATTTGCAATTTCAAGCTCCAAAGAGCTAGATGAAAATTTTCTATCTTTGGGACCGATTCGAGTACTATCTTAAGAAATCTGCTCGTCCCAAGAGGAAGTTTGAACTCAAACCTCACTCAGCATTCTACAGTGATGGAGTTATGCAATCGCTGATGGACACGGTCACTGTCACAAGTGACTGTCCACCGTCCCCTCATCAAACAGCTCGACCACTATAGAGTGATGTGGGAGATCATGCTCACACATATTTTCAGTTGTCACATCCTCCCAACATCACTTCGCTTAATTTTCATGCAAATTTGGTTGTGAGTCCATCGAGTTGTTATATGAATTTTGTACCACAACCTCTGTCTTCGTACTCGGTTGTTCCTCCAGATGATATTTTCTTGTGTTCTTCCATTTCGGACTCTACACTTATTGTGAACAAGGAGCAAGCACAGACGAATTTGGTGTTGCACAACCAACATGCGTTGTCATTCATGAAGAGTATGACTAGGAGCTTGAGCATCAACACTTGGTGAAGGATGACTCCCTTTCATCCGAGCCTCCTCTGTTCTTCCTTGACATCTTTGGTGAACCTTCCATCCATGATTTCGCATGTGTGTCTTCATCTACAGATGCTCCCATTGTTGATCACTTGCAGGACACACCAGATGTCAGTCCATCATCCGAAAATGGAGAGGATAAGTTATTCATTAAAAATCCACTTGACCTTTCATCTGCCTTTTCCAGAAACATAGAGGATGTATTTGCTCACTTCTCATATACCCCTATTTTTTATTCATCAGATCATGAGGATGCCGGTGAAATCATTGAATTTTTTGATCGTGGTTGTCGTGATCCATTTACTCCCATATTCGATCATGATCTTGATTCTATTGCAGTTGATTTTTCCAAGCCACTAGTTTATGATGATCTAGCTGACGATGAAGTCGAAACGCCCCAGACTATCAAGGCACTTCAGCCCGAGTTGTTGGTTATATCAGGCCCTCACTGTCTTGAGGTTGGTTTCAATTCCGATCAGGAAACTGTTCAATCACCCGAGGCTCCTCATCACTCATCTGTATGCATTGAACATCAATCTCACACAGAGATCACGCTTCCTCCACTCGAGCTGTACGATCCCATTGCTCATGCATTGGAGGAATCTTACATTGCAAGCACACGTGCGTTACACAAATTGTCTTTGTTTCTTTCGTTTGCTTGCATGTCACAATCAAGAGTATGTGTATTCTTCAAAGTTGCACGCAGGGTCACACAGCATTGTGACAAGTCCATGGACCGCATGTCATGTACTTGCACTCACTTATGTCTTGTGGACACTTTGAAACATGAAGTGTGTTTGTCTTCATTGTTATATCTTTCTTGTTTGCTGGTCCACACAACCGGGTTTCTCGCGGACCAAGCCTTCACCAACATGGGTCAACCAACGCACCGGTCACTGCATTGGAAATATCACTTCACGTGATCAGGCCCATGCACCGTTATCTTAGGAGTAGGAGTAGTGTTTGCTTCCAGTTTGTTTGCTTACATGCTTGTTTGCTTACTTGCTTTGCTTGTTTGTTTGCCTGCTTGTTTTCTTACTTTGGTTTTGCATTTTCTTCTGCTTCTGCCTTGCTTTGTTGTTTGTTTGCTTATTTTGTTCGTAGGTTAGTTTCGCATGAAACCATGTATGACTCTTGAAACAAGTTGGGTAATGTACAAGAGGCCTTGTGCAACTATCACCACTTGGTTATCTGTCATCCTCCCTCTGTATGAAGAACTTGTTACTTTTAGTCCATGATATGCCGATGGAAAATATGTATCGTTCAAAGTAAACCTTGGTGACACAACGCTTGCGCGCTAACTAGTGTCACCTACTCTAGTCGGTTGTTTTCGGGTTAACCCTTGTCAACTCAGTCAAGTAGAGTAAGGTGAGGGGGGAAACCTTAACAAGCACGTCAGAGGTATAGAATAAAATATTTCTCTAAAGGAATAACCTCTTATGCTCTCAATAAATTGGGATCCCTCTTCCGCCTCTGAAATGAATAAGTGCTATGCACAGTTATGAAAAAATGAAAAGTGAAAATGAAAAAATGAAAAATGAATAAGGCGAAAGAAGAGAAAAGCTTCTTATGCAGAGAGGTGATAAAAGTAACTTTGCCGAGGTACTGGCCAAGCTTGCTGGCATCGAAGCGATACTTGCGTTCCTACATGACTCTGTCAGGGTACTGTTCAGGCCTATTGGCAGCGAAGCAACACCATAGATGAAACTAAGACTCTGATGACTATACTGCTTGTGCACCAATATACCCCTCAACCCCAATCAAAACAACTGTGTTGCATCGGCTTGGAATGTGTGCCAATCGACCAAGAGCTTGGCAGATGCTACATCTTACAATCAAGCTAGTGTGAAACCAAGATGAACTGAGAATTGAACAATACTTCCAGAGGTGTTAGACTTGCTTTTAACAAACAAGGTTCATTCAGAGAGCTGGAGTTCTACTAGTGTATCGCCGAGTGTTGTAGCAGCTACAACCACCCTCCAAAATTTTTCCTTAGCTCTGTTTTGGAGCCTCCCTACCAACCTTTCACAACAGCATGTCTTGCTTCATCAAGTACACAAGCTTCAGTGATTTTCTTGCAGAAAGACAACCTATCCATCAAAGCTTGTTGCATTCCCCTCACAGGTTGTTTCTCTAGACTTGGTCTAGCTTCAGGTTGAGCAGCGCCCGCAAGAAATTGCACAATTCTGGAGGGAAACTAGCCTTCCCTCCATAAATTGTGCAATTTTGTCTGGCAGCCTGCTGGGCTCTAGAATTGCGCAAATCTGCCAGTTAAGCTTCACCAAGAAAATTGCGCAATTCCTCCCACTAGGGATGCTTAGCCCAGAAATTGCACAATCTTGGGCAGCAGTCAGATGCTCTGCCCAGAAATTGTGCAAATCTCTTGGCCAGCCAGCCCAGCTCCCTTCCAGCAATGCACATTTTTTCCCAGTAGTTGAGCAGTTTCTTGCATGTGTAGTTGATTTGACCAGTTCCAGTAGGACCAAGAAAACTTGACTTGCATGCATGGGTTGATTTTTCCCATAATAGAAAAAGCAACATGCGAAAAGCATCCCTAGATTTTAGGGAGCTATTTTTAGCAGCTGGAGGTTACATGCAAAGATTGTTTTAGAATCTTTCCTCCAAGTGTCGGTTTTTCCTAGATTTGCAGCATGCACGTCATGAGCTTCAAAATTATTTATTCGACACTTCAGAGCTCATTTCTTCACATCGATCTTGGAGCTTTGAAATCCCACAACACATCCATGACTCTTTGACACATCCAGCTCAGCTATTTATGGGTAAGTGGTCTCAACTTGTCTTTTGCAACATTTCTATCGCTTTTTGTGTTTTCGCTTGTGTGAGTGTTGTTTGCTTGATTTCTTTGAACGCTTGTTGTCGTTTACATGCATACTAGCTTGTAATAGCATCATTTCAGTTTTCGTTAGCATCTCACTGTTGTTACATGCATGAAACTATTTTGCATGAACAGTCACCTATTCGGCGACCTGCTCCACCCACATGCATGTTGTTCCGTTTTCTGAATCTGTCATTCACTGTTTGCATGCATGATCATTTTCTTCTACTTACACTCAATATCACCATGCATTCACCATCATATTTTCTTTCAGTTTCCCGTCAGCAGATCTGGCCAGCCTTGGCCCGGACTCTGCCTCACCAAGACAGCATTGCGCAATCCTGAGAAGGAAGGTTTTTTCTTCCTCTCAGGAAGTGCACATTTCTGCCCAGGAGTTGTCCTACAAGCTTGCATTGCGCAATTTTGAGGGACAGTGACTGCTAGCCCAGAAAATTGCGCAATGCAGTCACTGAGCTTGTAGCCATTGCCAGCTGAAATTGCACATTACGCAATTCCAGCAGCCAGTCAACCAGCCTGGATGGCGCATTGTGCAATTCCAGTAGTCAGTCAACCTCCCCAGACAACCCATACTGACTTTTGCGCAATTCTAGCAGCCAGTGAGCCAGCCTCCTAGAAGAAATTGCACAATCCTTGCCTATCAATCCCCAGGTATGTTGCATGTTTTTCCTCAAGTTTGCTTTGGTTTTTGCTGACAGATTTCTTGCCATGCATGTCACTTTGTCTCCATATCTAGTAGGTGTTTTTCCACCTCTTAGCAGTTCAGGGTCAATGGCCTCCAAGAGAGTAGGATCAAAGGACACTGACGAAAGTGCGACTGGAGCAACAGTTGAGCGAGTGTCTGCAAGTCTACCAATCTATGAAGATACCAAGATGTTTCTAGACAAGGACATCAAGCTGAAATGGCAAGAGGTCAACAATGCATTTGCAGGCACATTTGGGGAAGACCTCAAAGACCTCGCAGATCGCCAAGTGTATGTGAACATCCACAAGTCCATCTTATACTGGATTGCATGCAAGTATCTCGTGCTCCCATGCGCGGACATGATACATTGGATCATCTCGCACACTGATCCCAAGACGATGACATTGAGCAGTGTTAGCGGGACAGAGATTGCTACCTTCAGGGCATAGGATTATGATGAGATGTATCAGATGGCGGAGCCCGTGACCATCATGGAGACTCCCTTCAGCTTACCCAACAGTAATGCCAACTCTAGAGACATTTTGAAGAAATAGGTGAAGGAGCCGAGTAAATTCAGGATGACACCCAAACAGGTCTACAAGACAAAGATACTGCAGAAGGCATATCAAAACTTGGTCATTTTTTCATGTCGAATGTATGGCTAAGAAAGCATAGAAAACTTCCCACAGAGTTGGGTGATCGCACTAGACCAACTAGCCAGAGAGGGAAAAGCATGTAACTAGTCCAGCATGTTGGCTCATTAGCTAAAGGAACAGGTAGAAGGGGCTCGAAAACTGCCCAAAGGTATGCAAGCATAGATCTACATGTCCACCTACATCTTGGATGCAATCTGTGCCCGACAGGAGTTTCCGAGCTTGAAGTGGGCATGGACACTAGTGGAGACTGCTGTGAACACTTATTGTAAGATGTTGTCCAAATGCAGCTTCAGAGGAGTTATCACATGGCTATCCGATCATTTTTCACCCCAGTTTACAAGATGATATTCGAACAGGATCCACCCTGCATGTCAAAGGTGACAATGGAGGCACTGATAGACATTTCTGATTCGTATGCCTCACCGTCTGGCACCTTCATACGGATGTACAGCGTGGAGAAGCCTCCACATATTCTACCAAAGTTTTCCTTGGACATACTTGTCATGCAGGAAGTAGCATATCACATCTCAGCAGGATTGACAACTAGGCTGCACCGGAAGAAGAAGGCACCTTGGCTCGCTCTTCCCTTGCGTATTGGGTTATACGAGATTCAGAGTTTCAGGCATGTGGATGTCGAAGCAGAGCAGATGAAGAAGTATCCATTTGACCTCCGAAGTTACAATCCTTATGACCCACATTGTCTTGTGAAAGATCACTACGTGAGAGTACAATTCAACTAGACCCATAGGGCATGTCATTGGGTGGAGGAGGACCCATGAGATATTGTTACAACTCCTCCAGAGTCAATGAACCAGTCGGCTTCGCTGTAGAATGGTTAGTGAAGCAGCATCTCGAAGAGCACCAGAAGTAGCAGCAACAGCAGAGGTGAGCCTACAAGCGCTTGACAAGGGAAAGAGGAAGATTTTCGATTGCATGGAGGAGGAGCAAAGCTGCAAGTTCCGAGTAGATCCACTTATGGAGAAAGCAGCTATGGCTATAGAGGCAAAGAGGAAACAACGCGATGAGCGAAATGTGCAAAGGCAAAGAGAGAAACGGAGAATGGAGGAAACTGAGAAGGAGTTGCATGAGTTGAAGGACTAACTCTGGAAGGAACAAGAGTTGTGCAAACAGGAGAGGGAAGTGCAGTAAGAACAAGTACAACAGTGGGCGCAACTTGTGCAGACGAATGAAACAACGTCCGTATAGGTAGTGGACTTATCAGAATAGCTGGCATCAAGCAAACAGGGTGAGCCATCGCAGGAGCAGGACTTTTCCCAGGAGATAGAGTGATTACTTGAACAAATTGATACAGATATGGAGTGGCAGGAATTAGAGCAAGACACCGACCTCATGCCTCGCCACCAATAGGTCAACCCACCAGCTTCACCACATCTAGAAGATGAGCAAGTCCCAATTGACCGAGGAGACACTGATATCCTTGGAGATCAGCCAGAAGGAGAGATGCACAAAATCTCATTCGACGAGTCTCAACATAAAGTTGTGCAGTCTCACAGAGTGTTAACTCCGGAAGATCACACATCTCCTGCGCAGTATGAGGAATGAGTGATCGTGTCTGACATGTGCAAAAATCCAACAACATTGGCCGATGCAACCAGAGCTTACGCTGAAGCCACTAGCTCGAGTTTTCACTTTCTGATAGCTAAGAACGAGCAAATGGCGAAGGAACTACAGACGACCAAGCAGGGAGGAGAATTGGTTACAACATCCGTCCTAGTAGAATTAAAGAAGGCAATACTAGATGAAGTGTTGTCCCTTGACATAGTCATGCGGGCGTTATGTTCCAAGTTTGGTAGCATGCATAAAGCAGTCGTCCATCTCAATGGATGGCAGCAGCGATGTGCTAAAAGAGCACGTATCTTGTCGAATGTGCATGTTGCTATTGATTACATGCAAACATGGACAATGAGATAAAAGGGAGCCCCAATTAACTTGCCTAAGATGATGAAGCCCAGAGCAGTCAAGCTGAAGGCACACATTCGAAGTCAGATCCAGAACTATGAAGAGCTCCTGCAGCTCATCACTAGTCTACAGGCTTCCCATGCACGTGTGTTCAAGAGTATGGATGTTGTGGTGCACGCACATGTGATACCATCTATTGGGACTCTCACCCAAGCGAAGACAAAGGCACAGGTCCGACTAGAGCTTGGCTCGTACTTTGACGAGTTGATGTGCATAGCCACCGACCCAGACTTGCTAATCAGTGCAGACATCATGCACAAGTATGTTGCTGGTCTAGCTGCATTAAAGATAATGGTGCACATGCTTTCAGACGAGTTGGACAGAGGAGCCTGAGAAGTGTACCCAGATGCTATGGAGGCAAGAGTTAGGTTCCAGAAAGATGTCACCTTGGATTACACGGACACCATTATTGACTATCCATCTTGGCATCATTTCGCTATTGTCGATCATCGAGAGGATGTTGAAGAGTTAGACTTCCCATGGTTGTCCGAGTCATAGTGATGACTTGCATCGCTTGGTCAAGCCATTTTGTGTCACATGGGTACATGTGCATTGTAATGTAACGTCTTTCCAAGTGTAAGTTCAAGTGTCGATAGTTGGATGTAACAGTCATAAAGTAGATGAAGAGTCATGAGGGTAGATGAACTGTCACAAAGGGGAATGTCAAGGGTCACCCCACCCTTTGCTATAAATAGTCCCTCATAACTCATTGTAAAGGCTTTTTGGTCATCCAAGCTTCGATAGGAGTATCTTAGAGAAATCTTGGACAATATTGTAATGCACCTTGGCTTCTCCACTACGTAGAGCTAGTATATCTATTTGGAGGAGCAGGCGGTTGTGGCTATAACATTTCACTATTGGAACTAGCGGGTGTAATGGATGATTGTATGACTGGAACTTACACTTCTTAATATAACAGAGCCAACATGTTTTCATGCATATGTTGTTATTGTAGTTGGACTATTCTGGTTGCTGTAGAAATTAATGTTATTTAACTTACGGATTTTTGTATGAACTATTTTGTATGCAATTGTATGAATCGTGTTGCAGATGTGCTATTGGTTTGAACATCACTTTGAATTGCTCGCTATCTTTCTTTCCAGCCGGTGATGCATCTTGATTGTGTGTTCCCTTCTAATTCGAGTACTATTATAGGTTTCCAAGGGGCACACTCACCTCACTCCCCATGTGTTAGAACCTCTCATGCACCTTACTTGGCTCGTCGTAGTTGTCACACCCTTGCTACCAACAGAGACATCCTACTTGCCTATGTGCGAAATCGCGGTCAAGGCATTACCGTATGACCCACTGCTGGGACTCCTACACTAAACGGTCTGAGGTCTAATTGTTACTTCTTACCAGGGATATCCCCTGACATGTTGGCAGGTCCAACACCGTCAACACTTCCTGTCTCCTCTTTTGAGTTTTAACCTTGTTAGCATGACACAAACTTGCAAACAATTAAATCCTTCTTTCACAAAGAAAATATAGTAAGCAAAAACCAGTGCTCTTATACCAACTTGATATGAAATGGAGCAGATTAGTAATACTGTGCTAATTACCCATTCAGAATAAAACCCAAGATGCTTATCATTTTCTTATCAAGTGCTTAAGGATTCACCATTTTTGCTTAATTAATTGATTCCCATGAGAATTTCTTATGTAAATGTTATAAACAATTTAACATAAAACATATGCTGAACAACAGCAAAATAACAGCAAAGAACATCAAAATACAACACACAACACAGAGATTTGATGAGGAGTTCACCCCTCCTGGGCTACGTCTCCTTGGTCCAGCTTCCAATGCTTGGGCCTCTCTATTATGCTCAAAATTACAACAAAAGTGTGTTTACAATGCTCAAATGCCTCTAAACCTATCACAATGAGTTCAGAATAGCCAAAACTACTAGCATTGACTCGTTTTGCATCCAATTTGGTTAAAAATTGAAGAAGTTATGACTTCTCCCAGTTCTCCCAATATTTGATCAACAAAATCCCCTTTTCCAGCCACTAACCATCAAATTCGGCCTTAAATCTGCCAAATTTACCACATTTCGGCCATCAGAGCCATACTTCCCAGTGGGTACGAAAATCGCAATCGTAAATTGGCGCAACAACATTAATCAGTGGTATCGGTGGACCCAATGACATATAAATTGCAACACATAACATATCGCGTCTGGGACTTATCACAATCAGAATTCATCGCATTTCGCTATCGACGGATAATGCCTATATGATATATATATATATATATATATATATATATATATATATATATATATATATATATATATATATATATATATATATATATATATATATATATATATATATATATATATATATAGATATATATATATAGATCGGTGGGTACTAGGTGCGATATGTCATTGTGATATATCGCATCGCAACCCTGACTATGTCGAGGTCCGATTCTATAACTCCTCCTTTCTTGTGATTGCGATATGTGATATGCGATATGCAAGGGCCAATGGGGGCCTACCACTTGGCACCTCCTCATTTCCTGAAGGGCTTTGCCACATCATCCAATCCTGCCATGTAGGCAAGTCAAACTTGAACTTTGACTTGCTCTAACTTCTGCATACGAGCTCAGATTTGAGTGGCATTCACACTGTTGGATTCTGAATGACGAACTCTTCGATCTGAGGCTAAACCTATCAAGATTATGACACTTTTATTTTTGAGCACCTGATCACTTGGATCATCAATATTCATATTAAGCCATTTTGTATTGCTCAAACATTCTTATATGTCCAAATGTATTAGAAAATCATCAAATAAGGGCTTTGAGACTGAATTCATATTGGTATTGTATGACTTAAGGAGGACTGGGTTGGTGATATCATATAGATTAGTCCTAGCATGTGTAGATGATGTTGAGTCTCAAAGATTGATGTTAGAGTTACATGGCATTTTTTTGTAGAGAAAATTATTCATATAGAACTATAGGATATAAAATATTAAGGGTTGTATATTATTGTTTTGGGCAAATTTAGTGTTTCTACAAACGCCTAACCCTCTAGACCTAGTAGCTAGTCTAGAAACAACAAACAAAGTAATTCGCTGCTTTTCCTATGATTAACAGATAAGAGAAGGAGGAAAAGGAACCAACCTATAACTTTCTCTCGATCCTTATCTCCTTTGACCAATTTCACCACTCCTTTCCGTACTTAACTCACTTGGAAAGTACCTGCACACAAGCCGAGACAGAAACCCATCAAAGCATACAATAACGATCTGTTAATTAAACATATCATAGAATCCAGAATACGATATACATCATATAAACACATGAATGGAAAAAGCTTAGAATTCTTTATTGATAAAAGGAAAGATTACAACCCATGAATGTTCATGCTTGATTCAGTGTCTTCCTTCCAGTTTCAATCCCTTCTCTCCTCATGAAGCAACAATTTGACATCATTACAATACTCTTACTAATCTCATTCAAACAACATTTCCTTAGCTCAAGAAATTCCAACCTAGACCAGCCTTTGAATGTTTGGTCAATTTATAGCTGAATGGAGGAGGTTAAGACATTAATGGACCACATGAATGCTCTACCAAAATTTGGAAGTGGTTCCATGGAGGGAGGGATAATGGATTAAGGTTCATTCATCCTTTTCCTCATCGAAATGCAAGCTCAATCAATCTGGAAACTTTTAGAAGCATCCATTGGATGAGGAATCCAATGGATTCATTTATAAAAATTCAATGAATCTCGCTCAGCGTAGGTGAAACAAAGGCTAATTGCACTGTAGTGCACCCAGACAGTGCAGTTTCTGCATTGCAATGCAGCCTGATAGAAGGCTACCTGTGCTGATCTCCTTACGGGCATTTTTTGGATGAATGTTGTCATGGAAACTCTTGGGAGGCAAGCATGATGTAGGTTGACCTCATTAGGGAATGAAAACAACTGAATTAGGGTTTGATGGACCCTAAAAATACGGATTTGGAAGTCGGGATTGATGTGCCCAAATTGACCTGTAACAATTATTAGCATATTATTCTCTCCCATGTGCATAAATTTGTTATAGCATGTCAACCTTGCCAACTATTTTTGGGGAAGAAGCATTTGGCTTCCTTACATTTGCATCCTATGAATGTTGAGGCACCATTTTAGCAGTGGGGAGTTGATATTATTGGTGAGTTTAAGGAAAATTCCAAAAAGGTTTTAATATGGATTTTCACTACCATAGATTAATTCACTTGGTGACTATAGATCATTGCGACCACCATTTGAGTATTCATTGACTTTCTTGAGGAGAAACTTATCATTATATTCGATATGACATCTAGTAATATGAATAAAAATGCCAAAGCTTTCATTTCCACATAGTTATTCAACTTTTGTTTCAAATATGGCATTTTCTTAGCCCCTACTTCAAACTCTACCTACGAGGTAATGCTCTAGCACAGTCAAGCAGTAAGAACCTTATGATGATTGATAAGAAGACTATGGGAAAGAATATATAAAATTGGTATACGGTAAATTTAATTTTATCTATGGGTTGATAGGATTATAGGTAAATAATCCACAGGAAAGAGTGCAATTTCAATTTATATATGGTATGGAGCTCACATTGTCTATTTATTTGAATATCTCGGTATATCAATGATTGCAAAATTTCGATTCAAAAGAGGAATTGGTACCGCATAGAATAACTTAGTTGATTGAACTTGATGGGAAGAGAATGATATATTTTGACCGCTTTATATAGAGTTAAGAGAGGGTCAATGAAACATTTGATCAAGAAGGCTTAGTCAAGGGAGTTGAAAAAATGATATTTGATTCTTATGTAAATAAGGGGGATAAGAAGCTTAGAAAACATGGCTTGAGAGATTATGGTTTGGCCCTTATAGAATTGAAGATGTCGTTGGTTTGAACTATTTCTACCTCGGTCATCTTGATGGGGAAAATTTACCTTTGCATGTATATGGGTAAGTTCTCAAATTATACTGGATAATGTTTAGTGTTATATAAGTAGATTAGAAGAAAAAAAAACTCTAGAGAGAAAGTAGAATATATTATAGTTTCATTTCATGGTAGGATTTTGATTATGTTTTCTCATGTATTACTTTTAATCTTTGAATTTCATGAGATTTGTCTCATTTCTTATATAATCCCTACCTTTCAAAATGTAGGAGTCATAGAATATCACCATAATACAACATCAATCACCCCAAATGAAATGGTCATATAATAGGAAAATGGAATGGAAAGCTAGAGAGAGAGAGAGAGTAATTATACTCGTTCGCTCACCTTCCCTCTCTCTCCCCCCCCATCCCCCCAACTTTCCATTCCATTTTCCTATTATATTACCATTTCATTTAGGGTGATTTTGGATATTATATTAGCATCATGTGGTATTAGGGTGATATTATTACATTGTCACTTGATCTTATTTCTTCATGTTGAGACCATAAAGTACCATATGTTTCTAAGGCTTTTGTGTACTGATAATAAGAGTATCTACCATGATGTTGGAGCCCATTGTTGCACCATATATTGTATAGGGTGTTCAAGGACTAGTTCATGACAATTTGCAGGATGACACCATGGAACTTCTATGTACCAAAGGAAAATATTGTGGTTGTGGGTGGGCACGAGAATATTTTACTAATGATTAATAAGACTTAAACAAAAGGTTGAAGTTAAACATGGGCATACTATTACTAGGTTTTAAACCTTTATTAAGGCCTTTTCCCTATGTTTCAATTTTAAAAACTAAAATAAAAAATGACGAGGGAATACAACTTCTTGTGCATGAGGAACATTGTTGGCCCTCAGTTTTGGTCCATTTTTTCGTAAGGAAACTTACTTAACTCTTATATTATCCATCCATTTTCCATCACATCCACCTAATTTTGATGTACTTTATGCACATTAAGGTTTTTAATTTTAATTTTGCAATTTCTAGAAGTTTTTATGAAAATTGAATTTCAAGTGCAATTTTTGGATAGAATCAGAAATTCTCGTAATAGCTATATGGATGTCATACTTGTAGGACACCTGGGCTTGAGATGGATACATGAATGGAAATCTTGGGAAATAGGACTGAACTAAATCCAATTGGTTCGGTCAAAACAAGCTAAATTAGGCCCCGTCAAAGCTGGTCAAACAAGACCAGTCATCCAGAAAATCCCTAGGAAATAGAGCAGTTTTGTGATTTCATGGGATTGTCCATATTTTTAGTGATAGATTGGATGGATTCGACTTGAATAGATGAATATGAGTAGATATAGTTGTTATATAGACTTTATATCAGTTTGTTTCATGATATTCTATTTAAAGCCAAAACTTTGAAGGCTCATGTGTGTAGTTTTTGTATAACTTTATGCTGAGACATTTGAATATTTGAAGTTAATTTAAAGAACTTGTTCTACTTCCATTTTGCAGTTCATTGGTGTGGATGAGTGACTTAAGTTTCAGTAGTTTATAGCATCCTCAAGTGTGCAAGGCAAGGGTGGAGGGCCCTCACTCCAAGCTAAGTACACTTCATTGTTAAATTAGCTTAATTTTCATGTACTAGTTGCTTCATAATTATTTACTTGTTTTGTTTCAGATTTTCTTACTTGAATTGATGAGTAATGATTTATATTGCTGATGAATCTTAGTTTGTTTATCACTTTGATAAGAAGGGACAAAAAATGGTTCAAGTTAAATCCTCTTTCTATTGAATTAATGGATCAAAACTAGAATTCATCTTTAGTGTGTTTAAGCAGTTTTATGCAATTTCGGTTTTCTAACAATTCCATAATGATGAGTGAATTGTAATTAGGAATACCAAAGATATATTAAGTTAGGTTTTTCCTTCATTGTTTATTCATGCATATTGAGTTGTTGTTAATGAATGATTTTTTATTTCTATTCATTAAGCAATATTGTAGAAGAAGGACACAAATGGATCTCTTAAGTTAAGAGCCACTTCATCTCACATACATTGCATAAGTGAATTAGAAATCGTTTAAATAGATTTAGATTTTTAATATGCACTTCCTTAATTCCTTATATCTTATCTTCTAAGCTTGGCTACATCTGATATCCATACATTGTGGACATGCCTATAAGTTTTACAGACTTGGATTGATAATGAATAATTGTATTAATTTGTGTTAATAAATTAGCTCAACATTTTGGTGCCGTTGCCAGGGAGGCATTCATCAACATAGTCAAATAGAAGATAAACAAAAACACTAAATTTTTGATAAAACAAAAACAATAAAAATTCAGTTATGTTACATTTTTCTTAGTTATGTTTCTTTATGCCTAGAAATAGAGATCCTAAAGGTAGATTTATTAAACAAAACCCCCCATCAATAGAAGTAGGACCATCAAAACTAACCACATCGGTTGTTGGTAAACCAACAATAGAGGAATTAGAAGAAAAACAAAGAACAGGACAAAGATTAACTTTAATTGAAAGACAAACTTTGTTAGCCTGGGAGGTGAAAAGAAAACAAACTCCAAAAGCAACACCTACTTCAGGAAAACAAAAAGAAATTGTTAAAGTAAATCAGCCCATTTTTAGTCCATAGATCAACCTATTTTCGAACAACCTGAGTCTCAAGCTATCATCAGAATAGCTGAAGCTATGACAGAAGAAGGGCACGGATCTGTTATCTTTACTCCTAAACAAAGACTTGAATATGAAAGACAACAAAGAGAATGGAGAAGACAAAGAGAGGAAGATGAAAAAAGAGAAAATGATAGAAAGGGAGAAAAAGATAGAAAAAGGCAAAATGATAATGAACAGGAAAATGTTGGTGATCCGGAAGCTACTTTTGGCTTTCCAATATTGGATACAAGCGCAATATTAGGAGAAGATGTGAAAATGAAAAATATTCCACCTTCTATATTGCCTAACTTTTATGGAATGTCAACAGAAGATCCTGATTCATTTATGTTTGAATTTGACATCTTGTGTAGAACTTACGGATACACAGATGACACACAAACTTCATCTCTTTCCTGCTACTTTGAAAGCAACAACCTTAAAATGGTTCATGGGTTTAGGAGAGAGAACAATAACTTCTTGGGATGAAATGAAGACAATATTTCTTAAAAAATACCAAGCCTATTGTAGGCCTAGGGACTCGAAAGAGGATGTTTTTAGAATGACACAACAAGAAGACGAAAGTTTAGAAGAATACTTAGAAATATTTGCTTATAATCTACAAAAATCTAAACAACACTCGCTAAACCAAGAAACCATTCGAACAATCTTTCTCAAAGGTATAAGAGATGAATACCTTGACATTCTGAATGTAATGGGAAAGGGTGACATTTCAAACTTTCCATTTAATGAAATTGCATAATTATGTCAAAAATATTCTAGAGGAAGATCAAAAGCTGGAAGAAGAGATGTTAGTTCAAAAGCAGCAAAATCAACAACAGGAGGGGTAACAAGAGCAGAGATAGGAAGCTTGCTGGAAAAATTCAAAACTGATCTCCTAAGTACATTAGGGACACAAGTAGATGTTCTAAAAGAAAATAAAAAGAAAGAAGAACAAGAACAAGTCCTAGCAATCTTTTGTCCCAAATGTAGGAAAAAGCATGCATTAAGAGAATGTCCTTTAGATAGTGTTCAAGTATGTGGTCTTTGCACAGAAAATCATTCAACAGAAAACTGTCTAAAGTTGAAAGAATTTTAAATGAATCCAACTGAAGAAGTATAAGGAACAGAAGGTTTCTATTATGTGGCACCAAGAAGGCCTTGGCAGCCAAGGATTCCTCAGCAATTCCCTCAACAAAACTATCAGTATCCTCCTCAAAACTCTTGGAATACCCCAATTCCATGGCAAGCTTGGCCTCCACAACAATATCAAAACCAACCTACACAAGGTTGGAGAGGATATGGTTATGGAAACCAACCACCTCAACAAATGTATCCTCAACAATACCAACAGAAATACCAGCAACAATATCAACAACCATTCCCATACCAACAGTTCCAACAATATCCACAATCCATGCCATTTCCACAACAGAATTCCGCACCATTACTAACACAACCACAGCAGCTACAGCTGCCTTCAAACCAGCCCAGACCAACTCAACTACCAGCCCAGTCGGTGGCAAATCCGAGCAATAAAATGGATAAAATTGCATACAATGTGGAAGAAGCAATATATTTGCAACATACTCCATTCTTCCCATAAATGATGTCCATTTAAGGTAAAGTACTTCATAAAAATTCTCCTCCAATCATAGAAGAACTAGCTGAACAAGGAGAACAACCTGAAATATCACATTCAAAAAAACAAAGTCAGAAGAGAACTACTATCATAACTCAAACACCACCCTATCCAGAGAGGTTAGTAGAGAAGAAAATTCAAATGACCCTTCCTGAATTTGATATTCTAGATGAATTGAAAAATTCTTATGTAAAAATTTCTTTACTACAAGTGATCAAAGAAATACCAATATATGCTAAAATAGTAAAGGAATTATGCATCAAGAAAACGGGTAAAAAGAAGAAGGATTCTACTACAATCCAAGTCATTGGAAAACTAGCAAGCCTCATGTCTACAAAGACAACAATAGAAAATTATATTGACCTTGGTATCCCTATGGTTACTATTTCAATAAACAATTTTTCAGTTCCAAACACATTGATAGATTTGGGAGCAGCTATAAATGTAATGACTACAGAGACAATGAAACATTTGCATTTAAACAACATTAGATCTACTACTACAATCTTAGAGTTAGCAGACAGATCTAAAGTTATACCAGAAGGAATATTAGAAGATATCATAGTCTCTTTGGATTCATGGGAGTATCCTGTAGACTTCCTCATTTTGCAACCAAAAACAAACTTGGGAGGACATCCTCTAATCTTAGGCAGACCGTGGTTAGCCACTGCTGATGCCTTTATAGGATGCAGATTTGGAAGTATGATTATTGCACATGGAGATGAGAGAGAACACATCACACTTTATTCTTCACAACAATCACCTTCTTTAGTATCAATGCTTGAAGAACAAGAAAAACAACAAACTAAAACAGTTCTAAGTATTAACCAAGTTTTTGATCTTATAGAAGAAGAGGAGAACAAAGATCTATTGCATCTTTTCATCTCAGAACTGGATATTTCAAAGCAGTTTAGAGTAACTCAATATGAAACTGCAAGTAATCTTTTGAATCAGTGTTTTTAGGAAACCTGTACAATTCAATCCCTGCAAGAATCCTTCACAAATATTTTTCTTGTAAACACAATTACCAATTCAACAACAAAAACAATTGAGATATATCCTGGAAAACATTTCAACATTGGTCAAAATCTTTTTCCTGGGATTACACAGATATGCAGGGAATTCATCCCAACACATGTATCCACCACATCTATACAAATGACCAGATTAAACCAGTAAGGCAGCCTCAAAGGCAAATGAACCCCATGATGAAGGAAATAGTGAAAGAAGAATTACAAAAACTACTGCAAGTTGGGTTCATCTATCCTATTTCAGATAGTCAATGGGTTTCTCCCTTCGTAATTGTACCAAAGAAAAATGGGAAGTGGAGAATATGTGTGGACTACTAGGAATTAAACAAAGCAACATTAAAAGATCATTTCTCGCTACCATTTATCGACCAAGTCCTAGGCTCATTAGCTGGGAAGAAATTATTTTCCTTTTTAGATGGGTTTAGTGGGTATAATCATATTAGAATAGTAATGGAAGGCCATAACAAAACAACATTTACCTGTCCATGGGGAACTTATTCATATAATGTTTTTCCATTTGGACTATGCAATGCACCTGCTACTTTCCAAAGAGCAGTGCTTGCAATATTTGCTGATCTGATCCATGAATGTGTAGAAGTCTATATGGGTGATTTCATTGTAAATGGAAACACATATGACAATTTTTTGAAAAATCTTGAGAAAGTCTTGAAACAATGCATAGAGACAAATCTGTCCCTAAGTAATGTAAAATTCTATATGATGTTAACAGAAGGGATAGTCTTGGGACACCATATTTCCTCATCAGAAATTAAGGTGGATCTAGCTAAAATACAAGTCATTGTGAATTTGATGACACTTACAACTCAAAAGGAGGTAATAATTTTCTTGGGTTATGTAGGCTACTATAGGCGATTTATAGAAAAATTCAATAAAATAGCACAACCTCTATTCAAGTTACTTGCAAAGGATGTCGAATTCCAATGGACAAATCATTGTCAAAATGAATTTCAAATATTGAAAGAAAAACTATCAATTGCCCCCATTCTTCGAGGACCAAATTGGTCTTTTCCATTTCATATTTCAACTGATGCATCTGATACTGCTATAGGTGCATCACTTGGATAGAAAGAAAACTTGTTCAATTATGCTATATACTTCATAAGAAAAAACTTAACACCAACAGAATTGAACTACACAGTCACAGAGAAAGAGATGTTAGCTGTAGTACATGCAATAAACAAATTCAGGCATTACATAATAGGATACCAAGTGTTTATTCATACAAACCATTCAACAATCAAATACTTAATGAAAAAATCAATCACAAACGGAAAAATAACAAGATGGTTATTGTTAATGTAAGAATTTAACATTACAATTCAAGATCAACCGGGGAAAGACAATCAAGTAGCTGATTTCCTTTCAAGGCTTCATACACCCGGTGATCCAAATCATGTTGTAGATAATTTTCCAGATGAACATTTGTTTGCAATAACTGTAAAAACACCATGGTTTGCAGATATAGCAAACTATTTATCCTCTGGGAAATTACCAACTCAATTCACAAATAAACAAAAACAAAAGATCATTAGAGAAAGCTCTAGATATAGTTGGGTGAATGGTGATCTATTTTATACTAGCTCTGATTTAATAATAAGAAAATGTGTTAGAGAGGATGAAATACTAGAAATTTTGAAAGGATGTCATGACGAACCATGTGGTGGTCATTTTGCAAACAAGCAGATGGCATACAAGGTGCTGCAATTGGGCTACTACTGGCCAGCAATCTTCAAAGACTCCAAATCCTATGTCAAGAGGTGTGATAGTTGCCAAAGAATAGGAAGACCAATAGTATCAAATGAAATGCCACTTAAGCCACAAGTGCTCATAGAACCTGTTATCACAAAACCCAACCCTGATAGGCTGCTGACCAGGAAGACCTTGTGTAACTCTTTCAAACCAACTTTTGGCTGAGGCTTAGCCTCCTCAACCTGAGAGGGCTCTCTCACTACGTTAAAGATTTTGATAAAGATTAGATGGCTAACTCTATGAAACAAGTGAAAAATATGAATGGTTGAACATGATCAGTAAACATCCATTGGGCTTATGGAGTCAATAAATGCTTCAGTATGACAATACTATTAACTTTGCATGGAAGTCAGGGCATATGGAGTTTAACATATCAATAACACATCAGAAATATGTAGGAGGACACAGTCTACAAATACATGAAGAAAGTTAGAGCATAACCAATGAGTTCTAAGAATCATGCTTTCATACTACTACAAGCAATGAAATGAAGACAACCATAGGACAATTTAAACATTGAACTCTTTTTGAATCCTGAGGAGCAAAGCCAAATCACTGTATTACATTAAAACACAGTCTTCTACAAAAGCACAGTATGATTGTTCTTTGAAAAATTTCCAACCCTTGGTACATTAGATTTTCTCCCATATATAGAGTTCATTACATAACTTAGATTCCTCCTCCAGCATGAGGGGAATTCGAATTCCTCCTACTATGACACCTATTGACACTTAAAACTAACTATTAAATGTAACTAATTGTTATCTGGCAGTTCTAGAGACCTAAAACAATTAGGAGTGTAACTCCTTATTATGATTACAACAACCTTATCTAGGAATTAAACATTCTTTTTGACACCTATAACTCCATGAATTCGAATTTGATGAAGCCTCCCACGTTGTCACCTTGTTGCTGATGATAAACCCTAGGAATTAGGGAACATGTTTCCCTGTTTTTAGGTTCAAGATCTTTGAAAATTAGCACGTGGACAGAGCCTTTATCTTCTCATCCATGACATATTTTACGAAACTGAAGGACCTTTTTTTATTCCATGATGTCTAGAACAAAAACCTCTCTTGGATTTTTAAAACACTGCTCCAGCTGTCCAGAATCTGTCCTTGAAAAACACATGTAAAACAGGAAAAGTCTGTTTGTGAAAAACTACACCTACAGTAGTTTTGTAGTGCAACTTTAACCATAAATTTCTCCCACCTTATAATGAATTTGAAGAAACTGAAAGAGGTTTTTGTAGTTTACTATGTTAGGAATAAAAACATCTTTCATTTTTCCAAAATATGCTTTCAACTGCTCAAAAAACCTCCTAGAAGTTGACTACCTAAAACAGTTTTTTCTACTGAAAAAAGGCTGCTTCAGTGATTTCGTAGCGCAAAACTGGTTTTTTACACTGTCTGCGCTACGAAAACGTGGATTCGTAGCTAGTTTCAATTTTTTTTTTTAAATGGCTAAACATATGACTTTCAAAACATGATATGTGACCCATAAAGTGTAAAAAAAGGTTGTTGAACTTTATTTGATGATGGAAATGAGACTCTAACCCTATGACTTAGACTCTAAAAACCATAAAAGTGACTTAACCACCATCTAACATTATGACTTAGGAACAAATGTAAACTTTCCAAGTTTTAGAAAATTTTAGAGTGATAACAGAACCATTCGAGTAATGGGCTCTGGATTTTGTGGGACCAATAAATCCACCATCAAACGAAAAGAAGTACATCTTGGTATGTACATATTATGTAACTAAGTGGGTAGAAGCAAAGGCAGTAGCAAGGGCAACAGAAAATATAGTGGCCACATTCCTCTTTAAGGAAATCTTTGTTAGATTTGGGGTACCCAGACAGATTGTAACTGACTAGGGCACATAATTCACTTCAAAACTTTTTCGGGATCTTAAGGAAAAGTACAAGATCAAACACAGGAAATCAACACCGTACCATCCTTAGGCAAACCGACAAGTGGAAGCGACAAATAAATTTCTAGAAAATATAATGACAAAGACAGTACAGATGAATAGGAGGGACTCGTCAGAAAAGTTAAGAGATGCACTATGGGCGTATAGAATAACATGGAAAAACACAACTAGGTTTAGTCCATACCAGTTAGTGTATGGAAAAGAAGTCTTATTGCCCATAGAATTTTAGATACACACATTTAAGTTGGCAGCAGAATTAGGACTAGAATTGTCTGAAGCACAACAACATCGGATAATGGAATTGAACCAATTGGATGAACAGAGATAGCAAGCAGTAGAACACACAACACTGGTGCAACAACAAAGAATGAGATGGCATGACAAATTCATCAAGAACAAGACATTCAACAAGGGAGACTGGGCATTACTGTTTGAATCCAAATTCAAAGATTTCATGGAAAATTTCACAACTCATTGGCTAGAGCCATATGAGATAGAAGAAATCTTTGACAATGGAGTTGTTCAGATAAAAACAATTGATCAAGAGTCTACATCATTTTTAGTAAACGGACACAGGCTTAAAGTTTACAATAAGCCTATCAATAAAGAAGATTTTGTGAAACAACTGACACAAGAGACATATCTAAAAGTAATGGAACAGCATAGCCATATGCCTTCCAGTACCCTAGAAGAGGAATAATAAAAAAAACAAAAGCAAAAACATAAATAAATAAATAAATAAAAAATTACTAGTAAAAACCAGGCAACTGGCACCAAAGAAAACAGGAATTCATAAAGGAAAACCAACTCGTTTTGGCCTATATGAATTCACAATTTCTATTTTACTCTCACAACAGTTTGATTTTGTAGAAAGATCCTCCAAAGAAACAAGACTTGAGGACAAGTCTTCAGATAAGCAAGGGGGAAAGTCGCAAAAGAAACTTAGTTGAGTAGCTGGAAGTTTAAGCAGCTGAATTGACAACGGAACTTGTATTGTATCGCAGTAGGGACCTGAAACATTTTTGAAACCATTGAGCAGAAGGGACCTGAAATGTTAGAAAAAAACATGTATATACTGCATAAAAAATGTACATGACAGTAGGGACCTGAGTTATTATGAATCAATTGCAGAGGGACCTGATCGACATCAACAATCAATGGACCTGAATCAATGAAGGATGCAAGAACAGGAAGCAGAAATAAAGTTTATTCAATCCATCTTAAACATTTCATCAAAATACATTTGGCCAGAAGGCATCGTAGGCTTTATCAAATATTATCAGGGAGTACAAGTATTGTAAGTACAAAGTTCTGCTCTTGAAAATTCAAATCTTTTTTAGAAATTTTTAGAAACATGTTAAAATTAAGTTAGTACCTGAAAGCATAATTTTACTTACATCTTCATTTCACTACCCTCATCCTATTATTTTCAGTTCACTACCCTCATCCTATTATTTTTACTTACATATTATTTTTATTACCCTCATCCTATTATCCTATTCATAACCATTATCCTATATTTAATACTATAAATATCCTCCAAATATTTATTGCATGTCCTATATTCATAATTCCATACTCCATTTACATATTTCATATCCATTTCATCTCCTAACCATAAGTATATACATGTCCTATATTCATATTCCATACTCTATTTACATATCCATTTAATCTTCTAACCGTAAGTTTTTTTGAAAAGCAAAAATGATCAGAATAGAGGGTTCAACAATTGAAACCCTAGAACCTGCACAACCAATAACAACATTAGTATCATGGAATTAATTTTAAAACATGACCTAAATATGGTCATTTTTAAAATTAAAAAGAGATATATTGAAATACAAACATATGGAAACATGCACATTATCACAAATATAAAGTGGAATGATTTATTGTAACAAGTTATAATAGCTCCTAAGAAATGATACTATTGAAGTGACAAGGGTTATTATAAAAAACATACAATGCAAATACATGTTATTATAATAATAAAACAATGCATGTTATGAATGCTTTGGAGAAATAAGCCGTAGGTAATGGAGGTAGTGGATATAAGGGAAAGGACGATGACAGTTGAATAGGGATAAGACCATACAACATGCAATCAAAACCATTCAAATGGAAATCAAAACATAATGCATAACAAATACGAGCCAACTATAATGAAACATATGGTTTGCAAATAATATGATGGTATAAGTGGCATATCAGTCAAGGTCAAACAATGAATGTCACGACAGTACTAAGGAATGGTATGTAGGACAGTCGTGACAACCACGATGGAATGAGGGATAGCCACGATGGAAGCCATCAAACGCAATTTTAAATACAAACAGTAGAGGTTTCAAACAACGCCATGAATTTGCATACAATCTGCCATTGAACATAGAGTCCGTGATTGTATACACAGAGTGCGGTGAAAAATCATCCCTCTCCACCATCACAGCCATGCTGAAGGCTCAGGGAGAGCGACGAAATACTGCAGAAGCATTTAACATATGGTTGTGAGCCAGAGATGCGTTTTTGAGTGAAGAAACACGAGAAGAGAGGAAAGTGAACCGAGAAAGCAAAGATAGAAGATATAGCGGTTGGGGATTGGAGTAATAAGGAGAAAAACCGGAGAGGATTAAGAGATAAGTCGAGAGGACTAACAGAGAAAGTGGAGTTAGTTAAGAGAAATCTCATGCAAAACAAGGTAAGATCGAAATGTGATCTCTCTCATTGAATGCAACAAATGGTTATGCAAAAATCTTGGGATTGATTCATTAAAATAGAGGTTAAAACTTCGAGATAGGAAAGTGCTCATCAGTCATTAGCTATCTCTGCCATCAGTCAAAGAATAGATGTTTTTAATCGAGGTTTAACAAGTGGCAACCATAATAAAATGTAGATCAGTCGAGTCAATATCAAAGGAAAATCAATACAAGTCACTGTAGCTAGGTAACTCCATTTGGAACCTCCACGTTCACTCATTAAATCGCCGAATTGAATGTTTGATTGCATAACTAAATGTTTTCGTTGAGCTTGAGTAATGAAACGAAATGTTTAGTGTAGTTTTGAAAACATAAACACGGTCTTTTGCCGAGATTGAATAATGAAAACAGAGTGTTTAAAGTGGAGTTTTGAAAACACATGTTGTCGCCGAGTTAAAACAAAGAGTTTGATTGTAATTTTGATTGCATAAACACGTGTTGGGTAATGAAACAGAACAATGAGTTAAGGTCCAGTTGCATGAATACATGTCTACACCAAATTGGTCAATGAAATAGAGTATTGAACTTGCAAAGAAATGCATAAAAATGGATTCATTGAGTACACAGTGAGTTCAAAAACCGTGGTTTAATTGTGTAAACAGTGAGTTCAAAAGGCAAAAATCGTGGTTTGGTTGCATAGATAATGGATTTAAATGCATAGACAGTGGATTTAAATGCATAAACAATAAGATTAATTGCATACATGGTGGCATTAATATGACAAACAATAAACGAAGAAAAAAAACTCCAGTTTGTTTATGAACGAGATCTAAATAATGGTGTTGACATAAATGAGTTAAAAGAATGACAAAGAAATTCAAAAAGAAAAAAATCATGATATGATTTTGTTTAAAAAAAAAAACAGAGATTTATTTCCAAGTCTTCTTTTAGAAACAGTGTTATGCATGAAAGGTATACTTTGTTTGTATGGATAGAATGGGGATGTGATAAAAAGGGACAGAGCCAAGAGTGGATTTTACATCAGAGAAAGTAGTTTGTTTTTGTTTTTCATTCATAGAGGTTAATAAAAAACATTGATTCATTGATTGCAAAAGGACAGAGACAAAAAGAAGCTTGGTTTTATCATTCTAAAGAATAACAAGAGAGAGGTAAGCTTTCTACCAACTAAATCAAAAAGGATTTGTACTCACAAGTGATTGTTATTTTTATTGTTAAAAATGAATTTAATGACAGTAGAAGGGTATATCCACTAGTTTTCAAAAAACGTGGCCACCAGGATAGAGCCAAAATTTCAAATAGAACAATGGAAGAAGGAAACAATAGAAAAGTTGTATCCGGCAGAGCTTTTAGGGGTTTTACAAAGGTTCAATGGTCACAGTGAGGGGATAACCAGGGAATTTGTGAATAACTATACTCAAGAGCAAACAAGGGTAGGGAACCTAATCATTCCAGTGACTCAGGAATACGTTTCCCAAACACTAGACCTTCCACTGACTGGGGGAAATTATCACAAGGGTCTACATTTCAAGGAGAAAGCATGGACTTTCTTCTTGGAGAAAAACAGGAAGGGAACCTTTGACAGGGCCAAAGGTATACCCAAGGAGTGGTTCAATGAGCCATGGGGGGAACTAGTCTTGATTATTCAGAAATTCTTCACTTGTGATAGGGGACAGAGTGTGGCACACTTGTATCATGTTAGGCTCCTCCAACACATTAAGGGGGAAGTCAAAATAAACCTGCCATATTTCTTCTTCCGAAGTCTCATTAAGATGATAGAATCAACAAGAAATGAGAATAAACCAAGGGAGGCACAAGTCTATCATCAGGGGCTCATAAAAATACTTGTAGAGTATCAAGTCAAAACACAGGGCATAACTTGGAGAGAGTTTTTAAATCAAAACCAGTATCAGGAACAGGTCATTGAGGAACAGAAAATAGTAGAGTAGGAAACCAGGGGCATTATGACTTCACCATTTTATCCCAGAACCAAGTCCAAGAAACAAATCAACACTGTCATGGTTGAAAAAGAAACATCCATCATATCCACTCCTAGGAAGCCTAGGAGGAAGAGCCCAATAGAAACAAGTAGTAGGGACCAAGAAGTACAAATTGTAGAAACATGTTCTACAGAGAAGCAGGTAGAGGATATCATTGAGAGACTAGAGAAAGAAGCTCTAGAGAAAGACTCTTATTTTGATGATGTGGCAGCAACATCATTTGCAAAAGACACACAGGAACTTGAAAAAGAGTTACACTTGAGCAAAATCAAAGAATTAACAGACCAACTAAAAATAAATAAGATTCTGGAAAAGCACTTGAAGAAGGAAAACAAGGAAAGTAAGAAGAGTAATACAAAGATAGTTAAGGAGAACAAAAAATTAACTAAAGAAATAGGCAAACTAAAGAGAAATAATGACATACTTTGCAAACAAGCATTCAAGTGGCTTAAGGAAAAGAACATGTGGAAAAACAAATATGAAAAACAGAGGGTCAAGGCTACTTTGTATAAAGAAGAACACAGCATGGGGATAGATTATATGTTAGATGCATCACAGCAGGAGGCATCAGGGTCAGGAACAGGATACACAACAGGGATAAGGAGGTCCAAGACGAAGAAACAAGCATGAGGACATGCTTGAAGATCAGCAAGGGGGAGATGTTGGCCCTCAGTTTTGGTCCATTTTTGCTTAAGGAAACTTACTTAACTCTTATATTATCCATCCATTTTCCATCACATCCACCTCATTTTGATGTATTTTATGCACATTCAGGTATTTAATTTTAATTTTGTAATTTCTAGAAGTTTTTATGAAAATTGAATTTCAAGTGCAATTTTTGGACAGAATCACAAATTCTCGTAATAGTTATATGGATGTCATACTTGCAGGACACCTGGGCTCGAGCTGGATACATGAATGGAAAGATTTGGAACTAGGACTGAACTAACTCCAATTGGTTCGGTCAAAACAAGCTAAATCAGGCTCGGTCAAAGCTAGTCAAACAGGACCAGTCATCCAGAAAATCCTTAGGAAATATGGCAGTTTTGTGATTTCATGGGATTGTCCATATTTTTAGTGATAGATTGGATGGATTCGACTTGGATAGATGGATATGAGTAGATAGAGTTGTTAGATAGACTTTATATCAGTTTGTTTCATGATCTTCTATTTAAAGCCAAAACTTTGAAGGCTTATGTGTGTAGTTTTTGTATAACTTTATGCTGAGACATTTGAATATTTGAAGTTAATTTGAAGAACTTGTTCTACTTTCATCTTGTTGTTCATTGGTGTGGATGAGTGACTGAAGTTCTAGTAGTTGATAGCATCTTCAAGTGTGCAAGGCAAGGGTGGAGGCCCCCCACTCCAAGCTAAGTACACTTCATTGTTAAATTAGCTTAATTTTCATGTACTAGTTGCTTCAGAATTATTTACTTGTTTTGTTTCATATTTGCTTACTTGAATTGATGAGTAATGAGTTATATTGCTGATGAATCTTAGTTTGTTTATCACTTTGATAAGAAGTAACAACAAAGGGTTCAAGTTAAATCCTCCTTCTATTGAATTAATGGATCAAAACTAGAATTCATCTTTAGTGTGTTTAAGCAGTTTTATGCAATTTCAGTTTTCTAACAATAGCATAATGATGAGTGAATTGTGATGAAGAATACCAAAGATATCTTAAGCTAAGAGTCTCCTTCATTGTTTATTCATGCATCTTGAGCTATTGTTAATTAATGATTTTTTATTTCTATTCATTAAGCGATATTGTAGAAAAAGGACACAAATGGATCTCTTAAGTTAAGAGCCACTTCATCTCGCATACATTGCAGAAGTGAATTAGAAATTGTTTAAATAGATTTATATTTGTAATATGCACTTCCTTAATTCGTTATATTTTATCTTCTAAGCTTGGCTACATCTGATATCCATACATTGTGGACATGCCTCCAATTTTTAAAAACCTGGATTGATAATGAATATTTGTGTTAATTTGTGTTAATAAATTAGCTCAACAAACACAACATGAGGGTAGTGACTCCCTTTGGTATGCATGTTGAAGCAACTAACACTTTAAAGAAATATCTAGAAATTTCTCACCCTTGCGAATAATTAATTGGGGTTAATTGAGCCTTGTTCATACTCACATATGCCACCTTGATGAAGGATTTATTCACTTGGCATATGTGTTGAGGAGATTCTAGTGTTTACATGTCCATTGAGAATTAATTATGCATGTGCCCTCCCTTCATGTCCACTTTCACTTTATCTAATCATTTTTCATTTCACACCTTTCTATGGAAACTAACCTACATGTTGTGCTCCATTAGATGCTCAACTATTATCTTTTAATTGGATTTATCACATTTTTTTAGTCTTGATAAGCATATGTGACTTTGAACTTGTGCACACTTACTATTTTAAAGAGATTCTTCGCATATTTAGAGATTTGCATGGAGTAGGGATCACATGTATATTATTGTTCTATTACATGGACTTGGTCGCTTGTTATTTTAGCAATGACATGCCTTCCTTTGTTAACTACTTTCTATTTGGAGACTTATCATTGTTGACAAGGTTATTACTTCTCTTGGAAGGTGCACTTGTTGAGGGTCAAGATTGTTATTTTTGGGCGATCGTCGCAACCACATTGCACCACTCTCTAGGGTACACTTCACTTTCTTATTGTTTACTATTACTTGATGGATTTCTCTCCTAAATATGTGCCCTATGGTTTTTTATTCGCTCATGAAAGGACTAGAATATTATCTTGATTGCTAATTCTATAATTTACAATATATTATTTTTTAAAATATATTTGACTCATCAAATATGATTGTCGTGATGCTATTATTTTATTTGAAGTGGTTAAACCTATAATTTTATAAATCAAAGGGTTCCCTCATTTGTAAATAATGTTGTTGAGTGAGCTATTGTAATCATCCTCTTCCTAGGGCAAGTTTTTTGGGTTTCTTTCACTTTATGTTGTGTGACGCTATTGTCTTAAACACAATGTGGTGGATTATAGCAAGCTTTTCATTCATGCAAATGATTAGATCAAGCTAACCAACTAAGGCATTATTTTAGATGCACACTTAGGTACCATTTCTAACCCTTGCTATATGTCCATTTTTTTAGGTAATTTCTATGCTTGTTACCTTTCAAAAGGTCTTAAGTAGGTTAGAAACCCATTAAAAAAAATCACATTTTATTTAGTTTTGAAATTGTCAATTTAACTGGATATTTTATTTCTTAAGCTATCATTTAATTCCACCTAGTAGGAAAATTTGTGGCATCCTTTAGAATGGTCTTTAGAATTCTTAAACTTTAATTCCTCATATGTTTGAAATATTGTATTAGCCTAAGGATAATTTTGAACTTCTCTCTCTCTCTCTCTCTTCGATAAAATTCTAATTTTTCAAACCTATTTCTTTTAGATTGGTTTGCTGGAAATTACTTTTATTTCTACAATATTTAGTCCATTCATTGTTTATTTTAGTTGTTAGTTCCAGTCTTCGCAGCCTGTCACCAGGGATCAAAATGAGCACTTACTATGTCTGGTTTGGTTAGATGTTTTGCACATGATATTCAGCACAAAACATGTCACAAGTGTTTCCATCAGAAGGAGCTCAGAAAAATATTTCGAACAGTATATCACACTCCCATAACCGGTTTCTAGATTAGAAGATATGATCGAAATGAATGAGTGATTCTTGGTTATGCATGTTTTGAGGTCAGTTGCTGCACACAATGACAAGTTTAGTACAAAATCAGTTTCTGAAAGAATGGTAAGGAATTTTTCAAAAGTGAAAGAGGTTTTTGTTCATCACATATCAAATAACAAAAACCTCCTTCAGTTTATGTACAGGTGCTACTATGTGGGAGATATACAGTGATATTTGGAGCCTACATTTAAACAAAGCAAAATTTTCATATTTTTTACTGTTTTAGTCATTTTAGTGCGGGGCCATTTTACAACAGATGGAAAGTAATTTTGAGAAAAAAAAAGAGGTTTTTGTTAAGAACAAGACATATAACAAAAACCTCTTTTATTTTATTCACAGGTGTCATGAATTTGGATATGTGACTAGATCTTTACAACTCATTTTCACAGATTTAAATTTTTAATGATTTTCTGTTTTAGAGATGATTTTGTGGAATAGATTTCGAGCAACTGAAAATGAATTTCCCAAATTTGAGAGAGGTTTTTCTCCAAAATTACCTTATCTACAAAACCTCTTTCATTTTTGTAACAGATGCTATGGTTTAGGAGATACGAGTTCATCTTCAACACCTATTTTCAGAAATTCAGCCCAAGTTTAATGTAACTGATTCTATTTTGAAGAAAATGGTTGAGCTCAATCCCTTAGTACAAGGATGAGAAAATGTATATATTTTATGAATTTCATAGTGTAGGGGTTGGATTTTGGTAGAAGTTGGACTTTTTAGAAAGCCTTGAGCTTCATTGTACACTCATATCAACATTTTGGCTAAGGAATTGAGACCAGGATTTGCAACACTCTTTGGGATCCCTGTGGCATTTTGTTTTGGTACAATGCTTTTCTTTGTAATTGTGAATTTATTTATGTGATTGTATGCCATTATCTCTCTTATTTCTTCTCAGCTAAATCAAACAAGAGTGTAAGTAGAATCCATTGAAATTGCAGTGCTCTACTTGAGGTTTGCTTTAGTTTCTTGATGTTTTCAGCTGTTTAGAGAGGATCCATGACTTTTCTTGCCCTCTTCAACTCCTCACCTGTCTAATCCTTCCATCTCATTCGATTTGAAGTGCCAAAATCAGTTTCCTACCTTGCCCCATTGAGATCTCTGCAAGACTGAGCCTCAATCCCCGCACCCAAAATCTACCTTTCCATCTGAGCCAACAAAAACATCATTTTATTCAATCAAACTCTTTCACACACATACCTAGCCTAAGATCAGTATTTCTATCAGTCATCTCAAGCCCTCATCGATCATAATTTGTTGAGATTGACCCGGAGAGAGCCCTCTCCCGACCTGGTAGGGCTAGCTACCAGCTTAAGCGTGGTTTGATGTTGGTCTTGGATCCTACCTTTCTCAGCCTGAGGTAAATCTAGGCTCTAACATAGTGGTGACCATACTGAGGAAGAAATTGTTTGTGTGTTAGTGTTCTTTGTTTTATAAACTACAGACGGAGTCTGATGATTAGCCAGGTAGCCTTCGAAATGCTTTTGATTTGCATTAGCGCAAGTAGATAAAAGCTACTTCAGTCAATCTCCGGTCTAGTCTTATAAACGGAATATCTAACTTGCAAATTGCCCCAGTACATTCAGGAAAGATCATTCAAGTTGCAGATCTGATTGCTAATGGTGGACAACAGTTTGACACATATGAAGGCTGAAATCATCTACCTGGCGACTCCACTATTCGAAGTCCCGAGTTTCAAAGTATTGATGGTGGCTCCACTGGCTAAATGAAGGGCTCAGATGTTGCTTCTATTTGTTCAAGGTATTCATATATTGATTTTTCTAATCTTCCTGGTTTTCCTAATAAATTACCAAAGGATGCATATATTTTGAGTAATGGCCCTAAATTCAATGGGGAAGATCTGACTTTGACTCTAGAACATATAGAAAATTTTAAAACATTTGTGGAAATTCTTAGAGTTAAAAAGGAAGATGTCTTCATCAGATTGTTCTTTGATTCGTTTCAAGGCAAATGTAGAAAATGGATTGAAGGTTTTCCTATCAGATCTATTAAGTCCTTTGCAGATTTTTGGCATATCTTTCTTGAAACATGGATGGAGAAAGAGGAAGAATTCAAAATAGAGGTGCCCTCTATTCAAGGTTTTAGAGAATGGGAAGATATGTGCACAGATGATGAGGTAGATGAGAACTTTGCTTCATCTCTTTCTTCTTATCTGAAATCCTGTCGATGCATCCATGAAGTTAAGCTCAATTTTTTGCAAGAGTTTGCCATCAAAATTGAAGGAGATCTAGCTAAATTGGAGACCCAAATATAGTCCCAGGATCTGGATTGTGGAGTCCCATTCTTTGGGGACCTTTTTCAGCAGAAGGAACAGAAGGTAAGGCTGCTCGTGGATATTTTCATTGATAGTTTGCAGCTGGAAGCATGTATTGAGGAGTTGGGGTAGCAAATACAGTTTGGTTTCTTCAATCCTATTGCAGTGTACATGGAATTTTTTTTCAATTTGAATGATAGATCAGATTTCCTTTTACATAACTAAATTCATTATGTGCATGTATGGCTACCAACCTTTCTAGTTGTGTCCTGGTTCGAGCACTTCCAAGAAGCATCCTTGTCACAATTACTTGATTGGTTGATATGGCATTACAACATTACTTGATCTATCAATTTTGCAGCAAAGTGGGTTAGATTTGTACATAAATAAGCTGCCCGAGGCAACATTTCAGTTTTCAGTATTTGTTTATGTACATGTTGCAGGATGTATATGTTTTTAGATTGGTATGAGTTGTTCTAGGTTTGCAATTGTTTGAATCCATGCCCAATGGATGAGGCACTTGGTCTACAATGTTCTTGACACCTCCAAGGAGCTGCCATTCCCAATGGAGCCGATGTTAGTTCCAGTCTTCGCAACCTGTCACTAGGGATCAAAATGAGCTCTTACTATGTCTGGTTTGGTTAGATGTTTTGCACATGATATTTAGCACAAAACATGTCACAAGTGTTTCCATCAGAAGGAGCTCAGAAAAATATTTCCAACGGTATATCACACTCCCATAACCGGTTTCTAGATTAGAAGATATGATCGAAATGAATGAGTGATTCTTGGTTATGCATGTTTTGAGGTCAGTTGCTGCACACAATGACAAGTTTAGTAAAAAATCAGTTTTTGAAAGAATGGTAAGGAATTTTTCACCACATATCAAATAACAAAAACCTCCTTCAGTTTATGCACAAGTGCTACTATGTGGGAGATATATAGTGATATTTGGAGCCTACATTTAAACAAAGCAAAATTTTCATATTTTTTACTGTTTTAGTCATTTTAGTGCGGGGCCATTTTACAATATATGGAAAGTAATTTTGAGAAACAAAAAGAGGGTTTTGTTAAGAACAAGCCATATAACAAAAACCTCTTTCATTTTATTCACAGGTGTCACGAATTGGGATATGTGACTAGATCTTTACAGCTCATTTTCACAGATTTAAATTTTTAATGATTTTTCTGTTTTAGAGATGATTTTGTGGAACATATTGCGAGCAACTGGAAACGAATTTCCAAAATTTGAGAGAGGTTTTTCTCCAAAATGATTTTATCTACAAAAACCGCTTTCCGTTTTGTAACAGGTACTATGGTTTAGGAGATACAAGTTCATCTTCAACACATATTTTCAGAAATTCGGCCCAAGTTTAATGTAACTGATTCTATTTTGAAGAAAATGGTTGAGCTCAAACCCTTAGTACAAGGATGAGAAAATGTATATATTTTATGAATTTCATAGTGTAGGGGTTGGATTTTTCTAGAAGTTGGACTTTTGAGAAAGCCTTGAGCTTCATTGTACACTCATATCAGCATTTTGGCTAAGGAATTGAGACCAGGATTTGCAGCACTCTTTGGGATCCCTATGGCATTTTGTTTTGGTACAGTGCTTTTCTTTGTAATTGTGAATTTATTTATGTGATTGTATGCCATTATCTCTCTTATTTCTTCTCAGCTAAATCAAACAAGAGTGTAAGTAGAATCCATTGAAATTGCAGTGCTTTACTTGAGGTTTGCTTTAGTTTCTTGATGTTTTCAGCTGTTTGGAGAGGATCCATGACTTTCCTTGCCCTCTTCAACTCCTCACCTGTCTAATCCCTCCATCTCATTCGATTTGAAGTGCCAAAATCAGTTGCCTACCTTGCCCCATTGAGATCTCTGCAAAACTGAGCCTCAATCCCCGCACCCAAAATCTACCTTTCCATCTGAGCCAACAAAAACATCATTTTATTCAATCAAACTCTTTCACACACATACCTAGCCTAAGATCAATATTTCTATCAGTCATCTCAAGCCCTCATCGATCATAATTTGCTGAGATTGACCTGGAGAGAGCCCTCTCCTGACCTGGTAGGGCTAGCTACCAGGTTAAGCGTGGTTTGATGTTGGTCTTGGATCCTACCTTTCTCAGCCTGAGGTAAATCTAGGCTCTAACATTAGTAATTTAATAATTTTGAGTAATAATTTGGTCTAAGCACTTACATTATTGATTTAAAACTAAACTAAATTACCATGTAAATTTGTTGAAATTTTATTTAATCAAGTGCATTTATAACACTCAACTTAGTTAAAAATTTTGACTTTTTAGCTAGCTTGTTGACCTAGGATCTTCAATTTTTTAAGGATAAACTAGGGTACCATCATATGTTTTCTTGTTGAAAATTCAAACTTAGACTTATGATTGTTGTTTCATCCATTTTTTTAAATTTTCACATTCCAAGATTTATTTTTAGCATTTGCATTTGCGTATGTATTTTATTTCCTATATTATAAATAGGTAAAATCTTAATTCTACATTCTAGAAATTATATTTATTTTATGCCTTAAACTAATTGTTGTTTCTGGTAATCAATTTATTGGAGAAAAAATAATTTTCAAAATTGTTTAATGACTAAACATTGCATCTTAAAATCAAAATTCAGTCTCAAATAAATAAATTGGAAATTGCATTTGGAAAATTTACTAAGAAATTTCTGCATTTACACTTCAACCTTAATGCAAAAAATTATAATTGTGTTTAGGCACTTTCCTTTTCTGGCTCAAATTATGTGCAAATCTAAAACAACACTTCATTACAATATCATGAACCATAATATTTAAAGTAGGTTTAGCAAATTTTTACAAACTATCACAAGCACGCTTGTCTTGGTTTGGAAGCTTCACTCACGCTTCCATGGAAAACACTTTACCAAGATTTCAAAATAAACACATTAGTCCATTAAATTTTATTCATACATAATATCTTCACTCATATATCTATTTCTTCCTGGGAGGCTCCTCTTTATATAGGACGATATTGCATTTTAGCTCACACACTTTTCCCTCCAAATATTTATCTTTTTATAGATCACCATTGCCCTTTATGAACAGGTGTTATTAACTAAATAATTAAATTTACTTTTATTTCACATTTACAAATACCATGGGCTTCCAAAACCACTAACTTGAAACCATAATAACTAAAAATCAATTATAAATTTTTATTTGACTTCCTTACATGCACTTTTAAAGATACCAGTAAAATTTACTTTTTACTCTTCTTTACATGCAACCCCTTTTTTATATATTAGTTACAAGTATCATATATTTTCTTTGGCATCAATGAAAATATGTTCAACAATATGCCCCTTTGTCATTCAGGGAAATGTTGCAATGAAACACATACTCCACCAAGAATAGGAAAAATTGTTTCCCTGAACTTGTGTTTCTCCTTAAGCACTTCATGACTAGATCAAATGGATATTATTCACAATTGGTGTCTGAGAGATTGAAATGTATCTTTGGGGGCAATATATTCCAACTTGAGATTA